>CM037073.1:72521347-73721347 GCA_020882685.1 Aphelinus atriplicis
TTACCGTATCAAAAAATGATGTTCTTTTGAAAACACTCTTGGTACGTAAATACTTGCATGTCAATATTTTGAACATATGATATCTGACGAACGAATAGCGAGATGGAATTTAACAGGTTAATAGCGCCATTTTGAAGCGGCCATGAGATCATATACACATTCTTAGATTCAGGTAATGTTTTTTTGATTGGTTTTAGAAGTTTCAATTATTGAATCACAAACCATACATATAAACAAGACTACACATCCCCAAAAAAGTCTTGAATGATCAACTTGAACTGTTCTCAACACGTTTGTGAAATTGTATTTATGAGCAATCGCTACCATGATTGAGAATCCGTGAACAAAGTATAATCTCTTTTAAAACTGAATAGTCTCAGAGTTCAAGCATTCTATCTACAGATTTAAACTTTGGCTTCAAAATACACCATACGCACGCACACACAAACACATTTTTAGAAAAGTCTGAAAACTGTCTCGTCAGGACAAACAGGATGCGGGACATGTAAAGAGCGATTCTTATCAGTTTTTTTGGCCCGGAATAAGTCAGCATAAACATCTCATCTATTCAGTGCTGCTAACCGTGGCGAATGATATAGTTGGCCAAAAAAATATGAAAAACGTTTTTGATATATTTTTTTCTCAGCTTTCTGGTATAAGATATACACATAGTCTAGGGAGTTTAGCAGAGTAGTGATTAGAATTTTATGAAATCTTGCATTCTTATCTATATTCTAGTGATTTTTCTTGATTGAATTCGGGAGAGGAGGCAATCTATTATATGGTTGTATTAGTCCTATATAAGATTTTTGTTACTTTCAGCTGAAATAAGTTCAGTTCAGTAATCAGAATTCGATAATACTACGGAGGCACTTTTGAATGCCCATCATTTGTACCTAATAACATTTTTTATTGTAACAATTTCATTTTTCTTCGATTTGTAGCCCCGTTGAGGTTTTTTCCCTCTGATAGATATGCTTTTTAAACGAATGATTCAAATTCAATGTAACGTTGCAGGTGTATTCATATACACCAGATCTCATTGAATTCTAAAGATGTTCGGACTTCATTGTGCGGGTGTGCCCGTGCGCGAACGTGCATATGATTACTGATGACCAGATTTAGACGAATGACTGATGTTTGGATGTATTCAAAACTTTACTACGTAATACGGAGATTATATGTTCGTAGTGACCGTTTTCGGAATCATGGATTTTGATGTTCCCACCAAATGATGGAGGTTCCTGATTTCTCCAATAAAGTTTCGCAGAAAGTCACGTATTACGTACGTGCGAGCACGTGCAAGTATGTGACTTTTTGGTTTCCTGAAAATTCATGAATGAATTTATTATTATTATACGCACGTAGTTGGCTCTTTTCCAACTACTCAATTCCGCTCAGCTAATCAGGAGTCTCTTGGAGGAAGTATACTGCCCGCCGGGCAGTTGTCGGTGATATTTAGTTTTTACACATCGCAAGTTCAAGATCCGCTTTGAGCGTGAAATTGATAACAACGACCCAATTTAATTTTTGAAATGTTACTCATACTTGGAGTATCATTAGATAAAGTGATCATTAGAAAAAAAACGTGATAAGTATTGCATATGCTTACGCAATTTCCAGCCAATATATCACATGAAAAATCAAATAACAGTCCTCGTGGCTTCATCCCGTGTAGAGCGTTGGATGTATCGAACAAATTATTTTCACCGAAAACTCACTCGAGTGTTGAATATCTATTTGAAAATTTTTCAACTAATCGCGATGGGAGAAGGTTTGGAGGCATAATAAAGCACGATGCACCGTGTGTTTGTTAAAAAATGATAATGAGATTCATAATTTATTCTCTCACTCGGTCGTACAGTCAGATGTTGCACCCAAATACAATCACTTAATCGCAATAATAAAATAAGTATAGTGTAGGAGAATGAAGAGGGGGGGAGGGCGCAGGACGCAATCAAGGTGCAAATAGTCAACGTATACTATATGAGGAGATAGGTATAGTGGGCCGATACGCTGTTTAGTTCTTCTTCTCGGCTTGATTGGCGGCGTTTTTCAGCTGCTCGCTGAGGTTTTGCGTCGACTCGACGGCGATGTCGACGATCTTCTTCGTCAAATTGGCGACGTCCTCCTTGATGGTGCCCGAGTTCTGTTTCACAGTGTCGGCGAGCTTGTTCGACTCCTTCACGATGGTCTGCACGCCCTCTTCGAACTGCTTCTGCAGCTGGGCAGCTGATTCCTTCGCGTTTGGCACGTTGGCGTTTATGTCTTCCACGACCTTGTTCAGCTTGCCCATCACGTCGGTCCACAGTTTCTGGATCTCGGGAGTCTTGTCCTTGAACTGTACAATTAAAATGATCATTCGTTAGCGGACCGTACTGCGCGTCAGCTAATTAAAGAATGTAGCAAATAAACTTTTTACAAATGGAGATGTTTCAACTGGTATGAGTATCGATAATTCAAGAGTTTCCGAGTATATTTTGCGGCGAATTATTGTTTATACGGAAGATTTCGCGCAATGTTCGCCATTGAACATATTCTCGTTCTTGTGAAACGACTAACCCAAGAAGAGGATTAATTTTGAAATTACATAATTCAGCCAATAATTGATGCTGATTGTACTCGTAGCGAAGTAACAGTTGAGCTTCATTCGGGCTTGTTTCAAAATAAAAAAGTACCGAGTTTGATCTCGGTTATTAGTGCCAACCACAAATACGCAAAAAGATGGACAGCGGAAAATGAAGCAAGAGCGTCAGACAAGGGCATTAAGTGAATCATTCCTTTGTAATTGCAAGAGCGCTTTGTGGCTTGAACAATAGCGAAGGCTGTCGCGAGTGCTCGTCCAGCGCATGAATGATGGAGGAAAAAAAGTGAATGGATGGATTTGCGCTGATGTAACGACCTGTTCGTTGGCTTGGTTGATGTACGACTGGACGTTGCCGACGAGCGTGGAGCTCTGGGTTTTGAGGGTGTTGACAACGGTCTCCTGGTCGGGGATGTTGAGCTGGGTCTTGATGTTGGTCGCGAGGCCTTCTATGGTTTTCTCGGCGTTGGCGATGAACTCGGACAGCTGGATGGGCTGGGCAGCGGCGGCATCCTCCTTGGGGGCAGCCCACGCGCAGCCCACAACGGCTAGCAACACGACGTACTTGAACATGTTCGCTTGTGTGGAATAGAAAGCCGACGTGACTTGGCTAGAGGTTGGTTGGAAACTGGCGTCGGCGCGCTCAGGCCCCCGCCCATTTATAGCGGGGCCGCTTATCAGCTGCGGCCAGACACACGCGACGGGGCAAAGTGCCGCTTATCTCACGGGAGGCCGCCCTTGCCGAGAGCTGTGGGATAAAAATTCCTCTGCCTCCTCTGCCGGCCGTCCCGAGACTGATGCGAGCTCGCGAGCACGGCCTCATTCCCCATGCCCGCTACTGTTTTTCCATCGCTTTTTCCGCCGTTACACTCGATTATCACGACAATAATATTTTCATTTTCCCCCGATCCCGAGCTTCCCTCTTTCTGTCGTCGTGCTCTTCGTTGCACTATTGCTCTGTTGCGAAATCAGCCAAGTGAATGAACTTTACTGTGTCTCATTGGTCAGTACTCATTCGAACCATTGTGAACGCTATCGTATTAGACTGTGCGCACTCTCTTTAAAAACTTACTGTCAAAAAACAGCGTATGAAAGTGAAAAGTCACTGTACGAAGGTGGTTGAACGATTAAGTAGAACGGCACTTGATTTCTCATATAATAAAAGTGAATTTACACTTTTGTTCCATGAGTTTTGATACCAAAAATTCACAGCGAATTTCAAGTAAAAATGTTTGCTATCAAAACTCATTGAACCAAAGTGAAAATTCACTTGCATCACTTGGTAAAAAAAAAATTAATGGCATCCCGTTCAATCATTTATCCACCTTCTTCCGCATTATTTTTTCACTGTAAGGTTTTACGAGGTACTATCGTCAGAAAACACTTTGGAACCAAACTGACTCTTTGACACTAAATTTCATATTCAATTAAGTATAATAAGTATACTTGGTCCTGACGAGAAAAGTATATGCATAAACGAACCACGCCTCGCTGTTTTAAAAGTATACTTTGAATGTTAAGTTTACGTAAGTTTAAAGGAGCGCAAGTAATTTTAGTATAAGGTAACTGTACCCAATGTGCCACCTCTTTAACCCATTCAACATGTCAATAAATTAAAGCAACTTAGAGGGGGCCACATTGGGTACGTGTGTACCCAATATGGCACTATTTCATAATCGCTTGTTGCAGCTTCTATATACGCCTACAGAGACAATCAAATTGGGATTGAAGTAAACTCGAAATCATGTTTCCATAGATAATTATTAAAAACTTTTGACATGTAACGTATTGAAACCATGACAACGTATCTATAAAAACTTGACGTTTATTTCTTAGATATTGATACATTTACTCAGTCTTTCGATTCATAATCACATAGAGGGCCACATCGGGTACACTTATATTTCAACAAAAGTGAATTTTCACTTGTTCTATGAGTTTTTATAGTAAAAATTTTCACAGAAAATTCATATTTTTACATCACGATTTGCAGTAAATATGGCGTGAAGTGAATTTTACTTTACTTACTATGAATTTTATGTAAAAATGTTTTCTATCAAAACTCATGGAACTAAAGTGAAAATTCACTTTGGTTACATGAGAAATTCACTGTAATCCCATGAATTTTTCATCCACCCTCTTACTGTAATTTTTCACTGCAATGTAGTGGTTTTTCACTGTAAGGATTTGAGAGAGTAGGTTCTACCTGGTGTTAACATACTGAAAAATTTATCATCTTCTGAAAATAACAATAGTGCTGAAATTCTGTCTAATATTCTTATTTCATTAATGACCTGGATACTATTGAAAATTCACTTCACTCTTGGTCATTTATACTTCTTTATACTAATATTTTCGTTTGAGCCGTTTGATATGCGTGTAACAAGCCGAGTGCGTGGAATCGTATTTCACGAGTTGCATACAATATTTTATGGTATAGTGATCAAACGAGAATTTTACGCATCGATTTGAATGCGTAAAATCGCATTTTAGGCACTAGTACTATAATAATTGGGAAAAAGCAGTAGTATGTTAAAGCGCATTTAAGGAACGAAAATCGATGCGTAAGATGAGCGTATATGATCACTATTACCATAAAACAAATAAGCTCTTTTGTTTTTGTTCTGAAACATATACACGATGAGAATTATGTAATAGCTTGATAATGAGTGTAGTCGGTTTAGTGAAAAATAAGATGAAATATGTGCTACAAAATTATGAATACGCTGATAAACACCTCTCGTATTGTTTTTTTTTTAGACAAAGAGGTTTCTTTTAATTTAAGAATGAAAATACTAAAACAAAGTCGCTGTTAGTGTGAAATATACTGTTCGCATTGTGAAATCGTTCCGAATATACTATGAAAATGGAAATTTAGAAAAAATATATGCTTACACGTGACATTAGATATTTCAGACAAGTGAAACACCGAATGTGTCCTCATAATTGAAAAAAGTATTTGGCATGTAAAATATTTTGTTACGAACATGTATACTCTACAGTAGAAAACACAGTGGAAGCGATTCCTTAGATTAATTAAATTTAATAGGAAGCATGCTCAGATGATATTGTAAATTTAAATTGAATTACATCTGTAGATTTATCACTGTAGAGAGTCTAACGAATGGTATTGTAGCTTTTTTCATAGCGAACAATTTAAAAATTTGAAATCTGATATCTATCGAATAATGGTATCTCAATCGATATTTATTTAGTTTAAATTCATCAAGTTTCATATTTTTTTACGATGTCCGTGGTATCAGTTAAAATTGTTCTTCTTTCTCGAATGAGGTTGACTTAATGATGAGATGATATATTTCTGATGGTCAGTCAGATGAAAAGATTTCTAAAAGTTTTAGAAGAGATGAAAATGAGCACATATATCCCGTACAACGACGAAGCTTGGCAAACTTCAATTAATGTCCTATGAAATGGTATGAATAAAAATGCAACCGCTTGAAATTAAAAAAAAAAACAAGTTTTAGAAAAATGAGAATTGCAGAAATTTTAATTGCTTCTGCAGAATTTTCATTTGCTTCTTTCATGTCACAGCAATCACTTCGTGCTTTTGTAAGTATATCTTGCAGAAATGTTTCATTCCGTTTTTTGGCAAAGTATGAATCGAGTTCAATTTTCAGCAAAATCCGTTGTTTATTTCCCCAGCATCCGTTGATAACGTGTTTTTTGGAATTTCCCTATGATTACTAGGAAATGTTCGTTAAGGCCTGAATACTCACGATGATCGACGATAATCAACGAGCTATTTCCTGTAGCAACCGTTGCTACGAGAAAAGAAAAATCAGTTCGAGGTCCGATGGCAGAAGGCACGGTAACTTCGTTTCTCCGTATCGCAATCGTTGTTTACTCCTCTAGCGTAAGGAAATGAAATATGAATTTCAATTTTATTTTGAATATTTTTGAGGACAAAGGACACAGAATCTTATTTTTTCAATAGAAACTGTTTTTCCTCCTAGCAACCATTGTTTCTATCTTTACCAACCATTACTTCGGAGATGCGGTTAATTAGTTTAGGTCCATCTATTTATATGGCGGAAGAAATTTCGAATTAATGGCATTATTTTTTCCCATTTGAAGCCTTTATGGGAAAGCAATTTTTTTTCAAAAAAAGAGCATTCATGTTGCATTAGAATAATTTTATATTCCCAAATAGTGTACGCAAAATGTAAGTTTATTATTTGTCTGTGCGAAATATCCCATTCTCGCAATGTAAAAATAAATTTCGGATTCGCATGTATCATTGATCCCTACCTTGGAATAAATTTGTCATGAATTAAAAATTATTTGGTTTTCGAATTGAATCTTACTTTGCTTTTCTAACATTCATTATAAAACCCCATAAATGTCAATTTTTAATTCAAAATTTTTTAAAATTTGACTTCTTTTTAAGATCAGATTGACCACAAAGAAAAAATGGGCTCACTTTGAAATCGTAAGTAACTGAATCTATATTATTCAGGAAGTTTTCCTTTGAACGATAGGAACTTTTAGAGAATTCCTTAGTAGTTTCATAGATTCTAAAGTGCATTCTTGTGTTAGCCAAAGAGCTTTGAACTGCTTACTATAAGATTCACACTATCTTTCACTCAATCTTTAGTCTTCACTATTGCAAGTAACTTTCAGTGATAATATTTCTGATTAAAGCATTTTTATCAACTCTAGTTAAAATTAAGTTTCACTAAAAAAAATTCAGGAAATTCTATTTCACACAGAAGGTTGGTTACATGAACTTTAGTTACATAATCACATAAAGCTATTACAACCGACTCTTTTTGTAAATCGTATTACAGTCCAATTTTATTCATCAAAGATAGCAGTACGTATATATTATACAATCATAGTGTCAATTTACTGCGTTATAATGTATTGGTATAATTGAGAATTTTATAATATGTATAGATATATAACGTTGCTCAGTATAAGTCCGTGAAAAAGACAATCTTTTCGGAAAGATCTGGTAAATTTATTTTATTTATTTTGATACAAACAATATTCTCATTAATGAATTTTTCAGTGTTCTTACAATTATAAAAGTATAAAAGAAAAAATACTTGTGAAACATAGTGACAGAAAGAACACAAAGATCAAATGTTACGTAAAAATTAAAAATTGAAAACACGAAGCTCTTATTCACTTCCACGAGCTCAGTCTATCTAATTGAAAAGACGTATGGAGTAAAAAATCATCTTGTAACACGTGCGTGTGGACTAAAGGGAGACGAAATGGTTGATGGGTCCCTCTCCGTTTACGCAGTAGGCTTATCATTTGAGGCGGGAATGATCTTTCCGGCCTCTTCGCTTATCTTTTTGGAGACTGAATCATACAGTTCTTTTCCCTTGCTTAAAAATTCATCCAACTGGGGCTTGGCATCTTGGAATCCTTTGTAAAAATTGTCTCCCAATTGCTTGATAGTACCCTCAATTGACGAGATAGTGGTCGTTTCTTCAGCTGGAGCAGCGCTTGCCTGTAAGGAAAATAGTCATTAAGTTGCTTTCAAAAATTTACATTGAAACTGCATATAGAAAGTGGCGAATAATAAGAAAGAAATAAATAGAGGAAAGAATAAAGGATAGTCAAAAGCATGATAATCATCACAGTATTTTACAGAAAATATTTGTTTATCATAGTAGACGTTGAGTATCCATTTTTTGGTCATGGTTTTGTGGGCGTGAAGTTTCTTTTAACGACCTAGGTCGTTACTATCCAAACAGTAGTGCATGATTCAGTCTAGCGTTTTTGGCGGAGGGGCTTTGTTTTGCAACTGACTTTGTGCGTAAAATTCTTTATACCCAAAACTTATACCCTTTATACTCAAAAGCATAGTTTTCGATGAGTATGAGTAAAAATTATGTTCGTACCACAGGCATACGATGCATCTTAGTCAACGATTGCTAGGGATCATCAACAACAGTGGCTATATGAGAAATGTAACGAATTTATGTTCTGTGTCGACAAAAGTACTGGAAATCAACTTTAACTCAATTTTCATTACGTTAGCAATTATTGCTAGAGAGTCAAAAAACGGTTGCTATTGAGCAAATATAATATTAACATAATATAATATTCAGTGTCCTCGGCTATGGAAAGTGCTGAATATGGACCTAAAATTAATTTTCCCCCTTCCTACTAACGTGTGGGCCAAATTTAATGGAAATTAAACTATTAATTCAAAATTTATCGTGCGACAAAACATGATCACATAACTACGTACTCCCGCACACACAGTTTTCTCTTTAAGGAAGCTAAATCATACAACTTCCCATTGATGTGATAATGGGTAAAATTGAAAACGTCCAAGTTGACCACTCTAGATAAAAGATTAAAATATTGCTTTCTCAAAGAGAAAGCTTTGTGACGGGTCTTGAAAAGTGAAAACAAGAATCATTGAACTACTCAACATTTTTTTATATATTATTAAAAGTTTGTAAAATGCAATTTTCTCGGGAATTATTCATTTTTATTTCAAATAAATCTTTTTCGAGAAAGCATACTTTTAATGCACTGAGCAGCGGTTTACCCAGCACAAATTAATGTATGTACCCCCTCTGATTTTGGAAACTTACTATAAAAATTTCGTCATCCAAAATGAAATTCTTGATAGATAAATTGACACTCAACATAGGCGAGTTGACTAGTGATACCGTACATATTTCTATTAAATAAATCTATTATCTGGTTGTGAAATTACCAAAACTAATTTTGAAACAACTTCTATATTTGTCTAGTAGGATTTACCAAATTCGTGTCGCTATCTTCTATATAGAATTTAGTATATTTTTCCCCGCCCATAATACGAATCTTATATAATGCGTGGAAATGATGTAACTTGAATTTCAAACTTATTCATGCTATCGACATAGATTTTCTAGAATAGCATTGTAAAAGTATAACCCACTGATTGATGTTATAAGTGTAGTAATCGTTGACTCAGTGACTAACAGTTGTTTCATTGCAAAGATTTCCTTACTACGAAACAACATATCAAAAACGATTGGATATTGTTGTGTATAAAACATATAAGTAAAGAGATGAAAGTTTGAATAAGAATAATTATATTATTGATAGAACTGAATGAGCAGTCAACATTATTAACAGGTGGATTTCTGTGCTCTCTAAATTTCAAGTAGTTAAGAATGACTATTCAATATTGAATAGTCACTCTTAATTAATTTATAAACTTTTTTTCACTGTTATTATTAAAAATAAGTGAAATATTTACTATTCTGGACAATAGACTTTTTAAGTGACCACGTACTACTCCTTTATAATGTACTATTTACCGTTTATGCAATAGTTAAAAATGTGTCATAGTTTTTAATCATTCAAGATTTAAAGAGTATTGAATAAATACACAGAATACATAAACTATGAAAAGATTGTTCAATTAAACTTTCACAATATCAATTTTTGGGAACAACTCTCGAGTCTCAGGGAATAACTAATGAGAGAAAAAAATGTGTGTGAATATTGTATATAATAATAATAATATAACAATATAATCAATTCCTGAAGAATTCACTTCCATGTGAAATCGTTCTACATAGCCAATTCCAATTAGAAAAAGGTGTATCTCCGGTTGAAAATAACTTTTTAAAGGAGGAATAATAACTAACCTGCAAGATACAGACAGCAAGGGCGACAAAGAGCGCGATCAACAAGTAGCGTGCCATCTCTGTGAGTATTAGGACTTTGGGATTACTTATTCCAGTTGCTGCAGCTGCGATAGGTCGTGGCTGACTGAAACTATCCGAGCCGCGTTCCGCTTAGTTGTATTATCGGCGATAAGTGCTATATACATATACGCCGGGGTCGGAGGTCGGCCTGAGCGCGACCCAAGCTAGCTCTCACGCTTCTTATCGATCCAAGGCGATTACTCGTCCCAATGAGTAAGTGTGTCTTGAATCTGAAGCTTTGAGAACTTCGCTCGGAGGTTGCATGATATACTATAGTTATTTGAATATATACATATAATCATAAAATAGAGAATTTATCAACGCTGATCCAGTTTTTATGGGAAACTTATACGAGCGAGTTGTATTTTCAAATGTTGTGCATTTAGAAAATGGATCGGGAACGTCTTAGAGATGTAACCAAGCGACCAAGCACTTATTCTATAACATATCACAGAAACATAATTGTCTTTTCTTTCTATGCAACAAATAACAAATAGAAAAATTAAACTGAAAAGTTTACTGGAACTACTATTTGGTATATCAAATTATTCATATAATTGAATCTATCAGCAATGAGGAGGATGATGTCAATTATATGAATGTGTCATAAGGAAGAATAGAGTCACTCACTGATGAATATTATTATTCATGGTTGTATCAATGTTACTGTAAAAGAGTAACAGTGATTTGTTTTCATGGATAAGAATACTCATTGAAAATATATCAAATTATTCACTATATAGGTATTGAGGAAAAAAAATATTATTAAAATAGTAATAAGTTACTGTTTACTTGTAAATATTCAGTTTGTGTTAACAGTTTTAAATTTAGAGAATATGTTTGCCATTTATAAAAATTCATTTCTTATTATATGTAATTCGCGGATTTGCTCTCACATTTGGGCTAAACTTGCACTAAAACCACAAACAACTTTATTTTTAAAACGAGTTTGTAATTACCGATTTCTATTTTTCTGTAACTTGTAATTATGTAACGTCGGAATCTATAAATCTACTATTTTTAATTACCATTTTTTAGATGTCGTCGTAAGAAAGAGATTCTGTTCGCTGTGTTAATTAATACAGTTGAAAATATTGAGATATTACAATTATTAGATCAGAACAAGTTTTCGGAATAAATACATATTGTCAGGTAGGGTTACTTTGAACTTCCACGGTAACATTGACATGTCTCGGCTAGAGGCGGCAATAGGGTTGTGTTACCTTTTACGCAAGAAGCGAAAACAGTATATTTTTAAACCAAGTTACCCCAAACTCAACCATTCCTTATTATTGAAAAAAGAACATATCAAAACTTATTTTACAAAGCTCATTTTCGATGTGAAACAAAATTCAAAGAGCTTTTTGATCATTTTTTGTATTATCTTCAGTCATAAGATTTCAACTTTGAAAAAATCGGATAGTCATCATGTCATCGGAAATAATAGAAAATATCTTTTCCGTTATTTTCCGAGATTTAATATAAACTACGATTGGACTGTACACATAGATATTCTGTGATATTATAAGTGCTGTGAGAGTTTGTTTTAGTGCAATTCTTAACAATTCATCTGTCGACATCGCACTATCTTGGATTCAACGCCTTTTACAAATTAAGTAGTTATTATTAAGTTGTATTATATTAACAATTGCTTCCTATATTAATATTATTTAGTATACATATCTATTTAATGAATCCTTTCTTAATGTTAGATAGCAAACCCTACAATTATTGCTTATTGTAACTTATTAGTAGAACACGCCTTAAGCGTATAAGGTTGGATCCACCTGAAAACCTTACTGATGAGTCCTATCAGGTGGATCTTGGACGAAACGTACCCATTGAATTAATATTAAGTATTTGCCCTAGAAATATACTAACTACGTTGCTGATCATTACATTTCCTTATTTATCATCAAAAATATATATCATTCATAACTAACAAAAGGTTCATTGCACATATTCACAAAAAAGGTACAAAGTGGTTTTATAAATCTTGACTTGATCTTGATAACAAGTGTAGGAGACACTTGTGCAAGCTAGTTTGATTAGGAGAATCAACTAGAACTGCATTACTCTGGAAAGGCTGATAGAATCAGTTATATGAATATATTTCATATAAATTGACTGAAGGTACTTTGAACCAAATAAAATCAATTGAAAGACATTTATTTGAATAAATACTTATTTATATATTGCTATTAGTTGTTTAATGAACCATTGTTGAGATATAACATTATCAATAGAAAAGTTATGCGGAAGTAAATTAGATATGTACGTCATTGATTCTTGTGATGGAGTTTTTGTTTATGCTTATTCAAAAGTCACCTCGTCAAGGAAATCTTTTTTATTCCTAATGGTTGTCAGTATATGGATTATATCATACACTCGTTACTTGTGTTGGTATATGCTGGTGCGGAAATACGTGAATTAGGTAAGTAAAGAAGTGATTTTTTGTTTGATCGCTTGCATGATTCAACAACATAATGAATGTTTCTCTTCGTCAATGTTTTACTATAGTCTTTACATGCTCTGGAAACTTCTGACGAGATAAATCATTTCGAGTCATTCACTACTAACTCTCTAAATCGAAAAATTACTATTTATTAGTAATAATAGCATTAATGATGAATAATAATGAATATTCACTCAAAAATTAGTAAGATATTCACTATTTTAGCAAGTAAGTGGATAGTTTACATTTGCTAGCCAGAATCACTAGTTACTCGCTCACTACCGATCACTCTTGTCTTCAATTTGTCCGAATATAAATTTATTGGAATATTATGCAAACAAAATATTCGTTGGAACGTTGACATAGAAAAAAAATCACCCGTGTTTTTCTTTTGTAATTTGCAATTAATTATATAAAATTATACGAAAAACATTGTTCTCAATTCCGTTATTTCAGATAAACGAATATACTAAAAGATTCTATACGAACAATTAAACCAAGAATTACATGACGTTCGATGAAGTGTAGAAATATTTGTTGAAATACTTTGTGCAAACTATCGTAAATAAAAAAAAGGAATAACATGAATACCTATTCTTCCGGTTGTGCAAATCATCCAATAGACATTTTGTTGCTGTCTGTTGCAAATTTGACGTAGGAATTGATGGAATGAATTTATTGACATCAATTTTACATTGATAAATTTACTTGTGTTTTTTTCCGAAATTTGTATTTAATTATAAAAAACTTGAGGGGTTAGACCACTGTAGAGACTTCAATACGAAGTATTTTTTGGACATTTTTTTGTGAATTGAAAAAAAAATTAAGTCAAACAATCAAACTTACCACGTGTTTACATATGTATTCAGGTACAGATATGTATTTCATTAACTTACAAGTTTTACAAAATGACACCACAGTGCAGCTTTTAAAAAGATAGAAGCAACCACCACATACGTGGGGTCGCTGGAATATTGCTTACGAAGTGAACACCCTTTTTGAAAATACATGATAAGACTGAATGTTACGAATTTTTCAATAGTTTTGATTGGCTCTCATACACAGAACAGCACTGATTCGCTCTATCTAGCTAAAATATAGGTTTAATCAGTCAATTTTGCCAAGCAGTTAAAAAGAAGTTTGATTACTTGTAATACTTCAGACTTTTTATCTACATTTTATATTATTTTGATCAGAAAAAAGAATTTTATTTCCACCATTTATTTATAGAATACTGTTTTAACAAAGTTTTCAATGGGTGAATCATGGTTCAATTATGGTGAAAAAATGACTATTTATAATTCTTGACACAAACATTTCATTATGTAATCTTCGACAATTAATAGTCCACCCATCCCAATGCATTCATTTGATTTGAAAAAATGTATTTTACTAGCAGTAAAGTGTGAAAAAAAAATTATTCCAGGTATTTATCATGTTTGTTTATGCCTGTACTCGTATGACTTATAGATTATCAAAAATTTCTTTTGATATAGATATATTTAGAGCAAGTTACTTTTCACCTACAAAATATAAGAAGCGACTAAGAAGCTTTGTGACTAAGAAGTTTTGTGACAGATGAAGATGAAATAAGTGAAATAACTTTTAATCGGACTACCTACTTTTTGGTCCTACGTAGATTTTAATTAGATAAATACTGTTGATATAAAACAGTGATACCATGGTAGTTTTAATAATTAATACTGATCATATTTTAGTGGATTTTCTTGGCGACCAAATGGTGACATCACTAAAATGTACCCTAAAATTTAGTCCGATCGATTGATGTACCAAAACTACCCTTGGCAAGAAGGTGACATTTTAAAAAAATTGTTATTTTTTTACTGATTTTTTGACGAATTTTTTTTAGTAGTTTGAGAGATTTAGACGAGATATTTTCCATAACAACCGTTTTTGACGTTCTTAGTATCCGTTGTTACCAAAAATGAAAAATCAGTTTGAAGTCCATTTATCGATGGTGAACGACACGGAAACGTCGTTTCTCTTTAGCAACCATCGCTAAGAGAATGAAATATCGAGTCAAAGTTTATTTACAGTATTTTTGAGGCCACACGACATATTATCTTTGTATGTTCCATAGCAATTCTTGTTGAAGTCCCTAGCAACTATTGTCAGATAGTTTGAATCAGTCGGTTCTTTGTCGGTTGCAAAAGATACAGAATTCTCATTTCTATATAGCAATCATTTCCCAGACAAAGCCTCTCTCTCTCTCTCTCTCTCTCTCTCTCTCTCTCTCTCTCTCTCTCTCTCTCTCTCACACGATCTCACTTTTCAATAATTTGGAATAATTCACTGAGCCCGATAAATAAATATATATCGTTAAAACTTGTGAATGTAAAAAATTAATTCATGTATCAAAGAGGTCTTATTGGGTACACCTACCCCAAACGTAAGGTTTGAAAATATACATTTTGAAATGTATTAATAAGTACGTGAAAAAAAACCCATATTCATTAATATTTGTCTTTGAGTTTTCTTAAATTTTATTATTTAATACATTAAAATATTTTTTCATAGAAAGGATTCCGGTGAAAAATTTTACAAGCTAAAATAAAATCACAAATTTATTGTAATTGAATTACTACAACTGTAAGTATACTTACATTATGTAAAAAGTAGGTATTAAAATATACGTGCACCAGTGATCACTGATAATCGAACGTACATTAACTAGACACACCTCGAGTTAATTCGAGAAACTCGAAGCACTTTTACATACGCATAAGCACAGGCCTACAGAATAGACATGGAAAATGTATCTGTACATGTGGCATTGGTGGCCATATTATGGCAAATCATAATCATTTAGGCGAAGTGAGACGCTTCCTGAGAGCAGATGCCTTGAGCCTGGGGGGCTGATCTACGGAGGTAGTGGTAGTGGTGAGTGCCGGCACATATCCTTTGTTCTGCCGTGCCTGTCTGGCTTTGATCCTCTTTAGCTCGGACTGGGTGGATGAGTGAAAGGTGTCGAGGACACCGAGTACGAGCTCGAGGATAGGCCGGCGCTGGGCTGGACCACTGCGTTCCCGGCGAACTGGAGTCGGCATCTCGATCGAACCCGAGTCCTCCTGTGCGAACATCGGTGAAAGGGAATCCTCACCCCGGCATCTCGATAGGCTGATAAACAGCAGACCGATCAGTAGCTTTTGTATGAACAGGCTCATGATGCTCGGTAACTATACTGCTGAATTTTGGCATAACAGATTGATAGTGTTAGAACAATAATACTGGATCAATAATACTGGAATAGAATTTACATAATACTTTCTCTTTATTACTTCAGTTAAAATTATATATTTGAATTTCAAAGCTAATTGTAATGACAAATCAGGGGGTAATATTTGCCAATCGATTAAGGTCGGCGACGCACTGACTGTTCATCGCTTTTCTACGAATTAATTTAGTGTATAATACTAACAAAAATCTTTATATCAAATAATCTTAGATCATGATCTAGGACGATACGCGTAGTAGTAGAATAATTGTTGAAAATTAATAGATATAAATTTTTTTCTTTATACAATTAAATATTACTCACACAGTTTAAAACACATTCAGACTGACATACACACAATATATTACATAATAAACACTACTTTGGTTAGTTTTTTACCTACATGTATCTGATACACGAATTCTGTATGTAAAATTCGTGTAAAATTAAACATTTGCGTGATACAATTGTTTAATGCCATCAAATTGATTATTATAATCGATTGTCAAACATTACCTCCTAATTGCTGATAGATGCAATTATATGAATGTTTCATAAGAAGAAATAGAATCACTCACTGATGAATGTTATTATTCATGGTTTGTATTAATGTTATTGTAAAGAGTAACAATGACTTTGTTCATGAATTAGAATACTCATTAAAAATATATGCGACTTACTTTCATATAATATATAACTTAATCATTGCAAATCTAATTCATATTTGTATATTGTTGATATTATATAATAAATTATGTGGAGATAAATATTGAACAAATGTAATCTTTACCCAAGTATTTTATAGAGAAATAACTACTCTTCAAAACGATTACAGGTGGTGTAGCACAGTAATTGAAGAATCATTCAGTATTCAGTTGGCTTGACAATAAGACTGACAATAATCAGCTAAATTGATGCACTCCATTCCAAGCTTTAACGTTCAAGATATTTCTTGAAAGTTCAGCACATTCTCCATACTCGGAGTACTATGCAACCAAAATCAGGCCACTGCGAATATGAGCTTTATTTTTGTATACTTTGTACGATGGTTGGAATTTCAATCCAGTTACCTTGATTTTGAGAACTTATCGAGAATATCTATAGTCACTCAGTCACACAGGCGATTTTTCTGTAACTTACAATTGTCAGTTACAGTAGTTATATAATATTTGGGAGTATTCATCCAAATTTTTTGATATTGTTACATGTACAATTAAAATTAAAAATATTGATTTTCTTAATGTATTAAAAATTGCAATAAAGAATCTTCACACTGATATACTCTATTCGAAAGTTCAATTGACGAAAAAGTCGAAATGTCAATTTTGGAACGTGTCCATAGCTCCTATATAAAACCACTGCCAACTGAATTGACATCAGTATAATTCTTTCTCGAAGAGATTTTTTGAATCGAGATTTTACAGAATCTTCACAATGAATGATATTGTGCATTAAATAACATTTAATGTAGCCAGCCTATTTTCATTGTGTCAAAAGTTCCGAAAATGTATCTAATTAAATTTTTTTAAAACCTCAGCAACAGATGCTAAGATCAGTTTCTATTGAAAATGTAACATTTATTATCATTGACCTCCATAAGTAATAATTCAATCCCCAAAAAGCCATTCATATCAACAGTTACTAGGGATTTCAGAAGGAGTTCTTTTGGAAAATTATGAAGTTTATGTGTCCTTTGACGTGGAAAATTCTGAAAATGGGCTTCAAACTGACATTGCCCCCGTAACCACGGTTGCTTGAAGAGTAAATAATTGACGCTATGGAAAATATTGATCTCATTGTTTTTCATTGATCGTCATGTTCAAGTCACAATATGCATTAATAAAAATTTGAGGGAAACCTTTCCTGAACATGTTAGCAACGGTTATTACAGAGATAAATAACTATTGTTATACTGAATTGAACTCGGTTCACAACTTGCCAATACTAACTTGTGAGCAGAATTTAAGGAAGTATAACTATTTCTTTGGAAAGTTGTAGCATGTGCAGAGAATAATGTTACGTACTCTCTTAAATCCTCACAGTGAAAAATCACTGTACGAAGGTGGATGACAATTTCACTGGATTACAGTGAATTTCTTGCGTAACTAAAGTGAATTTTCACTTTAGTTCCATGAGTTGTTTTACATAAAATTCACAGAAAGTAGAGTAGAAATTCACTTCACACCATACTTACTGCAAATCGTGATGTGAAAATGTGAATTTTATGTAAAAACGTTTTCTGTCAAAACCATCATAATAATTAAAATCAGTTTGATTTGTAAATAATCATTATGTGATATTTATTTATGTATAATATTGCAACTCGTGGTGGTAAGCTGCGGAATGAATCAACAAATTTTTATTTTTTATACAACTTAATTTAACTCTGGTGAAACTTTACGCTCGAGGTTTGACCTATTAAAAATCAAGAATTGCAAATAATTTTAATGTCAAGTCAAGGTATTTTATATTTGTGTCAAACATTTTCTACGAAAAAAAAAGTTTCTTATTAACAATAAGTTGTTTAAAAAATCCTTAATTTTGAATGTATAGACAAGTTGAATTCAAGAAATATGAAGACATGTATCTACTGTGTTACACAACTTATACAGAAACATTTGGATAAAATATGCCTTCATGTGAACGAGAAAAAAGAAGACAATAATTTACAGTATTTAGAATGTCCTAGACGTTCCTTCGTAAGTGTATGTGTTACTTGATTATGGATGATAAATATAAATGCTTACATGTATCATGCATGCATGGCTTGGTGGTGGCCCAGTAGGATTGCTAGGTGCAGAACGATGCTTGGCAGAGAGTATAACATTTACTTTCTACTAGTGTATGCTGATGGATTGATGATTCTGCATCTATTACTCGAATTGGAAAATGAAAAAGAAAGATTTGCTTCAGAATCTTCTGTTCTGTACAGTAGTGTGTATATGAAGTGCGGTATCCAGCTATGAAATTAGATATTTTATTACTATAAGTGTAGGGTTTCAAAAAATAAAGAAAGAATTTGATTCAAGTCAATGTGTCCAAATCACTGTGTTTATTGCAAATTGAAAATAATTTTTTGTTGAGAAGAAACAGTATGATCTCTTATAAATTTTACGAAATTGGCATTATTTTCCATGAAATCCTCTTTTTCAAGAACAGCAGAAACATGTTTTGGTAGCAGAATGGGATGAGGGGCTTCGTGCAGGTGGGGCACGGGATGTTGGCAGCGGCTCTTGTCTGGATGTTTCATCTATTTCTTGCGTTGATCCAACGTAATATGTAAGTGCCGCTGGTTGGACTTTTTGAGGTTCTTCTGAGACATACTGTACATACTGCACTTGTCTGGATGTTTGAACATTTTGTTCTGGTGATGCAACGTAAATTTTAGGTGCCGCTGGTTGGACTTTTTGAGGTTCTTCTGAGACGTACTGTACATACTGCATTTGACTGGATGTTTGAACATTTTGTTCTGGTGATGCAACGTAAATTTTAGGTGCCGCTGGCTGGACTATTTGAGGTGCCGCTGGTTGGACTATTTGAGGTGCTGCTTTGACATACTGTGCATACTGCACTTGTCTGGATGTTTCAACATTTTTTTCTGGTGATGCAACGTAAATTTTAGGTGCCGCTGATTGGACTTTTTGAGGTGCTGGTTTGACATACTGTACATACTGCACTTGACTGGATGTTTGAACATTTTGTTCTGGTGATGCAACGTAAATTTTAGGTGCCGCTGGCTGGACTATTTGAGGTGCCGCTGGTTGGACTATTTGAGGTGCTGCTTTGACATACTGTGCATACTGCACTTGTCTGGATGTTTCAACATTTTTTTCTGGTGATGCAACGTAAATTTTAGGTGCCGCTGGTTGGACTTTTTGAGGTGCTGCTTTGATATACGCGATACATGGTGCTTGTTTGGGTGTATCAACTTGCATTTGTACTTTTGGAACGTACTCTGTAGATTCCGGTTGTTCTGGTTCTGCGACATACACTACAGGTTGCTCTTGTTTGGGGCTTTCAGCATTCTGTTGTGTTGGAGGAATGTACAATGAAGGTGTTGCTGAGCTTAGTAGTTGATAGAGCACTGAAGTTGAAATGTGTGAGGCTGGTGCTGGTGCTTGTGGTGCTGAGACATACGATAATTGTACGGGTGCTGGTGCTGCTGGTGGTGCTGAGACATACGATACTTGTACGGGTGTTGGTGCTGCTGGTGCTGGTGCTGCTTGTGCTGGTGGTGCTGAGACATACGATACTTGTACGGGTGCTGCTGGTGGTGGTGCTGGTGCTGCTTGTGCTGGTGGTGCTAAGACATACGATACTTGTACGGGTGCAGGTGGTGCTGGGGCATACGATACTTGTACGGGTGCTGCTGGTGCTGGTGCTGATGGTGCTGAGACATACGATACTTGTACGGGTGCTACAGCTTGAGGCGCTTGAGGTGTTTGTAGCGATATTGATTGGTGTGTTGGGGGGTACGCTATAGGTACATCATGTTCTCCAAGATTTGCTTGTGCTGATAAGTAGAACTCTGGATTTCTGTAATGAAAATTTTTAAATCCTTGACTGATGTTCATGAATCGTAATATAATGTCTAGTATACAATTCAGTTTTCCGTAATTCAGTCAGTATTAAAGATTCTGGAGTTCCTTTTGATAATTTTATTTTTCTCTCAGATATATTTTTTTTATTTTACTGATTATTTTTGAAAAAACTCACCCTCTTGATGTTGAGACATCGTCTGAGTCTTGTACACTAGGTAATAACTGGTAGAACATATTAAAAAGTGATCCATGAGAAATCATTATTATTTGGCATGCGAATTTTTAACCAAAATATTCAAAGTTTACCGATTCGATGTCATCTTGGATGTCACAGGGAAGAAAAAAACCGCTGCATCCTCGACTTGAAACAACCAAGACCAAAGCTAAAGCGAAATACGCACCACGTACTGCGAACAACATCCTCAGGTGAGTTTCGATGCTCTTTGTACTTTTTCGATTCACTTAGCTTCTTATATACTTTATTTGCTTCCTTTCACAGAATTGTACTTTATAAATGTAATCAATGCGACAAGAATACGCTCCAGGCACGATTTAGACTTGGTTAAGAATGATGGTAAATTTTCACGCATTTCCTGTTTACGATTTCCCATCTTTCTCGGGTGTCACGTATACCACTTGTTTAGACTAATTATTTGTAAATCCTTGTTTTTTCCGTAAACCTCGATGACGACTCTTCTTGAGTCGTCATTGATCAAATTTGTTTTTATATTCTTTTAACTTTGTAGTACTCTAACCGATGTGATACTTGCTGTTTCGGGTCAATGGTTAAGTGGGTTGCAAATTTTCTTACGAAGCTGAATTAATCTGATATAAAACCTGAATAGTTCCTATCCTTGTTACGAAATTCGTACACATATAATTTTCTCTATTGAGTAGTATTGTAATAATTAATAATTATACAAGAGAAATGTTTTGAACTCGTAAATTATTTGATCGGGGAATCTAAACTGTGATTGAATTATTCCAAACATAAATTCTGTTATTTCATAAAGAAGACTTGGATATTTTGTCTGAACTTCACCTGAATTTTTCAAGAAAATCATCTTCTAGATCATTAGAACATATAGTATAACATATAGTACAATTCACATTACTATTTCAAAACTGAAATTTTACAGCCAGTGAGCTCGCTCGTCCAGAGCACCACCCCATGGGTACTAAAACTTGCCTCATTTCATGTCATATCGACGTGTCTTACGAAGAAAGACACATAACTGAATCTGTCCGCGAAGAAAGACACAAATCCGAATCTGTCCGCGAAGAAAGACACATATCCGAATCTGTCCGCGAAGAAAGACACAACTCGCAATCTAGCCACGAAGAAAGACACAACTCGCAATCTAGCCGCGAAGAAAGACACAACTCGCGTCTGGCCGCAAAAAAGATACATGGCGCACATCCCACAATTTTCCGACGTAAAAAATATATGGAATGAAAGCTTAGAATGAGTAGGTTATACTTGACAAAAAAAAACAAGCCTTTTCTACAGTTTAAACTCTTTTTTCGTTAATATTCGCGGGAGAATAATTCCGACATTTGTCTTTCTTCGCGGACAGATTGCGAGTTGTGTCTTTCTTCGTGGCTAGATTGCGAGTTGTGTCTTTTTTCGCGGCTAGATTGCGAGTTGTGTCTCTCTTCGCGGACAAATTGAGATGTGTCTTTCTTCGCGGACAGTTTGAGATGTGTCTTTCTTCGTAAGACACGTCGATATATAGCTTATATAGTCTGAAAATAAGCCAGAGCCCTGGTACCTCTGAAAAACTGCTGCTACCTGCATTGATAGTATGCTTTACTAAAGAAGCTTTCCGTGAAAAACGGTCGCTATGCAGAAATGAGAATTCTGTGTCTGTTGCCACAGGCAAATGGACCTAGAATTGATTTTTAAAACTACTCAGCAACGATTGCTCGGAATATCAACAACTATTGCTATGAGAAATACAAAGACACTGTGTCGTGTACCTCAAAAGTACTATAAATGAACTTTTACTCGATATTACAAATATTCGACGAATGGTCGATCTTTGAGGCCCAATCCAGTGTGAAGTGGATAAGGAAAATCACAAGATCCACCACATAATTAATTGTTGCAATTTCTCGCGAGTAAAGTTTACTGGCCTCGTCAGGCTAATTTTTTTTAAACTAGTTTTGAATAAATTTACATCACAAAATTCAGCAGTATTGTTTCGTCGATTGTTTTGTACACAGGCGATTGTATCATTTATTACGTTTTTTTTTTGTAATAAATTTTAGCCTCCGTAATCCTTTCCTTTTGTAATAAGTTTTTTGCTCCGTCACAATTTTTTCACTTTGGAAAAGCAAAAGTTTATATATTATAAATAGGTATATAAAACCCCGATTGAATAATTCAGGGGATTCTTGCAACGTCAACTCCTCGAAATTTTGAAAACTTTCCCTGCCGTAATTTTATCACTATTCGCTGTAAAGACATATGTAATCAATTTCATAGATCATGAAATACTGATACTTGAAGACCCTAACTTTCAATTGTTATATACATTGATGGTTAATAGATTGTCTCTACTTTGCTGAAATTTTTAAGAAACTATTGTTAAATTATGTGTGTCACACGGATAGTGCAACACTCATCACCTTATTAATAAAGATAACAGGGTAGATTGTTTTATTGTGACCGCTAATCTCAAAAAGTACTCAACCAATTTTCATGAAATTTTGGTAGTTGATCACCCCAAGCATTTTTATGGATATTTCGCATCTTCAAATTTTGAGTAGAAACCGAGAAATAGACAATGCATTTTTCTGTGGTGGAAGTAACCGACCAAGTACCATGGTGCGCCTTATTTCCGTTTTTACATCCCTGTATAGTAACCGTTGTTATGAGAAAGGAAAAATAAGTTTGAAGTCCATTTATCGATGGTGACGACACGGAAACCACGTTTTTCTTTACTAACCATTGTCTACGTCCCAAGGGAATGAAATATCGAATAGAAGTTAGTTTATAGACTTTTGAGGTCTCACGACACGGTATCTTTGTATTTTCTATATCAAATTGTTGTCTATGATCCCTAGAAACCGTTGCTAGATAGTTTTAAAAATCAGTTGTAGGTCCATTTGTCGGTGGCAAAAGACATAAAATTCTCATTCCTACATAGCAACCGTTTTTCACGCAGTTTGAGAAAGTCTGTTTGAGAAAGCATACTGTTAATTCAGTTAGCAGTGTTTGTTTTTTCAAGTGCATGGAACGCCACACGCACACTTCATCGTGGACCGGCTCAATACGGTTATGTGTCTCGTTAAAAGTGAATGCGTTATAACTATATACAGACACAAAAAAATAGAAACACGTTCCACCGTGAGCATTTGTATCATGGCAAATCGGAGCTTTGGCGAGGAGCCCTTAGGCGTTTTTCTTGTCTTTACAACTATCTTCTTCATCAGAAAAATCCAAGTCCGTAATCTACTATTAATTCTTATAGATATATTCTGCTTAACCGTGTTCCGTGGCTGAATTTTATTTGAATAACCACCGAGACGAACACCTGATCGGCGGATATTGTTGGTCGGGCTTTGCAACCCTCATGCACATCTACATGAAAAGATTACCAAATGTCTCGGATTCGATGGCATTGCTTCATTGCAGATATCTCTAAATTAGATTTGCGGTTAAAATTAGTGTATATTTTATGGCGGCATGCTGGAAATAAATTTGATATCCTACTTCGATAATCTTTTTCGTAGATTTTCAATCGCTTAGAAAAAATTAAATTTTAATCAATTGTTTACTCATTCATTTCATCATAAAGAAATATGAACAATACTGAACTAAATGTTGTGTTTTGAATTCTTTAGAAATCCCAAAATTAGTTGCATGTTAAGGAACTCAAGAGAAATATGTGACTTTCATGAAAATATTTATGCTCGATCGCATTGAAGGTATGATGGAATGATAATTCAACCAAACCGTGACTCTGACTTACTTGTACGAAAATGCTGGATAATCAAAAATTGGCGAACAAATGAAAATGAGTACACGGTCACTTTAATCGTAGAATTGAGGGGGAGAAATGTTATTTCAACAACGTGTGTAATTTCGAGTGTGAAGATGTTTCAATTGAAAATATTCTTTCTAAATATATATAGAGCCTAATGAAAAGTTGAACAATTTCTTCTGCTCGAATTCGATTCTCAAATTGATAAATATGAGAAAGAATGATATGTGACTATGATGATATATGCGACTATGAATTGTTTATTGAATACCTTAACCCATTAGCGCCCAAACGGCCTCTCGACGGCCGTTTTTTTGAGCGATAGATTTCATATGGTTATAATGGTTCAAAAAATTTGGGAAGAACATTTTCTGGTGCAAAATTTTGTCAGCTTTCCGATCCCGTTACTTTTATCTCGATTAAATGAACGCCCTCATTGTTATAAACAATTGATTGCAAAAAAACACAAAATTTCGAGTCAAAATATTTTTTGTGTCAACCGTAAAACATGGAAACCGATCGCAACGAACCCCGGGAAGTGAATTTCGAGCGTCCATAGACCTTAAACTAAAAGTTGGCATAGTTTTAATTGTTCAAATTTATTTTTGGAAGACCCAAAATGGCGGCCGACCGAAAAAATTGTAGCTTTCAACTTGGAATTGTTTTTCTCAAAAACTATGGGTCAAATCAAAAAATTCTTAAGAACGAAAAAGTCTTAGAATCAACTGAAGAACACTCTTGAATTTTTTCGGAATTTTTTGATGAAATTTTTCAAAATTTTGATTTTTCAAATTCTCAAAAAAACGCAAATTGCTTAAAAACTTCTGAAAAAATTTGAGAATGTTCCTTGAGTAATTTTAAGGCATTTTGTACTTATAATTTCTTTTTATTTGATCTATAGTTTTTGAGAAAAAAAATAATTAAATTATTTTTTAGAAATTTTTCTGTACGTTTCTTAGCCGGCAAATCGAAAAATTTATAAGAACAAAAAAGTTTTAAAATTACTCAAAGAACATTCTCAATTTTTTTCAGAAGTTTTTAAGCAATTTGCGTTTTTTTGAGAATTCAAAGAATCAAAATTTTGAAAAATTTCATCAAAAAAATCTGAAAAAATTTAAGAGTGTTTTTCAGATGATTCTAAGACTTTTTTGTTCTTAAGAATTTTTTGATTTGACCCATAGTTTTCGAGAAAAACAATTCCAAGTTGAAAGCTACAATTTTTTCGGTCGGCCGCCATTTTGGGTCTTCAAAAAATAATTTTGAACAATTACAACTATGCTAACTTCCAGTTTAAGGTCCATGGACGCTCGAAATTCACTTCCCGGGGTTCGTTGCGACCGGTATCCATGTTTTACGGTTGACACAAAAAATATTTTGACTCGAAATTTTGTGTTTTTTTGCAATCAATTGTTTATAACAATGAGGGCGTTCATTTAATCGAGATAAAAGTAACGGGATCGGAAAGCTGACAAAATTTTGCACCAGAAAATGTTCTTCCCAAATTTTTTGAACCATTATAACCATATGAAATCTATCGCTCAAAAAAACGGCCGTCGAGAGGCTGTTTGGGCGCTAATGGGTTAAGGGGTTCCACTCTAGGATTTTCAAAAATTCGATTTTTTATTTTACTTAAAAAGTTAGTAGATTTCTCGTAGAATACGCTCCTGAAACCCTTTTTTTGAAATTCGAACTCCAAGTGTTTTTTCCAAGGGATTGCTGATTGAAGCGTAAGTACAATTTAACGATGATTTAAAACTTTAAACGCGTTTTTCTCGAAACTGCTTTTTTCAAATCGGGCGTACTCGTAGCTCCGAGGCTATTGCATGGATCAACTTCAAATTTTGACAGTAGATTCAAATATATGTTCTTCTCCGAAGTATGTAGCCGTTTTTTGAAATTTTGAAAATTACCTGTTTTACCGACAATTTACTGCTCTTTTTTTAATCGAAAATTTTTCCTTTTTTTCCAAACGTGCACAGTTTCTACAAAAATTGACTAAAAAAATATCCTACGTACTTCGATAGATAATAATATGTAGTTTCAAAAAAATTCAGAATTTTTGTTCCAGCTCTTATGGTTGCCGAGATATGGGTTTGCCCGCGGAGCGCCTCAAAAAAAAGCTTGTACCGGAGATCTTCTGTGGTGCCGCCATTTTGTATGAAATCAATAAAAAAAAATTTTTTTTTCATACTCCGATAGATGTTCAATAAACCCTGTGAATTTCATCACAATCCTTCTTCCCATAATCCCATAAAAAATTCGCAAAGTTACACCTTTTTTTTTGCCTCTAGAGTGGTGTTACCCCTTAAGTAGGGAATATGAAAAATTAAAAGCCATATTATAATTTCATAACAGTTTATCGTAGTAAAGATGAAGCTTTAAATAAAAGAATGTACATACAGAGAGGAGCTCATAAACTCCTCTCAGACATCACAGGTTCACACGAGCTTCTATGCGAAGCACGGGTATTATAAAGGCGAAATTGCATATGGAGGTGGATCGAGACACTTAGGACGTGCATTCACACGGTGCAGTCAGATCATTGTATTGATTAAAACCGTAGCCAGGCCAGGACGAGGACGCAAAGTCACCCGCAGCAATATTCTCGTAGAGGGGCTCCCTGAAGGCCCCGCCATGTCTCCTACACGACATCTTCAGTTTGCCCGCGCTGCGTGACAAAATGCTCGTCCTCCCGGTCGACTGTGCTGCTACTTTTGCCACGGCTGCTGGTGCCGGGGCCAATGTCCTCCACATTGGCTGTGCGGAGGGCTGGTAACTCGACGTGTACGATGTTTGGTACAAAGGAGCGTAGGTGGCTGGTGCTGCGACAGGGAGTAAGGGAGCTTGGATTGGAGCGGCGATCGAGTCTGAGCCCGATCCTGAGGAAGACGAAGAGTATTGAGCGGGGGCAAGGGTTAAGATCAGAGGATGGGCCGAGGATGGGGAATCTTGGGGGGAGGTGCTGGTGCTGCCGGACGAGCACGATTCGCAAGAGCACGAAGCCTTGCCTGGATTCACTGGGGCCAATCTGACCATGCCACTGTCAGATCCTATATACCTATATCGTTAGAAAATGGCCATTTAGTTTTTATGCGTGTACTTGAAGTGAACATTTTTAATTTTCTTAATAACTTTAGAACTTCATGCGCGACCAAACAAAAAAAATCGCATGGTTGGACATAACTTTCCAAAAATGTTCATTATACTCGTTGTTAGACTCAATAAGATGGTGCTCTCATTAATCTCATGCGCCAATTGAATTTCTTCGAAAGATATCCAATCAATTTGTTATTAATCGATTCGTATAATGTTTTAATAATTGCAAGTGAAAAATCGTTCTCACCTGGGTTCGACTATAACTCTTTGCTTTTCTGATCCATACGAGCTTGCCGATCCGTACGGGCTTGCCGATCCATGAGAGTTTGGCGATCTCAGCTCATTGGTCTGTTCAGTTTTATGTTTGCAAAGTTCGACGTAGCCGGGGCTCGATGGTAATGCATAACTAGAACCGGAATCACTGACATAGTAGCCTCCATTATTGTCGTAGCTCAATGAGACTGGAGATCCGTCGTTTTGTGTCATCTTGACAGCCGGTTGCAGCGCTTCTTGTGCAGAGACGTACAGCTCGGTGGACTTGGCCTGCTTGGAGCAGCCGCAAGGGTTACCGCTAACATCTGAACCGCAATAGAAGCATTGTTCGGCCAAAACACCCAAGCTCAGTACCAGAAGGATGAACCCTGATACCACCAACTTAGCCCCCATATTTTAATGACTCTCTATCGGACCAACTGGATTGAACTTAACTTTTATCCGTCCGGCCTCTTGGGATCCGCACTGTTCGAAGATGAAAGGTGATTATTGGTATTCTTTGATCGACTGTCCTGCTTATATATAGTACGTTAAGTGTGCGCTTAAGGTGACACATTTGTTTTGCAGAGTACTAAAACGAGCTACCTGATCTGAGACATCATCAGATACAGCAGGCGGAAGCACCGATAAAAGCGTGAAGCGGAAGGATTATCTTCACTCAAAATACCCGGAAAAAACGTGAGATTGCAAGAGGAGTATGATGATTCAGCTTAACTCTCTCACACTCGATTTGGCTGAAATGATTATGTAAGTCAAAGTTCATAATGGTTCCTACAACTCAAAGAGAAAGCTTTGTGACGGGGCAAAAATTGATCGAAAAGTAGAATCTACAGAAATTTAAAAAAGTCATTGACCTACTATTCTGAAGAATAATTATTTAAGAAACAATTTTGAAGACATGACTTTCTCATGATTTGTCACCGGAGACTGTGAGAACATTACAGGAAATTCTAATATCAAAGATGTTAATGAAGCAGTCATGAAGTGATTCTAACAGTGCCCAGTGACATAAGCCGATTCTACAGGCAGAGGCTGACAATTTCGCAATGTCGTGTTGGCTAATGATAATTTAAGGGTAGGTACAACCGGTTGAATGGAAAGACATTGCTATGCGTACCGTATAGTTTTTGAAGAGATAGCGCTTTTACATACGCCTATATAACAAATTTATTATAGGTATAAGCGTATCGTGTTTTACTAGAAATGCAATTGAAAATATCAAAAATTGGGTAACAAATAGGAAAAAAAAGAACGTAATATTTTGAACTTATTTCTTTTCCCTATAAATAATGCTGAATATCTAATCCTCAGGACAAATATTTATCGTGGTAATGTATACAAATTGAAATTAACAACACATACTGCACGTCGCGTGAATTTGGATATATTCATATATAGTTTGCCAACTTATTTCCACTGGGGGCACATTGACAGTCATTTTTGTCCCAATATAATTAGTAATATAACAAATATTAAAAAATGTTTTGTAAAGGTAAAAACGGCTAAGTACTCGTTAGATCGCTTCACTTAGTATACTTCAATATGGGCTCAATTCTAATTTTTATGTAAAAAAAAACATTTTGAAAAAACTCTATCTACCTGTCCCTCTCTCCCCTACATTTGTTATACTAATGAATAGTAAAATTTCACTGAAGAGTTTACAAAAACTACTTATTTGTACATCGAATTATTTATCAGTAATGCAATTTTTACTTACGAATAGTAAATATTCACTATTCATAGTAATTTTTAATTATTTTAACAGATGTTATCGTATGAAGATCCACAAATTGGGAAAGATTTTTCGTCTACACGATATTGAGAGAAAGATATCCTTTCAAAATATTTTCCAGTTTAAATCGTATGAAAATGATCAAAAAATTGCTATAAAATACCATCGTAATCTCGAGGGATTTGTTGATCTGGAACATCAGCTTGGAAATATGTAGATACATTCAATATTCTACAATTGTTACAATGTTCCTTTTTCAAAATCAAATATAACAATGAAAAACTGACAAGAAATGTTTTTTAAATGTATGCTTACATTCAAATAAATAGAAAACAGGAAACGAATTTTATAAACTCCATATTATACAGAATGTTATATTTTCTACTTTTCAAATCAATCTCAAAAGTGTATTATAAAGAAAAATTTTCACATCATATTTTTTCCAGAAAAATGAATTAAGTATAAGTAATTTTCTCTTTGAAATAAACGTTTTAGGGATCGGAAGATAGGATAAATGATAATTTTTGCAATATTGATTTATCAAAGCTGATTTATCAAGTTTCAAAAATGTTTATACCGATTTTCTCCCAAATTCATCAAATAATGAAGAATCAAATTTTTCCCACCAATCATTCAAATTTACTTGAAAATATCGATAATAAAAATTGCTCTAAGATGGTTTGAGAATATTACATTTCAAAAGGGATATGGTTGAGCTGAGACTAGTTTTGTCCAAGGAAATGTAAAAAAAGGAAGAATTAACAATGTTTTTGAACAAGTATAAAATTTATTATTTTATAGAAATACGTCATTTAAATTCCTGCTGATTTTCGGTTTTTCTTTTTTATAAAATAGATTGTATCGTCTCCTAATTTCTTTATAGGTATCAAGTTGTCTTGATAGTAGTGTTATCAGTTTTTCTATGTACATTCTTCTAAAATAGTGTTGACAAGTTATTCAAACAGAAATGATGAAGAACTTGGATCATTCTTAAATTTCAGTATCTATACAACATCTTTGAACATAGATTAGATTCACGTTATATGTTCTTTCTCTGAAAAATAATAAAATAGATCAATAAAGTACGAATATAAAATTTTTGAAAATACTTATTTGAGATTATTAGTTGTTGATATCAACATACCTAGTAACTATACACTTGTAGACGATTGATATACTTTGGTAGTATTGACTTATTAAAGCTTATCTATTTAACGAATTGGTTGAAAGCATAATGATGAACTACATGAATCTTGTGAAAGTAATAGTTATAACTGAGTAATTCTTTTCTTCAATTACAATGAGTGATGATTACACGCAGTCAATAACAATCTCAACATTTTACTTTGAAAATTTTAAGCATTCTATCTTAAAATATATTATCAGAGATTTACTTTCTTTAAAATATCTTCAACATATGTACAATACTATTCAACAAATGAGAACATGATTAAATTATTTTATAATATTTAGCTATTGAAGAAATCAGCTGCTCTCTGTCTTTGAGGTAATTTTAATAAGTTGTCAGTCAAAACTGGTTGAGATGCTGAATTAATTCTTGTTCCAGTAGTTTTAGCCAGAGGCGAATGAAATCTTGGAGAGTTTGGAGTTCTGATTCCTAATAGCGGTGTTTTTGAGGAACATCTATTAGGTGATGGGCTGACAGTAAGACGTAATTTTTGTGTAGCAAGTCGTCTTGCCGCTGGTGACATTGTATTCAGTCGATCAATATTAGATCTTGGTGATGGTCTGAAAAATTTGAAAGATAATTAGAAATAGCTCTACTTTGTTTAAAAAAGTTCTAATTATATTATTCAAGCAGGGATAAGAAAATTACAACTAATCATCACATTTGCATATATAGTTCAATGAATAGAAGGCCATTTTTTTCAACAAGACAATGATCCATGTTTGACTCAAATCATTTTAATAAATAAGTTATATTGAATAATTGTACGTCAATCAATTCATCTCATGAATCTTTATTGTGATAGATAATAATTGAATAATTATGGTCTTAGGATTCACATAATCAAAAAATATCTCAATATTCCACTAACCAGGACACCATTTGGGTCTCCGATGCTGCTGCAGCTCTAGAAGATGGTTTGTAGTTACCCGAATAGATTATACATGCAGTCATTAATCTTAATATTTTGAATTGCTGAAGACATCATTGACTTTTATAGAAAGAATGAATATTTATGTTTTACATTTCATATGCATTGATATACATTACAAAATCAGCAAAGATTGGTTAATATCTCTAGAAAATCAAAATGTTAAGACAAATGAATGCAAATATCGCATGCTTGGGTATCAAAAAACTACCTCTAGATATTTCAGTGGAATCGGTATTCTAAATCCCAAGTGTCCCCCTGGTAAGTCACAATTCAGTAGGCAAGTATCATTAATAAGCATTCAAAATTATTACTGCTTTTCAATAATAACACTCACGTTGCTAGGGATCGTCGAGCAGCATTCAAAGCTATCATTTTCTTATCTCGATTTCTCTCTCCAACTTTTTCTGCTAGTTGTAGAGCAATTTTTTCTCTTTTTGGTGGTTCTGCCATCCGAAAAGAAGGTCCTTGGCTTACATGGATAAGAGGCGTATCGCCTCCATCCAATCTGAATGGTGTTCCTTCAATCATACCCCATGTCATCATAGGAGTGTCCATTACACTTTCAGCCATTGGACTAGGTGTTCCCAAAATTGTATATCCATTTATCCTGGGAGTCTCATTTCTCACTATCTCTTTTCCATCTATACCAATTTTACCATCTTTTGTTTTAGATTGAACTTTTGCTAATTCATTCATAGTTTCCTTATTCTGCTGTTCGTTGAAAGGATTTACTTTTAACCTAGTGTTTGAATGTAAAACTTCTTGCCGCTTCTTAGCAAGTTCAATTTTTTCTTCTGATGTTAATTCTACTCCATCTGGTATATACATTATATAATTTTTGTTTTTATAATTCCAAGTGTCTATCTCAAATGGCTTTTTCTTAGCACTTTGTATTGCTGATTGGGTACCTTGGCCATTTTCAATAGATAAAACATTTGGCATCGTTTCTTTCTTGTAGAGCCATGCATGTTTGAGCCTGTGTTTCTTCTCATTATCCTCCAATATCTCTTCGAAACTAGCATTATCTTCACTGGTATTACTACTTAAAAATTCATCTAGGCCAATTTTTCGTTCCTTCACTCCTAATTTTGTTTCATCATTTTTTGAGGATGTTGTAGAAGTAGGTGTATCATTTGCATTGCCACCATGAACGGGTGTTTCAAAAGTTGCAGGACTCGCCATTCTTTCTGTTCTTGGTCTGCAATCCAAACTGTATTTTTCATAAAGTTCTCTCATTTTCTTTGTGTCGTTATGCTCCAAAGCCTCAATGTACTCATTTTGTGCTTTCAGCTTTTCCAAGTCCGGAAAGAAATCTCTCTGAATTATCTCGCCGATTTTTTCTATGTAAGTCTCTTCGTCAAGGATCTTTGCTTTTTTTTGTTTTGCTCGTCCAGCTGGTACCTTGAAAATTGTTGACAACTCCGAGGAGGACGAGCGAGATGTAGTGCATTTACTCGAAGTGATCGAGCTGCAAGGTGATTCCATGTCTAAAGGCACGTTCACGTATTTCTATTTTACTGTTTCACTTCTTAGCTTTAAGAAATAATCGCATTGCACTTATTGAACTCACGCCTTCATCCATCAAATCGTAAAATTAACTTGCATATTGCAGCATATGCAATTGTGCGAACATCACCCAAACATCATCATCGCCATCACACGAACGCCATTTATGTTTTTCTGATTTCTGACCTTTTTCTGACGACTGAAGGAGCGTTCCGCGTGGCGCATGTGCTACGTTCTGTGACAGTAACATCAGCAACGAACAGCAATCCATATGTAGGACATAATGAGAGAGAGAGAGAAAGACTATCATATATTCTAACGAATATTCTATTATATTTTCAATGCAGGTTCAATGTATGTATTCGTTGCTATATTTTCGCTGTCCATTTGTCAATACCGCAACATTGGTCAATACGCGCAACATGCGTCATTACAAAACAGCGCTAAATTTGAAGTGGTTCATAAAGTGGTATATGACATTAGTGCATTTAAAACTAGTAGCAGGATATTAAGTATCCCTGCTAAACGTGAGGTTTGTTTGATTTATCACTACGTTAATCAATAATCAAGAGTTATGGATTATATATATTCAAATTTCGATACGTATTACTGTCCTGTAAGCTTCTGTTTTGGTAACGTCGAATTCATTTTTATTATTGTTACCATCAGTATTATTCATTTAAGAAGCCTAGTGCCCGTATATACGGATAAATTAATTAATAATAAGTACATAAATTAATATTAAGATAGACTAAATAATATATTTCTGCTTGTCAGTGTAAAATTATTTATTCGTATAAGTTTATTCATGGATAAATAGTGACTATTTCTCAGCGTAACTACTTGAAAAGTATGAGAAAACAAATCAAGAAAAAATGAAATGGAAAAGAAGTATTGGAGAAAAGAAAAGTGAGAGAGAGAAGCTGAGAGCAGAATCTGGGCTTTGGAGGTGTTGGAGTGGTGCAAACGCTGACAGATATAATGAGGATTCCAGCGGCGAGATAGGATGAGCCCGCCGACTACCGCTATACGGCCGGCCTCGCGACCACTAATCTATACTTTAACGAACTCGACGTGTTTTACTTGCTTGCAATGTTTATACGCGAATTTTATGTAGCAGCCTTCATGTAGTGTTGCTCTACGTTGTCGGTTGTTTTGCCTGAAATATGTCGAGAATACTGGCTGGGGAGAAAATAATGTAACTAGTTTTTGGTTTCTCATTTTTTTTTTTTCGAAGGAATTTCCTAATCTATCTCTGTCAATTACTTGCATACGTATATATGTTTATTAGTCAGCTAATATTCAAAATAAAATAAATGAAATTCTGAATATGCCCGTTGGTTTCTCCCTTATTTTGTCATTTAATTATCTATAATTAAACTGTCTTGGAGAGTCCTCGTTAGTTTCCCAATATATACGTATGCAGTTGCAGACGAGATGATCCGAGGCTTACCATTGATGAAGTACAGTGGTAACATGTCTAATACATAATAACTATTATGCATTAGATTGCAGCATCTATGATGCACTGGGATTGCATCATAGATATTATTATATAGAATATACACGCCTATGATGAATAAAACAAGACGTAGAATTAATAAGGTATAGGAATTAGAATGATGAATTAAAATAGCAGCTTTCATTCGAATGGAAATGTCATACAATTCCCTCTCCTATAGAAAGTTGAAACAATGATTATATTTTTTGTGTTGATGCGTTTCAAAACGAGTCGTTGAATTTAAAGCTCCCTTAAAAAATAACATGGTATGTAAGGAAACATTGTCAATTCGCAATTAATTAAGGTCGAACCAAAAATGGAACTTTTTCGTGCAGAATGGTTTGGAGCTATAGTAGGAAAGAAAACATGAAAAATATTGAAAAATAAAAAGGGAAACACAAGAGAAAGTCGGAAAATATGGGAAGGAAGACGTCCATCGTCGCCGAGTCAAAGCACAGAGAAGAGGAAAGGCGAGTGAGAGTTTGAAAAAGGAGCGTGTCTTTGGTGAAGACAGACGATGACCGAATGGCGAAGACCCTCTCCTTCAGTCAAATCAGCTTTCTTCGAGATATGTATATAGCTGAGCGTATGGTGTAAATAAAAAGGGGAACCTCACAAATTTATTCGGCACTCCACTGTGTTTATGCTCCGATTCTTCCTCGACAGCGAATTTGTTTATTCAATCTGCCGTGAATAATATATACACAATTCGCTTTGAAGAACTCGTCTTTATTTCCGCGTTTGGATAAAAAGTATTTGTTAACGTTAGAACCTTCAAATTGTTACTTCACTCGATTGAAACATTTGAATAAATTGTGAAAACATTGTTCCTCGGAACGTGTGCTCTACTCAGGAGATCTCGAATTCCAACCTTTACAATACGTCATCCGGTGGTAAATTTTGCCTTTCGTTTGGCACGCCGCTCATTTCATAAAGTACATAATCAAAAGCTTCACTTACTACTCGTGCAGGAACATCTGAGCAGAGATGCGTGTAGAAATAATATGACAAGTGTATACAACGTTTTTGCTGAGAGTTTGGTAAAATTATAAATTGTATAAGTTTTTCGACTTGAATATATAAGAGTAACATGCCTTGGTTACCAAATTTGCCATGGTGCGTTCATTTTGAATCTAAATCAATTGTAATAAGTAATTCATGTAGAAGTTAGTACACTAATCGCAGTAAAACTCTTGGACGAGTATTTCGTCATCTAAAGTTCAGAGCACTTTATGCGAATGAATACATTTTCCTCCATTCTTCTACCTGCATATACATGGACATAATGAAGTAGGCACGTGCGCACAGGAATTTAAGCGAGAAGGCAGAATTAGCCCTGCAGATCGAGGAATAGAGACAGAGAAGGAGAAAGTAGCGGAAAAAAGAAGGTATCGAAGCAAAGGTCTTTGGGCGCGGAGAATAAACATCGCGCCGCGAGGTGCGATTTGATGGGCGAGTCGCAAGCTATCCCGAACACTGAAGCCGAGAAAGAGAAATATAACCGCGAGGGACCGGGGGTGAGCCAGAGATAATAAAAGAGGGAACGACAGAGAAATTAAAAGTGATGAAGAAAAAAAAAACGAAGAGGGCGAACAAATATTGCGCGTGTGCGTGTGTGCATGTGCGTGTATCTATATATATACACCTACACGCACATTATACATATATATAATCTTGGATAATCTTGAATACGCAGGCGCGCAAGCTGGAATCTGTAAATCTGTCATTGCGTCCATACCGAGAGACGAGTGTTGGCTTGACTCGCTGCAGCGGCTATATGCTCCCTTTTCTTGTGCTCGTGCCTCGTATAAGATGAGTGCGGGAATAAGCCGAGCCGAGCCGAAGAAAATTTTCAATGAGCTCGGAAGCGCACTTATGACAGGAATCTCGGCATTGCTCGAGCACGAAATTAGCGCACACTATATATATATATATATATATTCGAAGAATCAGGCATTAGATGCACAGCTTTTGTCGACTTCATTCTGCTGGATTGAACCCTACGAAACTTCAATCCAATTAGCCCGTTGTGAGCGATTGTTGCCTTGCAAATATTATATTGATTTTGAAATGTTTGATTAGTTATACATTGTCTATATTATTCTGAGGTAAATCAGTATATGTAAATCTGGATTTTGACGATTCATTTGATTGTATATCAATTAATTTTTGTCCACTTTCCTTTATAGTTGTTGTGGTAGAAATTTTCTTCAGCAATTATTAACTTGATATTTAATATACTATATATGCTAACCAAACTTAACTCCTATGACAAACGTATACAGATACAATGAACGTTTACTTGTGAAATCGAGTGTATACTCATATACGTATGTATTATTTCATTCAATGCAATAAAACAACCGTGATTAAATTCTTGCCATACTTGTATTCAACCTATTTTTTTTTGCATGAAAGGTAAATGGAATCGAAATGATGGGACAGAGAAATATAAAATCATTCGAAGTCACCTTATGAGTGGAGATTTTATTTTTTATCTACCAAGTTCACTCCTCGAGTTCAGCTATTATTTGACGTATGGGCTGATAAACACATTAAGAAGTGTCGTCAGGTCTACGACTAATGTTGGGCTTCAAGATTAATGGAAAAAATACAGCTGGAAGGCTAATGCTATCGTAGCTTCACGTGGGTTCGCCACGTGAATTTCCGGTGGGCTCCCCGAGACTACGGAAGCCTCAGGAAGAGCTGCGGAAGTCGTGAAATGTACAGCTTCCTTCCAATGCCGATGACTATTTTTGTTTTGAGCTATCAGAATTAAGGCGCGAACGGTTTCGCGCGAACGCCATCGTGATTTCTGCAATGAATGACGTGCAGCCCTCGTGCAGAGCTGGATCTTGCTACATCACTTGTTGCTTTGCGGGTCGCCGAATCGAATCCTGCGCGGTGGGGAAATGATGTTTCCGACGACGGCTTTAGTACGTGATGCGATTCCTCGAAATGCCCCATTTGAATAAATATTTTAACTGAGCGCTTTGTTATTTATAACAGCAACCGAAATATTTTCACTCGCTTATTTGTGCAATATATAGCGTGTACATTTTATATCATCGTGTGTCCCGAATATTCTCACGTTTGTCCTCTAACACGCCGCTCGTTATTACAATGATTTTTCGATGACTGAGCATTCGTGATTCGTTTGTAATGCGCGCACACGGTGTTCCTCATTCGAACCCCAGTCGAATGAGATTGTATTATTCGCGGGATAAAATGTTATTTCAAATGCGGGTGGCATATTTATACTTAAAACACGAAATCCCGCCGATTATATATTACGTAATGATTAATCAAAGCTCCAATCGAATCCTCGTTTGAAAAGCTACGGTCAGTAAAGTGAACTCCCACGCCACGTGTTTAGTGGGAAGGAAAGCGCAGGAAAGAAACTGTTTGAGTAGTCTGTTTTGTCAACAAAGAAGGTAGTTGAGGATAATGAGTTTGAGGTTCTAATGGTCAAATCTGATTCTTAGAATCTCAGTAGAATGTAAAAGTAGATTTTGCAAATGTGAACACATTGAAATGAAAAACGTGAAACATGCAATTTTCATTTAAATGGTTGCTGGAATAGTCAGCCATGAAAATTGAATGTATTCAGCTTCTTAATCTGACAGACAGTGTTACATGATTTCTCTTGGATGGAAGTGACTGTTTGAACATTTTATTGGGATAAAATATTTTTGGAAGATGAATAAATCAATGTAATATAAAAATGAATAGAATACAAAATCGATTACGGCAATGTCGGGTGAATAAGTGGGTGTAGCTAGTACAGCCTAGAGTGATATTTCGAATGAAAATCCGCCCGAGAGTTGGTGTGCGTGCAGAGATTCCGAAACGTGGTTATTAATGTCGTGGAGGCGCGTTTATGAAGCCCGCGGGCGCGCACGTGCATGTCCGTGCGCGGGAGTCGTCGCAACGCGGCAGTTTCGCGGCGCTTTCGTGCGTCGTGGGCAGCGCTGACGGATTCACGGCCCGCCGAGCCGCGAGCGGCCCGCCAATGAAAGAAAAGGCATGGCGAGCTCTTTGCAACTCGCAGCATCAGCTCCGCGGCATGCGCCTGCACTCGAGGCTCTATGCGAATACCAAATGGCCATATTTTTCAATCGTTTTGCCCTGTGTGCTTCCTCTAGGACCGACAATTTATTCCTTATTCGTACTTGGAATAGTCGAATATAGTGCGATTGGTTCTCCAAACGACTTGCAATTGATTGTTAGTGTGTGTGATATTATGATTATAGTGCTATCATAATATAGGTTCGATCGGGCATTATCGCTGTACGCTGCAGTCATGCAAAACAATATGCCATGCGCTGCACCAATCGAAGATAGAAAATTGATTGAGTATTCGAACGAGTTGGAATGCCCATAGCAACTTTAAATAAATAATCATATCGTTCAATTCATGGATAGAATTGACATTTGATCCTCATTGGAAGAAGCTTCTCGAAGACAATCAGATTGAGATTCTAAATTTAGTTTAATTCATGATAGTGATATCTATCTATATTACTTTGTAGCTTGAATAAATGCATTTTTGTGGATGCGCGATTTGGAAGAGAACAATGAGTGGGGATGATTGTTAGGAGGTGGTGAAAGATACCACGGACAGGCTGTGCTTATACGTATGAAAATATTTAAAAAGTGAATTTTCACTTTAGTTCTATGAGTTTTGATTCGAAAAATTTACTGCAAATTTTATTTAAAAATTTTTGCTATCAAAACTCATGGAACTATGAAGTGAAAGTTCTATTTGATTACGCGAAAAATGTCATCCAACTTCATGCAGTGATTTTTCACTTTTATAAAGATCTATATAGATGAAGGCACTCGGCATATGGAAATAGGCTGTTTCACATTGTCAACACAGCTGGGGAAGAAAAAAAATTGGCAACAGAGCTGCGGAAGATCGGATAAAAGTACATAGCAATTAGTCAATTGGGTTGTTGGGTGGTGGTATACGTTGTGGTTGGTGGGTGTCACGCGTCGTTATGAGCTGCACACATATATTCAAGCGCATGATGCAGCTGCACTTCTTCTTCTCCACTCGTCGGGCGACGCGTGGATTTTTTCGCTGGCGCGTGCGAAACGCCGGCGGCGGCCCGCGCGATTCATTTGTCGGGGCTTTGAGCTGCGACGAACGAGCTGACGCCGGAAAATTAGCCAGATTTATCGCGCGCCGCCCAAGCCCCGTATACGTACCCGTCGCGCTCGCTTGGCCGCTTCATTAGCGGAATCTCCCCCCGGTCCGTTTTGGCTTTGCTGACGCGATGCAAACGCCCGACGTCGGTCTCGATTTCCGAGTGTACGGCTCGTAAACAAATCTTTTCGAGCTTCGTGCATCGAAACCAGGATCGCAGAATACTGTCCTGAATATTTCAAATCCGATGTTGTGCAACTCGGTGATACTTGCCCGGATTCTTCGATCGTATAAAAATAAATGCTGGTTGACTTTTACATTCGAAACGTTGCACAGCTCGCGAGTGAAGATGCCCCCGTGACGAAAGATTTTGCCCTTCCTTTTTGACGAGTTTTACTGCATATGTAGCTGCTCAGAACTCTTATACAAATGAGGATATTTTCTGTTGACAATATATTTTTGTGATTTCGACTTCTATTCAAATCGAGTTTTCGATTTCTCTACCCTTGCAGACTAACATTCATAAACAATAAGCTCACAATAAGAGGTTACGACATACATGGATCACCAAATCTGCTTTGCCTGAAATATACGATTCCTTATATCAAATATCACATACGTATTTTTGCGTTTCGTCCAATAAATCATTTTAGCCTGGTTATGCAAAGGCGTTATAAGTTTAACGATATTCTAATGGTCGAGGAGCGACTCACTAAAATTTTCCGTCAAAGAATACTAAAGAATACCGGGGACTACCATGGAGTTCGAAGGAATGCCATGGACACCATGGAGTACCAGGGAATGCTTAGATGATGTAGATGGAATGCCAAGGAATCGAATAGTATGTCGCTCGATTCTTTTGACCTAGTCTAGGAACATTAAAAAAAATTCGCACTCGTTTGAGCGAAATCAGCTCAAGAATCGGAATTGGTGAAAAATGGAGAAAATGAGCTTGTAACCAGATGATGTAAACGTTCAAGACCGGTCAAAATGTTTGTTTTCCTCATTATTCTGTATTGCCGACAAGATTTTGTGCCGCGGAGCTGCTCTAGACACGCGTATGTATGTAATTTCAAAGGGAGTACTATTATTACTATGGAGTACCATGGAGTACCAGGGAATGCTAGGGAATACCAAAAAGTGAACTTGGGAGTACTGCAGTGAGCCGCCTCTCGCTAACGTTTAGCTTCCAAGAGCTCATGGACTGAGTACAAAGCATTCCTGAGGTAAACAGTTGAAGTTACTTGTTTTGAATAGATCTATCATAATAAGAATCATTTGAAGATCCGTAAATATAGACCAGTCAGATGGAGAAATTTAAATGTTTGTACATTTTTCTCATTGTGGAATACATTTTTTTGACGTTCTTATAATTTATAGAAAGAATATACAGAGACACGTGTGTTTTATCCTTGTAATTTTCTCTGTACGTGGCTTGTTTAACGTAGTAATTCATGTTTAAAGATCACAGAATGTTGAGTCTATAATAACATAAACTCATTTTTTCCTTATGCCTTAGTATTTTGTAAACTTGTTGTGAGTAATACGAACAGACAGGCAAAGCGGTCATCTATATGTTTTATATTGACTATATAGGATTTAGGGTAACGCGTCAAATCGAATCTGCAGGATAGTTATGTCTTGTAATATATATTGAGATCTCATACCGTTTCAAAAATTCTTGTTTAGGGTATTCGTTCTACTTTCTCGAAAGAGAAAGCTTCGTGATAGGGTGAAAATGCAACTTTCAAATTCCTCTTGTCAAAAAATGGTGTTACTCAAAAATTTCTGTATGTATCAGTGTGAAACACGATTTTTCGCGAACGGATGACCAGATTTCGATGGAATTTCGTATGCACATTAATTCATGTATCCATCAGCTATGGGTCGAATTGAGTATGGCGTCTATCGGATTAGTTTTGGCGTTGATCAGATATGTCAGGTTCATACTTTTATTGTTATTTTGAAGGCTCAGTTTTCTCATTGCTTTGTTAGCTTTATATGACCTATAAATTTTGTCGACAATTGGCAAGTTTTACGCATTGTAAGGTTTAATGGATATTTTTGATGTGCGACGTAGAAAAATCGACTTTTTCTGACGTTTTTACCCCAGATTTTTGTGTTAAAAGGTTGTCGTGAGAAGTGCGTGTCAAAAGCTTCATTTCCATATACGTGAAGCATATTTTTTCACGTGAACAAATTTTATAAGCTTCTCAAAAATTAACCACTAAACTTTATTTTTAAAGAATTGATAACAGTTTCAATCAAAAAAGCCGCTACCAACTACATTAACAGTATGCTTTCTCAAAGAGACTTTGAGTGAAAAATAATATGGCCAATGAGAGATGTCTTTTGCTATTGGCGAATAAACCTCAAAGTAGTTGACCGTTGCTCCGTAGCCATAGTTTCTAGGGATATCAACGACAATTGCGATGGAAAATCTAATGATACCATGTCCTGTGTCCCCAAAAGTACTGCAGACAATGAACTTCAACTCAACATTTATTTTCTCAGGTTGCTATGGAAAAATTAAATCTCCGTGTCTATTGCAATCGACAAATGAACCTCGAACTAATTTTCCCCTTACCGTATCACGTTGATTCTCGTCAATCCTCGGTAGTATTCGGGCCCTAATAACGAACATTTACGAAGAATTATATAGGGAACTTTCCAAAAACACGTTAGCAACGATTGCTAGGGAAATAAACAAGGGATTTTGCTGAAAACTGAACTTGGTTCACATTTTGCCACGAATTATCTGTGTGCAAAATTTCAGGAAGATCGGACGATTTCTCCGCGGCCCAAAGACATTATATACATACAAACATTTTTGGGATTTCATGTTTTTCGACCCGTAAATTTAAAATGTGGGTGCCTCTTCGAAAGAGCATGCTGATCGAATTGAGTTCGCATCGGGTTTAAAAGGTAACGGGTTTCTCTGGAAGAAAAAAAGGGTAATAATTTATTTAAAATACAAAAAAATGATCTGCACTTTTCAAATTCAAAAAAAGTTTAGAATTTGGGTATGTTGCTTAAGAACATGTTCACTTCAAGATAAATACGAAAAAAAAGTATCTTGATGGAATTTCGGATCAGAAGACTTTCTAAGCACTTGAAAACAAATAGATTCTGACTTCATATTATACTCGTCATTATATTACTCGAAGCCACTTTACTTTCCAAGATGTTCAAATTGCAGAGGTCATTTTGGCATTGAATATTGAATGAATAATAATTAAGTAATACAGATATTGACTAAGCAAATTAAATACTTGACTTGTGTTCTTTGAAAATAATTAATTTACCAAGCTCACGATTCACAAATTCAAATCGAATAACAAAGTAATATGAATTTTCACGTATCTGTTAAATATGATTTATTTTGTTCAAAAAAATTAAAACTGTTGAGAATATCAATTACGTCATTTCACAACCATGATGTTTAGAAGAAATTGCCCATGAAAAACAAATCTTGAAGAGACGCTCAAATTTCGCGTTGTAAATATGGCTTTTGAATTTTAATACTTAATTTGATACTTTGAGAGTTTTGTGATTTATCTATGAAAATTAGTTGACTCAATAATAGATTATCAATTACATTAAGTATCTTTTCAAAAGACATCACTATATAATATATCATCCAAGAATCACGTGCTGAAAATAACTTCCATGTTCTTTTTCACCAAAGTGGAATAATTTTAAGGTATTTGTAATACGCAATACAGAAAATAATTTAAGGAAAACAACTGAGGAAGACCATATAGAAAAGTGATTTTGTATTATAGTTGACAGAGAAAGTCAGAAGAAAAGTCACACGAGGAGTAGTCACTTTCTCTAAGACATGTGGCTGAAAGTCACTTGAGTGTCAATGGGTGGTCTAGCACGTCGGATCTAACAACAGAAACGGAGTTTTTCCAGACACTTTTCTGGATTAAAAGACTTTCACAAACGTTGAAATTCGGATTTGAATTGATCGATTCAAATACGGCGATTTTAATCAAAGCGGCCATCTGTGGGAATGTTAACTAATTTGAAAGTTTTTATTGATTTTCATTCTGACAACAATATTATTTATTTTATAAATGGTGAATCCGCTCCAACCTACATTAGAACCCACCTAATCATTATCGCCAATATTATTCGTTGGCCAATCACTCGAAAAAACTGAACTATATTACCTCGGAGAAATTGAACATTTGAAATCCATCGATGAGTTCATGACCCGTACTTAAAATCTGTTAGACAAGATTCTCAGAGGGCGTGGGGAGATGGAGACAAATTGTGGGCATGTACGTCGAACGGCCTTATTTGGTGAAAACGGCGTCATCTGCGAGTGAATATTATTCGCTCACAAAATGAGATAAAAGATGTGCAGTCGAAGGGGGGGGGGGGAGCGCGAGGGTGTCACATCCCGCGCTCGTAAAATTAACTTTGAAATCGTATTTCGCCGAAACAAAGATCCGGCGTGGAAGCATCGCGAGTCTGGCTGCGCCGGTGACTCGAGCATCGGCACTTCTTGCTCATAAAACGCGCGTCGAGGAGCGATCATCACCTATAGCTCCGAGAGCATAGGTCAGAGGGTGAGCCCGCGCAGTGCTTCATATACGCGTGACTAGATGAAAGAATCCGCGCTCTTTACAACCGTGTCGGTCATGCAACGACGGCGACGACTGTTTTGCGCGTACATGTATTTCGGGTGGTTTTCTCCAGCGAGACGTGTTGCCGTTCGGCTTTCTTTTCCCCGCTGTAAAACGACGCTTCTCTACTAAATTTAAAAGTCGGAAATCAAGGGGGCAAGCAACAGACGACGCCCCGGGAATTTTTCGGGGACCGCACCAGTCGAGGCTCTCGTGCGGTCTATCTTGTTTACGTGTGAGCACACTTTGTGTATACGCGTGGTGCACCACACCACTTGAGTAACTCTCGAGTATTACCGATTTTCCTCTTTTGCCCAGTCTCTCATGCCTCAATGCTTTGCTTCGTTTGTGTTGAAAATGTTTATTGGAGTACGTCAAAGAAATATATATATAACTGATTCTTCTCTATCTACCTCTTCTACTTTATTAATGCAACTTTTATGCAACCATAAATGTGATTCATCGAAATCAAGTGGTAAACTTTCTCAAGAATAATACATATACAATAGAATCAATCACAATAATAAATATCAATATTCATATTTTTTGTACAAATATTACTGAACAAATAATATTATCAATCCCCCGATTATAAATAAAGATATTGATATTAAAAAGTATAATTTTAATAAATCATATTATATTCCAATTGCGATGAGATCGTCTATAAGTATCAAAATAAATTAATTTCAATTTTCATTCCAACATTTCGAAGATAAAAATTCATTTGGATCTGTCTAATTGTCACGATATCTGATGAATGGCTATTTTTAGGAATGTGTATAGTTTGACAGGCGAGTCTTAGAGTGACGGTAGAGTGTCAAAAATCAAGTAAACGAGTTGAGGGTTTGTCAAGTTGTAACGGATCACTTCTTAAAAGTCGCAAGAATATCAGTGGAAGCACTGAGGAAGAATTTAAAGAGCTGTCAAAGAATTTATGTAATAGATGGACGAGTGCAACCTTTTCTCAAGAAACTTGGAGCTGAATCTGAATATATAAAACTTACAGTATATATTGAAATACGTCGCAAAAAACTTGTCATACGATATTGAAAAAGTAATTTAACTAAACTAACATTATTTCATGCTTCTGAAGCAAATTATTCACTTTTAAAATATATCATACAATTGATTGCGAAATTTAGAAATCGATTGAACCAATTAATCTATTTAATTACCAAAAAAAACTTCGATCCCCAGTGAGTAGCTATTGATCCATTAGATTTTGGAGAGATCGATTGGGTTGGAATTCATTGCAATTGTAAAGTCAAGAATCAGAATGAGGTGGTATACGTGGTAGGTATGATTTCGTGACAATTAGAAAAAGAAGTGAATATAGGAAGGGAAGAGCAAAGACGAGTCGGAAGAGAAAGAGTCATTAAGGTCGTGGTGTATCTCTTCGGGCAGTTCTGTAAAGAGGGGAGGGTATACGCTCGAGAGACACTAATATGTTTACACATAGTGTCGTTCCTCGCGAGCACATCAATCACGAGCCCATCCGAAGAACCCCCAGTCTCAGCCTTGGCGTGTGTGGCATACGTTACACGAGGCTCGCGCTTTGACAGTATATAGGAAGAGACACCGCGGCTCACGCACCCTCGTCCAGACTCATTGGCTGGAGCGATTATCGTCGAGCCCGACTCTTTTTCCTCGATTTTTTCCCAAATGCGTCCTTTTAATTTACGACCAGAAGTAATTCTTCGAGACGGCTGACGCGTGCTGTGGCCGTCGTGTGATCGAGATCCACTTGGAATGCGTCACTCGTTTCGTCATATCGATGATGAAAGTTCGAAGCAACGTGGCTTCAACGTCTTTGCTCAATGAGCTCTGATCTGGATAGCTCGAGTGCTTACGCTACATGCAATTTAACTCTTCAATAGTTTTTACTTCAAAGTACTTCAGCAGAGAGTATAAGATTAACCAAAGCGTCGTTTTTAGTTTTCAAAGTGAGAAAAAATGTATGATATTTGATGATGTATCACAAGATCTTCGGAAAAAAATTCATCATTGGTACTAAAGTTGTGCAAGTTAATTCGGTTGTATCAAAAAGAGTTGCTACCACTAAAATTTAGTCTATTGTAGATAGTAATCCAAATAAGACCGATATTTCAAAGCAACCAAAATTTGTATTTTCTTTGTTAAAAAGAATATGAAAGTGACATTTTATAGTTTCACTTCCACAATAAGATGAACCATTCAAAAATAGTCGTGGCAGCAACGAATACAACAAGTTGCATTATCATACAATTTATTATGTTTCGAATATTCTAGAATTATGTATCTCATCTACCCTAGAGCACTCACTCATGACACTTAGGGGAATGTTTGTATTCATACACACCTGGGATCCCTTCAAGATCCATTGCCAATTTATCCAGGAACTTTGTTGATGACCATTTTTTTTGCTTCAGTACTATTCTTATCATCAGAATATTAATACTGAAATCAATGTACAACACAAAGAAAATATTATTTACAATTGTAAATATTTGCGTAGATGTGAGTAGAAGCATGGATGATTGTACCTATAAACGAGAGAGAAATCGATTTTTTTGTTGCTGGAAACTATGTCTCTGTATAAACACAGCTTGTGTTGAGCCTTGTTTTAACCATTTTTTGTCAGGGGTGTTTGGGTTCAAAATCAGATATATCGTATAAGAAAAATTCACTATAACTTGGTATTCATATGGATAGGGAGGATGATAAGATAGAGAAAAATAGACAATTGGATTTGAAAATTTGGTATTTAATATTCTTGTTTTCTTTGGGTCAGTGCTGAATACAATTTGAAAAATCAAGCACACTACATAATAAAGCTAATTTTTCGTACAATATTGCGGAGTTATTTGGAGTAGACTCTTTTGCACAAATTCATCATCATATTATAAGCTATAACGCAAGTATACATGACGTAGATACATATACATATAAATGTAAATCTTATTACCAAGCAATTCAAACCCCTCTTACTCTCTCTAGCGCTCGATGTAATTTGCGAGTCAAACGAGTTAACCTAGCAGGGAAAAATAAAATTCTGGCTGTCCCTTGGCACCAAGAGAAACCCTTCAACGTCGAATTTAAAAAAGAGAGGGAGAGAGAGAGAGAGAGAGAGAGAGAGAGAGAGAGAGAGAGAGAGAGAGAGAGAGAGAGAGAGAGAGAGAGTGAAAGAAGGAAAGACAAACTTTGAAGTTTTGGTATCGCGACTAGCGCTCGCGCACGCACATTCATACACTTACTCGAGGTATAATTTATTAAGGCACTTAGAGCAGGCACACACTGGGCTATAAGCACATAAGGAGCGGGTTTGTCACGGCACGTTTGCGCTCTTTTCTCCCTCTTTTAGCTCCGATACCTCATCTAGTTCTTTCTCAAGCGCTCACTTGATGTTTTGTAAGAGAGAAAGAGATATAGAGATAGAGAGAGAAAGAGAGAGAGAGAGAGACAGGGAGAGAGAAAATGGGAGAGAGTGAGAAAGACTACGCCTCCAACATAAATAGACGCACTTTGCTTGTACAAAAAGCACTTTGTTACACACTGGCACGCTTCTAATAGTCACTCGCTTCGAAGATTGCACCGCGCCTTTTATTTCCGCCTCGCCGTCTTTTTGGCCAAAAAAGAAGCGAGTGCACGCGATGGTGGAAAGAATTATGTTCGGGCGCGAGTATATCGTTTCTTTGAGTTGAAGGCACTTGTCGAATGCGTTTGGCATTTTTTCCGCATCATCTTTGGATATTATTTGGTATTTAGCTGTTAGCTTTTATTCGGAAAAGCATTTTTGCACTAGTATGTGCTTTGGTATCAGTAACTTAACATAAAGTATATATATTTATATATATTAATATCATCATAATTAGGCTCTCTTTTACTCAAGTTTCTTTATAGACTTATAGCATAAATACATAAGTGAGATAGTGAGTAACATGCCTCTACGGATTTCCTGGAAGTATATATTTTCGTTTCTAAAGAATGCGTTTGGAATTTATAAAAATTCGCGTTGTTCCTGCCGCCTACGATAAGACTGTCGTCTAGATGGAGAATTTTCAGATCTTAAAGAAAACATTTGGATCGAAAGTTACCTACCGCTTCCAAGTGCCTGGAATATGTCAAGATTGGTTTCAGAAAGTTCAAGTGTTCAGATGGTATGCGAATTATTTAAGAGCATTTCAAGATTGTTCTTTCAAATTGGGAGCGTGGTTTTGTTTTTTCAAAAACTGAAAAAAGCTATTGATGGTATTTTTATCCGATATCGAAGGACTAGTGAGATTTTTCACCTATAATACTCTCTAAATCTAAAATAGTAAATTTTTTACTATTTTAGGTAGTAAATTATTCACATTCAACTAGCGAAGAGTATAGGTTGACCTACATCTATCTTTCCATTTTTGATTTTGTTACTCGGTTATAAAAGTGAATGCAAGTACTCCAAAAGAAATTGTGAAGCACGGTACCGGGCTATAACATTAATTTGCTGGCTCAAAATGCAACGTAATCATACACGCATGCGAATGTCACAATTAATAAAACAATCGAAGTCCAGATGAGAATAACATTGGAAATTCCGCGAGATACTCCTATCTAATAATAGAGAGAAGAAGAATCCGATCTAAAATCTACCTCGTCACTCTATAGAAATCAGCTCGCGTACCACAATCTAAAAAATTCCTCCTATAATAATAAAAATGAATGATCTAGCAACAGATTCATATTGAGTGTATATAATCAGAATCGGAGTGTTTAAACATCGCCGAGTTTGCAAATATTTCGGGAATCGGGAACGAGGCCTCAGTCATTGTGCAAGAGACACAGTCTACATAAGATCCTGAAAATTGAGTACTAAAACGGAATCACGATGATCGGTCTCGGGCAGTATTGAATTGCTGGTCCTCAATGAATTTTGAGCCTACGGCGCGTGAATATAGCGATTCCGACGTCATGGTATGGGTAGATTTTCAAATCAATCATTAGTTAATGAAGTTATGAACATGAATATAGTGAGAAGTTAGAACTAGAAAAATTACCAATAAAAGTGAGTAAAAAATGAACTCGTTGCGTTTTTGTCTCCAACATCTGATCGTCTTTGGGATTTGCAAATTTCTGGAACCTTGAATCTCAAATTATTAAGAATTCATTTCCAAAAGCCCTTGATACTTTAAAAGAGATATTTTTTTAAAAGATTAAAAAGGAAGTTTTGTTTTTCAATTAACTAAAGTCGATCATTGAGCTACTAGATCAAATTACCACGCGTGAACATGCGAGTCATAAGTTTTTAGGAATCAATAATAAATTTGCAATTTGCACACCGTAAGTTGGAATATTTCTCAGATCAATCCAGAGGCTTTGAACTATACTTGACAATTCAGATCTTAAAATTCTCCCCTCGTAAGTATTACCATAGATGGTTATTGGAACATTTAGAGTCGAATATTTTGAAATTATTTCATATCCTAACTAAATCAGAGACGATATATACCTATTTATGAACCTACTCAATAATTCATCATTTATATTTAGAGTAACTCTCGAATAAATACTGTGTGATTCTAAAACTAATTCGATACTTATCATATAGAATATATTATACTATTCTAAAGAAGGGGTCTTCACTACGAGTAAGCTATAAAAATAATTTGGCTCAAGTAGTGTGGAGGAGTTATTATGAAATTGTGTTGAGCCACTTTAAAACTAGATTTCGTCGTAGAAAATTTTGATAATCTTCGATAAAATAATTCAATAATTAATATGTTCGACGTATGATATATGTTTAGCTAATTTTTATAAATCAATCTTTTCGAGCAGAAAAATTCTTCACTCCTCTTTCGTTCATTTTGCACGTACAGTACGAGTATACGATAAATGTGGTATGATCTCAGGACAATGCATACTTTAGATATCAGTTCTCGACTACTAATTAAAATTATTTAGAGAATTTTCATGACTTTTCCTTTGCATAATTGAATAGTTGGTACAAGAATTATTGAGTTGGGTTTCTTCTTTTTTGATTCTACATAGATTATATGAGTAAATCTGTGCGACGTTGCAGTGGTATTACGTTATTGACATCATTTTCATCTGGCGTATATTCGTAAATATGTACATATTATATAAATCTTTTGAAAAATTCACTTTGAAGAGAAATAAAAACTGATGATCGAATTATTTTTCTGACGTTTGTCTCCCTTATGAGAAGTGATAGTTGCTAGAAACTGCAAAGTACTTATCAAGCAAATCAATCTTACTGCAGATTTCACATGGTCACACGCGTCAACATACGATTTGTCTTTTCCACCATTCGCGGGGTGGCTGCAACTACGCGGGACCGCTGTCCCACAGAGGCACGGAACGGGCCGAGCGCAACTATATCGGTGAAACATAGCTATCGGGGCCCATAGAGGGGGGTCGCGTGGGTGGGCGCGTGGGGGTAGTGGGCTGCGCTCTGGGGCGGCGGGTAGGGGCTCCAGTGGGCGCCGGGCGGCGCGTAGAACTGGTGGTGCTGCTCCTGGGGCGGCAGGCCGGGCAGCATGGCCGGGTAGGTGGGCGCCGGGGCGGCCGGGGCCGCTGCCCTCTTGGCGGGGCTCGTCGCCGGCGAGCTAGACTCGCACTCGTCCGGCTCGCAGTCGCGGAAGCCCTTCGCGAACGGGTTGCTCGCGATCTTCAGCTGGGTGATCCGGTGGTTCTGGTACGCCGTGACTGCGGTGAAACGCGTCTCCGCGAACGAGAACGTCTTGAAGTTCTCGGTGCGCGGGTCCGGCGAGGAGCCCGGCGGCGACGGAGCCACCACCACGTGGCACCGCGGCTGGTAGCGGTGCATCGAGTTCAGGATTATCTGTGAACACACAATCACAGTTGCTCCGTTATATGTTGCTGCCTCTTGCTTGTTCGCCACCGACACACCAAATTGAACCAATTTTAAAACCTTTCTCAAATTTCACTTCAACAAATTTAAATAGAACTTACACAGGAATATCTTAGAGTAATCGTTTTTATTAAGCTTTAAATAATAGTTGACATATTCGGTTTGACAACGACAAATTACCAAAGCATGTCGACGAGGACTGTGAGCGATATATATTCCGTGATTTTGGTCAAGTCGAGAAAAACAAGGAATACGTGTTTACTATCTTTGGGAGTTTGACAAAAGAACCGAACTAAATAGAATTTTTTACGCAACTTTCCTATTGCATGATATCGATAAGCTGACTCCACGGACAAATTCACCCATAACCCTAAGAAACTTTAAAAAATTCCGTTTCATCCTGTTGTCCACAACTTATTCTCATGGAATGAAGAGTCGCGAAAAGTCGCGGGTTCACAAGAGGAAGTCGTTCACTCGAATACAATCTTTACGATCTGGCGTGTGCCGCATAACCCGAAACTTAACGATCATCACATCCGAGGGTGTACATTATAGAGCTAGAAAAAATAAAAAAATAGGGAGGGGGGCTTGAAAGTTTCGCGGTCGTCCCTTCACCTTGAGCCTCAGCTGACGCTCCGAGCGTATTATAAAAATAAAAAAAGCCACAGAACAACGCTACCCGAAATCTCGCCAGCGCTTACGCGCACATGTGGGACCGAGCGCGAGAGGAGAGCATCAGCAGCGGGGCAGATTTATCGCCGCGCGAGAGGAAAGACGATGACGAATAATGAGAGGAGCGAGCTGAGTGCTCGGGTATATGCTGGATGACGTCCCCGCCCGCCTCTGGTCCAACGTGCTCCGCTCTAAAGAAGCCTGTGGGTCTATACGCGAAGAGAAACGCGCGGCATGCGTGTACCCCATAAACTTGGGTGTTTCGAGGACTCGTCGGGGCCGTTTGTCTGAGATATGGACAGTTCGAGTCAAAGGTGACGATAAAGTACATTCGTTCCTGAGGTCATCCTGATTTCTACGTAGTTTTATATTTTAAAAGATGAAGCGTGAAAAACAGGGTATGGAAATAATCATCGCAACTGCATGGATCCGTCACTGTAGCTGCGGGTCATTTGCATTTTTGAAAAATCTCTCGTGAGCCACCCAAGAGCGTTATACGAATAGGAAGACTGCACGTGTAGAAGGAAGAGGCTCCGCGGGGGGCGTTGAGATGTTTGACAGTGCGGGACGAGCGCGCATGACTAATTAGAGTAAAAAGCGCATCGCTCCATCCCTCTACATTTCTTTTCTGGCTCAGGAAGCAATAGCTATTCAGCAATCCGACACCGCCCCCGAGCTGCCTGAGTGCATCCGAGCACAAATTTTCTGGACCGACGTTTACGAGGACATCTGTGTCAGTGGGTATACGCGCGCGCGCACACCATTTGCTCTTCGATATAAAAAAGAATGTGTGAGCCCTCAGTGAATATGGCTTGATGGAAAAATGAAACTGGTGTGCCAAACTCTCTTCTTCCGTATACGGATACTGAATTCTTTTTGATAAATTCGCGCGTAAGTCAACGTTTTTTAGATTTTCTTCAGGTCGAAAGTACCCATGCAATTTTGAATTTAAATTCAAAGGAAATCCAACTTGGAATCGAAATTTCAATGAGATAATAAGTAGTTAGCAATCGGACCTTAAATTTGTCTGTGATTTTCCTTGAAACTACAGAAAAATAGTAATCACTTTGGCAATTAGTGTAGCGCGCGCACGTGTGGCCCTCCAGTCCATACTGCAGGGGAGAAAAGAAAAGTCGAAGGGATTCCTCGCTCGTTCCGGCCTCGTCAAGCTGACATTTTTTCTGGATACGCCATCGTCTTCGCGCTTATAGTCTCACGTTTTTTGTCGGGATAGAAAGGGGTCTCCTAGCTTTTTTTAGCGTCAATCCGGAAACGAGACGCGAGATACAAAGTGTCAATTAAGCAGCAAGCGCCAGATAGAATTCCGTTCTGCCATGTCTGTCATATTCTTCTTTCTTCTATTCGAAACGGCTTCAGATTAATGTTTGATTCTTGAAAGTTGAATACTGAACTTATTTACTCATTTTTGTCATAGATTCCAGGTCCGCGCTAACGTGAACTTCATTCAATTTATTTCGCAAAGAATAATCATGTGTACAAGAATGATTAATTTCATTCATATTGATTTCCAAAATTTCAAGTGTTCAAAACTTAACTTATTTAACAGAGACTAAACTACAATCAGACTTGTTATATCATACAAATTCCTAGGTTTGTCGAATCGAGCGATCAAATGGTCAAGAGAAAATCAGGTATATTAAGTTTACTTTTGAGAATTGAAACTGATTGAATTTATATGTATACATATTTGTGTGGCCTGGCAACTTGACGCTGTGGTTTTATTTAGATATTGACATTTCTTTGTAAAAAAAATCAGTGATATTTACCAAAAAGTGATATTTACCGGGAAGGTTAAAGCAATCACATAGAATATTAGGTATTTTTGAATTGAAACAAAAATTACACCATGACTGCATACGATGTAGCCATCGGTGGTGACGAATGTGCTGACTTTACAGATTTCTCTTTTGCTGGTCGCTCGACAGTTGTGTCACAGCGGGCAACACATGCGGAGCAAATTTTTTTCATGTAATACTTCTTACTGTTTACATAAATAAATATACAGCGAAGCATTTCTCTGACTTTCTGACGCTGACTCTCACTGATTTCGGTCAAAGAGAGCTCACCGTAATTTATTCTCATAACTTGCTCAATTGATTAAACCAGTAAACCTCCAGTCGTATGTGAAACTAATGAAGCAAAAAAAGCAGGTATTTCAGTCATTTTATGATAGTCTGTATGTCGAATAGGGGGTTAAGGCAGGGAAAGAGGAAAATCCCAATTTTTATTGTCTATTACTGGCAGAAGAATTTGGGATATTTATTAGAGGTTCGTTCTTCAAGATTTGAAGTGCCAAGTCAGTCTAACAATAAGTTGTATAAGATTCTACAAGTAAGTTAGAGAATGTTCATTTGAATGTATAAGATATAATAATTGAAGCTGTGAAGGGAAGGGCATTAGAAATCTTGCAGTGACATATTTTCAATTTTATTTGAGTCTTTTTGTGAAGCATTCTGCTAATGTAATTGATACCGTTCAATTTTATCGTGTTCAATCAATGCCGATTAGAAGATGTAAATACATTTTTAATATTTTTGCTCATCCGAATTTCTAAATAATTCTGTGAAGCCGATACAGGCGTTTTCCCTCACTATTTAATATTGAAATTCTTCCCTTTTCTCTAGATCTCCTGGTTGTTCTCTGATCGTCAATTGAAAAAGTCGGAGAAAAAGTTCTCAAAGCTCCGTGATAAATAATGTTAAAATCAGCAAACTGAATCTTCTTAATCCCGACTTTCATACATGATATCTCGATAAAAATAAGAATCCTGAAGATTATTCGAACTCGAATTGAGAACATGATATATACTAGAATCTGGATCTAGTTTAATTTGGCAAGATGACGTTCACGTTCTTTCTTTCACAAATTGTCACACGGAAGCTGATCTTATTTTTTTGCTAACCCCTAACGAATTATAGAATGATATAACTCACGGTGGGTTCGTTCGCGCGGCAATTAAAAAACACAGCGCATCATAAGTTTGTCTGGATGCAGTAGATTTCGCGAAATTCCACTTTGCATCGTCGTTTAAATATACGCGTACATTCTAATAATTCCCTGCGTCGCTCGTATCTTAGGTCAATTAAGAAGAACTCGTCCGAAACGACAAACACGTGGGGCGTCTGTCTTGAACCTCAAGCGACTTTATGAAGGTGTCCCACCTAGCACTTTATGCACGGTCCAAAGCCGGATTCCGGCCTGCGGATAAATCTCGCAGTCACATGGAATTTCGTAAATGAATGCACCCAATATTCTTTATTTACGCGTGAGTACGTATAATGCGAGAATCCGACTCGGCTAAAAAATTCTATTTCAAGAATAGAATTTCTTAGCTGAGGAACGTTCACAACTTTCTAGCTACTCAAGGGACGTTCACAACTTTTTAGCTATACCAATTTATTCGTTTAATTTTTTAATTTTAACTAATTTCTCACGAGCTTTCATTATTGTCTGTCCTTGCCGCATTTAATGCCGTAACACGGAACATATATTATTATAGGCATTGAAATTCAAAATATGAAAACACGAAAGGATGCAAAATTGTCAACGTATATACGCTTTCTGGAAAGATATTCTTTTGCTTTTTGGATTAATTACTATTTTCTTATCTAAAGTTTCAGATGTAATGGATACCCAATATGTTATTTTCATGTTAATCCTGTCAATATTCCGAGTGCTACAGGTCATGGTGTCATGGAGTGCAAAGATGCTGCGATAATATTTCGATATACTCACATGTCCATTATCGTCAAGTTGATTGTTGGTGAGTTTGAGCTTGTCGAAGGAGACGGGCTGTTTCATCCAGTGCGCGCCGCTCGCGGGGCTGTCGGGGTGCACGTGGATCCTCGGCGGCGAAACCGGGTCGGCTCGACCCGCCACGACCCATGCACTGCTGTGAAACGCGTACCTGTAGCGCTTGTCGTCGCACGGCACAAAATCCATAACCAACAGATACTCTGTGCTAGGCTCCAACCCGAATAATCGACACTGTAACAATGTGCAAGGTTTTGATTTGAAACAATTGAACACCAATTTCTATGCAAGGAGTTTTCATTGGGAGGGAAAAAATAAATGAAAAGCTTTTTCGCCGGTAAGTTTTTGTAAAAAACTTTCACAAGTGTACACAAGATAATGATATGACAGACACCAAACCTAGACAGTTTTCAGTTTTACTCAAAACACTGGAACTATTGATATTGCTTTGTGATCAAAGTCAAAGCTTTCAAAGTCAAACAATGTTGCATATTTTTATCTTTTGTTATTAATTTCCTGAATTTTCGGTCACAAAATGTTAAACATCAAGCGTCAACAGACAGACAAACACGCCTGTATAGTGAATTGAATAAAAGCAAGCGGTAAAAGAGATTCCAAATGAACAATTTTTAGAAACTATGCAAGTTTTCAAGGCTAGTGTCTAAATAAAAAGGAGATAATAAGATTCATTCCACGAAGATTTCTTGAACAGCTCTTCGTGAAACAGTAAACATCAAGTACGTCTACTCGTTCTTGCGAAATAACGTTTCGGATATTTTCGTGTCATGAAATTATTTCTTTGTCTAAACTTTCGCCTGAAATTAAATTTTTAAAAAACTATCTTTTGTAGATATTTTGGTTTCAGACTAAAAAAGCCTGTAAAGTCTCGAGTACGGATTACGCCGATAAGTTAAATTTATACCAGTGTTTGATGGGAGTAAGCAGTCGACATGATAACTGAATAGAAAAATATTTCACAGCACAGATGCGAAGATGAATATCGAGAAGAAAACAATGTTAGTACCATTGTTCACGACGACACGCTTTCGGTTGGTTTTACCATGGTTATACTCTATTATCATCGTCAACTTCGATCGACGATCGAAAATTCATTCATGATTTTCACAGATTTGTAGGAAAAGTGTACCTGAAAAGTTGGAAACATGCGTCTGCCGGCCTTGGTCACGATCATCTCGGTGCCGAGCTGGTGGAACTCCTCCCAGAGGGGTCGAGCTTCGAGGGCCGTCCCGGCGGATACGAGGGCTGGGTGTAACGGCCTTTTGCCCTGGTGCTGACTCGACTCATCCGCAGAGCTGTCGTCCGGTCGCGGATTGTTGTTGCTGTCGTTGTTGCTGTTTGGACGGCGCGCTGCCCCGCTACTGTCTGCCAGCGACGGCGACGGTGGCCCTTTTGTGTTGTTACCCGCTGTTTGCAGGCACGCTGCAAAGTAGAATCAAAATTCGCTTTGTTTGGATTGTTTTTATAAGACTGGTTTGCCTTATACACATACTCTCTCTCCCCCTCTTCCTACTCTCATTGTCTATAAAAGAAAAATCAAATCTCCTAATTTTGCTGCGATGTGATCAAATCCTAGTTTGTATCTCTAAGCTTCTGGATCAAAAACCGATCTCCTGACCTATTTCTGTGAATCGTTTAGATTTTACCCCTTCAATGGTTCTGGTTCAGAACGATTTTTATCTTATTAGAGAATTCGCTTGAAATTGGTGTCGCTCGCCTCATAATACCCAATTGACCGACATGAAAATATAATACTGAGACAGTAAAAAGTTAGAAATTGATAAACCGAAGAAAATTGGATAGTGGAAATTCATGATGAGTTACTTTATTCCTTATTTATATTCAAGAAGAAGCAATGTTGGGTATTCAATGTCGGTTATTTCTTGAAATAATTTTACACTAGACCGATGTTATAGTGAATCTGACCAATTTCTTCATATATTTATATAAGCCGAAGACAATGTGCTTGGACACATAGAGTAGACTTTGATTTTTATAAATTAATTGTACGCTTTCATATTTAAGTTTTTATTTGTATCGTTTGTCTATTGGCGTTGGAATAGTGAGAAGTTTATGACAGAAAGAAAAAGTCGAGAAACAATTTTCGCACATTATACAACAGTGTGCATAAGACATGGTATAGTAGACGATTTGGTATTCACGATTGAGTAAGAGAAACGATGAGCAAATGGTGCTTGCAAGTACCATTTTTTTATCATTTTCTGAATTTTTTCACAAGTCTCCAACCTATCATATATGATTCTCTGAATTCACAAATGGACGAACTGAAAGGTACTATTGCGCTATCGCATTTCATTGACTGTTTAACATATTTTTTTACAAAAATGTATATATACTTCAAAGCACGTGTCATCGATAATACAGGGCCGCGACAGGAAAACTCGGATTGCGTATTGGTTGGATGATTATGGCCTGAGCTTGAAAACCCTATAAAAGGGTGAACGATCTCATTCATCCACAGCACGGTCAAGTAAATGAATCAAAATAACCGAGCTAGGAGGAAAAAAAGGGAAAGAACGATTTGGCAAAAACACTCGAGGCAGGGAGTTGGTTTTGGGGAAAAAATGAATAAGTGAAGCACACGCGATGTATAGAACCACCTCTTCATAGGATTCTCGGTTGCACAAGCCGATTTACACTAGTCGCACGCGGAATGAAAAAGGCGCGTGCTTCGGGCGACAGCGCACGGCGAAATACGCGCTCTTCGCGAGCGACGAATCGTTCCAATGCCTCCTCCGGCCGCACAAAATCAAGCAAACAGACCTCCCATCCCATTTATCGCGCTGCCTCTCCGCAAGACACTGGTGCAATTTAATTAAGAGCAGCCAGAGGGATACGCCCCTGCTGTTTAGTCGAACCGAACGGTATGCATTACCGCTTATATATACCTACACCACAAAGATTGAGACACAATGATGTACGCCCTGGAGCTATTGGGTATTCTTACCCGCGTCACTTTTTATTTTATTGTTAAACTTTTGCCTCAGCGAAGATTTATTATCACTTCATCAGTCGTGTCGTGTACGTGAGTATTACGATGATTCTTATGACCAACAATATCATCAAAAATATGCAAAATTTAATTCAATTATAAACGGAACGGCGTTTTTTCAGTGATTCATCACAGAAAAACTTATCGAGAAATATCTTTAAACAGAATCTCTCGATTCCTCATTAACACCTCTCTAGAATGCTGCCTAACAAAGCGAACTTTTTTATATTTTTTTTTTGCTTCAGATAACATTTGTTCACAGAATTTAATCTACAAGACTCCTTCAGTTTTCCGCGATAGAATTCATATATTTCAAGTTATATTTTAAGAGCATTCGACGATTGACATGCAAAATATTTTTTCATTGACTTAATTAAGCAAAAATTATATTCAGCTGTAACTATAATGTTATAGATTTATTATATAGCCACTCGGTTAAACGTTTCACAAAGATGTTTAGGAATCATTGACAATACAATAAATTACAGATGCAGATTTTATGTTATATTATACACGCATAGAATCGAATATGATTCACGAACATCTCGTTGCAACCAATGCAAAGACTGAACACCAATATATATATATATGGCTTGCTTATGACTTTTTTTTGATACAAGGTAAAAGATCCAAATGTGTTGTACTCTCCTTGTGAGACTCATTTTCGTACATATATAATGATCTCTATTCAACAACAAGTCGAATGATTATTGTGTGACTCGTGTATTTTATTATTTTTCTCACTCGAAAAATTTCTCACAGTGAATGTTACAGCGAAATCTCACTGTAGTAAAGTAAATAATCCACTGTTAGTACAGTGAGAAACGTTTCATTGATGCTTCCAGTGACATTATCAGTAAGGAATTTAGAGAGGATGTTCATCGTTTCTACTATTCAATATTTTATAGCGAGAAAAATTTGAAAGTCAATTCCAACATGAATGTATGTAGACTTTCCAAAATTTGTTGTAGTTTCATAATTTACACAAACTTTGTAAAGATTTCCGAATTTTATAAAATACTCTCACAAGGTAGGATTGTCAAAAAAATTAATCGTCAGAAAAGCACGAATTAAAATTGAATAATTCTCCAATCGAGCGAATAAAACTATTAAGACAGTTCACGAATGGAACTAGACTAAGGATACACAATTTACATCCGATTGCCGAGTTAAGTAAAGTGGTAATCGAGTGAAGTCCGACGGGGAAAGCTCGTGCTTGCGGGATGAGAAAGCCGAGAGAAGGGGCAAGCGAACATCAGGATACGCGTCGGCGAGGTGCGCGGAACTCGGTCGGCTAAAAGAGGCGAGTCGCTTCGTCGGCTGCGCGGGTAGCTCGAGTTAGACTTGGCAACGAAAGGATTTGACCTCGGAGAAAAAAACGAGCCAGAAAGCTGGGCCACTCAATTGTTTTTCTGTATGCTGCATCAGTCAATTTCTTCTTTTTTTTCTTCTCATACGCTCAATATTACTCTCGAGGTGGCTTGAGTTAATGATGAGTTGTTGTTGCATCGAAGAGATGGTACAATTTTTGAAATATGGAATGAATCGGTTTCAAATCCCATGTTAAATTTAAGGTATGATGCAGATAACTTGATCGAAAAACATACGTTTTTACTTCAGATTAGAAAGAATCTAATTAAGATCCATCTCAAAAGCTAAAAATAATTGTCGATGTGTTAGAAAGTAATCATGGTGTTTTTGCGTTGACAATTTTTCGATAATCGTATAAAAAAATGTAATGTGACATGCTACGAGGGCGATTTATCGATAGCTGAGGAGCAATTGAAAAGTTACTGGCCATAAATTCGCGAGACAAGTGCGTGGACGACGCGAGGAACATCAAACGAATAATTGTTAGAGCAAATGAGTCGTGTACATACGGGAAGACGGGACAATAACTCACCTTCCATTTGTTGCATCGGAGACGGGACGGGAAGTATCTGCGGCTGCGGATGGGGTTGATGATGGTGGCCGAGCCACTGCTGATAGCAGCAATCACCGATCTGTTCGTGGCGCTGCTCGTGGTGCTGCATATCGCTGTTGTTTCGAGGAAATCCACGCGTGAAATAAACGACGCGCGACAAATCGTCACCTGAGATCAGTGCTGCGGGCCTTTGTCAGCATGGCAATCGATTACGGCTCGGGGCTCACATATGCGGGAATCACGGTGGCCGTCACCGCCGGGGAATAATAAGGCACTAATGGGCCGGCGGGCGTGAACGGCGGGGCCGGCGGGGGGGTAGAAAGTGTAAAAAGCGGGGGCAAGGCACTCGAGGGGCGAAATTCCGGTCAATCAATGGCAGTCGGATCGGCGGGCGAGCATCGCGACGACAGCCGGGCGTCGATCCCTGGAGCCGCGAATAATCGCGAGTAACAGGCCACGTCCTCGCCTCGGCGGCACGCCGCTGACAGAGTCGCGCGGAGCGTCGGGGTGCGGGCACCGGTGCAGGCGCACTCGCGCGAGCGCGCACGCACGCAGACCCGAGAGAGAGCGAGCGAGCCGCGGGGCTGAGAGACGAGCCGCGAGCTCGGACCGAGCCAGACTAGCCGGAGCGCCCTTATCATCGCTCCATCATTCTCTCGTTCGCCCGCCGGCTCTCCGCCGCACTCCGCTTTTCCCCAACGCTCGCCCGGGCCCCGAGGAGGAGTCGCCGGCTGCTATACGCCCACGCGCAGACTCTGGCCCGGCTGGACCACTGGCGGCGGAGCTCGCGCAGCCAGACGGAGACGGAGCGATCGCGCGTGGGCGGAGCCAGCTCTGCGAGTCGCTCGCCCGCTCCGTCTCGAGTCGTCACTTTGCGCGCGTCACACTTTTCACGAGCGGATGATGCGCCGCGCATCATCTCGCTCTCGTCGTGCTGCCGCGCGCGCGCGCCTGGCTCTAGCTCCCCGCTAGAACTTGGCAGCGACGAGGGTAAAAGGTAAAATCGCCAAATCATTGCCATTTTGCCCGGGTTCCGGGTTATCGCGAACGTGAATCGATTGAATTTTCCATCGCTATCTGCAAAGCGACCGCAGTCGAATCGTGGGGGGAAGAGATTGATTAACGGTAATAATATTCAATATTCAATTGCGATATAGAAGGAGGAAAAACTGCGATTTCGCCAGATGCATTATTCGGAAGTGAAATTGAAATTGATTATTTCAATAATCTTCCACTTTGCACATTTCATCGACGAACTAGTTCACTCGAATTTTTGAAGGCGCACTAAGAAGGGACTTTTCCAAATACGCACTTTAAATGTTTACAACAGCGAAAAATATTTTCGTCTTCCAAAAATTCGTGGAACACAAAAATAAACAATAATGTCTGATGCATTTTCAGAGAGTTATATTTTTACTAAGGTAACTGCAAACAATTTGGCACTGCAGGCAATTTGACACTGCAGGCAATTTGGCGCGATTGTCACATTTGCAATTCCCAGTGCTCTCTGGGCATCAGTTCACTATTCTCACTCCATCTAAATGATCAGTTGTAAATAATTTTCATCTCTCAGTGTGATTACTCTTTTTTATGTAAAACCATCTCATCTTTCGATTGGTAACATCAGTTTTCCCAAAACTATTTTCTATCCTACACAAAATGTTCTTTTTCGCATCAAAAATAAGTAAGGCCAATTTGGCACAATTTTTCATATTTCCTATTTCGAGCGTTGTAAGCGCTTTAGCGGCGCATGGATGCGCTCTGGTCACCTTCTAGTATTGAAACAAGATGATTGGTCCCAGATACCAATCATTTTTCACTCCAACTAGCCATTTTTCGAACAGTTTGAAGTTGAACACTGTTGAATTATCTATCATTCTGCAATTTTTTGCCGTACAGCAAGTTACCTCTATCAAATTAGTATAATGAATTTCTTTATTCAAATGTGGCTACTTAATTTCATGCAAAAACAGCTCATCTCTCGATTGGTCACACTAATTTCCCTCGAACTATTTTTTCACACTGTCAATACGATTGATTTTTACTGAAACTCAAGCGAGCTCAAGACGGTACCTCGGAGCTGAAATTCAAAATCATCATTTATTGTTCCTATTATGAATAAAAATTCTTCTAGTAGTAGGAATTGGCCTTTTGCTATATAGTAATCCTATAATAATATGATAACCGTCTATTTAGAGTGATTTGATCGATCCCAATATGTGATTATCAACTGAAATATTTAGTTATATGTATCAATATTTAAGAAATAAATGTCACGTTTTTATAGACGTGTTACAATGATTTAGATATGTATTTTTAAGTGGATTGTCAAAAGTTTTGAATAAATATCAATGGACACATATGATTGAGAGTTTATTTCAATGCCAATTCGATCGTCTCGATCGCCAATTCGATCGGCGTATAGAGACTGTAACAAGTGATTATGAAATCGTGCCAAACTGACTACCCATGTAGCCAATTTGGCCCTTCTGCGTTTTTTTAACTGACATTTGTGATAGGTTAAAGTGGTTGGGTGATAACTATAGAGATGGTTTTTTAAAGGTATTGAGCTCGCCTTCAAGATACCGTTCGCAGAATTTAAAAATTAAAGTTTATCATAGTCAAATTCGCGGAAAACCCTTAGAGGGTGGCGCATTGGCTGTAGTTACCGTACTTTGAAATTTGATTCAATATATTCAGCGATACTGTATTTTCGCTTTTTCAGAGAGAAAGCATTGTAATAGGCTAAAATCGAACTTTCGATTCAGACTTTCGAACTTTTCTCTTCGTGATCTGCGGGTCACAAATTTTCTATACAAACTGATCATAGTGGATGTGAAACGTGTTTAATTTTTAGCGACATCCGTTGTTCATTCCCTTAGCAGCCGTTGCTAACATGTTCTAGGTAAGTTTCTCATAAATTCTTATAATTCCCATCGTGACTCGAAACTTATGAAGATCAATGAGAATTAACGAGATATTTTCCATAGCAACCGTTGTTGATATCCCTAGCAACTGTTCTGGGTATCCCTAACGACCATTGTTTATCTCCTTAGTAACTGTTTCTACGGGAGAGGAAAAATCAATTCGAAGTAGATTTTCAGCCCTTTCTGTGGCTGAAGACACAAAATCATTCAATCTTCGTTTTGTATCTCCCTAGCAACTGTTGCTATGGAAAGCGAACATCAATTTGAGCTCCATTTTGATAGATTTTGACGACAAAGAACCCAGGTATATAACATACTAACCGCTGTTGATATTCTATAGCAACCATTATTTAGATCCCTAGCAATCGTTGCTTACTTTTTCATAGCAACCGTTTTTCACACTGAGCCTGTTTGAGGAAGCTAGCATTTTTTTTTCTTGTAAATTTATATTGCTCTAATATCTTCTTCCTTCTTCTTTAATTGGCTCTGGTACGAGACCGTCACGCCATTACCGGGTGTAGTTGCTCTAATATGGGCTCCATATTTGTTCAATGAACCTTGACATTTGGTCTTATAATCCGTGTTGATGCTGAGAGATTAATCTTTGGCAAATGGTCTAGAAGTCCATTAAAATTTAAACGTTTAGAATGCTATTTGGTAAATGATAATTATAATAATTGTGATCATAATAATCGAATCGAGAAATGTACTTAAATTTATTAATGAATAGTTTTAAAAGTCCATCCATGAACTTTGTTTGACACTCGTCAATACCATATTCGTATACATTCACGGCGTGGTAGTCATTGAAATTTCGACTAAGATAACTGCAGGCAATTTGATATCTTTGTCAGATTTCGTAATTCTGGTGCTCTCTGAGCATCAGTCGCCCTCGGGTCATGTTGGGTGATGAAAAGAAAATTTATAGTACCTTCCCCGCTCATTTAGCTTTTAAAACCACTCTCCTATACGTCTTTCAGGACAAAGATAAAAAATTATAATTTCATCAAAAAGTGTTCGTTTCCAGACTTCGATTGTAGTGAAATAAATAGAAGATAAAATTTTTGTAGAAAAAAGCTGTTTTTTTCATTTTCTAATGTTACGCTAAATGTGTAAAAAAATAATTTGTTGGTTATTCTCTGGTCAGTGACTGCTCTGGCAGTGGAGGGGGTAGCTGAGAAGAAGCGAAGAAAAGTCGATCGCGCGGGTTCAAAATGAACGCGTGACCTTTTATCGACTATATCTCAGCTTCTACGACAGATAATTTGATGATTTTTATTTTAATTAAATATAGTAAATCGAAAGCTACCCGACTATGTATATATCAAGTTCAGCTAAGTCTAAATTAACAATTTGTTAATGAAATAACAATATTGCCATTTTTCAGCGACATAAAAATCATTTGTTTAATTTTTTGTCGTACAATTGACATGACACTATCTCAAATGCCTTTGTAAATATGCATTTTATTTATTTGTAAATATATTTTGATTGATGAATATATATATATTCGAAGGATTTTCAAAGGAGAGTCGAATTAATTATGTAATAAATATTTAATATACTTAACATTATACTTTTAATACTTTTATAAACTCGAATTCCGAAAACACACACATATAAAACCTTAAATTCGACTGAAGCCATACGAAATTGTACGTACACTCATATATAAAACCTTGAATTTTATATATATATATATATATATATATATCAGGTCGATGTGCTGATTGTAAAAGTCTGTACAAACTTTCAAATGCTGAATATCTTCAAACTTTCGAATTTTATTTTCTTGATTAACAAATTGATTGTACGGAAGCTATTGTACTTATCGAGATGAATTTTTTTGGAGTTATTTCATAAGAATACAAGGTATTTTGACCTGAAATTTCACATTCGTATATACAATTTGAGTCTCGTAAAAAATTCCCAAAAAAGCAAAATTTTAAGCTGTAATTTTTTTTTCATATCAATATATTAGTAACAATAATTAAGATTTCAAATTCAAAGTGATCCATTTTCATAGCAAATTTTGTAACAAACCTTTTTTTCTTCTCCAATTTTGCTCTCAAATCAATAGCTTCCGAGCTATATCGAAATAAAAGAAAAAAAATTGTGCATTTTTCGAAATTTTTCAACATTTTTGGCTCTAGCAAATTTAGCTGAAAGTTTACAATCCGGACATGGTTGGGATTATGTTTAGAATGCTCATCCGGAGCCATTCCAAAAGTTAGTTTGGGCGTGCAGCTGCTTGTCACCTCAAGTACAGATCCAGTCTGTGCTAAATCCTGGTGACAAAGCATGGGGAGTCCGAGTTCTGTTGAATGAGTTTAGAAAAAATATAGATAAAGATTTTAGACATATAAGTACTTTCCATAGATGAAATGATGGCCAAATCATATGCCAGAACTTCCTTAAAACAATTTATTCGCGGTAAGTCTATTCGATTTGATTTGAAGCTTTGGGGGCTTGGTACATCAGATGGATTTTTATTAGATTTAGATTTGTACTGCGGCAAATATTCAAGTGTGAAGCTTCTAAATAAATGTACTCTTGGTTCAAGAGTAATAAATTTATTGGATCAATTTTCTAAGAAATCGTTAGATTTAGAAATTCTTCAATATCATCTATATCTATATTCTGATAATTATGTTACATCTTTTGATCTTATAATACATTAACCCTTTTCCTCCTGAATAACCGTTTTTTATTTCAAATCTTCGACCTCATATCCTTTAATGAAAAAAGCATATAAAAAATTTATGAAACATCATTTTTTATAGATTTGGACCTTCTCTTTCGAATGGTGTTAAGGAAGTTTTTGTAAATTGTAAGCCGGAAAAGTTATAGGCTGTTTTTCCGGAAAATTGACGAATTTTTCACGTTTTTTTTTTAAAAAAAGTTTATTTTGGAATGGAAAAAGATTTTATACAACATTTCTACCACTGTAAAAGGGGTTATAGATGTCCGAACTTCAAAATCCCGTTGGTATTATTTTGAAATTCAGAATAGCGGACACAAAATGGCGTCCAAATTGGGAAAATTTTTTTTCCAACTTTGCGAATTTTTTCCTTAAAAACTATAAAGTCTGGCAAGGATTCTTTTGGAATAAAAATGTCTTATAATTTGTCAAAAAAAACGTGAAAATTTTTTTAGGACGATTTTATAACATTTAAGAAAAAACTCTTGGAGATAATATCTAGTTCTGAAGGGGGACAAAGTAAAAATTTTTGAAATATTGTTGAATTATTTTGAAAAAATTTTGACGTATTCTTTAACTAATTTCAAGACATTTCTATTTTCAAAAATTTTTTACCAGACTTGATAGTTTTTGAGAAAAAAATTTGCAAAAAAAAATTCGGAGTCTAAGTTGGGAAAAAATTTTCCCAATTTGGACGCCATTTTGTGTATTCTGAATATCCGCTATTCTGAATTTCAAAATAATACCAACGGGATTTTGAAGGTCGGACATCTATAACCCCTTTTACAGTGGTAGAAATGTTGTATGAAATTTTTTTCCATTCCAAAATAAACTTTTTTTTAAAAAAAAAACGTGAAAAATTCGTCAATTTTCCGGAAAAACAGCCTATAAATTTTCCGGCTTACAATTTACAAAAATTTCCTTAACACCATTCGAAAGAGGAGGTCCATATCTATAAGAAATGATGTTTCATAAATTTTTTAAATGCTTTTTTCATTAAAGGATATGAGGTCGAAAATTTGAAATAAAAAACGGTTATTCAGGAGGAAAAGGGTTAACAAGAACTAGGCCTAAGATCCACAGGTACAATAAGAGAAATCTGCGTGCCTAAAGAAGTAAGACAAATAATTGATAAAAACGTTCCGAGAGGTACTTGTACAGCACAGCATGACCAAAAAGGTGGAATAAATCATCTCTATCAAGGACTCTAAGCAAGTATCAATAGCTTCAACTGTCGCTGGTGTAACTCCCCAATCACCATCTAAAAGATATAACGCAGAGAAGAGAGCAAAAAATGGGATACTTTTTCCATACGCATTTCATGTTTACAAAAAGTTTATGGGGGCGTTGATTTGCACGACAATCATTGCAACAATCTTCTGCCGTGTATTTAGGTCTAAAAAGTGGACGTGGGTATTATTCATACGACTCATATGATTTGCGATTGTAAACGCACTAGTGTTGTATAATTCATGTAATGCGGGAGATAAAAAGGGATCGAAAGATTTTGCAATGAGTATCGCCAGACAATATCTTGAAAACGGTAAAAGATATAGAACAAAATCGCACGAGGTTTCTTATGTCACTCCTAAAAAGAACTGCTCATCGGAAAAATGTCCGATTAGAACCTCTAAATATTTTAACACGTGTGTTTTCAAACAAAAGTTAACAATAAATTGAGGCGCCTGGGCATTAATGGGTTAAGTCATATAAAGTGCTAGACTGAGCCAGCGCTGGAACTTCAAACTCTACCGGTAGCTTCCTATTGTGTCAGGAAACACATCAAATTAATTACAAGAGATATTGAAAAAGCTACAAATATGTATGTGACCCTTTTTCAAGGTTCAACCAGCGGTATGTACGTACGTCTTGATAAGTCAAATATAAGTGGGTGAACAGAGCCAAACTAGCTCAAATATGTTTCATTGATTTAGTAGTTATTCAGGATGGAGGATTCATTTCAAAATGTTACAGATACCAAGGCTAAGATCCATTTATTTACTTTATATATTTGGATTATTTTTGTAATAAAGTAGGGCAACTATTAGTATCAATGAGTGGTGCTTTGGGCGAGTGAAGTCACTTGTATTGCATTGAGCTTAAAAGCAAAAGTTTGCTAATTTTGCTCAATAATCTATTCATTTTTCATTTATAGTCCTCTCAATACTAGTTTCATTTCATGCAGATATCTTGGATGAAATATAAAAATCCAACGCCTGAAAATAAAGCAAGTATTAGCAAGGCTCTTCAAGACACTTATAGTAGTCGAAGAACATGGATTGTGAAAGGTAATCCTTCAGCGACCAAAAACGGGACCAAATATTCTCGTCTCTTCGATTTAAGAGTAGATTGAAACTTTATTCGATGCATTAAATTGTGTCTCCAAATTGACTTGGAACTCTCAAGAATATTTTCAAACAAACAAGATAAATTTATTACAAAATTCGACTCCGTATATGCTCCCAAAATCATATTCAGCAAAAATATTTTCGAGGATTGTCGAAAATTTAAAGATGGTATTTATAGACGTAATAGTTATTTGTATTATTTATTTTTAATGAAATTAACGAAATTACTCCGTAATTCAAATTTACTTCAAGCACTCATGATTCTTGGGAATATTCTCCCCGTTTCCAACGCAGTTAAAGGCAAAAGAACAGGAAAATTAAGGGTCAAAGATGCCTCAAACAACAAAAATTAAAGCAATAGCAAAGGCAGTGATGTACTTATGAGATTTGTTCCGGTGACTAAACACATTTATTTTCATATTAATGAAAGAACGCAATCAATAAGTTCAATAAAATGATTCAAAATCTCTTTCACAGGCTGGTACGGATATTGATTTTTTCACCAAATATTAAAGAAAGGCATCAGCGAGTCTATTACAACCCTTCATTATTCGTGCTGAAGTGAAAAGTATCAATACTTTCTACAAGTAGACGATGTTATACTGCACCGACCTGAATTAGCAAGAATAGCATCGAGTTTTAATCTTCTGCTGGAGATTCATTTTGTTTTGAGCTTAGAATATCCAACAACATTAAAAAATTTATACAATTTTGTGGCAGTGTTGCCACAAAATGCCACTATAGTACATCTAACAGCGATGTCGCCATCTGCAGGGCACTTTATCGCCAAAAATGGCCAATCAGAGGCAACTTATATTTTCATGATGAGTACTCTTATTCATGTGTAAAATCATTTTTATTCTTTCACAACAACAATTATACAACAACTCTGAAGCAGTACTCAAAGTAGCATAAGTGCTCTCAATTAGATTGTTCAAAATTAAATTGATTGTTCCAACATTTCTTCTTAATTATCAATAATACAGTTAATTTTGTAAAAAAAATTATGGCTAAATCATTAGGTTAAGGTAGTCGATAAAATAATTTTCTCAGTAAGACTTCATAAATGTCACTCTAACTTGAAAAAATGATGATGACTTTTGTCAACGTCTCAAATTCGATGACCAAAATTTGGTTTTTCGCGCGGTTTAAGCCATACACTGCAAGGACATGCAGTAGTAGTATTACAAGATCAAGTGAAACCTATCAGCTGACAAATAGCGTGACTCTCAACGCGATCAACGTCTTGTGTACTAGCCGTTATTCTGGGTCGAGAAAACAAGTTTTCATTTTGGACTAGCGTGTGCTGAAGATAATTTTATACAAACTTTTGATTGATTCTTTTCGACTAAGGTTAAATATTGATTCATTGTTAGAACGAAGCAGGACTAAAATGAGCAACTCCCAAGAATATAATACTGATGAAGAGCCGAGTAATAATAGTCAGAGGGAAAAAACAAAAGCCAAGCCAGTTAAAAGAGAGTATATTTATAAAAAACAGAGGGAAACTCAATCCTGGGCGAAAGGTATGATTGATATCATAATTAATAATATAACCTAAAAATGCATGTTACTACCAATTGTTTCTTTCTTCACTTTGTAGGCTCACTGAAAAAAATTGGGGACGTCCGACGTAACCATATAGTGCAGAGCGTGCACAGTTAGATCTGGGGCTCCCAGCGCCCCAGCTCTGATGTGAGCGTAGCGCTAGATCAACTGGCGACCGAAAGCCCAGTTTCGTCGGATAGTACACGCACTGTTTAAGTATGCAGATTAGAGAATAATGGATACGAACAACCTAACACATACTTATTGAATATATTATTGAATAAAGTTTCATTTTAATTACATCCCATAGTGCGTTGAAATGTAATTCGTATTATTTTTTAGTACAAAGTGAACAGGCGTGACGTTCGGTAAATCTTTTAATTTTACAATGAAAATCGAAGTCTGATTCTTCAAAAACTTCAACATACAGGAAGATATCTTTGTGAAGAGCAATAATCTCTACAATTTTTCCAAATAATGCTTCGCAATTTTCTAAATCAATTGCCAAGTACATGTCAAATATATATGATATATTATTGACTCTAACTTGTTTATAATACTTGCATAAATTATGTTCATTCTCAGAAAAGTGAAGCTTTCGCTGAGTTTGACTTTGATCGGTAGAACCAAATTTGACAGAGTTTTCAAATTCTGTAGAATGCATCATATGACAATTGATCATATGTCATTTTTGTGCCAATTGTTTTCAACAAATTTTTAGTGCAACTGGTTGACTCAGCAAAAGATTTTATACGTCGATGACAAGACTCGTATCTCATAGCCCAAAAGTTTATTACTGGGCCATTGTTGAGAAGAATTTGTGAATAGTGTACAAGGTCCATTTCCTTTTTTTGATGTATCCATCAGCTTCCAACGATGTACTGAATCTGCAGGGATTGCAAATCAATCTTGGTGTTATGTTGATATGCCGCACATAACACTAAACGCTGGTGCTAGTCGAACTCACGAAAATCGGCCGGCCGATGTTTTTGTCAGATAGCGCTTCGGTCGGACCAGGCTGGTGCGTCGATTCCTTACAACTGGGGCAGGAGAAGCACCAGACTGCCTCACGTAAGCTACCCTACATTTCGTGCAACGGACTCACCAGTGAGGACGTCGGATATCCTAAATTTTTTTCAGTGCTGGCTTACAGAGAAAAAAGATACAAATGCTCACCAAAGAGCTTATTGTAAAACATGTTGCAAAGGCTTTTGAGCTTATCTCACGGACTTACAAAGTCATACAGAAAGAGCAGTTCATAAAAAACAAGCAAGAATAATAGATGCGACGAGACAGTCGAAAATCTCTACAGTTTGTAATGCTCAAAAGAATGACGAAGTAAAAACAAAACAAGATTTTTCATTAGCAGCCTTTATAGCATGCCACGCTGCTATCAAAACAATTGATCATCTCTCCGAAATTTTCAATAAAAATTTTGGTGCGGATTCAAGGATTCATCGGACTAAATGTACTAGTATAATTAAGAATGTCATGGCACCAAATATCTTTAAAGATTTAGTTTATGATATAGGAGACGAAAGATATTCGTTGGTTTTAGATGAGTCGACTGATGTCTCAATTTCTAAATATTTTTGCGTATATGTCAAATATTTTAGTAGAATAGAAAAAAGAATTGTCACATTATGTGGGCTTGATTTCCGTTGAGAAGTGCGATGGTAATACGCTGTTTCTGGCTTTAAAAGAATTCATTTCTAAAATAGGTCTTAACATAAGAAATTGTATAAGTTTGGGAATAGACGGTGGATCTAATTTGTGTGGAAAAAATCATTCTGTATTCACACTATTTAAAGAAGAAGTTCCTAACCTCCAATTGGTTCGGTGCATATGCGATGCATTGAACAATGCAATTTCAGCTGCTGCAACATCCATGCCTGCATCAGTCGAGTTCATTTGTTCCGCCATATATACCTGGTTCAACCAAAGTACCTTAAGAAAGTGTCTATACGCTGACACATGGAACACATTTTCCGGAGGCCTTGGTGATGGAACCGATGCAGAGAAGAAACAATTTTTGAAGCTTGTTCAGCAATCGTAAACGAGATGCTCATAAAATTCTTGTTAGAGTTCATAGTTTTTGAAAAAAAAGTTTTGATCATTAATGTCAACTATGTCCCCGGCATGAATCTTTATGGAGCAGCCAGGTACATAGAATACCTGGACCCGGATGTTATTGGAAATGTTCTTCAATATGACTGGAGATGGCTCGTCCTCTCCTTGCCGGCAAATTTGGCACGGCGGCGCATCTTCTTTATCCCAGTTCTCCTTGTGGCAATCAAGTTTCAGTATAAAAGGACGAACCTAATCAGAAAGAGGGTTATATTAGTACCGAAATTGTTCATAAAAGTTATAGTGAACTGATAAGTTTTATAAATATTTTCGTTGAAATTATATCTCTATTGAATCCTAAATATAAATCAATAAAATTATGTTTCTCAAGACAGTTCAATATTTCCCAAGAGGTTTAGATATCGCTAACACGAAACCATTCAAGCAGGTGCTAAAGCCTTACTTTCTTGGTATATAACGAAAGCGATCATACACGAAATGAAAGAATGTAGCAAGACTTTACTGTCGGCTTACGAAGTACGGCACTGTACGGCTTATTTTCAGGTTATATATATATATATATATATGGGTGATTCTCTGTCAAGTGAGAGAGTGAAAATGAAAAAAAATTCTGAAATTTTTTTATGAATTCTAGAAGACTCCATCATGTCCCCTAAATTTTTTCAGAATATTTTAGACCATATGTCCCATCCTGACAGAGGCTCAAAGTGGTGGAGTTTGCAATATTAGACATTTTTTGAGGACCTTTGACCTCAATTTTGAGCTATCTAGAGATGTTTTAGAGCAAAAACTCAAGAGAACTTTTTTACTGGAAAAATGCCAATTTTTCCAGAAAAATTGGTTCCAGGGTCATTGGTAGACATATAGCTATCACTTAACTTATTTCCAGGCTTAAAACTGATCAAAAAGTGGTTTTGATCACCCGCAGCATAATGTGATACATACCAAAAGGAAGCTTATTGTATTACCAAAATGTCCTGACTAGTCGCAGAGTGCTGCATTCGATCTATTTTTTGTAATCAATCAATACATTATAAGAATTAACGAAAATATTCTAAAAACGGGTGACCGCATACGCCACTCAAAGTATGCTTGTTACTCTGGTTTTCTTATAGAATTTGATTGTTTCGTGGCACTTGTACTTGGATACAAGTTGTTACTACTTTATTATCCAAGCCCAGAGTGAGAAGTCGTGAACCGTGTCTTTTTTGATAAATTTAGTTCACATATAAGTGGCGTATGCGGTCACCCATTTTTAGAACATTTTCATTTATTCTCATAATGTATTGGTTAATTACAAAAAATAGATCAAATGCAGCACTCTGCAACTAGTCAGGAAATTTTGGTAATAAAATGAGCTTCCTTTTGGTATGTATCACATTATGCTGCGGGTGATCTTTTTGATCAGTTTTAAGCCTGGAAATAAGTTAAGTGATAGCTATATGTCTACCAATGACCCTGGAACCAATTTTTCTGAAAAAATTGGCATTTTTCCAGTAAAAAAGTTCTCTTGAGTTTTTGCTCTAAAACATCTCTAGATAGCTCAAAATTGAGGTCAAAGGTCATGAAAAAATGAATAATATTGCAAACTCCACCACTTTGAGCCTCTGTCAGGATGGGACATATGGTCTAAAAAATTCTGAAAAAATTCAGGGGACATGATGGAGTCTTCTAGAATTCATAAAAAAAATTTCAGAATTTATTTTTATTTTCACTCTCTCACTTGACAGAGAATCACCCATATATATATATATATGAAAATTGGGGCAGATAACTTTCCGGGCATCCCGGAAAGTGGAATTCCAAGTCCCAAGGGTACGCTACAGGAATTTTCAGTGACGCTAGGTCTAATCCCACCCGAACGAAGTCTATGTGGTTGAGGTCGCCGATGACGGTGTTCCTAGGGTGCGCTTCTGGTATTTTCGGTCCCAATAGGTCACATTGATCCCAGACAGTGTCCATGTAGTTGGCATTGCAGAATCCGGTGTTCCAATGGTGCGCTACAGGAATTTTCAGTCGCACCAGGTCACACTGATCACAGACAATGTCCAGGTGGTTAGGGTGGCCGATGACGGTGTCCCAAGGGTACGCTACAGGAATTTTCAGTTACACTAGGTCTATTCCCACCCGAACGAAGTCTATGTGGTTGAGGTCGCCGATGACGGTGTTCCTAGGGTGCGCTTCTGGTATTTTCGGTCCCAATAGGTCACATTGATCCCAGACCCATGTAGTTGGCATTGCAGAATCCGGTGTTCCAATGGTGCACTACAGGAATTTTCAGTCGCACCAGGTCACACTGATCACAGACAATGTCCAGGTGGTTAGGGTGGCCGATGACGGTCTCCCAAGGGTACGCTACAGGAATTTTCAGTTACACTAGGTCTATTCCCACCCGAACGAAGTCTATGTGGTTGAGGTCGCCGATGACGGTGTTCCTAGGGTGCGCTTCTGGTATTTTCGGTCCCAATAGGTCACATTGATCCCAGACAGTGTCCATGTAGTTGGCATTGCAGAATCCGGTGTTCCAATGGTGCGCTACAGGAATTTTCAGTCGCACCAGGTCACACTGATCACAGACAATGTCCAGGTCGTTAGGGTGGCCGATGACGGTGTCCCAAGGGTACGCTACAGGAATTTTCAGTGACGCTAAGTCTATTCCTACCCGAACGAAGTCTATGTGGTTGAGGTCGCCGATGACGGTGTTCCTAGGGTGCGCTTCTGGTATTTTCGGTCCCAATAGGTCACATTGATCCCAGACAGTGTCCATGTAGTTGGCATTGCAGAATCCGGTGTTCCAATGGTGCGCTACAGGAATTTTCAGTCGCATCAGGTCACACTGATCACAGACAATGTCCAGGTGGTTAGGGTGGCCGATGACGGTGTCCCAAGGGTGCGCTACAGGAATTTTCAGTTACACTAGGTCTATTCCTACCCGAAGGAAGTCTATGTGGTTGAGGTCGCCGATGACGGTGTTCCTAGGGTGCGCCTCTGGTATTTTCGGTCCCAATAGGTCACATTGATCCCAGACAGTGTCAAGGTAGTTGGCATTGCAGAATCCGGTGTTCCAATGGTGCGCTACAGGAATTTTCAGTCGCACCAGGTCACACTGATCACAGACAATGTCCAGGTGGTTAGGTCGGCCGATGACGGTGTCCCAAGGGTGCGCTACAGGAATTTCCAGTTACACTAGGTCTATTCCTACCTGAACGGAGTCTATGTGGTTTAGGTCGCTCTCTAGGAGAGAGATCCTTATAGCTTGTACGTGCCAAGATTGCGCGCTCACTCTAATATGGCACGACCAGCGCATGCGCACGAACACTTCATTGCAGGCTCTATTATCGAAACTTTCAGTTGCATTGTTTTTCTAATAATAATCTTTTTTATAATTTTGGCTAATTTTTGCAGAATGCGCTTACGATTTTTAGTCGATTAGACATCTGATACAATGAAATCAATACATATCTATAATCGCAGGTGGACTGGCGGAGGCTTGGGCCTCGGCGCAGACAGACACAGTATGTCAGCGCGCTGATGTCCCCACTGGGCTTCCGTACAGAGCTATACTAGCGAGCGTTACTCGCTCTCTCAACCGTCTCGCTTTAGAACTCGCTATAGCTCCGCCCCTTTACATTAGTCGCGTTAGCCGACCTAAGAGCTGATCTCCAGTACTTTTTCACCACAATATCCACCTTAGATCCGTTATGCGCAGTGCGTAGTGCGCATGGTGCGCACCTCGCCCTTAGTATGTATGTGAACACTGGACTGACTGGACAGCACAGAGGTATTACAGATAGAGGAGGCAAGCCATAGGAGAGCCTGTGAAAGAGTATGTCCGTATTTTTGGATCCAGTCAAGTGCATGCGTGGACACATCGACACACCAATACACTTGCACAGAGCTCGCCGCGGGGATTTTGCCTGCGGGTACGCTGTCACTCTGGCTCCGCTCATCTGAGATTTGGTTGTCACGCGCTGTTTTTTGTTTATATTATTTTTTTTTTCTTCTTATGTTTTATTTCTCTTTGTTATGATTTTTATTGGAAACTGTAGCATACTATTTTATGTAAAGTAACTTAAGGGGTAATATCCGCCAAATGCTCAAAAAAACAAGGCTTTTTTCATGATTTTTTTTTAACGACATTTGAGATCTAAGGTATATAAATAATATATCATTGGATTAAGCAACTCTTGGAGAATAGAAACAAATTTTTTATTGTTAGTTTTTTTACAAAATGGCGGCTGTGCAGCAATTGCCGTGAACCGCTTTTTTAAAAAGTTCTTCCGCGGCGAGCAGTAGAACTGAAAAAGTTTACATCCAATTGACTTCAAATTTTAACTGTAGCTTCTTCATTAGATTATCTAGTGAAGTACACATCATTATTTTTTTAGAATTTTTTTTCGCAAAATGGCGACGGTTTGAAAAAAAATTTTTTTTTCGACCAAAAAAGTTGACTTTAATTGTTTATAACTTTTTTTTTTGTCAATCAATCGCTAAAATGGTGTGTACTTCACTAGATAATCTAATGAAGAAGCTACAGTTAAAATTTCAAGTCAATCAGATGTAAACTTTTTCAGTTCTACTGCTCGCTGAGTTTGAAAACATGGTTTTGAGAAAAACGCGTTTAAAGTTTCAAAATGCTATGTATCTTATACGAAAGTTGTTCAGTAAAAATTGATTTTAACGAATTTTGAGTTTAGATCAGTACTTGGGAGTTGTAGATTTCGATTCTAGGATAGTTTTAGCATGATTTAAGCCAATAAAAAAAAATGAAAAGAAAAAAAAAATTTGCCGAATATTTTTATAGACATGTTACGATAATTTAGATATGTATTTTTGAGTTGAATGTCAAAAGTTCTGTATAAATATCACTGGGAACATGATTGAGAGCTTATTCCAATGCCAATTTAATCGTCCCTGTAGGCCTATATAGGCTGTAACAAATGATTAAGAAATCGTGCCAAATTGACGTTTAGTACATTTAGCATTTTCGCGTTTTTTTTAAATTGCGATTTTTAATAGGTTCAAGTAGTCAAATGATAACCATAGAGATATGAGAGTATTACTATTCTACAGTTTTACTCTTATATGTGTAGTTATAATACTATATTTACAAAAAAGGGAGAAAATATGATATAGAGACAATATCATACCAAATAATGTATAATTCTTGTTGAAACTACGAGTATATGGTTTGCAAAAAAGTAATGATTCTCTTGATTGATATTGTGATATTTCTTTGATTTACTAATGATATTGTAGTTGATTATTACAGTGAAAACGGTTCAAAAGTGATATTGTGATTTAATGTTATATTTTAAATGATATCAATGATTTATATTTGTTTAATTTATATACTACACGAAAATATTATAAAATACAGATTTGTATAAGATAAATGAATATATTTAACTCATAAATTTAATTTGATTGAAATTGAAACCTTGTCTTTTTCAACATTGAATTATTCTTTTGCTTCCGATTGGGTGTATTTTCATATTATTATTCAAATCCTAACATAATATAATCAATTATTGTCAATTACAATCCGCCAATTCATAAGAATTAAATATCATAAGCAATAGAAATAATATATATTATTAATATCGAATCTACAGAGATATTCTTACTTTTTTTAGGTTAGTTATAAATTAAGAGTTGAATCATATCCATTGGCTTATTTTGTCATTCGATTAGTGAATTGAAATACATAGAAATATTTAATAAGATTATTAAGAATGTCGAAAATGCAGTATACTTTGCGCAGCGTTTCGAGCTAACGAAGTGTTGTGGCTGTGATGTGCTTGCGCATGCGTTCGGGCCAGGAAGTTGAGGGTGGGCTTGCCTCCTCTATCTGTAATACCTCTATGCTGGACAGTCCCTAAGACCCTAAGGCCTAAGAACTGCGGACCGCTCCTCTTCACTCAGTCCGTGTGCGCAATTCCATGGTCCTGATTCTAGTATTCATGCTCCGTGACAAGAGGCATTACGTCTGCCTTTCTGATGGAGACTTCCCAAGGAAATAGACGTAAGTTTCCAAGCTGTGGAAAATAAAATAATTTAATGTTTCAAAAATATTAGACGAAAAGTAATTTCTCCACATCCCACTGGATTGGTCCTCAGAAATCGTCTTTTTGTCTGATTTTCGAGCAATGGGAGGTTTTCTAAACATTATTAAATGTTTGTCATAATAGAATTTTTAAATCATTTGGAAAGACAAAGAGAAATTTACTCAAACTGCAATGCATTAACGACTGTCATTATACGTTTGAGTCATCACAGGTCTAGAATCAGATGAGCCTGTGCAGGTTTGCATTTAGATTGCGGAGCTGGCACAATATATAGATTGTTCAGTTCTACATCAAATTAAATCCACTTCTGAAAATTTTTAGAAAAGATTATTCTAAAGATTGCACAATATGATTGTTTGAGTATTAAGTATTTGAATATTGTTTTAAACAATAGATGAATTGTAATGTAAAACAACAAGTATTATTGATTGATACTTAAATGAAAATTATTTTACAGACTTCAGAAGTAATCCTTGCAGTTCTCGAAGGTAGCGTTTGTACTTTTGATTCTTTCCCTATAACTTCTATCTTGTCCATTTTTCTTTTTAATATTTCTCGTTGGCTTTTCTACCTCTGCTACTTTAAGCATGAGTGCCGCGTTTTTCGTAAGCTCTTTTTTCTTTCCAGTGGTTATTTTTACTAGGAGATGAGCCAATGATTAACCTCTCTCTTCCCATGTGTGTCAATTCCTTAAATGTATTTTATTATTTAATTGAGAATTCCCCGTTTAATATCAACCTGAATGATAGTGGGAAGAGTGATCAAAACTATGAGCTAATGAGTTGATCCAGTCCATATCGGACTCAACTTCCAATAAGTGATTAGGTGTTTTAAAAAAAAACATGGCAGTAGCTGATTCAAGTGTATGGTATGCAGAAAATTCAACTCATACCAAGATGATTATAACAATCAAGTAGGTATCAATTATAAATGTTGAGATGAATATTGCATTCCAGATTCCATTTCATGTTTACAAAAAGTTTATGGGGGCGTTGATTTGCACGACAATCATTGCAACAATCTTCTGCCGTGTATTTAGGTCTAAAAAGTGGACGTGGGTATTATTCATACGACTCTAATGATTTGCGATTGTAAACGCACTAGTGTTGTACAATTCATGTAATGCGGGAGATAAAAAGGGATCGAAAGATTTTGCAATGAGTATCGCCAGACAATATCTTGAAAACGGTAAAAGATATAGAACAAAATCGCACGAGGTTTCTTATGTCACTCCTAAAAAGAACTGCTCATCGGAAAAATGTCCGATTAGAACCTCTAAATATTTTAACACGTGTGTTTTCAAACAAAAGTTAACAATAAATTGAGGCGCCTGGGCATTAATGGGTTAAGTCATATAAAGTGCTAGACTGAGCCAGCGCTGGAACTTCAAACTCTACCGGTAGCTTCCTATTGTGTCAGGAAACACATCAAATTAATTACAAGAGATATTGAAAAAGCTACAAATATGTATGTGACCCTTTTACAAGGTTCAACCAGCGGTATGTACGTACGCCTTGATAAGTCAAATATAAGTGGGTGAACAGAGCCAAACTAGCTCAAATATGTTTCATTGATTTAGTAGTTATTCAGGATGGAGGATTCATTTCAAAATGTTACAGATACCAAGGCTAAGATCCATTTATTTACTTTATATATTTGGATTATTTTTGTAATAAAGTAGGGCAACTATTAGTATCAATGAGTGGTGCTTTGGGCGAGTGAAGTCACTTGTATTGCATTGAGCTTAAAAGCAAAAGTTTGCTAATTTTGCTCAATAATCTATTCATTTTTCATTTATAGTCCTCTCAATACTAGTTTCATTTCATGCAGATATCTTGGATGAAATATAAAAATCCAACGCCTGAAAATAAAGCAAGTATTAGCAAGGCTCTTCAAGACACTTATAGTAGTCGAAGAACATGGATTGTGAAAGGTAATCCTTCAGCGACCAAAAACGGGACCAAATATTCTCGTCTCTTCGATTTAAGAGTAGATTGAAACTTTATTCGATGCATTAAATTGTGTCTCCAAATTGACTTGGAACTCTCAAGAATATTTTCAAACAAACAAGATGAATTTATTACAAAATTCGAGCTGGCACAATATATAGATTGTTCAGTTCTACATCAAATTAAATCCACTTCTGAAAATTTTTAGAAAAGATTATTCTAAAGATTGCACAATATGATTGTTTGAGTATTAAGTATTTGAATATTGTTTTAAACAATAGATGAATTGTAATGTAAAACAACAAGTATTATTGATTGATACTTAAATGAAAATTATTTTACAGACTTCAGAAGTAATCCTTGCAGTTCTCGAAGGTAGCGTTTTGTACTTTTGATTCTTTCCCTATAACTTCTATCTTGTCCATTTTTCTTTTTAATATTTCTCGTTGGCTTTTCTACCTCTGCTACTTTAAGCATGAGTGCCGCGTTTTTCGTAAGCTCTTTTTTCTTTCCAGTGGTTATTTTTACTAGGAGATGAGCCAATGATTAACCTCTCTCTTCCCATGTGTGTCAATTCCTTAAATGTATTTTATTATTTAATTGAGAATTCCCCGTTTAATATCAACCTGAATGATAGTGGGAAGAGTGATCAAAACTATGAGCTAATGAGTTGATCCAGTCCATATCGGACTCAACTTCCAATAAGTGATTAGGTGTTTTAAAAAAAAACATGGCAGTAGCTGATTCAAGTGTATGGTATGCAGAAAATTCAACTCATACCAAGATGATTATAACAATCAAGTAGGTATCAATTATAAATGTTGAGATGAATATTGCATTCCAGATTCCAAACGAATTTATATCCATTTTTTATGGATAATCGTTCATTCCCAATGAATTCTTCATTCATTTTTGTGTATATTTTAATTATTATTAATGGGTGTAATCCCATACTCGAGTCTCACATTTGTCGCAAACTCATAAATGTTCAGACATTTTTTTTCTATTTTCCTCTCTTACTTGACAGAGAATCACCCTAATATATTTCTATTCTATTCATTTGTCAATAATTTTACTATGAATTTCCCATGGATTTGAATTTTAATTTTATTTCAATTTGCAATTTCATTTTCAATGTATTTTCCAATATGGTAGTGGATCTGATATTTGTTACAAAAGACTTTTGACTTTCGGAAAAAAAAACATCGATCACAGTGTGTAACATAAAGAGAAACAGAGTTATGTTGAATATTGAATTCCTGTTTCAGTTGATATCATTTGAGTTGAGGCCTCTAAAGTGACGTGACCCCTTGAATTAAAATAAGAATTCATAACTCAATATTTTCCAAAAAATTCTCCTAAAGAAAATCAGTCCATTCTGGATGCATGATTTTCATTTGCATGATTTTCATTCCCAGAAATTTATTTACTGAAATAAATATTATTGTTAATTAATAATTATTGCTACTTCATTGTTGCATATCCCCAAGCTATCTTATTCTCATACTTACGCGCAACGTGTAACATTCCTTCACATTCTCATTTTTTTTTACAAGTATAAATGATTCTAGGCCATGCGAGAAGTGGGAGTCACTGTAAATCATAGCTTCATTTATAAAGTCAGGGAAGCTATGATTTCGCCCCATTCCTCGCAATGGTTACAAAAATGGGGCTTAACACGGGTACGGGGGAGGTCGTCGAACACACCTGGGTTCGTCCAAGCCTCCTAGACCCGTCTCAACTCTGGGGATCGTCGAACACACCTGGGTTCGTCCAAGTCCACCAGAGCCCCGAGATCATGCGAACGGAATGAGCAGACTGAGCCCGAGCACCGCTATTTAAGTGCTCGCAAGCTCGCCGCTCTTCGAGCCGCCGCTCATTACGTCGTGGTGGGAAAATTAGGTGGGGTACGCATACGTACCGAGAGTGGGAAGTGCCTACTCTTGTGCGTATGGCGCGTTGCTGCCTCGCAGGCGCGCCGCCTCGTACCTCCTCTTTTTTGCCAACTCCTTTTCAATTTTGTGGCAAGTCAAGGCCGCCTTGCCCTTTTTTTCTTCAAGCTTGGCTCGGCGCAATAGCGCGCGTTTTTTATGCGCATTCCTATTGCGCCGGGCTTTTTTATTGATGATGGAGGCCTGGGAAAATCAATTAAAATTTATACGCTATTCCCAGGACCTTCGCAAGTCTATGTCAAACCAGTAATTGATATTTTTTTCTTAATATTGATAGAATTGTGACATAGCATCATAAAAATTAGATGGTTCGATGATTCAGTAAATTCAATTGAAACGACTGATAAGTTCTTTAGTATGTACTCATATTTTTCATCAGTCTGGCTACTTCAATATCGTAAATCACCAAACATCCTATTCTCATAAAAAAATTCAATATTACAATTCCATCAGTAGTAGAAAAAAACTGAAGGGGAACGTAAATTTATATGAGCCTCTTTTATACGTTTGAAAGAAAAATATGAGGAATGGTTGTACACTCTACTTATGCCATAACTAAAACATTTTATTATAGTCCATGTCAAATACAATCTTCAAATGAGACACGCTAACTAAGAACCAGTTCAGAAATTAATGTTGTTATGAACTGACGATAGAGGTACAATGCTAGTACTTGATAGGTTTCTCCAACATTGTTAAATTTGTGACATAGCATTATGAAAATAAGATGGTTCGATGGTTCAGTAAATTCAATTGAAACGACTGATAAGTTCTTTAGTATGTACTCATATTTTACATAAGTCTGGCTACTTTCCTTATTTTAATTACATCAGTACAAGAATATAAATAAAGGGAAACATAAATTTGTATGAACATTTTTTATAATTTTGCAGAGGAATGTGTTTACACTATGTACTTATGCCATAATTAATCTTTTTATTACAGTACATAAAACGAGTTTGAGGTTTTTTCACTCTAGATAATAAAAAAGACTATAATCATCGGTAATAACAACAACGCGTATACACCAAATTTGAGGTTTATTTAAAAGAAAATAAACGAGAATTGATAATATGAACTTGAACAAATTCTTAGTGATTACACAGTATCGGGATCTGACCACGTACTAGTGGCGCCAAAATTCCCAAGTAAATTACTCCTGGTGGTCGATTTTGGAGGCTGTGAGAGGGGGCTCGGAGAGGCTTTTTTCGTATATATAGATATAGTTTAGAATGTAATTGACATTAAACCAGCAGGTGGTGCTACTAGTACGTGGTCAGATCCCAATATGAGCATGTTACACCAAGTGTAGTCGCTCTGCTCTTACTAGCCCCAGTACAGTAAACGTATCACGAATAGCTAGTAAATTTTTGAATAATTTTTCAAATCGATTGGGGATTTAGCATTAATAATAAATAAAAATTCAGTTGTAACACTAGATACGATGGAAGAGTCGGAACTAGAAGAGTTTGATTCAACAGCTTTTGAAGAAGTAAACATTGAAGGGCTGCTAGAAAATGCTTCTACATCTTTTAATGGTAAGTCTAATACAAATATCCGTAACACAGTTCACCTTATACAGTCAATTGCTCAATGTTGATTTTGGTATAATTACAAGATACAGTGTTTCTATTTTGTTAAAAGTAAATCATTCGTTTTTTAATACTGTTCTAAAAATTATACTATACTACACATACGATACTACACATTAGTTGTTCAATGAAATCTTTAGAGTTATTTTTATGCTACTATCAAAATATTGATTTCGATAGCCATAATCCGGTACTTACAGTGTTAAGATTATTATTTTCAGTATGGTCCATGACTTTCGAAATAATTATCATCACATATAATACATGATTTTTTCGAACAGATCCACCAAAAGTCCTCGATCTATTGCCAAACGAGGAGCCAACTATCGATAGTATTTTATCGATCAGTTGTGATCTTGAAAATGAAGACGGTGAGTTTGATAGAGATAACAACCTATTAAAAATTCTCAATCATGTTTATTCCCTATTGTATGTTTTGACTTCGTAATGGATTTACGATCATTAATGAGTCACTGTGATTTCGGATTGATGAGACGTGATGGATTGACAAGACTTGGCTTGACCGTTGCGGACGTCAAATGTCCATAGTACTTGTTTTTGTTTTGTTCACTTCACACTGATTGTTAATTCATTGAATTATCAGTACCGTCATGTGTTGTCCCTTTCATTAATTTATTGGTTTCAAAAAGTCAATTTAAGCTAGCTTTGATAATATGGGAAGCAGAAAACAAGAGGACAACCTCACAGTATGCTTAGTATTAACTCTTGGAGAACCTGGCTTAGGGAACGCCGAACAAACTATGCTATCGATTGAATTAGCAAAAAATAAAAATTGCGTTTTTCTCTGTTTTGCGATTTGATTGCTTATTGCTAAAACTTTTTGAACAGATTAGATTCCTGACAAGGCGCATGATAATTACTCTCCATGGTTCCAATATGCTTCCAGCATAATGCGCAAAGCTTCTTGGCACTTGAACATACTTCATGGACATGTTCATGAGCTGAAAAAAATGTATACATATTAATATGATGCTTGACACGGTTCATAATACTATTATTATAACACTATATCATTGTATCATAGAAATTAGTCTTTTCAGAATAAACTATGCGGATGCAGTATTACTAAAGCATTTATCACATGATTTTATATGATAAAATGTGCTTGCATAGTAAAACTACTTTATTTTCACACTAGAAGCCCAGTCAAGACTACAATGATCCATGATTGAAGCTTCTGGTTGACGGCAATCACAAGCATTGACAGTACAATTCTTTATCTGTAATGATACTATGATTTCATGAAATAATCATCACATCACAGTACATTACAGATTCTTATTTGTATAATAACAAAAATGTGCCTACTCGTTAGCGCCAACTGACATGTTTGAACTCAAATGTTCATTTAAACCAGAACACTTGGCCACTGCACACAACATGAATATATGACTGGAGAAAACTATGAGCCAATGCAGCTCAGAAACAGGGATACATTTTTAACAACTACAATCAAAATTTACTCCAAGTCAAGAAAAAAACCTAACCATCATATAATAATCAAACTCACCTCATAGCCGTATGGTCTAGTTGCATGCTATTTCACTTTTGCCAGCTTCTCTGCTACCAGCTACCTAGAAGTACACACAAAGAATCAACTTTCTACTTTTAAATCAAAACAATGTTAGTCTACTACTTGGAGATTTTGTACTTATCTAATTTGCTCTTTCTGCTGTTCCCTTGGCTCGTGGAATAACCTTTTGAGAAGAATAACCTTCTGAACTCTCAGCCTCCTCAATCACTTCTGTTTCTATTCCCTCTAACGCCATCTATATTGTTTTCTGATAAGACTCTTTCGATTCTCATCAAATTTTGTACTCATTGTTGTAAAGCTCGAATGAAAAATTAGATCAGTTTCAGTGTTTCCTCGCAGATAGTCGCTCTCAAAAAAGTTACGTTAATCTGTCTATCATTTTTCTTTTCTTTCAGTTTTTCATATTTTCTATTCTAGTTTATAATTATCGATCGATTCATTTGAGATTTTTTTATATAAGTATAGTTCATAATCTACATTATTTTATAACCTTTACAACGATTTTTTTCATTTTTCTTGATTTTCATAGTATATAAGTTTTTGAATACAATTATAATATTATCATAATATGGGGGGATGTGGGAATGTGCTATCGGATGATGATCCTGATTGGTTCGTCAAGACCATTTGTGCAAGCTTACAAGTTTGTATGCAAGTTTTAGAATCGAAAGGTTTTATCGCTGAGAAAGCACCATGCTCTAAGCCTCATTCAGAGGAAGCAATTTATCTTGGGGGTGCAATGGCTGATTTATTAACAGCTTACATTGACGATCTGAAATCTATCGACGATGAGTTTCTATATAACAGTGATGAAATTTTTGTTGAATCGGAACATGAACCGGTAAATCTGAATCAGCAAGATGGCAGTGAGCCAATGGATAGTCAAAATATTGATTCTGGTAAACATTTATTTTCTTCGAGTCAATTCAAAGAGTTTGTGTTACATGGAAAATTCTATAAATCTAATAATTCCATATTATTATTCCAGAATCTTCAGAATCAGAAAGCCAGCCTACTTCAAGTGATAATGATTTTGAAGTGAAAAGGCCAGAATTGAATTATATTTCACTGGATAAGAGAATTAAAATTTATAATCTCCACCGAGAACATCCAAAATGGAAATTGGCAACTTTGCAAGTCCACGGAGGAAGAGAGTTGACTAGGATGGATGAATTGAGTAGATGGAAAACTATTATTGTTAAAGGTGGCTCACAATATGATAAGTTCACTGCAATCAAAAAATGGACTTATGATAGATTTTGTGAAGCTCATCGTCAAATGAAGTTGTTCATCAAAAAGCTCCAAAATGCCACATATTTACTTGAGACTAGTCGTCAAATCAACACTAGAGAAGATGCTATCAAGATTCATGTGATTTTGCATAATCAACTGTCTGCCCCCATCTTCAGAAACATGTTGGAGTATGCATGGTTCTCATCGGGATTGATAGAAGACAGGGATATTTTCAGTAATGTTTCAGAAGCCTGCTTCCCTCAAAAACGCACAACCTGTTATAGTTGCAGCAGATTTATCAGCTTCATTAGATGTTCTTGGTGTCGAGAATTTTACTGCTTCGCCTGCTTCTATGATGACTATCATCCCAAGCTGAAATGTGATAAATATTATGTAAACGTATAAATAAGTTTGTTCATGGTGTGAATATGTAATATAATAGTAAACATCTGTAAATTTTGGTATAAATTCTCTGATAGTATAACTTGTATAAAAAAAAATATGTGTAAAAATAAACACTAATATCATTAAAATTACAAAATAGGAAAATAAATTCGAAATTACCGAAGACATTGAATTATTAAATAGATTTCGTTTATTGGAATTGACAAGTTGTAATTTCTTTCACTCACCATCCATATGGGTAATTCTTCCAAACTTTTAACTCTGATGATACCGCTGAAAATCAAGTCTTTGTATGATTCAAAATATCATACTTCCTGCAAATTACATGTACAAGATGATCCATCAATTTTTTTTCCAATTTTCACAGACTTCTATTAGAATAATAGGACAGTTGTGGATCATTTCCAAATTCTAGTGCCTTTTGGAACAGTCTTGATGTCACTAGATGGCGATAGATGGACTATATCAAAACACTGTTGTGAATCCACCTTATCCCAGCATACAGCTGTAGAGTGTAGACTGCAGGTTGTGTTGTGTGAAGAGAGTCAGGGATTGTTTACTTGATTCAGGATGATTCTATTTATCATTGAGGGAATAGAATCAGAAGTGATTGAGGAGGCTGAGAGTTCAGAAGGTTATTCTTCTCAAAAGGTTATTCCACGAGCCAAGGGAACAGCAGAAAGAGCAAATTAGATAAGTACAAAATCTCCAAGTAGTAGACTAACATTGTTTTGATTTAAAAGTAGAAAGTTGATTCTTTGTGTGTACTTCTAGGTAGCTGGTAGCAGAGAAGCTGGCAAAAGTGAAATAGCATGCAACTAGACCATACGGCTATGAGGTGAGTTTGATTATTATATGATGGTTAGGTTTTTTTCTTGACTTGGAGTAAATTTTGATTGTAGTTGTTAATAGTAGATTACGATACATGGCCAGAAAGTTGGATTTCCTGGAGTGCGGGGTTAGGACGGCCGAGGCGAAGCCGAGGCCGTCATATCGCACGCCAGCGAATCCAACTCTCTGGCCAAGTGCCGTATACTATTTTTCTTCATCCCCGGCCGAAAGTACGTCCAGCAATTGATAATAATTGAAATAGCTAAGCTGGCTATATACATTTATATAATTTTTTGTGGACAGTGTCAGCAACCCACCCTGCCGGTCAATCCGCGCAGCGCGAGACGAGTATATAGTATACTCATGTCAGCTGGCTGTTCGTCGTATGCGAATGCACTGTATCGCTGCATGTGTTGTTGATGCCCGCCCGACTTTTGTAAGACCGAGCCGAAGCCGAGGTTTTACTGGTCGGGGCGGGCATCAACAACACATGTAAAAGCTAAAGAGACGGATTTGAAGACTTTTTCGGTAACGTTTAGATTTGCACGATCTCTTTTGCTTCTGTGCGAAAATTTACTCGTCGAAGACTTCCTCTTCGCCTACGGTGGCACCTATCGAAAATTCCTATATTTTTTAAGTTTTTTATTGCCATCATTTTCCTTCTGCCTTTTTCGTTATTAGCGGTTGGTTCCTTCTAGAGGTCCAATTTGCCACAATTCATATGTGATGCTCACCGCGCGACGGAGTGAAATTTTATTATCTATGTCCATTTAGTTGCAATGCATCCACCTCAAACGCGGCATGTGACCCTTTTCGCGTGCATCACAACATTTCCTTGATTTTCAGAAATTTCAATGCACTTCGAAAAAATTGGAGGTGCCTTCGAACGCCAGGATTCGAACTCCTAACCCTCTAGACGAGAGTCAAACGCCTTATCAACGCGCGGAACCACCATGGCTATATACGCACGACGTTTCGATATTTCGAGGTTACCGGTATCGCGGGATAGCAAATATTTATTCTCGCAGCTATAGCAACGAAAATTTTGCATCGAGCCACAAAAGTCTTGCAGCCAATCAGAGGCGCTCGTCAGCCCAGCGGCCGCAAAAATTGCTCTTCCCTGTGCGAAATCAGTCCGCGGAACACGTACTTTCGGCCAGGGGATGAAAAAAAAATGTATCCCTGTTTCTGAGCTGCATTGGCTCATAGTTTTCTCCAGTCATATATTCATGTTGTGTGCAGTGGCCAAGTGTTCTGGTTTAAATGAACATTTGAGTTCAAACATGTCAGTTGGCGCTAACGAGTAGGCACATTTTTGTTATTATACAAATAAGAATCTGTAATGTACTGTGATGTGATGATTATTTCATGAAATCATAGTATCATTACAGATAAAGAATTGTACTGTCAATGCTTGTGATTGCCGTCAACCAGAAGCTTCAATCATGGATCATTGTAGTCTTGACTGGGCTTCTAGTGTGAAAATAAAGTAGTTTTACTATGCAAGCACATTTTATCATATAAAATCATGTGATAAATGCTTTAGTAATACTGCATCCGCATAGTTTATTCTGAAAAGACTAATTTCTATGATACAATGATATAGTGTTATAATAATAGTATTATGAACCGTGTCAAGCATCATATTAATATGTATACATTTTTTTCAGCTCATGAACATGTCCATGAAGTATGTTCAAGTGCCAAGAAGCTTTGCGCATTATGCTGGAAGCATATTGGAAAACCATGGAGAGTAATTATCATGCGCCTTGTCAGGAATTGGTGTAAAAGCTTAATATTAAAAAGCATCACCAGTCCATATCTTTGGACTGAGGCAGCGTTAGGTCTCCAAACTCTACCGGTTACTCCTAGTGATGCTAGGGAATACATCTGTAAAGTTTGGTCCAGATTGGTGACCCGAAGGCCTGATACTCTCCTTGTTAGATGACGGTAGTCTTTTCATGTATAACACAGATGACAACTAGCGGGTATTGTTATGCGGATCCTAAGGTAGATTACATGTGAAAATTAGACTTTTTAGTGAAAAGCTAAAGACCTCAACGAAGAAGTTACACGTTGTACTTAAGAATATCACAAACAATTTTTCAATCCTTTGAAGGATATTTGGAATTATCCTTGGAATTATGAATTTTTTTAATTTCCACTTCAAGTATTCAAATTAACTATACCACATAAAATCGTCCTAGTTGGTAGAATCGCCCATATACCCGGAGATTTTCTCATTAGATTCAAAGCAGTAGTATCGAATTCAGACTCTGGATAGTTCACATTTCATTAAATTTTAAAGATGACTAGAATCCATTGTTTTAATTATTCCATGAAAAATATATATTTATTATGCGCCCTTCCAACTAACAAGGGGATACCACAGTCTCCGGGTCCTGTATTTTTACCAAACCTGTTTTAATGTGCTCTATACCACATACGTATAGACCCATTTCAGGGATTTTGACTAATGGGGCCTCCTGTTGGAGTTATGGATGCATCAAGTTTCAGAAAATACTGATATCTCTAGGTTTTTTCACATTTATGACATTGCTCGCTGACTCATCGACTGAACTTGTCACACTAGAATCATGAATTTTACATGCTCCCCTACTATCTATAGTATTTTCACTCTTTATCATCATCTAATTTGTCACTAGTTCACATGTTATCTGAAATTCAGTAGTATACGATTAATAGATTATTCAGCTGATTTTATGATTCTAGTGTGAACAATGCGTATAGAAGCTTAGACAAGTTTATTCGATGAGTCAGCGAGCAATGTCATAAATGTGAAAAAACCTAAAGATATCAGTATTTTCTGAAACTTGATGCATCCATAACTCCAACAGGAGGCCCCATTAGTCAAAATCCCTGAAATGGGTCTATACGTATGTGGTATAGAGCACATTAAAACAGGTTTGGTAAAAATACAAGACCCGGAGACTGTGGTGTCCCCTTATAAGTCTTGCAGGCATGACTAAATTGATTTTTTGATGATTACATAACCCATATCGGATGCATGTACAGAAAAGAAACTACGGGTGACAATTGTATTAATCTTAGAATTTGGGCTGAAGCATTCGTGAGAAGAACCGTTAAAATTATTTTTGTTACTAAAATTTGCTTCGTATAGAAAAGCTATTACATTAATTTCTGAATGAGAATTACAGACATGATTATGGTAATAAATGGAACGATTTCTCTAAACAGCACCTGATACGGAAGTCAATGATAATGACGATGGTCCGTGGGAACTACCAACTGATAACGTGCCTGGTACTGTACCTGAAATCGATAATGGTGAGCTCAATAGAAATAACACCTTATTTTATAATTATTTACTGTGGGTGCTTCCACAGTGAACAAATCGTAAATATTAAGAGTTGAGATGTAAAATAGATCAAGCTTCAAACTATAATTCAATTGTTACTGATATATTTTTCAAACTTACATTTACGAATATAGCGACAATAAATTTGTAAAAATCCAATTAATGAACGGATGAGGTCAAAACTTGGTACCTACGGATTTTCTGGATCGCTGAATATAGCCCTGGTATCAAAATCTAAGAATTATGAATGGATAATCTATTATGGTGACCAACAATTTTAAAATCCATCGATTTATTGCATTTTTTGAATTTCTGGTTTCTATATTGAATCAGTCGTTATGAATTTCGAAATTTTAATACTAGATTCGAGTCAAGCAACCCAGAAAACCTGAAGGTACCAAGTTTCAATAAAGTCCGTCAATTCATTGGGAGTTTTTAAGTTTACGGTCACCATATTGGATCAGCCCATCGTGAATTAGAAATTTGTATACTGGATCAATATATAGTGACCTAAAAAATCTCCAGATACCAGGTTTAAATAAAATCTGCCGATTTATTTGATTCTTCAATTTTCGGACACCTTATTGATACTGCATTTTGAAATTTTCTATTTCGACACTGAATTTGTGTTCAGCGACCAAATAGGTACCAAGTTCCAATTAAATCTCCAGTAGAACGCACCGGCGTTTTTGTCCCATTTTGCGACATTTGGTCTGCACAGTAAACGGGTTGAATGAGCTTATTAATCGACGAATTTTATTAAAATTCAGAAGGGCTAATGCAATGTGTTGATCGAAAATTTGAAAAAATCCAATAAACGGACAAATTTTCTTGAAATATGGTTCCTGAAGGTTTTTTGGGTCGCTAAACATAAATCCAATAGGTATCATTATTTCAAAATTCAACGTGGCTGATATGGTAACCAGATATTTGAAAAAATCTAATGAATATACTTTGAACTACGTCTTGTATACATGATTGAATGATCATATCGGATGCATGTGTGAAAAATAAACTTCATTGACAAGTGATTCTATCATAGAATTAAGGCTGAAGCACTCATGAGAAGACTCAATAAATGAAATGATTTCACCAAATAACTCATGATTTAGATGCTGAAAATGAGGATGAATTGGAGACTGTGAGAGCCAATTATTCATTTACCAATAGTTTATACATGTCTCCAATGCAAGTGAGGACATTTGAAAAAGAAGGCATATTCACCGATATTGATAATACCCTGCTGATCTCGGAGTTTGAAACAACTAGTGAGTAGTAATTTTTTTATTTGAAATATATATTATTGTAGCTGGATCCACTTCTGTAGAATATCAGAGCCCCCAGGAATAAAGTATGTGTTTAGGGCGATAGATCGAGGTAGTGTAGATAAGTGGGAAGAACGTTAATTTTTTTTTGGGTGAAATATGTTCATTGGTAGAAACTACTAAAAAGATGGTCCACTGAATACTGGTGGCACTCGCTTAGAAAACTCCAAAATTACACAAATCCACGGTCTTGATGCAAAAAAAGACTATTAAATGATGTCGACCCAGTCGGCATGTTATATATCTGCAAGATTGCATCAATATTGCAGTGTAATGAAACAAAGGTAATCAACGATAGCAGAATTATTTACGGGGAACAAAGCATGTAGTATCTATTTTTTGTTATTTTTTTATCGATTCACATCTATGAGATATTACGTGAGTGGCTATCAAACAATCTTCTGAGAACCTCGTCGGATTTATGGAAATATACCTTGATCCAGAACAAGCTAGTGTCTCGTCAGGCTGATTCAACCTAAGCGAACGCTGACTCAGCGTGTAGTGCCAGTGCTGGCGTAGCGCGGACAGATGGCGCTAGTCATATTTTTCTTTCCGTGTAGGATGGTTGAATAGATTGATGAGAAAATAGTTGGTTAAGTGGTAAGAGGGTGGATGATAATTTTTCGGTTTAAGGGTCTATGTCATTGAAAATTTTCAAAATATAAATTCAAAATAAAACTTCAGACGCGATTATCGTGGAACTGCATTTTCAAACTTGAAATTTCAACTGTAGCTTCTATATCAAATTTGAAAAAGAAATACGTACAGATTCCGCAAAATATTAAGAATTGTAAAAGTTATTAATTTCGGACGATCTTTCTGCAAAAGTCTAATTTTTACTTGATTTTTGCTTTGAATTGTTTCGAAAATCTATATTTTCAAGATTCCGTACGTATTCCTTTGCATATATGAGTTGCTTGTGAGGATCTTGCGAAATGCGATATTTGAGGGCCAATCCAGTGGAATGTGGAGCATAATAAATGAAAATTGGATATATTTGTTTTAGTTACGTTTCGTCAGCAGCGTTTGCTGGACTCATCAGGCTGTTTTCTATTGCAACGTAAACAACAAATAAATTAAAAGATACAATAAATTATACAAATCAGTAATACAAATGAATTATAAGATACAACTTATCGACGAAGATCACAATAATTTTTTACAGGTAAATGGTGATAATTTACATTGTTATTCCGAAGTAGAAACCTTCCACATAAAATAGGAAGGTTAATCATCACAAAATGGAAATTACTGGTGAGAAACGATTGTGTTCAGTGTCGATAGTTCTCATCGGTTCTTATTATTTGTAGTTGTTTTTCAACGATAAAAAACAACCTAATAAGATTAGCAAAGCATGATGGCGAAACAAAAATAAAAAAAATACATGAAGTTTTTGTTTAAGGGGAGGTTCTCATCAAGCAATTCCAAAAATTCGAGTTTTTTTTTTGCTGATTTTGCTATCTTATGATGTGTAGAATATACCCCGAAAAGTGTGTGACCGAAATATTATTTTTAAAAAAGTTATAGCATAATAATGGAACCTATGACTAACGTTATTGTTATGGTTAACCGAATCTTTAAATGCGTTTATCTTGAAATGACATCTTTTAAACTGGTGGGAATCCTAGCTCAAAAACTAATCAAGGTATCGACTTGAATTTTTTTTTTATTTTGTAGGCAATTGAATTTCTGGGATCCTGTACCTATAAAACCATTAATTTTATTATTAATTTTTGTCTATATATCGATTTTAAGAGCAAAACAAAGGGCGAAATCGGTACGTAAATTTCACAAGTCCGCCATTTTGTTAATTTTCAACTTTTTGCTTTCTCAAAGAGAAAGCTTTGTAATGGGGCAAAAATCGACCCACCGAATCGGACCTCGGGACCTCGATTTTCGTGATGTACGGGTCGAAAAACATGGAAATCCAAAAATGTCTGTATGTATGTATGTGTGTGTGTGTGTGTGTGTGTGTGTGTGTGTGTGTGTGTGTGTGTGTGTGTGTATGTATGTGTGTAACGTTTTTTTTCGTCCACGATAACTCTCGAAGAAATGGTCCGATCTTCTTGAAATTTTGCACACAGGTTAGTCGCGGCAAAATCTCGGCCGAGTTCAATTTTCAGCAAAATCCGTTGTTTATTTCTCTAGCAACCGTTGCTAAGGTGTAAAATTTTTCGTTTCTTTTGTCTAGGATAACTTTCGAAGGAATCGTCCGATCTTGCTGAAATTTCGCACACCGGTTAGTTGTGGCAAGATCTATCACGAGTTCAATTTTCAGCAGAATCCGTTGGTTATTTCCTTAGCAACCGTTTCTAACGTGTTTTCTCACAAATCCTTATGAGTGCTCATTGGGGCAAGCCGGAAAATCAGTTTTAAGTCACACTCGACGGCCAAGGACACTGAATTGTTCTATTTTCTTCATAGCAACCGTTGTTTACTTCCCTAGCAACCGTTATGAAGGTTGTAAATTATTAATTTAATATCTATTTCCATCATTTTCGACGGCAAAGGACACAAAATCTTCCCAATTAGCTCCTTAGCAACCGTTGCTCACCGCCCTAGCAACCGTTGCTAATGGGGAAAAAAATTGATGTAAGTTTCGTTTCCAGTATTTTCAACGTACTACAGAGAAAATTGGGAAAATTTGGTGTCTTTTGCCGTCGAAAATGATCAAAATGAGTCTTCAAGTGTGCTAAATACGGACTTAAGGGCAGTGCGGATCGATTTTGACCGCCATTTAACCGTATGACAGTCACAAGATGAACTGATCGAAAAATTATGCAGGTCCAAATGTCTCGCATCGTGTAGAACCTAGAACCGTTTGCTTTGTTGCATTTGATCAAATAATAAGAGAGCCCGGGCAGACATCAACACTCGCAACATAGTTTGGTCAATTGAAAGAGAACGACACTTTACACAGTCACAAAGATACGAATTGAATTGATTAAATAATTTTTTTGTAATTTTTGAAAAATAGATGATAGTATCTACGGTAGTGGAAAGGTGAAAATACAGGTTTGGGATGCGTTTGTGGGTGATGTTAAAGCCTCTTTGAGAAAGCATACTGCTAAGGCACTTGGCAGCGGTTTTTTCGGTATTATCGGTATAATATCCCACAAATGTTATGTATTTTCTGAAACTTTTTCGCTTTTTGATCTCAGATAAAAATTGGAGGCCCTAGGATTCCCACCATGCGGAAACTTTTTTTAGAGGCGTGCCCATAAACGTGTGTTTAATTCATCAAATAATGATTATTTTTCAATAAAAAAATTTTTTTTATACACTCAAATAATTTATAAATACGTGTGAAAAAGTTCCATACCATTATTCAATTCCTTCTATGAAAAAAAAATAAGGAAAAATGGGTCATTTTCGAGGTGCTAGATGAGAACCTCCCCTTAAACTACTCCATTTCCCGCTAGACTATAATATAAAGAATATAAATTACTAATGTAGCTTTATTTTTTAGTTTCTAAATCCAAGTCCAAGCAGATGAAGAAAAAGAGCCATAAAAAGAGCCATAAAAGGAGAAACAAAATGAAGAAAAAACAAAAGAAATCAAAACGCAAAATAAATGAGAAAGTGAAATCATCTCGGTCAAGAAGAAATTCAGACACGTCGTCGGATCAATCGACCTCATCGTATTCAAAGTCCGAGTCTGAGAGAACGGGCAAGAATGATCAAACAACCGAACCGATGAGTCATGAAGTAGAAGAACCCGTGAACTGTGTTTTGAACAAGATGGAGCAAAAAGTGGCGTATTCGGATGAATTTGGGGACAGCGACACGAAATATAATAGATGCTTTTACTGCGGTGAGGGGTTTGCAAGAGTTGATAAACACGTCAGAGCGGAACACAAAGATGAGGAACGAGTAAATATTATTCTAAATATGCCTACTGGATTACAGAAAAAAAGAATGTACACACAACTTCTACGAGATGGAAATGACAAATTTGCCAATGACCGAGTAAACAATCCTGATAATATAATTATTCCTGCCCGTAGAATCAGAAAAAAATATAAATTAACATCTAACTCAAATGAAGACAAAGAAAATAATAATGATGAAAGAGCCCAAGAGCCTGATAGAAATATCTCTCTATATTAAAAGTTATTTGCCCCCCCAAGTTGCCCCCCTTAGTTGCCCCCCTTAGTTGCCCCCCATTTTTCACCCTCTTTTTCCACCCTTTTTTCACCCCATTTTTCACCCTCTTTTTCCACCCATTTTTTCACCTTTTTTTCACCCCATTTTTCACCCTCTTTTTCCACCCATTTTTCCACCTTTTCTTCACCCATTTTTTCACCTTTTTTTCACCCTATTTTTCACCCTCTTTTTCCACCCATTTTTCCACCTTTTTTTCACCCTTTTTGTCACCTTTTTTCACCCCATTTTTCACCCTCTTTTTCCACCCATTTTTCCACCTTTTTTTCACCCATTTTTTTCACCTCCTTTTCCCCTCCCTTTTTTTCACCCCCCTTTTTTCACCCTTTTTTATCCCTCTTTCCAACCCTTTTTTCCACCCTTTTTTCCACCTTTTTTCCATCTTTTTTTGCTTTCTCAAAGAGAAAGCTTTGTAACGGGGTAAAAATCGACCCACCGAATCGGACTTCGGGACCTCGATTTTCGTAATCTACGGGTCGAAAAACATGGAAATCCGAAAATGTCTGTATGTATGTACGTACGTGCACTTTTTTTTGTCGTACGATAACTCTCGAAGGAATTGTCCGATCGTCCTGAAATTTTGCACACAGGTTAGTCGCCGCAAAATCTCGGTCGAGTTCAATTTTCAGCCAATTCCGTTGTTTATTTCTCTAGCAACCGTTGCTAACGTGTTTTTGATAAAAGCTCCAAAAATCATCATCAATGCACGATGGGTCTCGAATTCTTTCGACGATCGATGAGAATCGATAAGACATTCATTTTGGAACAACCATTGTTTATTCTCCTAGCAACCGTTGCTATGGAGATACAAAATTCAGCTTCAGACTGACTTTTTTTTTGTCGTACGTTAATTTTCGAAGGAATGGTCCGATCGTCCTGAAATTTTGCACACAGGTCGGTCTCCGGCAGATGTGAACCGAGTTCGGTGTTCAGCAACATCCGTTGTTTGATTCCATGGCAACCGTTGCTAGCGTGTTTTCGATAAGTTCCCATATAATTCATGATAAATGATCATTTGGGTTTGTATATTTATGGGATTCTATAACAATCAAAGAGACCTTTCCCGTATAAACCATTGTTGATGTCTCTAGCAACCGGTGTTTATATCGCTTGCAACCGTAACTAGGGAATGGGAAAAGTCAGTTGGAGGTTCATTTTTGGAACTGTTGATGACTAAGAAGTAAGAACATCGAAGCTCCGACATTTACCATAGCAACCGTTGTTTACGTCCTTAGCAACCGTTACTATGGAGTGTGAAAAATCAGTTGGAGGTCCATTTTCGGAACTGTTGATGACTAAGAAGTAATAACGTCGAAGCTCCGACATTTACCATAGCAACCGTTGTTTACGTCCTTAGCAACCGTTACTATGGAGTGGGAAAAGTCAGTTTGAAGTCCATTTTCGGAACTGTTGATGACTAAGAAGTAATAACGTCGAAGCTCCGACATTTACCATAGCAACCGTTGTTTACGTCCTTAGCAACCGTTACTATGGAGTGGGAAAAGTCAGTTAGAGGTCCATTTTCGGAACTGTTGACGACTAAGAAGTAAGAACACCGAAGCTCGGATATTTACCATAGCAACCGTTACTATGGAGTGGAGGAAATAAGTTAAAGGTTCATTTTGCTTTCTCAAAGAGTGGTGATTAATGCAAATTGAGGTTCAATTGCAATACTTTGAGAAAGCATACTGCTGAGGCACTTGGCAGCGGTTTTTCACCCCTTTTTTCACCTCTTTTTTCCCCCTTTTCTCCACCTTTTTTTCCACCTTTTTTTTCCACCTCTTTTTTCACCCCTTTTTTCACCTCTTTTTTCACCCTTCAATGAGAATCGAAGAGAATCGATGAGATATTTCCCATAGCAACCACTGTTGATATCCTTAGCAACCGTTGCTTCGAAAGTTGGAAACTCAATTTTAAGTTACACTCGATGACCAAGAAAACTGAATTGTTATATTTGCTCCATAGCAACCGTTGTTTACCTCCCTAGCAACCATTGCGAAGGTTGGAAATGATCAATCTATGACCCATGTCCATAATTTTCGATTGCAAAGTGTGGCGACAAGGCGATGCGGATACGCCTTTGCGACGACGCCACTAGATGGCGAGGCGGTTGAAAGAGCGCTCGAGGCTCGGAGCTCGCGGCTCGGCGCTCGAGACAGTAGTGTAGCTCTGGCAGCAAAGCAGAGCAGTCGGCTCTCAAAGGAGAGCGAGAGTTGTACCTACCCATACTCATTTGAATAAATTGTATTCCAGAGTAAACGGCATTTTGGTGAATTCCTTTCCTCCTTGAACACTGGAGCTTGTGGGGGCTCCTTCAACCTGACGCACATCCCCACATTGGTGACCCCGACGGAGAGGTTCCCCACATTGGTGACCCCGACGGAGAGGTTTCCCACATTGGTGAACCCGACGGAGAGGCGACTTCAGTCGCCCGAAGGACGAGCGACGTTTTGGCATTGTCACCCACATTGGTGACCCCGACGTTCGTCGCTCACGACGTTTTGCCGCTCACCGCGGCACAAAGGACGCCACGCCATTTTGCACGCCGCAACGCCTGTTGCTGCGCAATTCGTCAACTCTCTCCCGCTTGGACGACCTTGCTGCTGCGGCCTGTTTCGCCCTGCTCAGCCCGCTGAGACGCATCCTTGGAGCTGCGGCTGGACACCATCATCAGCACAACTTCAGAGGTATTAACGGTAATTGTCTCTAGAGACACGTGGCGTCAGCCTAATTGCCGCATTCCGGCGGGCCGGGCATTGGCGGGAACTCGCCACTCTTTCCTGGAATTTCGCTGCCACGCGGTTGTGGTCGAAGCACGAGTCGCTGTATGTCCCGACTTTGTGTTTCGACTTTTCTGTGAATAATGGTTGTATCCGCACGACTCAAAAGTAAAAAGTATCAGAATTTCAACCAATTTCTTCGAACACCGGGTTTGGCGAGTAGCTGCACTTCGTAGTTTTAAGTAAAGATATCTCCAGTAATTCATGTGCTGAAAATTTTTAAATTATTTTGCACTTGGTTTTTCTAAGTGAACGGAGTCTTAGTACTCGTTTTACACATGTTGACCAAGATTGCAATTTCCATTGTTTTTTGCACAGCCATGAATTTTCTTAAGTAATTCACTTGCTACATGTTCTTAACTTATTTTGCACTTGGTTTTTCTAAGTGTACGGAGTCTCAGTACTCGTTTTACACATGTTGGCCAAGATTGCAATTTTCATTATCTTTGTACAGCAATGAATTTTCTTTTAAGTAATCGTAACTAATAGAAATTGAGTACAATTTTACCATGAATGAACTGTTACACAAGGCTGGTAACTTAATTCCTAGACCTACGATAATCAAAGCTTGGAAAAGTAGATTGCCGGGAAATATTAGATTATTTATTGACGATATTATGTGAATGATGAACTTGCGTTGGTAACTAAAGCCGATAAATGTTTCAGTATAACCTATAATAGTCCCAGAGTTGATGCAATGCACTTGGATAATAATAATTTAATTTCCACCATGAATAAATTAATTTCTACTTTAACTGATAGATCGCGTGCCAGGTCTAGAGAAAGGAAAACTAAAGATAATAATTCGAACCCTAACACTAAAACAGATCCGAAACCGAGATCCAAGAGCATGGGCGGTAATTCTAAATCAAATGATATGAATGTTAATAATGAAACACAAACAGTAGAGAAAGACATATTGTGCTGGCATCACCGCTCATGGGGTGAGAAAGCTCGTAAATGCAAACAGCCTTGCTCTTGGGTCGCGCGTGGAGGAAAACCTGTGCAAAATAATAAAACAGCTTGTCCACATGAAGCTAAAGTGCAATCTGATCTTGAATCTATAAATAATCAAAAAAACTAATTGACTGCTCCTGGAGATTGGAGACACTTCAGGAGAAGGTGAATAAATCACTGCGTCTCCAGATTCGAGACATGATTTCAAATCAACCCTTTCTCATTGATTCTGGTGCCGAGATTTCTGTTTTACCAAAACTAAGTAATATTTCAAGTAAACCCCTTCCGTTTAAATTAGTAGCTGCTAATAATTCAGTGATTGAAGTATATGATATTGTAACTAAAGAAATTGATTTAGGTTTTACAGAAAATTTAAAATGGACTTTTCTGGTCGCTGACGTTCCTTATCCCATTTTAGGGGGGGACGCTTTGAAACATTTTCATTTGTTACCGGACTTGAAATTGAACAGACTTGTCAATGCTGACACTTCTGAATTTGTACAAGGCATTAAGCATAATTCTCAGTTTTTTGATATTGCAATTCTTGAACTTAAAGATCATGTTTATGAAAAGTTACTCAGAGACTTTCCTACTGTTATAGGCCTTAAGCCAACTCCTACACTAATCAATCGCGGAATTTATCACTACATTGAAACATCCGGACCCCCTAGAGCCCAAAGATTTAGAAGACTTTCTAAAGATAAACTTGAGTATGCGAAAAATGAATTCCAGCGTTTGCAAAATTTAGGATTATGTAAACCCTCAAGAAGTCCTTGGGCCTCTCCCATTCATATGGCAAAGAAACCAGATGGGGAGTGGAGAATTTGTGGTGATTATCGGCGATTGAATTGTGCTACTTTACCGGATAGATATCCTATTCCACTTTTACATGACTTTGCTGGCCTTCTGCATGGCAAGTCAATCTTTTCAGCTCTTGATTTAGAAAAAGCTTTTCATCAAATACCCATCGCTCCTGAAGATGTTCCAAAAACGGCTTTGATCACTCCCTTCGGTCTTTTTGAATTTGAAGTGATGACGTTTGGGTTTAAAAATGCAACTCAAACCTTTCAGAGATACATTAATTTAGCGTTACAAGGTCTAGATTTTGTTTTTGCTTATGTTGATTGTTACGGATTCTATTTGTATAATGTAATAATATTTTTAATTACCAATATAATTATCAATGTAAATATTTTTGTAATTCTGATTTGCTCGACTTTTCATTTTTCTTTATAAACTAATTCAAATAATTTCATGGATTCGAATCTGTTTTTCATTCCAACTTAGAGACATAGGGGATCTCTAGGTTATAGGCTACGTGTACGGGGTGGTTGCCACTCCGGGGCCGTTGTTCTTTCTCTCCGTCGATAGCGATATGGAGAGCTACGTCGTGAATGCACAGTGGCTTTCATGGGCGTTGCGCCACCGAACAACAGATTCGAAGTCATCTGAAGCCGTTGCTAGGCAGCGAAACATTCGATTTAATTTTTCTCGCGAGACAAATGAACCTAGTGTTTTCTCTCGCTCGAGCAAGCCAGAACGCATTTCGCTTTTGACTTGTACTCATCGTATTAAAGAAAAAAAATAAAGTTCAACCAATTTCTTATAGCTGAGTAATTTAATATTTTTTGGCGCCCAATGTTACGGATTCTATTTGTATAATGTAATAATATTTTTAATTACCAATATAATTATCAATGTAAATATTTTTGTAATTCTGATTTGCTCGACTTTTCATTTTTCTTTATAAACTAATTCAAATAATTTCATGGATTCGAATCTGTTTTTCATTCCAACTTAGAGACATAGGGGATCTCTAGGTTATAGGCTACGTGTACGGGGTGGTTGCCACTCCGGGGCCGTTGTTCTTTCTCTCCGTCGATAGCGATATGGAGAGCTACGTCGTGAATGCACAGTGGCTTTCATGGGCGTTGCGCCACCGAACAACAGATTCGAAGTCATCTGAAGCCGTTGCTAGGCAGCGAAACATTCGATTTAATTTTTCTCGCGAGACAAATGAACCTAGTGTTTTCTCTCGCTCGAGCAAGCCAGAACGCATTTCGCTTTTGACTTGTACTCATCGTATTAAAGAAAAAAAATAAAGTTCAACCAATTTCTTATAGCTGAGTAATTTAATATTTTTTGGCGCCCAACGTGGGGCATTTTCGATCCCTGAAATTCAGCGAATAAGAAAAGGTTCAGAACAATGGCGAACAAGAAAAAAATCCAACCAATCAATCGTAAAGAAAAGCTGCCCCCCGACGCAGATACTGAGCAGACAGCAGCAGAAGGAACAGAAGCTACATCAACAGAACCTACAAAACCTCCAAAACGTATTGCAACTAAAAAACGTTTGGTAAATATTCCTTTAGATTCCCGGGAGGACCCCCCGAGGAAATTACGCAGAGGTAGGAAGCTGCTCACACCTAAAGTCCCCGATCAACAAGCTGGGCAACCTCAAGTGCCTCATGATGCTGCCGCTGGTGAGCAGCCTCAAGTGCTTCGTGATGCTGCTGCTGGTGAGCTGCCTCAGGTGCCTTGTAATGTTGATGCTGGGCTGCCGCTGGTGTCTCGTGATGCTGCTGCTGGTGGGCTGCCTCAGGTGCCTCGTGACGCATCCGACGAGCCGCTTCAGGAGCCTCGGGATATCGATGCTGGCCTAACACACGATCCTCGTGATGCTGATGCTGAGCTGCCACACCATCCTCGTGATACTGATGCTGGACTGTCGAACGATCGTTGTGATGCTATTGCCGAGCTGCCAAACGAGGTTCGTCGAGATGCTGAATTTGAACCATCACACAAGGACCACCTCCCACCAACAAGCCTCACTCAAGCGCCATCATCGTGTTTGATTCGGATGAAACGAGCTCCCCACGTCAAGCGTAGTCGGGTTGTTCACCGAGATGCGGAAGGATCAGGCAAGAAAATTCGACTCAAACCTCAAAGGCACACACGCATTTCACGTACTTCTACTCAGAACCGTGTAAAAAATTCATTCACAAAGAATTTGAAAGGTCAAGCCACGAGCCATCGACAGTGGCGAGCCGTTTCTATATCGCCGAAACCATCCCATTTCCGGCGTGAACTCTCAGAGGACCGACTCACACTAAGCGAACATTCATCCCGAGCATCGCGAAATTCAAGTCGTTCGTCTACAAATAGTTTAATTAATAAGTCAAATGATAATCGAGAGCCTTTGAATTTTGATACGCGAAATGAGAATATTTTAAACGCTGATGTGAGAAATGATATGAATGATAGGATAAATGAAACTGAATTTCCTAATCAAGATCCGTTCACGCGTTTAGCAAATGCAATTGAATTATCAATAGCATCGTCGTCTAACAGAGATTCGAATCACTCAGCCGAAAGTTCACGATACATAAATAGAATGACTTCAAAGAAATTACCCGATTTTTCTGGAGACCCACTTGATTGGCTTCATTTTAAAAAAGCATATAATTTATCCACTGAATTAGGCGAGTATTCGGAAAATGAAAATGTGATGAGATTATTCGAATCTCTGAAAGGCGAAGCTCGAAGTGCTACTCAAACTCTTTTCGCTTCTGGTAATAGTTCTCAAGAAATCATGCAAACATTAGAACTTCGTTTTGGCGATAAGCAAATAATTCTGGAGAAAATTGTCACAGAGATTAAAGTTTTGCCTGAAATTGAGTCGGGAAAAATTAGTTTAATTGATTTCGCTTCCAAAATCAAAAACGCAGTATCTGCCATTAAGTCTTTGAATCATATAGGTTATTTATACAGCCCTGATTTGACAAAACAAATACTTCAAAAGATCCCGCAATCGATGTTACACGATTACGCTGAGTACGCAGCTGGTGATAATGGAGGCACGGCTTCTTTGGAAATTCTTGGAGATTTTTTACTTAGAGAAGCTAAAATAAGATTGTCGGCTGGTATCATTGATTTGTATAAACCTGAAATTAACCAAAAAATTCTTCCCAATCAATTTACACGATTGAATCAAAATCCGCGAGCTTCTAATCAAAAGGCAATCGTTTTAATGACAAATACTAGTAACCCTAATTTTCAACGAGTAGAAAAGCCTAAAATGAATTGTTGTACACTTTGTGGTCGAAATAATCATACGACAGCAGCTTGTCGAGATTGGACTAGGGAGTCTGTTAAAGATCGGTGGCGAACTGCTCGGAAACTTAACGTGTGCTTTAATTGTTTCGAGCAAGGTCATTTGCGACCTGATTGTAGATCTGAGAATCGATGCACAATTTGCAAACAACGTCATAATAGCCTTTTGCATATGGAAAAATTTGGTAAAGGCGATGACAATTCATCTTTCCGAAATGCTCGTCGAACTGAGAAAACTTCTAGAATTTCCACCAATGCATCTCAGCGTAATCAGTCTGTTAATGTAATAGAAAACGAACCAAATAAATGACTAGATTCAAATTATCCAACGCTTTTACGGTATGTTCCCCTTCAAGTTTTGGGTTCAAAATCTAAAAAAAATATTTATGCCCTATTAGATGAGGGTTCTACCTCAACAATTATTAATTCAAAAGTTGTGAAAGAGATTGGAGCTGTAAGTAGTTACGCCAAAGTCGCTTTGCATACGATAGGTTGTAAAGAACCTGTATTAATTGCTACAAAAAGAGTAAATTTAAAGATCTGTAACTCTTTTTCTAACTTTATTTTGAAGAACGTAATTGTCACAGAAAATATGAGTCTTCCTTTCCAAGTTTTATCTTCCGAATTAACGAAATTTTGTAAAACTAAGACTGGGCTTAAAGTTGATTCTTATGAAACAACACCTGATATCTTAATTGGCCAAGATTATATTAATCTAATAATTTGTACAGAGTTTTACGAACTAATTAAAAATTCACTTTTCCTATCTAATTGTTCTCTTGGATGGTCAATTCATGGTAAAGTTTCGAATTTAAAACTCATTAAAAAGCCACAATCTTCTATAAATTTTTGTGTTAATTGTGATGAAAATGAACTCGGATTAGACAACATTGAAAATCTGATCAAACAATATTTCAGTTTAGACGCAATCGGCGTCAGTACAATTCCTCGAAAGAATCCATATACTGAACGTTCGTTGAATATTCTTGAAAAAACAAGTCGCCGATTGGGTAAAACTTGGGAAGTTGGTCTCTTATGGAAGGACGAAAATGAAATTATACCTAACAGTCGTATGAATGCTCTCAATCGTTTATACTCCTTAGAACGTAAATTAGATCGAGATCACGAATATGCGGAGAAATATTATAAAGAAATGCAACGCTTAATTGACCTGGGTTTTGCGAAAAAAGCAACCACGTCGCCAGAAGGTCGTATATGGTATTTACCTCATTTTGGTGTAAGAAACGTCAACAAACCGGGAAAAGTTCGTTTAGTTTTCGATGCAGCAGCAAAATCAGGTGGTAAAAGTTTTAATGATTTATTGTTAACTGGTCCTGATCTGTTAGAATCGTTACCCGGAGTTCTCATGCGATTTCGGCAATTTTCAGTTGCTTTCAAGGGAGACATGAGGGATATGTTCCTAAAAATTAATATTTGCAAAGAAGACTGGAACGCCCAGAGATTCTTTTGGCGGGGAGAAAATAGATCGATTCCCCCTGTAGAATACTGCATGACATGTCTTCTTTTTGGGGCAAAATCTTCCCCCACGTCGGCTATTTACATTAAAAATAAAAACGCAAATGATTTCAGTCTAAAGTATCCCAAAGCGGCTAAAAGTTTAAAGAGAGGTTGTTATATGGACGATCTTTTAGATAGCTGTGAATCTGAATCAGAGGCTGAGGAACGAATTCGACAAGTAATTGAAATAAATCGGGCCGCGAACTGGGAAATGCACGGTTGGGCATGTAATAAGCCGGATGTTTTGAAATTCTTGAGAGAAAAAGATGAAAATTCTGTAGTTTTAGGGAATATTGAGGGAAAAGAGGAAAGAATTCTCGGTTTACAGTGGTTGTCGGACTCTGATCAGTTAAATTTCAAATTCAAAAGTAAAAAAATTCCTGCAGAATTGTTATCGGAATATAAAATTCCGACGAAAAGACAGTTTTTTAGCGTATCGATGTCAGTTTTTGATCCTCTCGGTTTGATAGCACCATTTACCATTCATTCTCGTATAATTATGCAAAAAATTTGGAAAAGTGGAATTTCTTGGGATGAACCGTTAAAAGAAGAAGAGTTTCAATTATGGAAAGTTTGGCTACGCGATCTTAAGGGACTAGAAAATTGCCGAGTACCACGTTGTTATCAATTACAAGGGTTTTGTGTGAATTCAATCGAATTACATATTTTCTGCGATGCGAGTTCCAAAGCTTACGCAGCTGTTGCATATTGGCGATTCATTCTAACTAACGGACAAATACATACAGCCTTGATATTATCTAAATGCAGAGTAGCACCTCTAAAACCAACAACGATTCCTCAGCTTGAATTACAAGCGGCGGTACTTGCTGTCCGACTAGCTCGAACTGTTTCTACTGAACATACTTTCAAAATAAATAATCGAACGTTTTGGTCGGACTCACAGATCGTTTTAAAATGGATAAGCTCGGATGCTACGAAATGTCAAACCTTTGTTATGAATCGATTAGGTGAAATAGCTGAAAATAGTAAGGTGTCGGAATGGAAATGGGTCTCAACGCATGATAACCCAGCGGACGACGCGACTAGGTTAGCTCCCGACGCTTTACGTAATGGCAGTCGCTGGTTTCTAGGCCCACCCTTTCTTAGAGAATTAGATACATTTTGGACGGTTAACCCAGGTTTTCATCTGTCATCTGATAATTCGTCTGAAGCTAAAATAAACAATATAGAAACAGCTGTGACCGCAACAGTAAAGACAGTTGTTTCCTCTGTTACACCTTATCTCCCTAACTATTTGAGATTCTCCTCGTGGAATTCTTTGATTTCAGCAACAATGCGCGTTCTAGAGGCAGCTGATATTTGGCTACATTTGAAACATGAATTTACTGACCTCGATCGTCGAAGTTATGCAAAAAGATTATGGTTTAAAGAGATTCAATCTGTTTTCTTTTACGATGAAATCAACTGTTTTAAAAACAATAAAGCGCTCGGTAGGTCAAGTCGTATTATAACTTTAGATCCAATATTTGACAAAGACAGTCTTTTAAAGGCAAAAGGTCGCATCGAACACGTTCCTGGAAACCGTGAAAAATTCCAACCTATAATTTTAGATGGAAAACATCCCGTAACCGCACTTTTGATGCATCATTATCACGAGAAATTTTGTCACAAGGGTAATGAAACCGTGTTAAATGAACTTCGACAAAATTATTGGATTTTAGGCGCGCGGAAAACGTTACGAAAGGTTATAAACAATTGTGGACTTTGTAAAATCGTACGAAATCTTCCTCCAAATCCCAAGATGGCTAATGTCCCTCTGGCTCGCCTCGGTTACGGTTCCCGTCCTTTCTCTCATTGTGGTATCGATTATTTCGGTCCAATTTTGATAAAAATTGGTCGTAGGCGGGAAAAACGGTGGCGGGCTCTATTTTCATGTTTGACAACCCGAGCCATACACATAGAATTAGCTCACAGCCTCAGTACAGACTCAGCTATCATGGCTTTACGTAGATTTTCGGCTAGAAGAGGTTTTCCGCAAATAGTCTACAGTGATAACGCGACAAATTTTAAAGGGGCTAACCGTGAATTGACAGAATCTGTGAAATCTATGGACAAAGAGAAGCAAGTGAAATATGCTTTGAAAAATGATTTTAAATGGAAATTTAATCCTCCCACTGCTTCGCATATGGGTGGGGCATGGGAGCGCATGATTCGTACTGTGAAAGAATCTTTATCCATGATTCTTAAAGAATATGTTCCAAATGAAGAGACGCTACTCACACTATTAGCAGAAGTAGAGCATTCTGTTAATTCTAGGCCATTAACTCATGTCTCTGTTGATCCTACTGATAGAGAAGCTCTTACTCCTAATCATTTCCTTCTTGGATCTTCTTCGGGAATGATAAATTCAATGAGGTTTGATGTAAACTCAAAATGTCCAAAAAAGTTATGGCAAATAGCTCAATATTATGCAGACGTTTTCTGGCGACGTTGGTTACGGGAATACTTTCCCACCCTATTACCCAGGAAAACGTGGTTCAAGACTGATTATACATTAAACGTTGGCGACATAGTTTTAGTTATGGATAATCAATTACCTAGAAATACGTGGAAAAAAGCAATAGTTGAAAAAACGTTACCTGGAAATGATGGCGAGGTACGCGTAGTTGAGATCCGAACTGAAAATGGATTAATGATTCGTCCAGCTCGAAAATTAATCAAATTCGTTGATAACGAAAACGCCTAATTTATGTTTTAATTACGCCTCAATTTTTTATTTTGTGGGGGGAGAATGTTACGGATTCTATTTGTATAATGTAATAATATTTTTAATTACCAATATAATTATCAATGTAAATATTTTTGTAATTCTGATTTGCTCGACTTTTCATTTTTCTTTATAAACTAATTCAAATAATTTCATGGATTCGAATCTGTTTTTCATTCCAACTTAGAGACATAGGGGATCTCTAGGTTATAGGCTACGTGTACGGGGTGGTTGCCACTCCGGGGCCGTTGTTCTTTCTCTCCGTCGATAGCGATATGGAGAGCTACGTCGTGAATGCACAGTGGCTTTCATGGGCGTTGCGCCACCGAACAACAGATTCGAAGTCATCTGAAGCCGTTGCTAGGCAGCGAAACATTCGATTTAATTTTTCTCGCGAGACAAATGAACCTAGTGTTTTCTCTCGCTCGAGCAAGCCAGAACGCATTTCGCTTTTGACTTGTACTCATCGTATTAAAGAAAAAAAATAAAGTTCAACCAATTTCTTATAGCTGAGTAATTTAATATTGATGACATTTTGATTGCATCTTCTTCTCCTGAAGAACATGAGCGTCATCTTCGAGTTGTTTTTGAAAGATTGGAGGAATTCCATTTGAGATTAAATTTAAACAAATGTGTTTTTGGTCAGAAAGAGTTGATATTTTTGGGACATCATATCAGTGCCGATGGTTTTAAACCTAACCCTTCAGCTGTAGATTCAATAGTAAATTTTCCTAAACCTGAAACACTTCATGATCTTCGTAGATTCCTGGGAATGCTTAATTTTTACAGAACATTTTTGCCAAAGGCGGCGGCCTCGCAGATTTCACTCAATAACCTACTTGGTAATGCCAAGAAAAAAGACAAAAGACCTGTTCCTTGGAATGATCAGGCTGCTAAGGATTTTGAAGATTGCAAAACTCAACTCGCTGCGGCAACACTTATGGCTTTTCCATCTAGTGATGCTGAACTGAGACTGATAACTGATGCCTCAGATTTTGCTATGGCGGGTGCGGTGGAGCAATTAGTAGATAATGCATGGCAACCCTTGGCTTTCTTTTCTAAAAAATTTAACAATGCTCAAAGAAAATACAGTACTTTTGACAGAGAACTCTTAGCTATTCATGAGTCCCTTAGACACTTTCGTTATCTCTTGGAAGGACGTGATTTTATTATTTACACAGATCATGCTCCATTAACGTATGCTTTAGATTCTAATCTAGAGAAATGTTCATCTATCAGAGCATGTAGACTTTCAGAGATTGCAGAATTTAATTGTAAAATTCGCTCGATAAAAGGTGTCGACAATGTTGTTGCTGATGCTCTGTCAAGAATTGATTCGGTAGCGTTGTTGAGTGAGAATACAGCCAGGGTTGACGCTTTTGCCTTACCAGTTTATTTTAACGTTATTCAGCTTGCCAAGGAACAAGAACATGACGAACAATTGCGAGATATACTTGCAACTGACAATCATCCTTTGAACTTGTTAAAGTTAACTATTGGTCCTGAAAGAACTCCTATTTATTGTAATGTCCTAGAAGACAAAATTAGACCATATGTTCCTAAATCACTGAGGAAAACGGTCTTTGATATCTTTCATGACACTGGCCATCCTGGGCCAAAAGTAACCGATCGTCTAATTTATCAGCACTATGTTTGCCCGAATATGCATGTTAACATAAAAAATTGGGCCAAGGCCTGTTTGAACTGTCAAAGAGCAAAAGTTTCACGTTCAAATAAATTTCTGCCGGATCATTTTGTTATTCCGGAGGGCCGTTTTGCTCACGTACATGTTGATATTGTTGGTCCCTTGCCAATTAGTGCTGGCTTTAAGTATATTGTTACTATGACGGATCGTTTTTCTCGGTGGCCGGAAGCCATACCAATTCCGGACTTATCCTCAGCGACAGTGGCAAGAGTAATCTATGAAACTTGGATTGCTCGCTATGGCACTCCGGTGAGACTTACGACTGATCAAGGTTCTCAATTTGAAGCGAAATTGTTTCGAGAACTTTGCAAATTCTTGGGCAATGAGCGTATTTACTCTGCCCCTTATCATCCTCAAGGCAATGGGATTATAGAGAGGTGGCATAGGTCACTCAAGGCTGCCATAATGTGCTGCTCTGAAGCGGTGCACTGGCATCGTGTGCTCCCCTCTGTACTCCTTGCCCTTCGGACTTGTATTCGTTTGGACACCGGAGCTTGTCCTGCTGAATTTCTCTATGGCACAACCTTACGGTTACCGGGAGATCTTTTAGATTTTGACGGCTTCAGACCAGATGAACATTCTTTTCTAACTGAATTCAAATCCTATATGAATCAGATAAAACCAGTACCGGTACAACATCATATTAAACATAAAACCTTTGTATTCAAAGATTTATCGGAGTGCTCTCATGTGTTTGAGAGAGTTAAAGAAGTAATGCCTCCCCTCACTGCACCTTTCAGTGGCCCGTTCAAAGTAATTAGAAGATCAGATAACCTGAAGAATTTTGTAATTGATAAGGCTGGTCGTCAAGTAACGGTCTCTGGAGATGGCTTGAAACCTGCTTATTTTTTGAGGGGGGATGATGGTATAACTACTAACAGAGAAAACTCTCCTTTTACCATTGAACCTTCTTTGAATCCTCCGATAAGACATTCTAAAAAACGAGCTTACAGTAGCCCTAACACTGTTGAAACTGGGTTGTCTTCACCGGCTGCGCCAATCTGTGAGGAACAGCGGCCGCTGGAGACAACCACTAACACTCAACCTAACTATGACTCTACTGACGCAACAGATGACGATCTGTTTGCCCCAGCTCCTTTGACGGATGAAAATCCTACTCATGACTCGACTATTGTCGAAATCCCTGACACAGCTTCGGACCTGACTAACGACACTCGTGATGTAATTCCGGTAGTGTCGGATGAAGAACTGTATGAAATTCATAAACTTATTACTACTGCATTAGTTCACGCCACGCAAAATGCTGCTGGCAGTACTAGTCCGGTGCGGACGAATGCATTTTCGCAGACTACTGATCATAGTTATGCGTGTACTAGTAAATTGACAGGTTCTACTGAACCGAAATCTTTCGCGAAAGGTAGAAATAAAGTTACTTTTAAGGATCCTTCATGAATAAGTTAGTAACTGGAGATATCTCAACTAGTCATTAAGCAAACGTTTGTATTAATCTTGACGAATCTAGTCTGATTACTAGAAATTAATTTTTTTTATCCTTCTTTTGTTTTCTCTTCTCCAAAAGAGATTGGTTCAATAATTTGATGGTCATCTCTGAATTCTGCTTCAATATTTATTGATGCCTGACCAGAGAAAGCTTTTAGAAGCTGATATTTTACTTGAATTCTAGTCACGTCAAAGACTTTCAGCATTTTGCGTTGTAACTTAACAATGAGTCAGAATAATAAAGAGTTTTATATTTTTTTTGTGCCAAGAAGTGCCTTATTGTACTCTACTTGACTGTTTGTTATAAGGCAAATTCATCTTGTTTAGCAACCATTATTAATGGTTAGTGTTAAATTTTTACGAGTTTTGATATTTAAATATTAAGATACACTGCGTAAGCGTTACTATAAGAGAGCTTTAACAAGATCTTGTGCTTCGCACAAATTTAACAAATGTATGTGATTTACTACAACAAACTCTTTGGTTTATATATTTTTGATAAAGATTTTGTCTCGACTTTTTTTCCGAGCTCTACGAAAATAATTACCAATCTGAATGTTAATTGGTCTTGGAATCAAAAACTTTGTTAGGCAAGGAGCGTTGTTATGATTGTTAATCGTTGAGAAGTATGCTTTGAGCGTTAAGTTAAGTATAATTTTTATACTGTACAACTCTTGGCAATGACATTCTGTGGCACAGAGGATCAAAATATGGATTATCTCGCCAATTTAACATTTCATTATGTTTTCACTTTTCTATGCATTTTGATTGTCTGTTCTTACTGATGACGTGCCATGAGTTTTAATCAATTGAGAGGCTTATTGCTGGATTCACCAGTTTTCAAATTGAAATTCATCAAATATGTTTTCAATATTTTTCTTTCAAGAAGTGTAACAAACGCAAATTTTTATTTTCAAGGAAGCTCCAGTACTTTTAACTCTGGAAATGAGAGAAACAAGTTTATCACTGGTTTAACTGTATATATTGATTAACAATAACTCTGTGATTCATGAAATGATCTGTAACGAGTGAGGCTGACTACTATTAAGCAATGATGCCTTAATTATAATGCGAGTAATTGTTAAACGCAAGAAGTATTTCAATATGTTCTATTTGATTATATAGTTAAACAGAGATATAGATGCTGCAATATTTTAAGCTTCAACCGCCATTAGATTGTAATAACAATCTCGACTGTAAAATTACGCTAAGCGCAATGAATTTTTACCCCCGGATTGTTATTGGGGGGAGCACTGTGGCGACAAGGCGATGCGGATACGCCTTTGCGACGACGCCACTAGATGGCGAGGCGGTTGAAAGAGCGCTCGAGGCTCGGAGCTCGCGGCTCGGCGCTCGAGACAGTAGTGTAGCTCTGGCAGCAAAGCAGAGCAGTCGGCTCTCAAAGGAGAGCGAGAGTTGTACCTACCCATACTCATTTGAATAAATTGTATTCCAGAGTAAACGGCATTTTGGTGAATTCCTTTCCTCCTTGAACACTGGAGCTTGTGGGGGCTCCTTCAACCTGACGCACATCCCCACAAAAGGACACAAAATTTTCCCACTTAGCTCCTCAGTAACCGTTGTTAAACGCCCTAGCAACCGTTGCCAAGGGAAAGAAAAAGTAAGTTTCGTTTCCAGTATTTTCAACTGCACAGGATACAAAATCTCCGTTTTACCCATAGCAACCATTGTTTACGTGTCTAGAAACCGTTGCTGCAGTAGAAGGAAAGGACTAAATATTATTTTGGACAAGTTTTTTTCAATATAAATCCACTTATTCGTCGAAATTACCGTTTATTTACATCCCTAGCAACCGTTGTTTTGGAAGCTGGAAAAACAGTTTTAAGTCACACTCGATGGCCAGAGGCACTAAATTGTTATATTTGTTCCATAGCAATCGTTTTTTACCTCCCTAGCAACCATTACGAAGGTTGGAAATTATCAATTCATGACCTATTTCCATCATTCTCTACGGCAAAGGACACAAAATCTTCCCAATTAGCTTTTCAGTAACCGTTGTTTACCGCCCTAGCAACCGATGCTAAGGGAAAGAAAAATTCACGTAAGTTTCGTTTCCAGTATTTTCAACTGCACAGGATACAAAATCTCCATTTTACCCATAGCAACTATTGTTTACGTGTCTAGCAACCATTGCAATCTTACTCAAAATCTGCTGCTGAAAATCTGAAATGGAACACGCGGAATACCCAAACCAAAAAATATGATTTAGCACATGTCACTATTAACCTAAAGTTAAACCCACTATTAATCTGAAAACCGCTGCCAAGTGCCTTAGCAGTATGCTTTCTCAAAGAGGCTTCAACATCACCCACAAACGCGTCCCAAACCTGTATTTTCACCTTTCCACTAGCGTAGATACTATCATCTATTTTTCAAAAATTACAAAAAAATTATTTAATCAATTCAATTCGTATCTTTGTGACTGTGTAAAGTGTCGTTCTTTTTCAATTGACCAAACTATGTTGCGAGTGTTGATATCTGACCGGGCTCTCTTATTATTTGATCAAATGCAACAAAGCAAACTGTTCTAGGTTCTACACGATGCGAGACATTTGGACCTGCATAATTTTTCGATCAGTTCATCTTGTGACTGTCATACGGTTAAATGGCGGTCAAAATCGATCCGCACTGCCCTTAAGTCCGTATTTAGCACACTTGAAGACTCATTTTGATCATTTTCGACGGCAAAAGACATCAAATTTTCCCAATCTTCTCTATAGTACGTTGAAAATACTGGAAACGAAACTTACATCAATTTTTTTCATCATTAGCAACGGTTGCTAGGGCGGTGAACAACGGTTGCTAAGGAGCTAATTGAGAAGATTTTGTTCTTTTCCGTCGAAAATGATGGAAATAGGTCTTAAATTATTAATTTCCAACCTTCATAACGGTTGCTAGGGAAGTAAACAACGGTTGCTATGAAGAAAATAGAACAATTCAGTGTCCTTGGCCATCGAGTGTGACTTAAAACTGATTTTCCGGCTTGCTCCAATGAGCACTCATAAGGATTTGTGAGAAAACACGTTAGAAACGGTTTCAGCAAGATCGGACGATTCCTTCGAAAGTTATCCTAGACAAAAGAAACGAAAAATTTTACACCTTAGCAACGGTTGCTAGAGAAATAAACAACGGATTTTGCTGAAAATTGAACTCGGCCGAGATTTTGCCGCGACTAACCTGTGTGCAAAATTTCAAGAAGATCGGACCATTTCTTCGAGAGTTATCGTGGACGAAAAAAAACGTTACACACATACATACATACATACATACATACATACATAGAGACACTTTTGGATTTCCTTGTTTTTCGACCCGTAGATTACGAAAATCGAGGTCCCGAGGTTTGATTCGGTGGGTCGATTTTTGCCCCATTACAAAGCTTTCTCTTTGAGAAAGCAAAAACAAACGTTTAACATGACACACGGGGGGTTGGCGAGCGAAGCGAGCAGGGGGGTACCCCCCTAGTATTAAATAAGAATGGTTGTCAAATCAAGGAAGCTGTTCAAATTGACACGTCAGATTTACACGAAACTTTTAAAACGAAGCCGATTTATCCTCTATTTATGAAGTGTACTTACTGTAAAGCTTATGTAGGGTCGAAAAGCTTGTCAGAGCATGTGAGGAGGCAGCACCCTGAAAAAAGGAAGCTAGCGCTAAAAAATGTTCTCAATGAAGCTAGAATAAATATGGGCTTATGCCATGACACAGCTTCCACATTATTAAGAGAAAATATTCTCATCGATTTAAGACCAGACGCGGTAGGGATCGCGGCATCACATGACTGGCTGATAGTTCAATTCGCAAATCGCCAAGCGGTGAAATATGTTGAAACAGACCAAAGAGCTTACGTAAGAAGCAATATGAGGCTTCTAGGGAAGCTATTGATTGCGGTAAAATCAGTTAACAAGAATATTCAGCAATTATCTGACGCATTCCAGGCTACAAGATGTCAAGATATTATTAAAGCTATCCTAATAATCAGTGATTTAGATAGCAAAAAAAAATAGATTTCTCACCATTTACAATGCGGAGACCACGCCCTTGTTAATTAGAAAATGTATTAAAATATTAAAGAATCTCTTTACGATGCAGAAAGGAAAAACCGAAAGTGAAAGAACTAAACTAGTGAAAAATGTTGAAGATTTCGAAAGAGTGTTTGATGACGAAATTCATCTCAACACTGCAGCACTAAGTCGCAAGACATCTAACCGACACAAAGAACAAGTGAAGCTCCCGAACTCTGACGATATTTTAATATTCAGTACGTTCCTCAAAGTGAAGAGACTTGCAAGTCTGCGTCATTTTGAAAATGGTGGATGTGAACTGACACATTATAAAAATCTTGTCATGTGCACAGCTGCTGTTCTCCTTATATTAAACAGACGACGTGTTGGGGAGATCTCCAAAACTGGACTCGCTGATTACGCGAAGGCAAAAAAAGCTGATGTATCTAGCGATTTTTTTCAAGCATTGCCCAAAGCAGAGCAAAAGGAAAGGGTAAAATTCAAGAGAATAGACATAAAAGGGAAACGATTTGATGGTCAAGGCTCAATCTACGTGCCAGATGAAGATGATAAATGCCTCAAAAAGATAATTGAACTCAGAGGAAAATTTCAAATACCTGATACAAATGAATATCTCTTTGCACTGCCAACGGACGAAAAAAGAGCGGATGATAAACATGTTGATTTATGCAAGACAATAAGCTTTTTAAGTAAAGAATGTGCTGAAACATACAAACATATCAACGATAAAACGATTCAAGGAACGTTACTTAGAAAGCATCTGGCTACGTATGCAGGTTTAGTAACCCATGGAGAAAAAAATAAACTGGTGATTAAACACATGGGTCACAAGGAGAATGTACATCATAGTCATTACAGACAAACTGTAGACTCACAAGACGTAGCTGTATTGAAAGTATTAGAAGCAGCTAAAAACTCAAAACCTCAAATAGTCGGAGTACAAAATATAGATGAAATCGACGATGATTACAGTCCAAACGTTTCTGAAGAAAATGATCGAGTGATCAAACCAAAAAGTGAGTATTTCAAATGAGAAGTAGGGTTGCCAGATTGAGTTATTTTTGATCGTCTGTGAAATCCATTCGGGCCTTTGGTTGATCCATTCGAGTCATTCGGAAAATCCATGCGCGAGACGAGTAAATCCATACGGGTTGTCTGAGAATACATTCGAGTCGCCTGGAAAATTCATTCGGGCTTCTGATAAATCCGTTCGAGAGCCTAGGAAATTCATTCAGGTTGCCTAGTAAATTCATTTGGAAGCCCGGTAAATCCAGTCGGGTCGTTTGGTAAATGCATTCGTTCTCCTGGAAAGTCCTTTAGAACCGGATCGCCTGTAGTATCCATTTGCGATCCCGGGATCCATTCAGGCGTCTTGTAAAACCAGTTTTTTGGTTAGTAACCCTAGTAAAAATAGAAAGTGTACCATTTGGAACATCGAAAAATATTTAAAGGATAATATCCACCAAATGCTCAAAAAAACAAGGCTTTTTTCAAGAATTTTTTTAAACATTTGAGATGTAAGGTATATAAATAATATATCATTAGATTAAGCAACTCTTGGAGAATAGAAAAACAATTTTTATTGTTAGTTTTTTTACAAAATGGTGAAATTTTAACTGTAGCTTCTTCATTAGATTATCTAGTGAAGTACACATCATTATATTTTTAGAATTTTTTTTCGCAAAATGGCGACGGTTTGAAAAAAATTTTTTTTTTGCGAGAAAAAAAGTCGACTTTAATTGTTTATAACTTTTTTTTCTGTCAATCAATCGCTAAAATGGTAGATACTTCACTGGATAATCTGATGAAGAAGCTACAGTTAAAATTTCAAGTCAATCGGATGTAAACTTTTTCAGTTCTACTGCTCGCCGAGTTTGAAAACATGGTTTTAAGAAAAACGCGTTTAAAGTTTCAAAATGCTATGTATCTTACATAAAAGTTGTTCGGTAAAAATTAAATTAAACGAATTTTGAGTTAAGATCAGTACTTGGGAGTTGTAGATTTAGATTCTAGGATAGTTTTAGCATGATTTAAGCCAATAAAAAAAATGAAGAGAAAAAAAAAATTTGCCGGATATTACCCCTTAAATACACTTTTCTACACTTTGTACACTTTTACGTATTTATGTATTTATGTACATTTTTATAGAATTAGAAAAATGCAATTTGATTCCTCTTCGTCTAGAAGTAATATATTTGTATTATAGTAATATATGGAAATATATTCTAATTGCTCTCATCTTCTAGAGCCAAAAACCCATGGATCTAAATCGGAATCCGACGACGATTCGTGGTCAAAGAAATCTGATGAAGAAGATGAAGTGATCCAACTGAAGAGTGAGTAGTTTTAATTATAAGACCAACAGAGTTTATAGTTTTTTTTTATTATAGCCTACCCAAGTCCTCATTATTATACGCCTTCGGGTTCATAGTTCAATGACTACATTTTATGGTAGAAACTGGAATTTGAGTTTATGATCTGCCAACAACAAAATAAAATAATGGTATCTACGCAAACAACAATATAAAAATTCAATTTTTCCAAACCCATCAAATGCCCATCAATCAAAACTAAGTATGCGTGCAAACTTTGAGATTTCTCGTGACACGGAGGAAAGGTAAAAATTTTATGACTAAATTCCGACCACCCGGCTGCTTACAGACAAACAGTCAGACATAGACCACGTTGAAGTTGAAAAAAGCATTCAAAAAGCTAATAAATCGGAAAAAAACTTCCCAATATGATGAATTAAATATTTTGGTACTCTATATAAAAATATATCGTTTACTTTAGGATGACCCATATACTGAATTTGTAATTTCTTTTCCTTCAAATAATTTTCATTCGAGATTTGGGACGTTTTCATTCTAAATTAACCCATTAAGTCCGGGATGGCGTCGATTTCGACTAAGTTTTCCACCTCATTTTTTTCATGTTATTCGGACGGGGAAAAATTTTTCATACATCATCTCCGACGTGAATTTTATGATCTTTCGAAATAAGCTATTGATTTTTATCTAACATCAATACGAAAAAAGTTATAAACAAGTTTTTGCGAAAAAACGCGATTTTCAAGATGTAAAATTTTTAATTATCGAAAATTTCCATATGAAAGCGTGAAGATGCACATCTTTTCATGGACTGAAACGTGGCTTATCCAAGTTAATGGAGGAGAAAATGAATTTACTCCACAACATCATTGTGCGACGTTCCACCAGCAAGGTTTCTGGCCTCATCAGGAAATTTCTTATTTGAACGATTACATAATAAAAACAAGTCGGCGGAAGAGTAACTTTCACCTTCTGTGGCGAATTTGCTTACTCATTTAGCATCGATACTTTACCAGTAATAAATCTAGAGTCGATGAATAGCCAACAACAAAATCAAACAGTTGATTCCATGCGAGATACTAAAACTAAAGTGCAGGATCTGCCAGCAACAAAATTCAACAGTTTCTACGCGAGCAACAATATCGAAAACTCCATTTCGAAACAATTGGCTTCATGTGAGCACTGGAATGTAAAGTTCTTCTAATGCACAATTTGAGTCATATTCGGTTCTCAAAAATATAATCAATCGAGACAAAAAGTCGAAGATAATTAGTACTCCGGATCTTGATAGCGAAAAATATTATTTATTCCAGATGACCTATATACACAGTTTATATAACCACTACTTTGAAATGATTTCTTATTCGAGATTTTGAGAAGTTTAAATTGAAAATAAATCGAATATATTGATTCCCTTACAATTCTTATTTTTTAAATAATGATGATACATTTGATTTTTTTTATCTTCCAGAGCCTAAGATTTCTCGACCACGATGGAGTTCTGAAGAGCTCCGTGCTTTTTCGGAAGCATTTTCAAAGGAGTTGAAACAAGGAACATACCCAAGCAGCTCAAAAATTCGCCAAGCCCAGATTAAATACCCTGATCTGAAGAATAGAAAGATAAAAACCATTACAACAAAGTTTGCGAATATTTTCAAGAAAAATCGACATGCATGATATATTTATATGTAAACATATAACAAGATGTCAGTTGAACATACTTTTGCGGGACAAAAGTATATCCTGAATATTTTATGGTGTAATCAAAAAAAAGTTATGAAAGTGTGTGACAATTTGAACAAGTGATGCTTAAAGTCAAATAATCTTGATCGGATAAAAAGTAAACATTTATTTCAATGTTCGCAAAACTTTTGAAGACTACCTAATCTAACGGATCGCAATATGCTGTTGTATGCTGTGGAGTATCTCCCACGTTACTTGTATCGTACACGTCAGCACCATATTCCAACAACTTTCCAATAACTGTCCGAAAATGACTAGGCATAAAATGGCACAATCGATTGATTCAATTTGGAACATAAATTGTTCTTCTCCACACTGAGACTAATGATGAATCATTCCGTGGATACACGATACATATGGTTGATTCCGTTACCCCACTTTTCGCGACCCTCATCATACTAACTTTTGTAGTCACTTGGTCTACAAATGAATGATGGTGGAGGACTGTTGAACTATTGTATTATTTGACAATGCAGGATTTGAAGAAAATTTGATCGTTTGATACAGCATGAATAGCTGTAGATGCAGTTTTTCGGTTAATGGTTTCGGTTCGTCCCTCATCAAATATACGTTCTGAACAACTATTTATATCTCAAAACACGATGGAAACTTTTCATTCAATGATACATTCATGAGATTCGAGCCCCAATAGAAATCGATATGTCAATGTTTTTTGAGTAGTTAGGATATTGTGCAACGGCCTAGTTAACCTACTTTTCGTGACCCTCATAGGACGTTGATTCGGGGTTTCTTTCTCACCGGGAAGACATAGCTTAAAATTCTGATTATCACGGAACAGTCGTGAATCAAAATTTCAGTGAAGAACCATTGGTTGATGGTGTGATGGATACATAATGAATATGCAGATTTTCGTTACCTTACTTTCCGCGACCCTCTTAGATTGTAAGACCTGGAATACTTTTAACTATCCAAGAATGCTAGACAGTTTGATTCAATTTGGAACATGAATTGTTCTTCTCCACACTGAGACTAATGATGAATAATCTCGCGATCCTGAATGAACTTGCATGTTCATTCACTCGGTCTACCATAAAAACGTGGTAAGGGTAGAGAATGGAATGGAATATTAGAGAACAACTATTCGCAAGTACCTTATAAACAATTACTACTGCCAAGCGCTCATTTTAAGCCCTCATTCATCCAAATCGGATTACTGGGTTCCGAAATATAGAGGCTCAAAGTTGAGGTACGTTCACGGCATATAATCACGTTGCAATATATGAAAAAACCGCTTGGCAGTAGTAATTGTTTATAAGGTACTTTCACGTACGATTTTTCAAAAAATTCTAATTGTTTATTGAATGTACTAAGAGGTAATTTTTATACTGGGAATCGATAGTTTACGTATTGGAGAGTACGTAAAAAAATAATCAGGTTCATGTACTGATTGTAAAAGTCTGTACAAACTTTCAAATATTGTAACTCTGAATATATTTTTTTAATTAACAAATTGATTGTACGGAAGCTATTATACTTATCGAGATGAAATTTTTTGGAGTTATTTCATCAGAATACAAGGTATTTCGACCTGAAATTCCATATTCGTATGTACAATTTGAGTACTCGTAAAAAATTCCCAAAAAAAGCAAAATTTTAACCTGTATTTTTCGTATTCATACCAATATATTAGCAACAATAATTAAGATTTCAAATTCGAACTCATCCATTTTTATAGTAAATTTTGTAACGAAACTTTTTTTCCTCTTTCATTTTGCTCTCAAATCAATAGCTTTCGAGTTATATCGAAATAAAAGAAAAAAAATTGGGCATTTTTAGACATTTTTCGACATTTTCGTCTCTAGCAAATTTAACCCACACTTTACAACCGGGACAAGCTGGGATTATGATTAAAATGCTCTCCCGGAGCCATTCCAAAAGTTACTTTTGCCGTGCAGCTGCTCGTCACCTCAAGTACAGATCCAGACCGTACTAAATGTATTAAATGTCGATATCACAAAAGAAGGATCAGATGTTTAGATTTCCAATTTATAAATGATATACCAACTCCCTGTATAACCCTTTTTGGTTTAGTCGTACTGTGAAACAATTTCATGAACATCATTTAACTTTAGGTACGGCTTGGTGACTTTCGGCTCTCCGTTTTACCTCGTCAGTAATTAAGACATAACTTTTCCTCAATTGCCTCTCTGTAATTGCCAATCGTTTCAGAAATTGAGAATAGTTGATCTTCTGAGCGCTTGTAGGAGGGAAACCTCTAAATTCTGGTTCGCTGCCATCACTAGCTATACTCATTTCACTGTCACTTGGAGTTACATCATGACAGTCATATTCAGAATAAACATTCTGGAAATCATTTGCACCTATCAATTGCAGAAATTCCTCTTTAGTCATGTTCCCAAAATCCATTAGCATTTCCTAAACATCTAGATTTTCTTCTGTTGATACCTCCATAGCCATCAGAAAAATTCCCTCGTATAAAAAATGTTCAGAATCATCCACAGTACATGTGCGAGTTTTTTCAGAATATTCCAAATGTTGTTCGATTTTTTAAATCGGCCATTGTTTCCGATAAATTCGAAAATGCCTCCGAAAGTGTTGAAACAATTCATACGTATCCTTGAGTCATTCCACAATTCTCTTGAGTCATGTTCACAAAATCCATTAGCATTTCCGAAACATCTAGATTTTCTTCTGTTGATACCTCCATAGCCATTTCTGAAACAAAAGTTAATTTTGAAAAGTCTCAAAACGAATGAGTATCAAGGCATCGATATATAATCTTCCGCATACGTTTCCATTATCTCTGATAAAATACTTTGTACAAAAATTATCAGTGTAAGACAAGTTTTATTTTTGACTAATCAACAAATGACTATTGAAGTTGTATTATTTAAATCCATGTAAAATTCCACCTTAGTCTCAATTCAACTAAGTTCAGATACTTCAAGTATATCCTGTATTACCTAAAGGAGAACGCATGAAGATGCCATTGCGTTCTTCAAAACAGCTGTTAATTCAGCATGGAAGCCTCATAATAGAATTACATTGTTACTCGATAATAAAACTTATATAGCTGCAAGTAAATATCATTGGTAAAGTTTTAGCTCTGTAAGGTTGAAGAGATAACATGAAGAGATACAATTTTTATGTATAAAGTGTAGGGTTTGATCACTTTTAATCAAGCAAATATTTCAACAGATTCTTATGAAATTTAAGCCACTCAGGTACAAAAGTATGAAGTATTCAAACTAAGATGGATTGAAAAAATGGTGAGATTCTATATTCATGTAGATGAAAAGACTACTTTTACTTATTTTTTTTGTTACTCTAAAAATAAAACAGATTTCATGGTTGAAAGTTTTGTATTATCAATATGTGTGAAAATGTTATTGGAACCGAACATTTAAAGTAATCAGTCTGAAGAAATTATTTTCTATAAGATTTCGTCCGTTGACTTGAATAAAATATATAAGCTTCAGCTTTATTTTTCAATCATGAGTTTTTGTTTATTCAGTTAATTATCTTCAAGTTAACAATAACTCAAATCAAAATTATTTCCAACGAGAAGATTTCTCATAATTCTAGACGATCATTAAATTCTCTAAATTAGAGCTTGAATAAGTGAACGTATAAATTATTTAATAATATATGCAAAAAATACCATTTTGATTTGTCGATAACCATGGAAATGCCCTCCTCGCCTTTTTCCGCTGATCATTATAGTCATATAATAATTCTTCACCGGGTTTGATCATTTTGCTGGCAAAAAATAGAACTTGAGGACAATTGTTGCATTTTACAATTCTCGGAAATAAATTTCCTTGCGAAGAATGGTTAATGAGTCTTCCATATGATCCATCTTCTTTGGTAAGTCAATACTAAGAAGAAGGAATAAAATTAAAAGAAATAAATGATGGTTCGAAGAAATATTTAGTTTTCTAACAAAAAATTTTTGTGAAGAATTTATGATTTCATTTAATCTAAATCTATCAGTACTTTAATGGGTTATTCAAACAGGATAATACAATTTAAAAATATAATAATATGTGGGTTCGTGAAAAAGGTTTGAAAAACACTAGATATTAGATGGCAAGAGTTTTGTTATAGACGATTACGTTTAGTTATAGTCCATTACGCTAGCGTAGCCATACCATAGGGCCACGTTCTAAAATATATATTATTTTTTGCTAATTATTTTCTATTTTTTCGCTCTGACAAGTTCCGAGAAACTACGGCTACGCTAGCGTAATATTACGCTAGCGTAGCCATATGCCGTAACAAAGTGAATAATGCATCGATCGAAGAGGAACAAGCGCAATATTTTTTTGCTATTTTATTGCTGGAAGAGAGAGTAGTCAAAAATATCGATAGATCAACCCTTCATAGGGGTTATTTGGGTTATTTGGGTTATTGTCCACATATCCCCAGCGACTAACTCGAAAAGCTCAGTTTATGCCAGCAACTCATTCTAGAGTCGATATACCTTCAGCAAAAAATCTAGAGTGGTTGAACTCCCAGCAAAAGATCAAGAAGCTCAGTTTATGCCAGCAACTTATTTTAGAATCGATTTCCGCCCAGCACAAATCTAAAGTCCACATGTCCCCTGCGAATAACTCGAAAAGCTCAGTTTATGCCAGCAACTCATTCTAGAGTCGATATATCCCCAGCAAAAAATCTAGAGTGGTTGAACTCCCAGTAAAAATATCATGAAGCTCAGTTTATGCCAGCAACTCATTTTAGAAGCGATTTCCACCCAGCACAAATCTAAAGTCCACATGTCCCCAGCGAATAACTCGAAAAGCTCAGTTTATGCCAGCAACTCATTCTAGAGCCGATATACCCCAAGCAAAAAATCTAGAGTGGTTGAACTCCCAGCAAAAAGATCAAGAAGCTCAGTTTATGCCAGCAACTTATTCTAGAGTCATATTCCTCCAGCGAAAAAATGTAGTCGATGCCCATCAAAAAAATCGACAAGCTCAGTTAATGCCTGTAATCTTCGATTTTTTTATTTTTCACCTTTTAAGTGGGTTGGGGATAGTTCAACCCCTATTAAGGGTTGATCTACCGATATATTTGACTGGCCTATCTTCCAGCAATAAAATAGCAAAAAAATATCGCGCTTGTTCGTCGTCGATGGTTGCATTGTTCACCGAGTAACGGCATATGGATATGCTAACGTAATATTACGCTAGCGTAGCCGTAGTTTCTCAGAACTGGTCAGAGCAAAAAAATTGGGTTCGTGGCAAAAAAAGCAAATAATTATCAAAAAAGTTCTATATATGTTTTAGAGTTGATTCGCACCGCATCGGTTCTCTTAACAGTCATTTTCAGTACTTTATCAAAGATGTGTACAAAGTTTAAGTCTATTAACCCAATTTCTTTCTATAGAATAAACAAAAAACACCTAAAATTCTAACTTTTACACTGTTGAAACTCCTTGGAAAAAACGTGTATGTATGTTTTGTTGAGGAAACTTGAATCACTTTATTTTTACATGTGAATTCAAAACTCACCAATAGTTTTTGTTTTTATCGTTGAAAAAAAATAAAAAACATCCCTCTATTCCATTTTTTTCCAATACGTTGTCAAGCTCTAGCCCTTCTTTTCCTGTGATAAGTTTGCCTTTATACCATGATACAAAATCTCCTTCTTTGAAAATTTTAGTGGCATATACACCTCTGCCCTTGTCATTTAGACGAATCTGAAGTTGAAATTTGACGATTCTCTTGATATTTTTCTTATAATTCAGAGCATTATCGATAATCCAATGTTCTTACCTCTAATTCTTCTTCTATATTATTGAAGATTTTGTAGAGTATTTCCCGATGTTGTTCTAGTAAGAAATGAAAGATATTTTTATAATAATATATTCATATATTTTTTTATCGATTTTGTTAGATCAGTGTTAATTGTTTTTGCTAATACATTAGAAATGCTTTACCTCTTTCTCTATCTTCTTTTTCTTTCATTACTACTTTGAGGTTTTCTGAAAAAGATGAAATTCACTTAAGACTTAAGACTAGGAGAGTGCACAACCTTTGAGCCATACAATTTTACTAAACTTCCAGAGATCACTTCATATATCATGATTAGAGATTTCTGAAACTCAGAGGGTCTAATACCTTCAATTGCTAGAGTCAGCCAAGAAGATAGATGTCATGATTAATCTCTCATTACTTCAAGTTATAACGATGAATTAATTTTCTCGCACAGAAAAATATTTTTTATCAGTTTCACCATGTCTAATTATTAAAAGCATATGTTATATGATTGCAATCCAAGATTTTCTAGGTCTAGGAAATAAGTCTAAGATTTTAAATCTTGTACCAATTATAATTATCATAATTCATCGCAAATCATGAGCCTAGAAAATCAATTCCATTGCATTATTTTGCGTTTCGCGCGGAAAAGCTCCTGTATTGTATAAATATGGATATTTCGTATGTACAGACCTTTAACTTGTGGGGACACTCGAGTGAGCGATAGCCATAGAGGTATTACAGAAATCTGTAATATGGCGATAGCGGCTCAGTCCGCATAACTGTCGGCCACTATTGAGAACGATACTTCGTAACTCCTATATGTATAAAAAAAACTCTTATACACATTACAGGCAGACTACCTCCTTGACAACCACCTTCTCCGTAGGTAAAGAAGACAGACCAGGGTAGAAGAACAGAGTCCCATCCCAATGTGTCACACGCTTAAGTAGTTCGGTACCCCTACAATGTGGCGCGGCGATCGGATTCTAGTTTGTTTTCTAGTGAGATCGGAGCTGGGGTACAGCTGGCGGAGCGATATATATACATATAGTAACTGCATTATCACACGCACAAAGAGTAGCGAATGATAAATATATGTTTGTATGTAATGCTCGTTTATGAATTTCACTTTCTTTTACAGCTGAATAATCTTATGTATAACTAGCCAGAATCACTCACTCGCTACCGCTCGCTCGTGTCTTTCATTTGCTCTATCACGAATATAGATAAACAAGAGACAATGAATCAAGAAAAAAAGCAAATATTGCTGCATGTAACGAAGTGGGTGTAGTATATGTCGGAGAAAATGGCGAACCCCCAGCTGATAGAAGGATGTGTGTTTTTGAAAAAGATAAAGAACCTAAATTAATTCCTAACATTAATAAGAATATAGATCCGATGGTATATCCATTAATTTTTCCATATGGAGATGCAGGCTGGGAACCTCATCTGGAAAGTACCACTTACATGAGAGTATATAAAAATATTAGTGCATTACAATATTATTCATATCGATTTAGTATACGAGGTGATTTCAATCCGTGCTTAAATCTGAAAGATTTATCACAACAATTTGTTGTTGATATGTGGAGCAAAGTTGAAACAAATCGTTTATATTTTCTGCGAAAACAGCAAGCAAAATTGAGAACGGATAAATATAAGGGACAAATGGATCAAATACACAATCGGATCAATAATGACGATGTTGCAATAGGTAAATTAGTAATCCTTCCATCTAGTTATATTCGAAGTTCGCGTGCAATGCAACAAAATTACTTAGATGCTATGACATTAATGCAAAATTGTGGGAGGCCTGATATATTTTTAACAATGACAATTTTGAAAATGTAGCCCTCAATCCCACCTTTCGATCCGCAATACCAAAGATACCTCGAAACTGTATAATTTTGGTTTTGCATCATCAAGAAAATTGACATCAATTTTTTTTTTCACCAAACCACTTTTGTTCACATAGAATACGCCCACGCATCAATATTTTCAATATGAATTATGGAAGCGCTGAAGCTCCTCTATCGATCTGTTCGAACGAATTTTCGGAAAATCAACCCTTTGTACGTTTCTAAAGGGGGGTCCCACCCGGACATCGGTAAAAATTTTTTTAAATTGTCCATACGCCCACCACAACTTGAATTTTTATGAATTTTTTTTTTATTGAAATGTAGCCCTCAATCCCACCTTTCGATCCGCAATACCAAAGATACCTCGAAACTGTATAATTTTGGTTTTGCATCATCAAGAAAATTGACGCAAATTTTTTTTTTCACCACGCCATATTCGTTCACATAGAATACGCCCACGCATCAATATTTTCGAATTTTTCACTATGAATTATGGAAGCGCTCAAGCTCCTCTATCGATCTGCTCAAACGAATTCTCGAAAAATCAACCCTTTGTACGTTTTTAAATGAGAAAAGTAGACTAGACCGATTACTCTTGAGAAGGTAAATTAATGAAAAGTAAAACATGGATGTGCTATTAATCTTATGATAAATGAGTCAAACCTAATAAATCTGAATAAATATATTCATTGCCATTAATAAATTAATAATTAAAAAAAATCCTGAAAAAGGATCTGTCTCAATCCTTAGTCTATTTAGTTTCCTTTTCCCCACCTAAATCGCAAAAAAATGTATTTTATTTGTATATCAAAATATCTATTTAATAAAACATTAAAAACATTCTTATAAAAAAAAGACTTCGAATAAATGAGGAGCTAATGTTTGCTTCTATTGGTGGGTGGTATATGAGTACTATGACCGATTTTCCATAGTGTGCCTCCAAATAAAGGATCATCTCGTTATCTTCTCCAAAAGTCAAAAGTTCTGGGGAATTGCTCATATATATAAAAGAAAAAAAATTTAACGTAACGATATGAAATGTCGATAAAACTTACCGTCACACCTTCACCTTTGCCACACCACCAAGCAAAATGCCCGATTAGCTGAAGCTGAAAACCTTCCACAAAGGCTCTAACTTATCTGTCATATAATGTTGGGGTAGAAAATCCCTGATCATTGATTGCCCGTCAGACGCGGCCGCATACGGTGTCATTCGGAATTATGCTTCGCTTACACTACCGCTCGTTCGCCGATCTGCCGAGGCGATGTGAAGTTTCTCAAATGAGCCCCGTTATCCTGATATAGCTCAATCAAAACCAACGCTGCAGAATTATGAATAAATTTTCTGTTTTGTGAGACATTTATTCTGTGTTATTGAATGAGATAGCGATTGATTGATTGATTGATGATAACGTATTTATTAATGCCAAGGCCCATAGGGCCGGATGGCAAAGAGCACATACATTTCATTACATACTATATAATAATTAATTTAAAAACAAGTGTAGAACAGATTACAGCAAGACTAAATTACAGATATTTCAAGAATAAATTTCATTTCATGGGTAGTTCGGGATTCATTTACATTGTATGGGCAGAGTTTATTTATTTATTTGTGGCGAGCTATTTTCATCGATATACTAGATTTTAATTGAAATTTATAAAGTAAGCAATAATAGTGATTATGAATAGTGATTGTTTGAATGAATCTGTAGAATTTTCCAATTTTATGGTCGTAGGTAGTGAGTTCCAGAAATTCATTGCTACGTTGGAGAATGAGTTTTCGTAGTATCTCAAAGATGTTTTTGGTAGCATGAAATCTGATTGTTGATTCTATGGGATCGTCTGAGGCTACCATCGTACAACTGAAATAGTTCAACAAGGTATTCAGGTTTAGAAGTGTGAATATTTTATAGGTTTGTATAGCTAGAAAAGTTTGTATAGCGTGAGTGAGATCAGGCGGTTATTATTTAAAATCCAATTTTTCTTCTCCGAATTTCATTCTGAAATTGAAAATTGCATTGCTCTTAGGACAAAAAATTTGATTACTTCATGAACCAACGTGATTTTCTCCTTAATTCTAATTTGATCGCCGACTAATTTGCCGGTAAACTTATTTGAATGATTCTAGGTTAATCAATTTTTTAATCAATTTTTTTTTAATTGAGAATGTTTTGATTTAAAATTTTTAATTCTCTGACGAAGTGAGATATCGGAGTCTGTTACGTTACCTGCACAACTCTCACATGCTTCGTAAACTCTAGAGTTTCCAACGTTGCCGACATGTGCAAACGCAGCGTGGGCGAGGGGTCTAGTCGGTAAGAGAGATGGTTAGTTTTAGTGACTTCCACAGATGTCGCACACCATATCAAAATTCGAAACCGTATTTTTTTTCGATTTATTAAGCTTACAAACTATTTATAAACTTATTCAGCTTACGATGAGGTATCAATATACATTTGTACACTTGATTGACTATTATGTGCTAATTGATATCTACATTTTGTCAAACTTTTGACTAACAGTTCCCTCTGGCTATCGAATCTTGAATCTTGCCATGGAAACCGTAATGAGATTTCAGTGGGTATCAAATTTTGACTTATAGTCTATTTTGTAAATTGAATTTACGTAACATCAATAATTATAGTTGATCGATGGATTGAAAATAAATTCACATTAAACTGAATGATTTACAAAGTATAGCGAAATTTTTAATTCTGAAGTGTAGATTATTATTCGAGCTGTCTACTGCTGAAGCAACGTTAAATTTGTAATCATTTTTCTGTAAAATGGCACCTTGTGAACATAATGTTTCTAGCTTCATGCGCGCGTTCCAGCAGCATTGTTTACACTAATTCGTACGTACAAATTCAAATATTTTCATCTCGCTTATATGCAGTGGATCGGCAATACGAAATTCTCTCGGCTTTTTGATAGAAAGGATGACTTTGAAGGTGCATTTCGATATGATTTTTAATTCACGATACTGGATGCAGTGTCTTAGGGGCAACAGTAAGTTGTGAGTATGAGAAGAACAACAAGAGCAGGTGAAAACACACGAGTAATCGGCAGGGCGGTAAACGCGTGGAGCTCGAGAGATGCTGCAGCATTCGTCCCGTCTGCAGCTCAGTATGCACATATACATGTACGTGGCATACGTACGCGTGACGAGGACAATCCGTGATGAGCGTGCAGTCACATCTCGCGGCGTGTGTGTTACCGCGCTCTGAGGTATGGCGCGGCGGAATGCTGGTGTACCCCATTGTGTGCAGCGTATACTGCAGCCGAGCATGTGTGCGTGTGTGGGGAGAGTCGCGCGCGCGGGCGCGGGGAAGGGGAGCGAAAGTGAGCTGCGGACGAAGGAAGGAGCGCGAGCGCCAATAATGGAGAGGACGAGTCTCGGGCGGAGGAGGAGCGGGCGGAGTGGGCTTGCTCTCGGGCCTCGGCTGGTGGCACCCAGTGGTACCAGGATGCGCGACTGGTGAGCAGCGAGCAGCTGCACCGTAGAGCTGTGTACGAGCAGCTGGCGCGCGCGCGCCACTCCTCAGCTCCTGCCGCGCCATGACGCGCAAACTCTCAAAGTTCCTCATCCTCTTCGAGAACACCAACCTGCTGTACTTCCCCGGCCACTTCCTCTCCGGCCGCGTCCTCATCGAGCTCGACGACGAGGCCTAGTAAGTTCAACCGCCCCAATACCGAACAAAGCGCGCCGTCAACAGGTGTGTGTGCGTGTGTGTGTGTGAGTACGTGTGGATGTGGGTGCGTCCGCGCGTCCGTGTGTGTGTGTGTATGCTCGTCAACGCTTATACATACATAGCTGCGCCTGCGTAACTGTGCCGAGTGCAAGTGTGTGTGTGTGTGTGTGCGTGCGTTGGCCAACGCAACAGAGACCGACCGCCTCGCGGACCTTGTACTACATCTGTGCACCGCAGCCTGTACAGCTCCATCGCTCCCGATTGACCAGCACGCCCGATTTCACTCGGGCGCCTCATGCCCTTTTTCACTCGACCGCGCACCAATCTTGTTCTCTGCCATTTTCATCTTGCTTCCCATTCGGGCCCGCGACTCCGATCCGCGGTACCCCGGTGTGCGCCGTGCATTTTCGTGCTACAGCCGTTCGGCCACGATTTTGTAGTGTCGAAAGTGAGTCGTCAGTAAGGGAAACACGACTTTGACGCAACGAGAACCTTCTCACGTTGATTGACACGGATTCCAATCTGTCAAGCCGTCATTTGAATTATAAATCAGTTTAGTCAATAGTATCACTGTGTGTTATTCGAATTTTCGTGAGCAGCGTTGATCAATTGTTTTTTTTTTAAACTCAACTTTAAAAACGGGATACACCGTTCTCCAAGCATTTGACTAAAACTTGGTCCTCAGAACTGTAGATTGTTACACGTAATAAACTTGTTCGTGTGCCTATGAGAGACCAAACTCAAGGCTTCATTAGCGGATCGAAGATGGATCCAATGTTTTAATTAATCCTCGATTGTAAGATCTTATAGCTTGAAATAATAAAGTAACGCAAGAACTGAATAAATGATTTGATGATGTCGAGTCTATAAAAATTCCTTTGAATAGCGCGAAATCGGCAATAAAGCGAAGACGCGCGAATCGCGCAGTATCTCATCGGTTCGGTGACTAATCAGTGTCGGATATTATATACTCATTAAAAAAACAAGATGCGCCCGCAGGAGAAACTTGTGTCATAATACGGTATTCGATTATACACTCGGTTTGCGTGCGTCTATAGGCTGTGACAGTTGGAAGATGCGGCAAAACAGCTCGCGGCCAGTTTGGTTCGGCGCGAGAGATTCCCGCGGACCGCGGAGTACACATTATACACATACATATATAGCTGCAGCGCGGCTTGCTCAAGCGCGAGTTGCGCGCACATAACTCGAGTTGCGCGTCCAAGAGGATATTTACCGTACGGAGTGCGTGCGCAATTGCAGCCTTCGCTCATGCGGCTCTCGCGCGTCTCTTCCTCTCTTTCTCTATCGCATCAATACTCACTTCCGCGAAGCTGATCCTCTCCTGCGTTGGAGCTTGCAGGATTCCAGTTCGATTCGGCTACGCGCCACTGCCATCATGCCCTCGGCGACGCAACCAAAGTTTCCCAGACGCGAATGCGGTTGAAAATCCATCTCAACGGGCCGCTCGAATTACGCGCGCGTGCAGTCGGGCTGTGCGTCGCGAGCCGTTGCGCGCGGGAGAGTCGGACGCGTGGGCGGCCACGCGACGATTGCTGCATTGTTCGACTCGAGCCGCAACGAAGAATCCGCGAACAATAGCGGCTAGAGTTCCGCGATCTCCTTTCCAATGTTCTTGCCTTCGTTGTCTCTCGCAATTATTAAAATTGGAAAGCAGCTCGAGCGACATCCAGCACACTCATTAATTGCAATATTCGTTTGGTCTTGTTTGAAAAAGCGTGTCGGGGCTGCACTTCCATGTGATCGGCGAGGGGGTCGTGCGGGTGAGGAGCCAAAGGGCCGAGCGGGTCTACGACAAGGAGAACTACATCGACTTCCGGATGCGACTGCTCGGCGAGCCAGGTAATCAGTCTATTGCGCCTACATGCCATTTATTATATACACCGATGTCGGTCCGAAACGGAAAATGGTGATTTTTTTTCCTCGCGACCTCAAGGAAAACCGCAGCGCAGCAAGTAAAATCATTCTGCGCTACTTTTCAAGCTTGCTCTTGGCGCACCCGCAAATGAGCAGATTCCTCGAAGATGTGTCTTGGAGGGAGGGGAATAAAAATGACTTCAGTCATTGAGATGTCGCTTGTTAGGTTGCTCGAGGACAGTTTCAACAAAATTGACTATTTCGAACAGATCGAGGTTATGATAATTTTTCCTAAACAGAGAACAATCATGTTGTGAAAAATGTAGAGAGTTTACGAGAAAACGGTAGTTCGTACAATTCTGTTTCTCATTTTTTTGGAATTTTACAATAATTATAAAATGTTATTAAATGTTTAATTATTAAATGTGTCATGCTGTTCTGTATTACCAAAAAAATAATTTTCATACAATGATTCCTCTTTGTCTAAAAATAAATACTGATATTCATTTGAACAGTTGACCATTGCTGGACTTCCGTATGACAAATAATATCACTATTGGTAATGATGAAAAATATCTCTATCAAATCATATAGATATTCACTGTTCATCAGTTATGAATTTTTCACGATAGAATACTAAATATACACCGTTGTTTTTCATAGTAATTTTAAACTATTGGAAATTGAGATAGTTCAGGGGTCTGCTACAGTAAAAAAGTCAATCGGTAACGGGGATGATGGTTGAGCGAAATATACGATTTTCCGTTCCGGGCCTCATCGATGTAATATAAGTGCGAGTTTGTTAAATGCGGTTGACACGGGATACATTGACTCAGGTGACGGACCAGCGCTGCTGTCGCCGGGCATCCACAGTTTTCCGTTCAAGCTGGGCCTGCCGCTGGGACTGCCGTCGACGTTCCTGGGCAAGCACGGCTGGGTGCAGTACTACTGCAAGGCCGCGCTCAGGGAGCCCGGCGGCCTCGTCCACAAGAACCAGCAGGTGTTCATCGTGATGAATCCCATCGACCTCAACCTCGAGCCGCCCATCCTCGCGGTGAGTCGACGCCAACCAACAGAAAAAAAAAGAAAAAGAAAAAAACAGCTGCTCGCGATTCTATATATGTGAGGCGCGATGAGAGCCATGTCTGTAATTACTCGCGCGCCAGATTATACCGCGTACTTCTGGTATTTCTTTCGTGGGAAGCGCTCCAACGACACCTAAATTACTTCACTCTCAATCCACCCAAGCTGATGAGACTATACGCGCGCGCGCGTATATGAATTAATCACACGTGTTCATTGACGATTCAATCTTGCGAGATCTACTTATCGGGGGTATTTTGCAAGCGAAACAATGGTACGTAAAAAGAAAAACGTTTGTTGGGAATTCGATGTGTACTCTGCTAATTTAAAATAATTGAAAATTACTATTCAATATAGTCATTGTTTTGAAAATTGCATAACTGATAATAAGCGCATTCGAATATTATAACTTGATTGAATCGTACATTTTTTATCCTCAATATCAATAGCGAAAAATAGAAAATAGAGATTCCGGTAGAGTTTTTCATGAAATCTCGCTGTCTGCAGAATAGAGAATAGTTTACTTAAATCGAAGTGAATATTCAGTAGTTTTCAACCATTTCGAAACTAAAGAGTAAAGCGTCGGCTGATTCATATGTGACTATATGCAGTTGCCCAAAGTGGCGTGCGCGCGCGCTAATCTCGCCTAATATCGCCCGCGCCCATATCCGATACACGAATGCGCGCGCTCGCGTGCGATTGGAAAGAGCCTCTGCTGACCTAGAGACGTATAGAAAGATCGCGTGAGCGTATTATTACGTGCCGCGTCCCACGCGACTCTCATCCGCACTCGATTATGCATACGAATATTATGCAACACGTGTATATACAAGTTTGTCGCGCGGATTAAGAAGCGCCGATGATGCTGGCTCGGATATGCAATCGAGGAATGTTGGCTCGCGGGTGCCATACGTGAATCGCGTTGATTATAAATATGTCTAATGTGTCCACAGCAACCGGCTCGGCTGGAGGTGGAGCAGCACGTGGGGGTGTCGTGCGTGTCGGGCGGGCCGGTGTTCTGCAGGGTGAGCCTGGACCGGGGCGGCTACGTGCCCGGCGAGAGCATCGGCATATCGGCGACGGTGAGCAACCGGAGCAAGGTGACGATGAAATCGACCAAGGCCTCGCTCACCGAGACGATCCAGTACCTGTGCCACGGCAAGGTCCTCACCAGCGAGACCCGCGAGCTTGCCAGCGTGTCCCGGGGCAAGATCCGCCCCGGCGACGGCGAGGAGTGGCTCAACGAGCAGATGTACGTGCCGCCCCTGCCACCCACCAACCTCCGGGGCTGCCACCTCATCAATGTCCTCTACCACGTCTACGTCAGTCTACTTTCTTACGCTTTATCTCATCCCGCCTCCCCGAATTGCACTCGACGACGCTCCAAATGCGAACGGCATTCTTATTCGAGTTTTCACTGTTTTAGTCTATTCTTATGTTTTTATTCGCGAGACTTGCTGGATTATACGTAAGCTTTTAATTTCTCTCTTTGAGCAAATTTCAAGATGTATCTCGAAAAGGAATGTCCTTCGCGAGGAGCGTCGAAATCGTCCTTGGTTGCTTCCTACTCCATCTTTTAGTCAAAATTTTACACGGACAATTCATTTTCGATCCTATTCTTCGTTTTTACGACAAGTTAAAGTTATAGTCAATTTACAAATCATTCGTATTTTCGGTCAAACTTAAGTCACGCAAAAGAATCACCGCGACATCGGTGTAAAGTAACTATAATAAGAAAAGAAGACCGTATTACGATATTTTTTGATATTTTTTGTAAGTCAGTTAGGCCGTCCCAAGTTAAGTTAATGACAGCGAGTTGAGCACACATGGTAATAGCAAAATATTTTTCACGGCCGTGATAATTTTTATGTGCAAAAAGTATCTCTCGCGAGACGCTTTTTGACTCTGGAAGCCCCGTATTAAATCGAAATGAGTTTCTTCCTGTCAAAACACCAACAGCCTTCACTCAAGATTCCGTGGAGTCACAACCCGGTATTGTCCTGGCATTCCGATAGATTTATGAATTTGTAATGGAACCGTCGGATTAACGTGCGAAAGGAGTGACTTCTGCCGAAAGTTAATTGCCCCGTATACAGTCGAGAGTTAATTATCGGGCCCGAAGAGTTAACTACCGATTCGTGTGTATCTGGCCCCATTGTTTGTGGGCTACCGATCAGACAACAGCCGCATAATGCTGAATGATATCGATGCCGCTCGAGTGCGGTATTGGTATAATCCGTCGTTGGGGGGGCGTGAACAGTCGGATCGGACCGTCTGGAGTTGGGCGCCGGAAACGCATTAACCCGGCTCGTGATGTTACAGTTCGTGATCACGCCGAAGAGCCTGGACAAGGAGATAAAGCTGCAGATCCCGATAGTACTGGCGACGTACCCGCTGAGGCAGGAGGGCGCGCCGGCCGGCACTGCGCCCTCGAAGCGCGGCGCCCATTACCCCTCGACCCTGCCCATCTTCCGGCCCTGGCTCGACGACAAGGCCTTCGACGTGAGGGACTGACGAACCGGCTGCCCACGGCACAACCGCTAAATCTGCATTTCACGTGGCATTTTACCTCCAATTTCTCCTCGTCCTGGTCGTTTTTGCCACTGTGTTTCCCACATCGGCATTGGCAAGGCCGATCGACAATCGATTCTCCATGATGCGATTACTGCAATACCGATACACGTTTTACGGTACAACCAGTGAATTTGAAGACGTATAAACCTGTATGTAACTCACTAAGTATGAATGTAGATATACGTATATGTTCAGATTGATATTTTTACAAGTTTCTTTTTATAAGAATAAATAACATTTATTCATAGAGTTGTATATAAAAGAAGGTCGTTACTCATGAAACGACAATGCCATAATAAGTAACGGCTTAGACGTAACACTCCATAATTCTAAAAGAGAATTATAAAGATTTATTGATTAAGATCATATTATATGTATAGTTATTCTATTGTAATATAATAAAGAGCGTTTGAAGGGTTTCATTCTTTAAACAAATTATTATGTCAAGTGTATAAATCACCACAGCACAATGTATTTTCATATATCAGGTGTGTACTTGAAAAATCTAGATGTAGAGACAAATCAAGAAATCGTAGCTTGTTTTAATTATTTCCTCTCTTTGCGAAATGTCGCAATGCGCGTTCGTATTTCTTTGAGTAAAAAGTAATTGACAAAATGAAGAATGATTTCAATCTTCCACAACGAAACTGTAATGAAAAAAATGTATTTATCGGATACTCTTATACTAATTCAAGTTGAAATTTGATGAGTATAATGTTGATTCACTGTATAGGGTTCAATCACTTGCTGCTTCTGCCTTGAGCTTCTCTGTTACTTTTTCGACACTGCTCCCGGTCACTATGATTTTCTTATGTCGGCTTCTTGAACCCTGCAAGAATCGCATACACGTTAATCGTCGGTAAAATTTCAGAACGAGGGAAATATTTTACCTACCCTGTCCAAGGCTACGTCCGACTTTCTCACGCTCAGCACGGACGCCAAATATTTGATCAGCTCGGCGTTCGCCTCGCCTTCTTGAGGAGGAGCGGCGATTGCTATACCAACCGCTTCGACCGAGAAATCTAACAAAAGTTATCATTATTATTGCGGGCAATGTTATGTTATTTGGGAAAAGTTTAAATTGAGAATTGATCATTCGAAAAAAAAATCGATTGACGATTGATTTTTGTCATACGGAATGCCAATTTAACCCTCGTAGAGCTTTTCAAAACATTATTTTTTCGTTAACGTACCTGTTACATTATTCTGTTTGGCTCCTGGTTTAGCTTGTACTGTTATTGTGACGTTTCCACTTTTGTCTACTCCAATCGGCCCCTGAAATGTTATAGAGAATAGAAAACTCGGAGACTGTCAATGTTATTGTTGCTGGAAAAATTATTTGAGTACATTTGAAAATTGGACACAACGTTGTACCAAATAAAATTCAATAACACAATAAAAATAAAACCGAACAAATAATGTCACCATACACTAATTGAAATTCCACCCACAACAAATCCGACTTATTCTTGGTTCACTTAATTCATTATTCCCATTCAAAAAACCGCTGCCAAGTGCCTCAGCAGTATGCTTTCTCAAAGTATTGCAATTGAACCTCAACTTGCATTAATCACCACTCTTTGAGAAAGCAAAATGAACCTCTAACTCATTTCCTCCACTCTATAGTAACGGTTGCTATGGTAAATATCCGAGCTTCGGTGTTCTTACTTCTTAGTCGTCAACAGTTCCGAAAATAGACCTCTAACTGACTTTTCCCACTCCATAGTAACGGTTGCTAAGGACGTAAACAATGGTTGCTATGGTAAATGTCGGAGCTTCGATGTTCTTACTTCTTAGTCACCAATAGTTCCAAAAATGGACTTCAAACTGACTTTTCCCACTCCATAGTAACGGTTGCTAAGGACGTAAACAACGGCTGCTATGGTAAATGTCGGAGCTTCGACGTTATTACTTCTTAGTCATCAATAGTTCCGAAAATGGACCTCCAACTGACTTTTCCCACTCCATAGTAACGGTTGCTAAGGACGTAAACAATGGTTGCTATGGTAAATGTCGGAGCTTCGATGTTCTTACTTCTTAGTCATCAACAGTTCCAAAAATGAACCTCTAACTGACTTTTCCCACTCCATAGTAACGGTTGCTAAGGACGTAAACAACGGCTGCTATGGTAAATGTCGGAGCTTCGACGTTATTACTTCTTAGTCATCAATAGTTCCGAAAATGGACCTCCAACTGACTTTTCACACTCCATAGTAACGGTTGCTAAGGACGTAAACAACGGTTGCTATGGTAAATGTCGGAGCTTCGATGTTCTTACTTCTTAGTCATCAACAGTTCCAAAAATGAACCTCCAACTGACTTTTCCCATTCCCTAGTTACGGTTGCAACCGATATAAACACCGGTTGCTAGAGACATCAACAATGGTTTATACGGGAAAGGTCTCTTTGATTGTTATAGAATCCCATAAATATACAAACCCAAATGATCATTTATCATGAATTATATGGGAACTTATCGAAAACACGCTAGCAACGGTTGCCATGGAATCAAACAACGGATGTTGCTGAAGACCGAACTCGGTTCACATCTGCCGGTGACCGACCTGTGTGCAAAATTTCAGGACGATCGGACCATTCCTTCGAAAATTAACGTACGACAAAAAAAAAGTCAGTCTGAAGCTGAATTTTGTATCTCCATAGCAACGGTTGCTAGGAGAATAAACAATGGTTGTTCCAAAATGAATGTCTTATCGATTCTCATCGATCGTCGAAAGAATTGGAAACCCATTGTGCATTGATGATGATTTTTGGAGCTTTTATCAAAAACACGTTAGCAACGGTTGCTAGAGAAATAAACAACGGATTTGGCTGAAAATTGAACTCGACCGAGATTTTGTAACGACTAACATGTGTGCAAAATTTCAGGATGATCGGACAATTTCTTCAAAAGTTATCGTACGACAAAAAAGTGCACGTACGTACATACATACAGACATTTTCGGATTTCCATGTTTTTCGACCCGTAGATTACGAAAATCGAGGTCCCGAAGTCCGATTCGGTGGGTCGATTTTTACCCCGTTACAAAGCTTTCTCTTTGAGAAAGCAAAATGGAGCGATACTCAATCCACATATATATAGTCGACTTTAAAATGAACCATGTAAGGTGTGATTATACAATGGAAATTTTTTTAAACATATAAAATGGTTGGTTGTCTTACTTTTGATTTATTACTAGGCACAGCAGCTAACCAAGATCAAACTAATTTTTGTAATGAAAACGGTGGGGGAATTCAATTATTTGTAACTGCAGTGAGAACCACCCTGAAGAGCATGGATCAATTCTAATTTTTATTAAGTATACATCGGAAAGTTTTTCAATTCCGGATTTGATTTGATAGCTAATATTTAATGGTATAAATCTTGGCAATATATCGCGGGCCACCGAAATCATTGCTCGCAAATGTTACACAAAACGTTCCCAGTTTACCACTGCATCAGACTACGTATCAATTCATAAATTGAAGGAAGTTCCGATGGCGGTGGCCATCTTGAGGAACTTTTTCGGATTGGTCGATTCCTAACGGGCTCAATTTGGATTGGTCGGGAGCCGGAGTGAATGGAAACACGAGTGAGTGAAGTGAGTTGGGAGTTTAAATTTTTTTTCTTTTTTTCTTCATCCACAGGGGTTATCCTTAATGTTTACTATGCTGTCAGTATTTCGATGTGCTAAGGTTACAAAAGCATTTGAAATCAACAATATTCCAAGTGTTTTCTTGGAATATTGTTGATGAACAAAAAGTATTTATCATCCACGTGTTCAGCCAACCAATAAACTCAATGCGCGCGCTCGCGCGCGCAGTGAATTGCTAGTACTTGTAAAGCAAGATACTTGGCAAGAGTAAATGAAATCCGACACGAGACATCAGGCGTGAGTTTCGAGAGCCGCGAGGGAATCAAAATTTGGCGGGCCGGGCATGTGAGATGTCGCCATAGGTCGGACGCGCGCCGGCGGCGCGGCGCATGCATAGATTATAGATATCACGGTGTGAGTGTGCGCGCGCGAGCGGCGGTCTAGTGGACGGACGGACTCGCGGGTGAGCTCTTCTGCTGGGATAAGAATGTCGGGACACACGTGGCACAGGTGATATTGGAGCCTGGTCTCATCCTCGAGCGGTAAGTGAGTCGCGCATACCTGGGCCGCGATGTTTTCCGTCGTGGTTGCTTTGCCCGCCGCCGATGGCTTCTCGGCTCTCTTCCTTCCTTTGCTCGACATCGTCCGCGCTGCTGAGGCTACTGCACCCCGCCACGCACTCGCCGGCATCTCGGCATTCTCACCCGAGGGCCGCGGCCGCCTTTACTTCTCGATATAACCTAAGAAAACTTGCCGAGTACTCCTTGAGAGAGAAAGAGAAAGAGAAAAGCTGATCGTGTGTATATATAGACTACTATAGTGTGTATACGGCACGCGACGCTGAGAAAGGTGGTGGAACGAAAACAGCTGCGGCAACGCATGCGCTCGCGCCTCTCGACGTTTTCCAATCCGATCCTAAGCAGCGCAGCGCGCAATCTTTTGAACAGCTGATGCCCCCCTGCGTCTCGCAACAGTCATTCCGACGCTCAACGTACGGATCTCGTTTGATTTTTAACTTTTCGTCAAATCGAGCGGTGATATCACATCTGATCAATTCATGTCTCTGTTGTTCGACTTCGAATTCACGGGATTCTCATCGAGTTACGCTGATCATCCGCTAAATCATGATGCTACGAACATATCGATCATACATTCATTTTCACTTGAATCATCTCGCTGTGACGGTAAATCCGTTCGATTCATATATTGATATTGCGAGCCAAAAAAAAATCTATTAATAAACGGTCTGGGCTTTTTCAGACGTGTGCAACAGTCGTCGAAACTTTAGCGGAAAATGTACACGAGAGCTGGTTTTGTCGGTTGATCTGATTTTAAATTTAAAACCCACCGAATGCATCGGTTCGAATTACGGAACGCAAACTCGAAGGGAATTCCACGTGGAATACCCTTGGATTCAATTGTAAGTTGAAATGATGTGACTAATTGATTTGTGAACAGTGGGTGAAGATGCCGAAGAAGTTCGTGGGGGAGAACAGCAAGGCGGTGGTGGCACGGGCCCGCAAGGCCGCCGCCAAGGAGGCCGAGACGTCGCGCAAGGCCCAGGAAGCCGAGGACAAGGCATGGCACGACGACGACAAGCAGCTACAGAAAAAAAAGCAAAAACAGGTACGTGCTCAGGCTCGATTCTCCATTCGTTTTGAAATCAATACTGTTCATTTATTCACTCAATTTTTCCACGATCACGAGACAAAGTATTTCAATAATTTACTCTCGCGATTTGTTCTAGTGGATAATAAACATATTATGCAACCGTGTTTCAGTACACTATGAAAAAGATACTACCACTAAATAATCACTGTCATAGATATTACTTTTGTGAAAAAAAGCTCTTGTAACTCTTGATACCGTATACGTGTGTAATGATTCTGAGAAAGACTGAAGATTTATGATGTTTTTTGTTACAGGAAGAACAAGAAAAGAAAAGACTCCAACAATTACAGAAGAAAGAGGAAGCGAAAGTCCTTCTTGAGAAAGAGTTGTCCTCGATAAAAATTGGCGGGAAACAGCCAGCGGCGAAAGTAACACGTGCCGAAATAGTATCCATAACAGAAAAACGGAATCAAGTTGCCTTGAAAAAGAAAGAAGACGAGAAGCCGTTGGAGGAGAATTTGAATAGAATAGTAATCGAAGGAGAAACGGCTCACGGCATTGACGAGGCAATCTCCGTATTGAGGTATGAACCGTCTTTCGTGTGGTGGCGATACATCATTCTTAATTGCGTCGACAAATGTCTAAGAGTGTCGGAGTTGATATTGACATTTGAATTTTTCAGCTTGAAAGAGCCAGAAATCGATCGTCATCCAGAGCGCCGGATGAAGGCTGCTTACACGTCGTTCGAGGAACGAATGATGCCGATACTCAAAGATCAAAACCCAACGTTGCGGCTGAGCCAATTGAAGCAGCTACTCAGGAAAGAATGGATGAAGTCTAGTGAGAACCCGCTGAATCAGAGACTGCAAAATAGTTAATACTTGTTTCGAGGACTTGCGGGAACTTTTTACGGAACGCGTGCTTAACAATCACACTTGACGTCTATAACAATTTTATTGTAAATGAAATAATAATTTATGTTTCGATACCGTAGAATACATGTCGAGTATAATAATAACATTACGTATATATGTATAAAAGGAAAAAAAAATCACATCTTTGGTACGACTTGCATGCGTTCTAAGATTGATTGGCCGCGAGAGTCTCGCAATCTCGCTACTAATTGTACAGCATATACATATACATATATATATATCGATGGAGACTCGTTTAATTGCTTGTTTTGGCACAATTTTTCTCGATCGTCGCCGATCGCGCGTACATCGAATCACCGGTTCCCAAGTAGCAAGTGTCGAGCATTAGCACAAATGCGCGCTTCACCACTTCTTGTTTTTCCACAAGTCGATGAAGCAATGGATCATGTGATTGAGTTGTTCCGGACAGTCGGTCATCGGCATGTGGCCTGCAGCCGGGATCGCCTCCAGAAAAGCTTTCACCATCGTCTGTAAGGAGCGACAACAAAGAGATTATTAACCTGAACTTTATTAACCGAACATTATTGAAACTTTCGTTTGTAACCGAGTGATATGTGTTGGATATTAAATAATACCGAAAGGTAAGAACAAATTATTGTTTTCTATTGGTTATACGACCTAACTGGCCGACCGGTGCGGAAAGAAAAAGAAGTGAAAAACTGCCATAACAATTTAAAGATATTCTCGAATCTGACAAAGTTGTAATTGAAGCTGAGATACTTCGTATTCAAATGAGATGTATTAACACTTGGAGGTCGGAGAAACCGGAACACTATAAGACTTTGTCAACATTTCGGATGACCAATCATGACGAAACTCTCCAAAATGGTTTTTGGGCAGCTCGATGAGCCATATATATACGATTATTCAGTCTAACGTTTCTATTTCCCGGAGATTTTCTGTCAATCAGTTTCGATCTTATACATCTTGTACACCTATGTATGTGGGATATTATAGATATCACGATATATTCTGTAAAGAAATCAAATATTCTCCGAGAAACCGAAACGTTAGATTGAACGGCCGTATATATGCGGCTTATCGACTTACCCAAAAAGCGTTTCCCGAAGTTGACAACGTATTTTAGTCAATGTGATATTCCAATTCGAATGCGTGATTCATAGATTATTCTCAAACGGGGAGAGCGAAACAAGTCGAACGTCTTACCCTCTCCATCTGGCACTCCTGCACGAGGGAGACGCTGTTGTCGCGGAGGCCGTGCACGAGGAGGCTGGGCGTCGCGATCCTCCGGTGGAACGCGTAGTCGCCCTCGGGCCAGGCCATGCCCCTGAGCACGTGGTGCATGTGCGACGGCATGGGCGAGTCGGGGCCGCAGTAGGGGTGCTGCCGGCCCCGGGCCGAGTACAGCACGGCCCGTTGCATGCCGCAGAACAGCAGCGGGGCGAGGCTCGCTCGGAGGCAGCCGACGGCCAGGCCCTCCCGGGCCGGCGGGGCCAGCGGCGTCGGCCCGCCCCCCGAGATCAGCACCAGCTGCATCACGCTCGAGCTGTACTTGCTCGCCAGCGCCGTCGCGAAGCTGCAACTGCAACCGCGACAAAACATGTTCATATCTCATCGTTCGCGCGGATTTTACATATATGTCTCTGCAGTCGCTCGGCCGAGTCGGCATTCCGTTGGGGGGACGGGTTTTTTCATCCGCGATCGTCGCTCATTCGATTCCCGATCATTTGCAAAGCCAATTGAATGAGAGACTCGAGCTTATAGGCGACCGGGAGTATGTATATGGGTGTGCAAGTTTCGAGCGATTTTTCAAAAACAAATCGGTGCGCGTAATGCGCGCTGATGATTATTCAACCGCTTGTTTTTCTTCTCGAGATTCGGTCAGTGCATTCGTTGCGGTAGAATTAATTCCCGTCGGCTTTGCGCGCATATATCTCGGCGAGATCCAGCAATTCTCCCACGTGACTCTAATGGCCACTCGGTTACGCGCATCATCATCATCACAAGAATTTGCATTTACGTAATCGGCAAAACAAAGCTTCTGATCTTTTTCGAAGATAAAAAAACTGCTCGAGCCAGTCCGCGAATAGGTGAAATTCAACCTGGGAAACCCGCGAGAATATTCGTTTATTCTAGGGGTCGGATAAACGAATATTCGCATCGGGTCAGTACTTTCGCGTTGCGAGCGCATTATTAATATTCCGGCCGAGAGAGATGGATTATCGGGTGCGTCATGGAATTTTAAAAGCTATTGTGTGCCATTTGAGACTCGCTAAAGTGTTCCCAAAAGTGTCCCGACTTTGAGTGCACGATCGACGAGCGGCAACCACGAGGAGAATTTTAAGTACTCGACTGCCCGTTCCTTCTTCGCGATTTCTCGAGGAGCAAAATATTTCCACGGCGCGCACTCAATAGACACAAAAACAAACGCGGTAAACTTCATTTCTCCTTCGTCCCGTGTGCGTGATCATTCGCGCGAACTCGAGACTTGACTATTCTTATCTCGGCGCGCGACGACAAATCTCTTCGTCCGATGGGTATATATTTTCTATTCCAAACTGTTTGTCGTTTATTATTAATTTGGCGCGTGTGTGCACGTTTGATTGGTAGCCTGGAATAAACATGAGAATTCTCTTTGTATGCAGTTGTGATGTGTATATATCGCACGCCTAAGATGCCACTGGCAGTATAAGGACGGGGTTAAACGATACATTAGTCTTGCGTTAGTGGCAATAAATGGTTACTCTTCGGCTGTACGAGCACGATATTATTGTGCCGCTTGAATTTTGTAACCGAATCGTGGACAATGACTTTGCACATCGAAAACATCAAAATTTTTCCTTCGGCTTCTTACGGCATTGTTAACGAATTTTTATTGGGAATTTTTGATTTTCGATTCGTGGTCGGGAGCTTCAGTACTAATGGAAACCAAAAGGATTTTGTATTTCTCGAACTGTTCGTATGCTGCGTTCGGATAATACTCGGCTCAAATTGACTAGGCTCGCAAAACTGTACAATTACATCCGACCGTCGGAGAGTATTTTTCAATGCATTACTTGCACATATTTTCTTCTCCTGATAACTACATCGATGAATTGAGATATCGAAACTAATGAGAGATCAAGGTGTCGCATTATACTTACGTCAGAGAGAAAGTGCATAACGAAATTCAAGAGGAGAAGCTGGCAAAATAAATATACGTTCAATCATTTTATCCGCGCGTTGGCCTTATAAAGAGCTCGGTAATAAGAGTTGCAATGTGATCATTGAATAAATTGGCCTCATTGTCTCTTTCTCCTCGCGGTTTCTCAATGATCGCGAGCTGTCGAGGCGACAGTCTTCCAATTCGCCCATTCTTAACTGCTCGTAACCGAGACCCATTGCGAGAGAGATGGTGCGACAACTATGGATTCCTCAATTTCCATCCCGTAATTGGACTACACTGCGTCACTTCCAAGCGCGACCGAGCCGAGCTGGCTTCGAATTCCATCGATTTTCTTTTCACTCCCGGGTAATGGCAATATCTCGATAAATTAGAAACTTTTGCCGCGTTCGCCGCGGCGATCGATGAGCGATTAGAAAGCGGAGAAATTCTCATATTCAATTGGCAAAGTTTATTTCGTCTTTTTTTTTCTTCCTCTTCCACATGGAATATCCCGGCGTCGAGTCGCGTGCTCCGCAATTCGTTCGCTCTGTTGATCCAACGGCTCGCGACACTAAACGCTGCAGGTTTTCCCCGGAAGCCTAATGAGAACTTGACGAAGGGCCTCGGCTCGAAAATGCCAATTAACCAAGTACACATTCATTTGTATTTAGTACGTGTCGAATGGATGGATCGTGAAATCGGCGCTTCACACGAGCGACTCGGGGTGTGACGGGCGGGGATAGTCGCGCACCTGACCAAACGCAAGGTGGCGGCCGCGTGTGTTGACACGGTGTGTGTGGGTCGCGCGAGGCGAGATGAGCCCGCGCGCCGGACGCTGCAGGTGTGTGACAGTCTGGCTTACCCGTAGTTGTGGGCGACGATGACGCAGCTGTGGCCGGGCTTGAAGGCGTAGTGGTCGAGCAGGAGCTCGAGGTCGGCGAGGAGGGCGCGGAAGGAGTAGTGGGACGGCCCGGCCGGGGCCGAGCTGAGCCCGTGGCCGAGGAGGTCGGGCGCGAGGCACGGGTAGCCCAGCGCGGCGAAGTACTCGAGCTGCGGGCCGAACGCCTCGGCCGAGGAGCCGAAGCCGTGGAGGAAGACGAGGGTCGGCTTTTTGAGGCTGGCCGCGCGGGCCTGGGGCCGGGGTTCGGGCGCGGGGAACCGGCGCCGGTAGTCCTCCAGCTCGAGGCTCGGCTTGCCCTGGTGCTGCTGGTGCGGCTGGTGCTGTTGGTGCTGGTGCTGCTGCTGGCGCTTGCGCCGGGCCTGTCCCAGCCTCGGCAGGACCCGCCGGCCGATCAGCCGCATGGTCCTGCTCACCCGGGACGGCACGTCGCGCTTTTGCCTGCCGGACTCGGCCGCGTCATCTGGCACGGATTTGCCCGAGCGCCGGGCAGGTGCCGGCGGGGCCTGTTTACTCTCCTCCGCCAATTGCTCCGGCGCCTCCTCTTCCTCGTTCTGCAACACATACACACGTACTCTGTTATTGCAGCGCGTAATCCCGGCCGTACCGATATCTCTTTGCTTTGACGGTTTATTCGACGCGCCAGTAGCGCCAATAGCGCTGGTGCTTCGAGCCGCTGAGCAAACACGATTAGATCAGAACAACATTGTCAAACCATAATAGAAAATAGACTAGTATATTACGATGGAACGATTTTTTTTGAGATTGCAAAAAATCATTGCTCTCTCTCGAGTCATCAAACTGAAGCTTTACTGTATACCGAAGTGAAATATTTTATTGTAATGCAAGGATGAGTTTCCGAGTGAGTTGGGACTGGAACTGAGTTGATAATTTGATGAGTGCAGTTAAAATTCATTCTGAGCGAATTTTCGCGAAAAATAAAATCATTGAAACGCGTTACGAGGCTTCACACGCACCCCGCTCGCAGTGTCATGCTCCACTTGCGCTCAGTGGATTGTCACTGCAACAAGTCAAGAGAGCGGAACGGAGGTTGGTTTTGACAAGTGAATATGGATCGGGCGCACGTGCGATCGGTCTACGTGCTCGGTCTACATAATCAACGATGGGTTAAGGGGACAGAGTCGCGGCTATAGAGAGTATGTGTAGCTCACGGGTCGCGGGTCGGCGATCGGCTCGGCCTGCGGGGGGTCCTCTTGGTCGTCGACGTCGATGCCGAGGTTCTCGAGGGACTTGCCGATGGAGGAGCCGCCGAGCTTCGCGTCGATTATGTCGATGAGCGACTGCTCGAGCTCGCGCCGCTGGTCGAGCTCGGGCTGCTCGGCCGGCTGCAGCTCGATCGTCTCGACGCTGTTGATGCCGGAGTCGGTGGCGTCGAGGGCGTCGGGGTCGGTCGGCTCACCGACGAAGCCCCGGTTGACGTAGCCGGGCGGGGCCCCGCCCTCGCCGTCGCCGGGGAACGCGAAGCTTATGTCGAAGCCGGGCGGCTGCTCGGTCGAGTCTCGGGCGGGGGCGGCCCGGCCGGCGGCCAGCGCCCGGATCGTGTCGTCGAGGATCTCGTCGAGCAGCTCGCCGATGTACCGGTCGAGGTCGCGGACTATCTGGCTCCTGAGCCGCGGCTCGAGGGGCTCGATCCTCGAGCGCAGCTGGGTCGGCTGGGGCTCGGCTCCGGCGAGCGACAGCCGGAACGAGCAGCGGCAGTTGCCGGAGGGGTGGGGCCGCCTCGCCCAGCGCGAGTAGAAGTTGTCGTTGATGGACTCGCGGCGCTCGCCCCCGGGGCCCGGCTCGTACAGCTGGCCCCGGCCGAGCTCGGGCCTGAGTACGCGCAGCGCCCGCCGCGGCCCGCACCGGAACACCTCCACCCCCGGCTCGGGGCTCGCCACCGGCTCCACCCGGTTCGCCTGCCTCCTCGGCTTCAGCCACCACAGCCACCTCGTCTCGGCCGTCATGTCTCCTCCGCTCGCGCCGCTGGCCGCTCACATCTCCCTCTGCCACTCGTGGATCCTGCAAACGACAGACAGCACCGGATTAGCATAGATGCGCGCACGCACGGCGAGCATTGCGCTGCGCAGCAAGAAAAACCATACATCATCGTCGTGCCGAACGACTGCCCGCGTCAGAGCTTCGAGATCGGCGAGCGCGCGCGCGCGCGCTCGTGTTGTTGTCTTCCGAGCCCGATCAATTGGCGTGTGTATGTGTGTAAGCATGTACGTCAATACGAAGGCATCGAGGGCTGGATTCGATCGCGAGGAGGAAAGAAAGCCGCGCGAGTAGTGAAATCGCCGCGTGTTTGGATAAGTAAGCGCATGCAAAGCGCGCGAGGCTGCAGCGGCGGTCGGAGTAAAAGTGCAGCCAGCTCGCGCGCGTCAGAGCCTTGGAGCGTAAAGTGCGCGCAACCAATTAAAAACTCTCACATTCGGTGTGTGGGCAGCGGCGCGTGTGAGTGCGTATAGGTGCGAAGCGCATACCTGAAGGAAGAGTCGGTGGGCGTCGGAGGGCGCGATCGGCGAGTCGGAGACGGGGGGGCCATCGGTCGGCCCTAACGGTCCGAGCTGGTGGGCGCCATGGCCGTGGGCTGCGCGACGACGACGGCTGCCGCGCCAGGCCACAATGAGCTGCAGCTGCACAACACGACACACACGCGGCCCCACGCGCGGCCACGGCCGATCTGTCCTTGTCTGGTAGCAGCAGCCGCGCTCCGCGAGCTGCTGGCGAACGCGCGACACACGCGCCTATGTATGTATGTATACAACTTGGCTGTATATATATGTGGGACGGTCGCGTGCGCGCGCGCCCGATCGCGCGGTGCACAGCCTGGAGAGGGACGCGCGCGCCAGCGGCGCTCCGGTCGCGGACTGCCGCGCTCTCGCGACTCCGGTACCGCCGCGCCATGTTGTTCCCTCTCGACCGCGTACACACACACTCCCGCGGTACCGGGCTCTCGGGCTCCCGCCCCCCCCCCTTTGTTTCCTTTCCATGTACACACTCACACTGCACCACACACTCGCCCGTGTGTGTCCCTCCTGGTTTTCTACTCGCCGCGCGGCTCTCTGTTATTGCTATACGATAGATATACCGTTACGGTGCGCGGGCTCGCTCGAGCCTCCCGAGATTCTATATACCTGGTCCCTCGTATTTACGCGTATACCGATTTTCGTCACTTGATATAGACAACTCGTCGACCGGTGTCCAAACGACGGAACGACTTGCTACACACGCGGATCAATACACACAGTCGATCGAGCCGTGCCGGAGAAAGCTGCAAATCGAAACTCGCTATTCGCTTTCGAATTATTTAGATCGCGGCCTATCCGCGATTCGCGCGCCTTATCGTCCCGATGTGCGCCTGTGCGTGTGTGTTTATATACACCTGTACGAAAACGAAAACGAAAACGCCGGGGACAAGTGGTTGGGAGGGATGCTGCGGCAGCGCGACCGACGATCGTAAAATGTTTCGTGATGTAATCCACTGACGTACTGTGCAGCGCGTCGCGCCTCGCGACGTCAAATTATCAGCTTAATCTCGCCTGGCGCGTGACGTCTCCTCGAAAGTATGCGAATAAAATTTCGACGCGTCATTATACGACCGACTCGCTCTCCCGAGGCATTCCTCCCTTGCCAATATATCGCTGTACAAGCCTGAGGTATATAGGTATACGCTCTCAAGCCGCGGGAGCGGCGATTTATCCCGCGAGATCCAAACAAACCAAACGATTCCCCCCGCGGTAGTCCGTTAGATTAACTTTCGGCCGATCGGCGCGTGGCATGCACTCGAGTTGCTCTGTGCGTGTTTGTATACCTATATACCCCCATCTAACCTGCAGGTCGAACAAAAAGGTCGGAAAAACAGTATAGGTGCAGTGTATACCTCTGCAGCGGTCGCCGCTAACGGGCCGCTCCAGCCCCGCCCGTCTCGAGCGCGGCTATTTTATTTTTTACGAGGCGCCGATTTGATCAGTGCCGTTACGCCGTGGAACGCGCGCGCGACGTCCCCATCTGAATGAACAAGCGGCCCTTGCCTTCTCTTTACTGCGTAGGGCTTTGTCGCCGTAGGATTTGCGCTTCCGCTCTAGCAGTAGGCTCGACGCTTTGGATCGTTCACAAATCATCTTCCCTGTTTATCGGATAACTATATTCACTTTGGTGGATATACAAGCGTGTTGAATGGTTCATTGCTTTGACTGTCTGAAAAGTCCATTTTCACAAAAAAGGATCATACAACAGCTGTGCATATACGAGTGACTTTTGATACAGACATACCTTAACCTTCCGAGAATTTCCAGATATTGAGTTCATTAGGAAAGCTGCAGATACATATATTTAAAGAATTAGGGAGTGACGTTGTGGCAATTTGGTGGAGGCCCATTATTGACCATAATTGACCGTTATTGATCATTATTAAATAACTATGTATCTTGATGATTGTCCGGGCCAAGAGCATCTTGAAAGGAAGGAAAATCAAAGATACAACAGAGTTTGGGTGACGTAATTTAATGGAGATCTAGCTTCTATAAGTTGTATTCATCGTGCGTAAATCTGCTGTCTCACTTGCGGTAGCGCGTGTCGTCTCACTTGTTTTGCATTAGGTTATATTGCTCGTCTCAATCAGACTTATCAAGGCGATCAGCTTTAGATCATTCGGTTTCTTCGCAACAGAAATTTTTCAACATTCTTAGATTACTTACACCCATTGCAGCGCATTGGGGAACTCAAAAATTCAAACTGCACAAATACATTGGCGATGGATTTTTAATTTACGACACGAAATGTTAACAGCCGCGATCGGTTCAATTTCTCACAATCGTCATGCGAATCGCTGAGATTGAACGAAGAAAAAAATCTACTCAGTATTGCATCATCGAACTGCTCGATCTGAATATCCACGGGCAACAAGCCGATCAAGCCGAGAAATAGCAGTACACCCGTTTGTTATTGCAAAGTGTGAAAACTGGCCACGAGAGAAAGAGAGCTTATCGATCCTCGAGTGTTTGGAGGTCCGCGCAGAAATGCGCGCACCTCGAGATGACTTCATTGCGCCTCTATTAACAGAAGTACACTCTTGCACCGCTGCGTGGACCGACGCGACGACGACGACGATCTCGGCCGATCTACGTCCTGCGATGCAGCGTTTGTTTGCAGTGCAAATCGGCCGTGTTTACGTCGCGTTTATGCGCGCGGGTACGAGTAACGAGTAGTTATTTGGAACGGACGTGCGGCATACGCAGTGTGTAACTGTGAAAGGCCCGCCGCGAGCAGGGCGTGAGCGATTTTCCTAATTGCTCCTCCGGCCCCCCCTACCCTTCCCGCCGCTGGTCGGCACACGCATCATCTGTCCTCGCGATGAATCAGCCGCACGCGATAACCGTTCGGCAGCTGCCTAAATTTCGTGGGGGCGATCGCCGGGTTTGACACACATTCTCATGATTCACCTTGCGTGCGCTCGTCAATTTAATCGGGCATTATTTTGGCCTTCCCCAGAATAAACAAGATTTATTACACTTGACCGTTGATGCGGTGCGGTTTTCTGTGGGCTAATGGATAGATCTAATTTGAACATTCAATGCAAAAATCTAGTTCAACTTTCTTCGTTCGATAAGAATCGTGGAAATGCGAAATACCTGGAGAGATTTCTAAACAGAATTTCATTATTCTCCTAAGAGAAAAGAGTGGAATATCTTTGTTGATTTTTAGGAAACATTGAGACAAAAGATGAAATTGTATAAATATTGGATTAAATCGATTGATTGCCCTGACAGGTGGAGATAGTGAATCAAATCCAATATTTATCAAATACAATGTACAGATACTTTTTGAATGTACGAAAGATAGTATATCGCTTGAATTTTATAATAATTATATTGCGGTTTGAAATTCAAATTGTGCCCAATGCATACGTTTGCACCATTTGATTTAAACATATATAATACATGACTTGAATATCACCTATATAACAGTACACAAAATGGGTCAAATTTGTAATTGGATAATATACTTCTTTGTACTGCATTTCACATGCTATTCCGTTACCAGAATCGACAATGACTTTAACTGCGCATAATATATATGTATTACCCTATTATTATTCACGCTAGTACGCGCGTACTCGTTGAATAGATAAAAAACAATGGGTTTGATCAATTTTCACCTGCATAATATTTAAACATTAAAGCAGCAACATGCATGAAAAAATTAGAGATGAATTCTTAGATTGTACCAAAATAATATACTGGAATGTCAATAGAACAGAAAATTTTTCAAATACTCATATCTCTTATGACTCATTTTAATATCCTCATTTCAGGAGTTTTTATATTGTTTGACAAATGAAAAAGTGATTATACAATATACATATCTCATCGCTTATCTTATAAGATTTAGTAATATATGGAGCAAGCTGCTGTGCCTCTTCGTTCCTTTTTCTCTTGTTTCTTTCCTCTATCTTACTCATCTCGCTCACATGCAACGAACCGTAAATACATTCCTACACGTTTGGAGGAACTCGGCTTCTTGGTGATAAAGGAGATACTATATTTGAGGACGAATAGTTATTCGAAAAATTTATTTCGATAAGAGATAAGTTATGTGTACGATTCTACGAGAAAAAATGTTTTTTCTCCGAACAGTTTTTGAAAACTGAACAAATTACTTTTCATTGATTTGAGTTTATCAAAAACCCTTCACTAAAATATTCAGAAATAAAAATATCATCTTCGCATGTTGTATTGTCATTTTTAAACATTATATATTTTATTCCATTAGGGAGTACAGGATACCGTTTGATCTTTCGAATTGTAAATTGTATAAACAATTGGATATAGGTTGTACGAGTGTGTTGCAGTTGAGTTCCCGTGATCCATGTGCAGGGAAAAGTTCTTCGCTGTATTACAGTTCACACCTCAATGAACAATACAACCGATATTAATCAGCACTGATCGGTTTATCTTAGATAAATCAGAATGTTAGGACGTACGGCTGCAAGTATTACCTGGTTCAATACAAGAAAACTCGAGAGAAAACTACTTTCGAAAGTTTCAGCAGAAAACTACAGCTCATATTTGGGTATCTAACTCCACTGAACCGTTAGTATTTTTATATAATCAACCAGGTAATTTTTGCAATCGTTAGTCGTAACATTCTTATTTGTCCGAGCTAACTATAACTCTATCTGATTATTGATGATTTCATGCGCATAATATATAAGCTAAGATGACAATATCTCTAGGGGAATCGAAACGTTAAAATGAACGTTTACAGATATTATATCAATTAAAATACACAACCTCCAGAAGTTTTAGCGAGATCCTAGACCCCAGTCCCAAGTTGTTTCCTGCTACCTTTGATTTCTACGTTTTATATTCAATTAACAGAAATGAGAGAACAAAAAATGCAATTAAAATCGATATGTCACGAAGAACTTATAACCCGTATTTTCATCCTAACCTTACTTTTTGTAGTTTTTGCTTTCTCAAAGAGAAAGCTGTGTAATGGAGCAAAAATCGACCCACCGAATCAGACCTCGGGACTTCGATTTTCGTAATCTACGGGTCGAAAAACATGGTAATCCAAAAGTGTCTATGTATGTATGTATGTATGTATGTATGCATGTATGTGTGCGTCCCGTTTTTTTTCGTCCACGATAACTCTCGAAGGAATGGTCCGATCTTGCTGAGAATGGCAAGATCTAGGCCGAGTTCAATTTTCAGCAAAATCCGTTGGTTATTTCCCTAGCAACCATTTCTAACGCTTTTTCTCACAAATCCTCATAAGTGCTCACTGGGGCTATGAGAGTCAACGAGAATCAATGAGAATCGATGAGATATTTCCCATAGCAATCACTGTTGATATCCTTTACATCCCTAGCAACCGTTACTTCGGAAGCTGGAAAATCAGTTTTAAGTCACACTCGATGGCCAAGGACACTGAATTGTTATATTTGCTCCATAGCAACCGTTGTTTACCTCCCTAGTAACCGTTGCGAAGGTTGGAAATGATCAATTTATTACTCATTTCCATCATTTTCGACGGCAAAGGACATAAAATCTTTCCAATTAGCTCTTTAGCAACCGTTGCTAAGGAGAAGAAAAATTCACATAAGTTTTGTTTCGTGGGTGATGTTGAAGCCTCTTTGAGAAATCATACTGCTAAGGCACTTGGCTGCGATTTTTGTATTGCAAAATGCATTGAGCTGAATCCGCGATCCAAGATTCTTGTAGTATACGTATTCAGACATGATAAAGTGCAAAATGTCACTTTCTATGTATATGTTTTAAATGACTAACGGGAAACACGTTTTGTTTTCGAAAATAAAAGTCAAATCATTTTTTGGAAAATTTCAAAATCTTGTGGCTACTCCTATCCACCTCTAAATTAATAGAAGAAAATAGTATGGGACATTGAATCGAAGTATTCGACAAGATCCCGGTATAATTTTGTACTAATACGAAATTTTATGTTTCAATTATATTGGCACGTTTCTGGAGTTATGCGCAAATAAAACGACCACTTCCTATCTTACTCTCTACAATTTCCCAAACTGAACACTTTACCTGCGGATCAGTTCTCATATACTGGTAAAACGGCCATTTTTTACTTAAAATAAGGTAATACTCGAATTGGTTAGATGAAAAAATGCTCACTCATTGAAAAGAGATCACCAAATATCAGAAACTACTATTGTCTATCAGAAACTTCGAGTCAAACGGCAATTCAGGAACCAGAAAAATTTGAATATCATTAAGGTTGCCGTATAACCCTCAGGGACTTTACATATAAATATATCAAAATAAAATGGTGTACAGTGTGTGTGTGTGTGTGTGCGTGTGTGTAGGGGTGGGTGGGTATGAGGGCGCACGCGCATCGCCCAAACCTTTCCAGGAGTGCAGCATATCAACCTCAAAAAAATTGGAAATATTCCTAAAATAACAACAGTGATGGCTTCAATTTATGAAAAAAAGTAATCGCACAATTTTATAGTGAGCTACCGACATCAATACCTTTCAACATCAACGATTCGACATAAAATGTATCTTTGTATCGGACTTTATCGGTTGTATTGTCCCTTAAGGAAGGTCCTCTTCTTAAGGAACTTTGATGTTTGCGTGCGGTTAAAGCACTTGTCTATGTAATATGAATTCGATAGATAAGACTTTCATAACAAAGATATACGCGAATAAATATTGAATGATAGTGTTGCTAGTTGCTGCAGTTGAAAAAAAAAACCAAGAATATTTCAGTCCAGTGTAAAGTAGAACTACGCCCAGTCGACTGATATTTGTTTATATGCATATTCTTACAAATCCCTAATCTATAAGAATAGCGCGAGCATTTTTTGCCCCAAAAAGATAGGCAGAGTTTCCAAGAAGGCATTGACCATTCTCTCACCGGGAAGTCAAGTTGTAACAATAGTCTGCACATACATATATATATGTGGAAGGAGGAAAGCATGAAGTGTCGGCGAAGTGTCGGCGAAGTGTCGGTGAACGTTGGTGCGCGCGCCAGCGATAAGCAGAGCAAATTTACACGCGAGTGTAGGCTCATATTGCGCTTTGCTGCCGGTGGAAATGCTCGAGCGCTGTTCAAACACACGTCCGGGAAATCAGCTCGTCGTTGTCGTTGGGTGGCCGGGAGCGCGAAAAAAATCCGCGGAGCCTCGGGTCGTTTACCCAGGCGCCGCGAGCTGATATAAATTAGCGGGCGTTGGCTTGGCGAGTCCATTTAGCGCCAGACCCATCGCCATGGACGCCAACTCGAGGCTGCTGCTCGTCGCGCTGCTGGGCCTGCTGGTCTGCGGCTCGCAGCTCGACGCCGAGCCGGCCCACCCGCAGCACGCCGACAACGCCATACCCCGTCACGACTCCGACCACAAGCTGCTGCACGAGTGCCAGAACTCCGACTACCGCACGTACATCAGGTGCCTCAAACGCGAGAAGAGACAGCACTTCAATTCGATCGGTACGATTTTGCACCGCACAGCTTCCTCGTTTACCCATATAATATCGTGCTGACTAATTTTATATTGTGCCTCGTTGCTTGCAAGCTCGCTTAGACGCTCGCGCACAACAATCGGGCGTCCTGGTGAGGAGCAATTTCACCCACCAACTCGAGTTCCCGAGAACTCTTATACTGAAAATGGTTCTTCTTCTTTCTAATCTGTAGAAACATTTCTCTATTAAATACTTACTGTCTAAAATACTCACAGTGATAAATCACTGTGTGAAAGTGAAAAATCTACAGATGGTCGAGTTATCGTATGTAACTACAGTGAAGTTTTCATGTAATACAAGTGAATATTCACTCGAGTTCTATGAGATTTGATAGTAGAAATTTTAACATTCAATTCCCGATGAGTCCTGCGGTGAACATTTACTTTGCGCCGAGTAAAAATCTAGTAGAGCCTTGTAAATTGAGTAAATTATGAAAGAAAAAAGTAAATTGCAGACAAGGCGGTGAATCGAAGCTAGGAACAGTTCATCAGCTATCCCTGCTTGGTCCTAAATGAGCCTAGTTCAGATACAAGAATATTTATATATCTATACTCAAGTCATCGAAAAGAACGGTTTGCCACCCACTGAAGGGCCGTAACTACTACGAATTAGTTATGTTCTTCAAATAATTTATGCTACTGTTTATTTTTAAAAAACTACAGAAGCAATCAATTTTTTTTCTTCAATTATTTCTATATTTATTCTCAAGTTTTCTCTATATGCAACTCACTTTTTCTGGTTTGACGTAAACCTGACTTACTTACTTTGTGTCCAAAGGTTATTCCATATATTTTTACGGTTTTTCTCAATAGTTCTACAAAAATAACAATAAATATTTATTTATCGAGCTTAGAGGACTATTTCAGATTTATTGAAAAGTCCACTTAGCGTGCTAAATAAATATTTCTTTTCAAAACTTGTGGATTTAATGAATTATTAATTACATCAAAAATAGATTGAGATGATTGTTTAGATCGCGCCCATCGATCAGTTCTCTAACCAATCATGCCAACAATCAAATGGTCATGATGACTTCGGCACTTTGGATATTACAATCGAATCCCCAGCTCGTGAAATTTACTCTAAACTGCAGGTATAACAAAAGTAGCTGTGTCGTCATCGGGCAACAAGTCATTCTGCTTAATACACATATTAAAACTAGTTGATTATGGATATGTACTGCATACGCGCGGAAACCTTCCAAATTTGCTTCTTGTATCCGGAATCGATGATTTTGTTCAATTCGTCGTAGGCTAACGCGTCATTTGGACAAACGCTATTTTTAACATTCATAGATTCTGGTCAGTCAGTCATATTTCGCAGTATAAGAAGTCATTTTTTGATGAATCTCATAGAATCACTAGAGAGAACGACCAAAAATAGTTCTGTTCTCATCATTTGTTTTTGTAATAGTATTGTTAAGAACGGAGTTATCATCGTTCAAAGATTAGATGAATTGAGTATAAAAAATCGTACAGAAAATCGCGTTTTCTGTCATCTCAAATGTTAATAACTCCATTGAAACGGCAGTGACAAAAACCTATGGGAAAAACTATGAATATTAACTTGTATTTAATGAAAAATGTAGTGTAGATTCATCCAATAGCTCGTCCAACGCCATATAGTGATTTTAAATGCAAGGATTTAAGAGAGTAGTTCAGAATAAACAAATTCGTCCATCTAAATGAGAATAGAATTTTCTTTTTCGCACTTGATGCTGTATCGTGGAACAATAAACTCTTCAAAGCGACCAATCTTAGAAATTGAATATTTTTGTTGTTTCACGCATACTGTTCGACAGAAGTCAAACTATTTCAACCACGGGTCAATCGCGAATCACTTTTTTTTTACTCAACTAAACTAATCACACAAGCCAGGTAATTACACATGAGAGGCAACGGAACGCTTTCTGATAGTGGAACCCGTCTAACACAAGAAACGCATTAATCCCTTACTCTTAGCCAGCTTCAGGCTATACCGGGTAGGTAAAAATAGCGGGAAAAAAATAATGAAAATTTCTCAGCAAACAAGACGCGGTCGTGCTTGGACGAGTGCTTCGAGCAGAACTGTACGACTTCGTTGTGCCTGCGCGATTGCCACACGCACTGCAGGAAACGCCTAATCGAAACGTACACCAAGACCGTGGAGACGTCGTTCGACTGCAACAACGGCGAGTGCCTCGAAAACGACGGCCACAACAAGCATACACCCAACGTCACCACCAACATCCACATCGAGAACGTCCTGCCAAACAAAACCAGACAGAACACGGACGACTCCAACGAGTCACAGGGTGTTCACATTAGCAATGTGATCTACAACCAATATGGATCGGGCTCCAATCCGACCAACTCCAATTGCCCTTGCCGTAAGTGCTAACACTCATCAGATCAATATACAACACAAGATTACTCTTTCAATCTTGTTGTTTGTTCGTATCGACGAGGATAAATTAATCGTGTCTAATTTCTCCAGAGCTCTCACGATAATACTGGAGATAATGGGAATATCAATCGAACTAAGAATGTTGTTTGATTTGACTTTTTGAAAGTTATACATTTATCAGATTTTCATTTCAAACCAGATGAAAGTATTATTATAAATGACCATAAAATCGATTCATTATTACGAAGTATATAATAAGAATCCGAAGAAAGTAGTAGTTGGTGTATATAGTTTTATTAAATTCACGTTCTTTTACAATTCCGTCAATTCGAATGTCTCGCGCATCAAAAAGCGGAACCATAAAAAATGTTTCCATAAAGCGATAAAGTTTAATTGCACACTTGTTTTTGACTTTTCATGGTTACAATTTCAGCCAATTCAACTAGTCACAATACCTGATGCTACCAAATTCCGATGAATACAGTTCTGTTTCTGGTCAGAAATGGATTACAAAATTATCAGGCAATTCTTCGAGTATATTCTTTCTTAAACTTGTTACGTAATTGAATCTAATGTCTATATACTCCAGACTTGTTGTACTGTTGAATGGAAGATCATAATCATTTGAAACTGAATTGTAAGCCATATCTATGCGTTTTAAATGAGACATTATAATTGGGAAATGTAATTTTTTAATTTTATTCAATGTAAGAGAAAAGTATTCAAGTTCATTTAACTTGCCTAGTGTATTCATCGGTACATACGTGAGATCATTTTGATCTATGAGAAATTTCTTCAATTTACTGAGATTGAACTTAGATTCAAGAAACATGACTAGTTCCGATTTATCCTTCATATTATTCATCGCAAGTTCAGTCAAGTTTGGAATCAAATTGAAATTTGGTCCAGCCATCAAAGTCATCCCACTGATATCAAGACTTCTTAAATTTGGTATGGATCTTAAAAGTGGGTCGGGAATGGGCATTAAATCGTTATCACTTAGGTATAGGTCAGTCAATTTTTTCAATTTGGCGAACGCTGAATTGGTAACTGCTTTTATAGAACTGTCATCCAACATGAGCTGTTCGAGCTCTGGCAGATCCAAACATAAGTATTTCTCGTCGCAATCTTCGGAATCAGGATTATCCAACACCTTGAAGTATTTATTTCTTCTTAAAGAAAGGAATTTAACATTGCCAAGTGATTCTTTGAACGAACTGGAGTCGAGTTGAGCTGCATCATCCAGTGTCAGATGGGTAATTGTTTTTGGTATATTCTTCAAAGTAGTCAATGGATTTCCACTGAGTTGAAGCTCGTTTAAGCTTGGCAAATCATCCGTCAAATCTGAGATCAGTTCTGACACGCCTGATCTACTTGCATATATCGATTGTAATTTCGGATACTTCCCCGAAATGCTTGAAAAATTGATGAACGACCCAGCATTGAAATTATCACTTACATCCACATGCCATAAATTTGCATGAGGTCCGAAAGTGAAGAAATTCGTCAAATTATTGTATCGCAAATCCAAAACTGTCAGCTTCGTCAAACCATCAAATGCTTTTTCAGCAATAGTTTCAATTTTATCTCTCCACATTCTCAGTAATGTTATACAAGTGTTATTGATCAAATACGCCTCGATCTTGGGTAGGTTTTTGTTTTCGAGAAACAGGTATGTCTCATTACAATTTTCAGATTTTTCAAACACACTGCTATCCACTTTGTCATTTAAAAATTGTTTTTGATGACTTTCTATCGCTGAATAGAGGATGTTCACGAGAATTAGGCAGCAGATTGCTCGGTTCATGTTGAAATTTACTACTGTTCAGCTCAATTTCACCGACTGAATATTGTGTCTCGTCGGTTTTATACGACGTATGTATTGTGTGCAGATAATACGACCGATGAAGTCATCCACGTTATATGAACATTAGATTAGCGATAAACACCCTTGAGCGTTATCCGTTGAATGCGAAAAGATTCAATACTATAGAGTTTAAATTTAGCTGAAGTTGCTCGTGTAAATATTATTTGACATTTTTGTCAATCCAAACATGAAGGATCTGTTGCGAAAACTTGCATTCGTTAGTGAACATATCAATGAAAGTCCAATTTAAACAGTTTATTTTACGTTCATTATCAAATTTAAACGTTTCGTTTACAAAGCTCGGGAATACCTCCCTCTTCTATATTCAGAAGTTTCGTTCAACATTACAATGTATCACAATTTATTTTTACAAATTATACTGGTAAGCTGACAAGCAATGAAAATAAATAAACTAATATCCATAAATTTTCCATAAATTCCATAGAGTATTGGTCTTTATTAATTATATGGTGCAAAGGTTGCTCACAAATTCTCTAGTGATATATTGGCGTTTGGACTATTTTGCACTGCAATCAATTGATATATTAGGACCAATTTTCATAATCCACATTTTCAGCTTCAACCGGTTGCAACTGCAATTCTTACCCTCCATATAATCCTTGGCAATCGTTGCCACAAATCACAATAGGGTTTGGTCCTGGGCCAATTGGTCCATATGGGGGAGGAGGCGGCGGTTGTGTATTTCCTTCTTGGCCGTGTTACCAAAAGTTTCAGGTATGGATTCGGAAATATTACTGTTTATTACACGTACCATAGTACCGTGTTACATGATTTGATTTTATATGTAGCAGCCACCATCGGCCGATTGTTCCATGTGCAATAATCCCTTTTTACGCTACCGGTGTGATACTACATGTTATGATCCTTCGAGAAATTATACTCAATCGATCCCACCAAGACGTAAGCATTATATTAAGCGTAAATCCAGTTGAAGAATCATCGATGAGAAAGTTTCTACATAATCGATTTTTCAGCACCTGCACCCAACCAACCCAGGACTGGTAACACCGGATGAATAGTCACAAGTTGCCGTGTGTCCAAAGATCTTGAGGCTCAAAGAAATTAAACCAGCAACCTACATACATTCTCGTGTGAAATTAATGTTTTTTATACTGTATAATCATAATATAATGTTGTAAAAAAATCCTGACAAACCTGACCTAAATCGATATCAAATTCCCGACGCACAACTGTGCTCTCTAAATTTTGAATAGTCGAAAATTACTATATATTAGTGAAAATTGCATCGTACAGAACATTCTTTCTCTATAAATAAAGATAGAAATTTCACTGAGAAATTGACTCAAAGTATCATATAATTCACTAATGATTTCGAGCAAGCAAAGTATTTAATTTTGACTATCTGATGCATTGAATATTGTCTATATTTTGATATTAATTTCTATCCATTCAAAATTTAGCGGATACAAAATTGCTATCCTGCGCGTATTCCAGGCCAATCGAGTAAAATCGCTATTAGCGCACTGGTGTTTTCTCGAATGGTGTTCGAATGAGGCGAGTTACTACGGGCCACCAGAGCGGCTTATACATAAGAACCGGCAAGGTTGCACGAGGTACAACGCAAACAATGAGGTGCAATATCCGAGCAATGCGTGTATACATACATATTGGGACGGGTGCTAATCTAGCGGCACGCGAGGGAGAAGCGCTCGTGTGTCTCGGGCGGGAGCAGAGGCTCATTGATCGGCTCACGTTTGGCCGGTGCGCGCAGCAGATAATCCGCGCGTCTCGACAGCCGCACGAGCTGCAGCAGCAGTAGCAATGAAAATCAAGAGAGAGAGAGCGGCCCGCGATTGCCACCAGCCAGTCGGCGCGGCTGATCCGGTGTACGTGGCTGCAGGGGCCGGGGATCCGTTATAAATTGGCCGGCCCGTGCACCTGGGGGCAGCTCGCTCGCGCGCGCGTTCGCTCGTCACACGTACGGAAGCACACCTGTCATAACACACCTGAGCCCAGGCGTCATCGCAGGGGGCTAGTTGCTCTTCGGCTCCAACGGCTTAATTTATTGTTGTAGGCCGCGCGCGCGCGAGAAAACTGCACCCCGGTAATTTACGGCAGCCAAAGCACATTCGTTATCGCGCAAACGAGCAAAACGCTTTCCCACCGCGCGCGTGTATATCTGCCGCGGTGCGTGCCCGGGTGATTTACTTGACGAATCTGCGCCGATCGCCGGGAGATAGCGGGCCGGGCGCCGATATTTTGACCCTTTCGCTCGACTTTGGGGAATCGAGAGCAGATTTTGGGGACGGTTACGGCGAGATGCCTATCGCCGCTCTCTGTTTGCTCGCACAGCTGCGCTAGGCAATTTTGCCCGGGCTTATCTCGTGTCAAAATTTATGTTGCACGTAATTCGGCCCGCGCCAACCCTGGAGCAGCGATAACTTTCGTGTCACCTCCGTGTCACCTCCGTGTCAAGATAACGCTGCTATTCATCCCTTTCGACGCGCGACCAAGTGTTACAGCTCGTACAGACATATACGTATACACATCCGTGTACGGTGTTTCGCACCATGCCGCGCTCGCGCGATCAGGTAGCAACCGGACCTACCCCACAAACACTACTACCTACTTTCTCCACTTCATTTATTTTGCTAACTATAGTCTAGCACTCCCAGCTAATCGCGTCGAATTTCCAATTTCACATAATTTTGAAATAGAACAGCTCGACAGTTGTTATTCGAATTATTTTTCCATGGATATAAGGTAACTTTACCCAATGTGCAACATCGAAGATTTTTCGCGAATTTCTAAAGGCTAGTTCTATACCTATCAGAAATCATCACTATTATCATCATTCGACCATTTCAACCCATTCAAAATATCAATAAATTAAAATAACTCAAGAGGGCCCCATGTGGCACTTTTATAATCGTTTATAACAGCCTCTGTGCACTAACAAAGATGATCAAATTGGGATTAAAATAAACTCGGAATCATATTCCCATGGATAATTATTGATAACTTTTTACATCTAGACAGAAAATACGTATGTAAATCATTGCAACATGTCTATAAAAACATTTATCTCTTAAATATTGATACTATTGCAGCTCTCTTTTTGAGTCTTGAAACTCACACACTCTTTGAGCCTTTAGCTTTCTTTTTAAATCTTAAATCTCGCACACTCTTTTGAGCCTTCAGCTTTCTTTTTGAGTCTTATAACTCACACATTTTGAGCTTTTAGCTCTCTTCTGAGCCTCTAAGCTTTGAGCTCCAACACTACAAACAATCACAAAAAAATTATATTTCAATACAAATCCACAATAGAAATAACTGCTTCTGCTGTCTAATCTATCCGTAACAGATACATTCCACTCAATCTTTCGATTCATAATCACAGAAAAGTCCATAATTGGTACATTAATAATTCATACGAAAACTAGTATTTTGAGTGAGATAGAAAACAGTTTGGAGAAAACAAATGTGGCCAATCGAAATGTAAGATGTTTTTACATAAGATAGAGTAATCACATGAAAAAAAATGAGAATGACTACACTTGATTATTGTAATTGAGTAAGCAGAGTGAAATAAGAAAAAAAACTGGTAGTAAAAGTTCAAACTGTTGTGAAAGAGTAGTTTTAAGGGCTAAATAAGCAAAGAAGCGACCGAAAATTTTATTTTAGTACTGTCAACATGACCCGAGGGCCAGAGAGCACCGGAAAAACGAAATCTGAGAGAAGTGCGACATTGGCTCTAGTCACCAACATTCTCTGATATTTTTTACATGCATACATAGTATGCTTGTAACGGAACAAATGAAAAGTGTTTCGCTACCATATTGTTTAACAATTGAATAAGATAATATCTACAGGGTCTTTTCCATTTTAAGGCTTATTCGTTATTTAAATTTTGAATAATTATGTGAGTATTGTTCTCGATAACGTTTATCTAAGCGTTGCTCACAGTTGCTTATACAAGTATTTCACGAGTATAAAACAAAATTCTTTGTTGGATTAGAATAATTTTACAATATCAATGGAGATTGGGGAATGGATAATGTTGAGTCATCTACATAACTACAGTTTTATTTGACTTTTTATCATGGCAATGAAAATTTCATCCTCAGTTGATGTTATTGTAATGTAATTTTAAATAAATTCACTCGTTTGTCTAATTCAAATCATGAGATAGGAGGAAATAAACTTGTACCCGTGACTCAATGAAACTTTCAAGTTGATCATAGACTAAAATATCGAACCATTATGATCATCATGCCAAATTGATTTTGAAACGACAAATTTCTTCAGTATACCATCTTTTTTAAACTCGCCACGAAATTCTATCTGATATCCACGCATCGAATCTTGAACTCGTTCCGTATATCTGGAAAATTTCTTCGTACCACGGCTGAACGTACGATTATAGCTGTACGATATAGATTATCAAAATAATCCCACGGCTGGAGTTCCATTGGCGCCTGTCGAAAGGGCAGTGTACAATATAAGCCGGCATCCTGCACAACGCGCACCTCGTGTGTAAACTGCCTGACCGTTTCACACCTTATTTCTCAATCGCACGGCTTTGTAAATGGGCTGTAGGCTGCGCTGAAGTAAGAGAAACTCGCCAGCACCACCTCTGCTCGCGCGCCAAACGTTTACAAAGGCGCGAGGCAATGAAAACAGCCGCGTGCGGCGTGTATAAATCAAAGTGGAAGCTCGCGTTAACACTTGATGCGCGACTTTGCTCTCCCAGCCGCAATCCTCGTATTATTTATATATCTATATGTTTTCGCAACGCTCGAGCGCGCGCGCGCGCACCTCCAGTTAGATAATGCGCGCACGGCGAAAGTGATAGAGTAGCATCTCGGCTGCGTGGGAATAGCAACGGTCGTTCTATAATCGAGCTGTGTCTGCTGCCATCGGAGAATCTGCCTATACCCTATACACATACACGCACTCGTACACGCGCGTATCTGCACACGTACACGCGAATTGACTCGGAAAATCCAGCGCTGCATAAGGTTTCAATTATACAATCGGATATATATCTAGCCGTAATCTCTAGTTTCCAATGTGTGCAGCTGATGCGCGCGGCGGATACCAGCAGTACATGCGTATATGTGCGGCTATGGCTCTTACGGATTCCGATCGGAGCTGCGGGCGTTTACCGCACCCCTTCGTATATACAACACTGAAAAAGTATTGTACGAGATGCTTCTCCGGCAATATAACGCAATTGCGCCGTTGTTGCCAAACCACAAAGATTTATCGTTTGCAACAGCGGTCGATCCGCCGTTTTTACGCGTCGAGCGAGAAAGATGCGTAATTGCCATACACAGAATTAATGATTAATCAATGGAAAAAAACGTTGCGGTGAAAGTTTATTCGAGTGGAGTTTCGAAGGTAATCATCTTGTCATTCTAATATCGCCGCGAAACCCTGCAGCACAATAATGACCGGCCGGCGCGACGATCCATTACTATCCGCGCTCGCTATCTCTTCTTGGATAAAAGGCTATTAGTAACGTTCGATTGAGGCAATGGCCCGATCGTAAAATTAAATTGGAAATTATCGAATTATTCGCTCGAACTGTCGTTTAGTTGGATACATAAAGACACGCCCGTTACACGGGGAATCATTCGAGTGAAAGTGTAAAAATCTTCGGATCGCGCGGTAATCTATAGCTTTCTCAATTAATTAATCCGAAACGCACCGGGTATGGGAAGAGCGCGACTGGCCCGTTATTATAGGAGCGGACGAATTCGAGTGCATGTATAGCTTCTGTAATATCCATCAGCTGGGCCCTGCCGCGCTCATATTACTCGGGGCTAATAATGAAAGAGCATATTAGTGTCTGTTTGTGTGAAGTCACATGCGGAACAACAGCTGAAAGGAGCGTCTCCCTCGCGCGCGCGCCTGCTAATCCCCTCGGCAATGTTTTGCCAACGACTTAGGCGCTATGCGTACGTCGTAATAATAATTGGATTCCGCGCGAGCGACGATCGGGCCGTTGGAGTCGCTGCACCAAGACGAATCCGCCACCGAGTCCCGGGCCAAATGACCAAGGCGTACAGCTGTACACGTCGAGCGGAGACAAAGAGGGCTCGCGGCTGCGACGATGGTCGTGTTATTAAAATTTCACGGGCCAGCGCTTCGTACACCCAGTAAGGCCGTCTCTCTTTCTCGCGGGGGGTACATGGCTCGTGGGGCCCAAGACGCGCGAGCCAAAGCGGCATGTGGCCAGCGCCGAGGTATGGAATTAGGCTCCCGGAGGAGCCGTTGGGGGTTAGCCTAGAAGGAAGCGGCGAATTTCCTCGCCAGCTATAATTGCGCCGACAAACGTGTCCCCGTCGGGCTGCTCACTTGATCGCACTCGCGTGTTGTCGGTGGATGTTTTCACCCTCATTATCCGACATCGACACATGGGTTTACAGCGCTGCTCTTTAAGGAGACACAAGTGTGGCAGCTCGCCCGAGAGACATGTGGCAAAGAAACTCGAATATTCAATTTTGACGAGTTGTTTCTCGCCGCGGCCAACTGTTCGTCGCTAACTGTTGTTGAGATGTATACCCCCGGGTATTACCGACCACCTCCAGGGCTTTTCGTTTCTTTCTTTCTTTCTTTCTACTACTCGAAATGCTCATTCGACAGCAGTTTTTCTCGGATTATCTCTTTTTATCTTTTACGAGTAGACATCTTTTTCATCCGACCAATTCGAGTTTTGACATTTGTTTTATGTGAATAAAAATAAATGCCTTGGAAATCATCGTTTTCCCAGTATATAAAGGTGAAACGACCCGCTTGGGGGTAAATTTCATGGTAAATATGAGACAAAACTAGCGCTGATAATGTTGCAGAACATTAAAACTTGATTACTCGACGTACAAGATCTCAATGAAATATTCGTCCAACTTTTTCTCACGTTGAAATCGTGCCAACAATTAACCCGGATCAAGTTGGTTAAACGACCGTTTCGAAGGAAATTGTATGTTGCGAGATAAGAATAGGCCGTTTTACCTGCATAGCTCCAGAAACATGCTAACCTAGTTTCAACGTATGAAAAATTTTGTTGGGACGAAAATTCCATCTGGATCTTGCAGAGCACATCTGATACATTGATTTTATTTTCAGGTACTTTTTAATTCCGTTAGTCGAATGGTAGATAGAACTACACACAAGACTTTGAAATTTCGCTGCAAGAAATTGAATTTTACACTAAAAAAAATGAGTTTCCTGACATCCTCTTAAAACAGATACTGGAAAGACGTTATGCACTTCGTCGTAATTGAGTAGGTTCTAAAAGAATCGTGGATCGAGAATCCAGCACGACACGTTTTACTATATACGAAAAGTGGGTGACCGTTTTGTCTGTATAGCCGCAATACCCGCAACTATACCTTATTCTCTGTTCTTTAATTTATTCAATCAATCCTTTCGGTTCATCAATTGCTCCTTTGATATTTTATATATTTTATATCGTTTACAGTGTGGGAAAATATTGTTTTTGTTCGAACGATTAACAATCTTTTATTTCATCGTGTGACATTCGAAAACGTTGTGAAAGTTGGGGAAAAAATCGTGAAAGTGTAGTTAGACACGAACGCCGAGCGTCTGAGGGGGATTTATTTCCACGCTGGCTGTTGCTCTTGGGAGATGAATTTAGTATCAGCAGCCGGGAGACCGGATGACTTCCGTTCTCCGGAAAGTCGTATTAAATTTCAATGTCAACTTTACAGGCTTTTAACTTGTAATGCTTTTATCGCTAATAATTTTAGCTCAGCTACTTCCGCTCTGTCTCCTCCTCTCCCCTTCCCTGTCTCTCTTCATATCTCTTTCAACTTTACGAGTCTTCTTTTCAATCTTTCGTACTCGAACACTATGGGAATTCAATTTTAATGTTTCACCATTTGCAAACTCATATCAAACACATTTGGAATCTTTTCACGCGCATAACTTGTATAAAGTGATTTGACAGGCGCTACACTGTTAGAAATATGATTAATATTATACTCGTCGGAAGAAAATTTCACAATGTTAAATTTATTGCAATTGATGATTAATTAGAAATGCAATGAAAAATATACGAAAGTTCAAGAAATGATATTAATTTTTACATTTTTCGGAGTCTTTCCATAAACAATAATCATATATTACACTTGGGGAATGAAAATATTGAAATACCAATGTATCGATTGCAAGAATCTCAATTTAAATCGATCGGCTTATATATATTGAAAACATAAAAGTTCATGTATAGGGCTCATTAATATTCATAAGCTCATCGATAACTTTTACAATCAAATTTAATGTTGTTCCGACAGTGTAGTTGGCTTATTACATGTATAATAACCATACCCACGTCTTCGTATCAGCGAGATTCCCACCACCCCGCCGTCGCTCAAGTTTGCTCAATGCATTGCTCGGATGCTTTCAGTTCCAGAGGAACATGTCTGGGGAATTCAAAGAGTCATCACGACTGGCCGGAGACAGCCGCCGGGAACTATGCAACTCGATGGAAGGAAATTCCTAATACAGTCGAACCATGACGGGATAGAATGTCCAAATGAAAATACCCCCGACACGCCGTCGCCACCGCCACGATCTTCTTTACGAAATCAATTTATTGCGTAGGCGTCGCCGATGGATCACCGAGCGTTCCCAGCAACTCCGATGGATCTATATAACAATCGAATTTCAAATTACTCCAATAAATATTACTGTCCACGCAAATGGTTGTTGCAGTATAGTTGATGAAGTAATTATCACTGTGTATAATCAATGAGTTCAATTGGTGACATCTATAAACTGGAAAACCCTTACTAATCATATTAGCTCATCACAATGAAACGTTTAAAAAATTCGCTTATCTTGATAATCTCTTTAGTGTCGTAAAAGTGATGCATTTGGGATCCAACGTGAGTTTCCCCGGGTTTCCCCACCCAAAGGGCTAGTTTATCTTTTTAAATAGTCCGAACATTACCTCATAATCGATCGACTGGCTCAATCCACCCCTAACCAGGGATAGAATGCCGATATCGAATTAAGTACGAAAGCTGCCGGTCATCGCGGTGCAGTGTAAATACGAGCAACAAACACAGCGAGGCATCCGTATGTACAAGGCAAAACAGTTTGTCTTTTTAACCAGTTAATGACGGGGGCTTGGGTGTACCCGGGGCTCGGTACAACAATTCATTGTGCTTAATTAGGAGTCGAATCGGGCGCGCCGATGCCGATACACATTGGAGCTCGAGACCGGCTGCGCTTCGCTCGGTCGATTTGAGTCGCGGTGCATTGCGCGCGATCCGCTCATCCGTGAAATCATACGACCCGCGGAGAACGTGTGTAATTATTATCGGGCGCGAGTCAAGGGCGCTCCAGTCTGTAGCGCCTCTCCAAAGTACGTTAGCCAGAAACGAGTGCTCTCTGCTCTCGACTTTCCGCCGGGGGCCCTCGAGCCGACGGCTTTCGTTTGAGTACACTTCATGCGCGCGTACATATACATACATGCTGCACGCCTCGTTGTTTTCCACGTTGCGTGAACGCGCGACGATGGAGTAATTATGACGAGGGTCCCGCGATTGCAACAGTCGAATCAACTCGCTGCGCTCAACACTTGCAGATCCGCACGCGATATTTTCGACTGCTGTGTAACAATTGTTTGTGTCGAGCTCTATCGTTGTGTTTTGCTTTCTCTCAGTCGCTCGTATTATCGACCTCCGTTGCGCTTCAATGAGTGCTTTTGACAAGACGCGTACGTGAAACTGCCGAATTGATTTCATGCAATTCGTGTACGACGGTGATAAAGATCATATAAGCCACGTACTAATCGGAAATTCATCCAAAATCCATTTAACATGATATACAAGTACCCAATATGCACTATCTAAGCGAGAAAGATCACTCCACCGTGTCAAATTAGAGTTTTCCAAAGTGGCTAGCGGCAAATGGGAGATCTACTCAATACCAAATTAACTCAAATACCTAAATTTTTTTTTGAGGAATAATTCCGAGTGTACCCAATATGAGCCATCTCGACGATATTTTTTTCCATCGGCTCTTTTTTTGTAGGTATAAATTGTAGGTATATTGTATGGTATAAATTGGAAAAGGTCTACGCTAAATAATAGTATTTTCAAAAAATGTTTTTTTTTTCGGTCATTAGACGCGTAAAATTCAGAGAAAAATTAATAATCCATGAAAAGGGGGGAGGGAGCTGGCACATATTGGGTACTCTTGACAAAAATAGATCTATCGATACGGTTGATACAAAGGACGTACGATGAAAATAGATTTTTGATGATGTAGATGAAATGCCAAGGAATTGAATGACGTATGTCGCTCGACTTGTTTCCCTAGTCTAAGAGTATTAAAAAAATTCGCACACACTTGAGCGAAATTAGATCAAGAATTAGAATTGGTGAAAGAGTGCATAAAATGAGCTATAACAAATTGGTGTAAGCGTTCGCGACCGGTCAATATGTTTCTTTTTCTTATTATTTTCTATTCCCGACAAGATTCTTGCCGCGGCGCTGCTCTAGACACGCGTATATATCGACGTGTTTTACGAAGAAAGACACATAACTGAATCTGTCCGCGAAGAAAGACACAACTCGCAATCCAGCCGCAAAGAAAGACACAACTCGCAATCTGTCCGCGAAGAAAGACAAATGTCGGAATTATTCTCCCGCGAATATTAACGAAAAAAGAGTTTAAACTGTAGAAAAGGCTTGTTTTTTTTTGTCAATGATAACTTACTCATTCTAAGCTTTCATTCCATATATTTTTTACGTCGGAAAATTGTGGGATGTGCGCCATGTATCCTTTTTGCGGCCAGACGCGAGTTGTGTCTTTCTTCGTGGCTAGATTGCGAGTTGTGTCTTTCTTCGTGGCTAGATTGCGAGTTGTGTCTTTCTTCGCGGCTGGATTGCTAGTTGTGTCTTTTTTCGCGGCTGGATTGCGAGTTGTGTCTTTCTTCGCGGACAAATTGAGAAGTGTCTTTCTTCGCGAACAGTTTGAGATGTGTCTTTCTTCGTAAGACACGTCGATATATGAAATACAAAGGGTGGCGTATATAAGTCTTCACAAAGTCTATGATACATTTTGACGAACTTGTGCTTGCTATACACGTGAATAAATTCGTAAAATCTGTTCAACAAATGATTGTTCTGTTTTAGATAATGAATTTATTAGAAAATACAGATTGAAAGGCCCGAGTTGACAATGGGAATTCCTCGACATGATAAATCGAATCGCGCTTGGTACTACATCGGTTCCCAAGCGTCATTAGCACACAACCATGTGGTTCAAATGTTTTTCCGGAAGTTGTCCGACCGTTGAAAACACCCAACAGCGGACAAACCGAGCACAGAAGAGGCCGACAGCGGGACAAGCGCGACGCAATACCCCACCGAACGTGTATCGAAACAGCGATATAAATATATATGTATGTATATGTACGAAGAAGCGGAGGCGCGACGAAGAGTCGAGCGGTTGTAATGTCGAAAGCGACAAGTCGGCGAACAATCGCAAGAGGCTGCAACATTGCCCCCCACGCGCAGACGTATCGGGGCCGTCGATCTCCGGCCGATGCGGATTCCGGAAACGGCTGCGCGTCGTCGTGTCGTGCGTCGTCCGTCCGGCGGCTACTATACGGCGGCGGATGGCGCCTGCAAAAGTCGACCGCCTCCGGGTCTGCGCTGCAGCCGCGCGTCAACTATAATCCCATTACTTGCAACGATTCCCTCCCCTGCACCAACTCGCGCGCCTCTGCGCCCGTCTAGACCCCCCAACGGCTGCTTCGAGACGAAGGCGCGACGAGCTCGTACGCACGGCCACGGCTCGCACGTACGGGGAGGAGGGGACAAAAAACCGAGCCGCACCGAAGGATCCTCGTTAAAAGCGTTTTAACTTTCGATTTTTCACGTCCGATTCGTCGCACGAGTATAATTGTCGGCGGGGCTAATTGGCCCACGGGACTTCTCGACGTTAGCTAACGATTTTATTTGCCCCGTGGGTGTAATGTCCCACTCGAATGACTGCGTCGTCCTCGTTTGCCAAAACTCGGCGGCGCCCACCCCGCCGCACCAACCCACGCATTAATGACTTCTTGATTTGACGGCGCGAGCCGGCCGATTATCTCGTGCAAATGTGCCATTATCGTTTGGCAAAGTTAATGCCGACTCGCATTCGTAATTTCATAATGTGTTTACTACGGCCTTACCTTTGTCTAGTCCAGATTACATTATGGAATCTCCCATAGTTATTTTTGGCCGTTCCAACTTTACGAGGACCGAACGAGCGATGTGTATCGATCGATCATTCCCATATAGTATCTTTCCAGTGCTCTCCAAGTTAATACAACGATTCGCTTATCGAGTAGTAAACTATACGCAATGGACTTGGATAGCGTAATCTTGACTCATAAAATACAGCATTAATACTATTTGTGTCCATGAATTATTATTATTAGACAATGTTAATTAATAACATCTTGGAGGGAAGAGCTAAATTATTCGTATATTAATATTCCGAGGTCAAAGCTCAAATTATACAGATAGAAAAATTGAGGATCAACAACTTTTGAAAATTGTTATTCATGCTCTTATCAACTATCGACTTTGATTGGATATAATTCATTTAAATCATTTTTGTTGGCTTCTAGAAGATATGAACGGCGATATTCATTAGATATATACATTATATGTAATGTAGGGTATAATTTGTGAAATCAACTCTCTGCCCATTTTTCATTTAGGGAAAATATACTTTGCCAGGTTTAAACATTTTCGTCTTGATTTTCACTTTTTATTGCCGTCCGGCATTTTGCAGAATTCGTCAAGAATAATCTCAAAGTAGACCATAGCGTAACCATAGCGTTTTTCGTGATTAAATGACTCATTTTATGAAAGCCCAGGATATTAACCAGCATTTTGAGATTATACTTGACGAATTCTGCAAAATACCAGACCGCTCAAGAAAGTTCAAATCAATACGAAAATGTCGATATCTTGCCAAATATATTTTCTTCAAATTCAAAATTGGTTAGGAAGGGTGGTGGATTTCACAGATAATAATTATCTGCCATGAATAACCAATTATTGGCCATGAATATGTATGAGCAAAATATTAACAATGGTTAATCTTATATGGCAATCGGGCTTATATGCTTCTCGTATATATCACACGCGAAATTAAATAAATGTACACAAATCAATCATCTTTCATTAACATAAGTTTCTATAACCGCGCGCAATATCTCGATCGGACTACATACAGTTGATTTTTTCCTGAACTTCGAGCGTTTGATCTTGATTAGAACGAGAGCCGAATATATGCTGACTCAGTCCGATTTAACGAGTATCGATGCGGGGATGAACGCGTATACTCTTCATCCGCACGTGTCCGAAAACGTAACGCGCGTACTGTCCCGGGAGATTTATACGATCTAATAGTTCGTGCTCCCACTCGCGTATATATACATATTATGTAGAAAGCCGCCTAGCCCGATTTGATCTGTGTCTCGGGACGAGGACGGCCGATTTCCAATTTGGGACCGATCGATTAGCGGATCGAGCGCTCGTCTAGTTGCGTAACCAGCCATTTGCTAAATTGCCCCGTGCGCGCGATGTAATCCAGCCGAATGTGTCAGCTGACAAATACAGCCTACTTATATACACGCGAGTAGTGTTTACACGTATACCACGGGTACCACGCGAGATTCGAGCGTATATGTACATACTTGCAGGGTATACTCGGGTATTAGGACGTGCGGGGCGCGCCCCCGCACGATATTGCTCCTCTCCAGATATTCGCCCGCTCCAATCAGCTGATGTACTTTTCGCTTATGTGCAGTGTGTGTGCACTGCACCGCGCGGAGGGACAGCTGTCCCGCGATAAGTGCGCCGAACCGATTTCCGACCAATCAAATCACCATTAGCCGAGCGCGGCTCAACCGCGAACGATTTATGACGAGGGGGATTTTGCCCCCGGACTGATTAGCCGCGATTGTGCGGCGGCCGAGCCACGGGTGATGCAATTTATTTTTGCATTCCGAGACACACATCGGCTGGGAGCTCGGGTATACACGGCGCCGCGACCGGCTAAATACGCGCGGCCATTGTGCGCTCGGCAAATTACAGTGCTTATATGCTAATGCAACGCACGCGAAATTACTCCCGTGGAAGAATGAAAAATTAATCACATCGCGATAATGCGGGCCGGCTTTTCCGAGACACCATTTTTTTTATTTTGCCTTGGATACTTTTGATCGGTTCTGATCGATTCGGATTTATTAAAGTGTTCTGAGTGCAGCGCACGGGAATAATCTGAAGAATCGTATGACGAGGCATTGTTCGATTCGAAAGACTTTCTTCGACTTTTACAGAGTCTGTTGAAATCATATTATTGTACGTCGACGGGTCCAACGCGTGTATTGGGCGGAGATGAAAAAAATTCGCGAGATGATGATGCGATGATATTCAGAATACTGTATTTTATACGCTGTGGAGAGTCATCCCTCAAATTCTACCGTTCGAGACCGATCGAGTTTCAAGAAAATAAAAAAAAAAGAGTCTGACTAATCCACCGTCAAGGATCGCCGTAAGCTTCTATATATCAAAGATTTCATCGAATTTCTCCCGTCTGCAGTAGCTTATAAAATATTATACGCGCGAAAATGATGCCGTTACTCTTCAGTTGTTCTGTTATTCATCTTCATAATGCCGCGAACCAAAGAATATCGTACTTTCGTTCAATATACCAATGTATTTTCTAAAATATTCTAGTATTTCAAAGTGAGAAGAGGTACAGGAATTATTTGCAATATGTTACTTCAACTGAATGATGATAATTGTGTAGCTCCAGACCCCCGTGAAGATGTTATGCATCTATACGATTATTAAAAATTCCCGACACATAACGAATGGGAATGGGGATTTTTCATTTTTAGATTAGTATATATGCTCATGAGAGCGAATATAATGGAGCAGAGCTCACTTTCTAAATCGTTACAATGCACGCCGTATATACATACATACACACACATACAACGTTAGCATCCGAACCGGTTCGTGAAATTCAAAACGGGATTTACAGAATAGACAGTTTGGCGCGTAAGCGATTTATCCCCGCAATAAAATCAGCACGGGCCATTGGAAACATTCGGCGCTAGTTTGTAATAGTCGCGGCGTATTTCACTAATGTGAGGATATGTCCATTGTTAAGATGTAATCAAGCCAGGCCCATTACACAATCCGCCGGGGAAAATCCGTCGTCCTTCCCGTGCGGGACGGGCGGGAAGAAGAAGAAGTAGTCGAAGGGAAAAAAAGGAGAAAACCAGCTCGGTGGCGCAGTGTGGCGAGCTCATCAGCGCTGCTGCTCCCCACGGCAAAACTAATGAAACTCCATTATGGCTTAATTGCCGCCCGTCGCTGTCGTATACACACACCCCGTGCGCTTCTCTTTCTCTGTTTCCCGGGGCAAATTCGGCGGTACGAGAGAGACACGGTCGCGGCCGGGAGAGGGACACCGGCCGCAAAAAGTAGCTCTCGAGTTTTTGCCCGCCAACCCAATTTCATGGAGCATCAAAATAGCGCAGCCCGCATCTGCTGCTGCTGCACGTGTATACCATGCCGCTCGTGGAAGCGACCGAGCGAATATATATATAAGGTGTATATATATATATATTTAGCCACAGGCACAGGCTAGAGAGGCGGGAATACCGGGCGACCGCCAGCCGCCGCCGAGGATTATCCTGCGACGTGGGTATATGGCTGAAGTGGCGAACAATATCGGTTCAGGGTCTGCAGCCAATTCATGGAATTGCCCAAGGGATCAAGTACGAGCTCCGGGCTGCAGCGACGATCTGTCGCCTCGAGACTGCGCGTCGTGTACGCATACCTATGTACGCACGTTATTATATGCGTACATGCGCCCAGGCTCCGAGGGAATTTTTGTTTTTACCCAAAACTCAGCTACAATGGATCCACAACATTGTGTGTCCGTAGCTGTCTTTTCAAAATAACACGTGTGCTCGAGCTGCGTTTAATTGTTTTCGAGTGGAGGACTCACGATCGTCGGGTGTGTTATTGATGCCCCATCGGGGCCCTGCACTCCTCGTGCGACTGGTCATGATGGATTAACGCCGGGATTCGTCGCATTTACTCCTCGCTTGTGGCAGGGAAGTCAAATGTTCCACGACCGCATAGTGTCGACAAGCGGCCGCATCGGTGCAGCGTCTGTGCAAACTGCCGAGAATTCGCAGGCTCCGATGCTTCGTTTTGAAATTTCGATGAAACGCCCTTTCAACTGTTGTCCGGCCATTAGCGTCGTCTCGTCAAAGACTTGGGATCTTCTTTCCCATGGATAAATACGGAAAAAGGAGCTTTGCTCCAAAATTATGCTGAAGACACACTAAAAAATCGATTCCCCGATCCAAGAACACGATGTTCGAGCAAATTTTTACTTAATTTTACTCGAGTACATATTGCAACGTGTGCTCGAATCAAAAAATCGTTTTTGCTGAGTATGTCTGATGATAGAATCGACTGTACAAATATTGATCATCCTGGAGGATAGAATCGAACTATTGGATATACTGCTACTAATATACGATCAGTCCGACATTATTAAGTGGGTGCAATTTACTTGTACTTCTGGTGTTGGATCCCCAAAGTATGAATGTCGATATTCATTGGACGCACACGTATGGATTATATAAGTTTACCACCGTACCATATATGAATAAATGAAAATCGAGCCGAGTTGCAATTGAATCGGCTTTGTCATCGTAATCTGCGAGGATAACCTGAAACGAGTGGGAAAAATTTGAAAATACAGGGGAATCAATGCGAGCCGTATCGGTCGTATTCGAGTTTCATGCGCCCATTCTTCCCCCGGTTGGATTTCTACCTGAGCGAAAAATTTACCGAGACAGTATACGCGCTTGAGCCTCACGCCCGATCCTCCCCTCCTCCCCCCAACAAACCAAAAATCGCTCCGGCATCGAATTGGAAATGTCGCCGTGCTGCAGCGCATCTCGGATGTACCCCGAACGGCCGGTGTATATACGTGATTTTTCCGCCAAGACAGGGCCGAACCCAATCGTCGTGAATATAGACACCGAGTGCCGCGCGCCCTCGAACCGCATGCGCACTGCTTCGAAAGATCGAATGAACCGGAGATAGCTGCAGCTGCCAACAAGCGCACTATACATCTCGGGTTAATTGCGATTTACAGCTTTTAATCGAATCGCGCGCGCTCGCCTACTATTTTCACGGTCAGCGCGTGCCTATATATAGATATACGCTACCGGAATACACTCATGTGTATACGAGTTATATCGTATACACATAAGTTTTATAACGACTTGGATGCTCCTCGATCGCGTGCCACTGGCCAACTATGTTACACACATACCCATGGGTGTATCCAGGGTTCCCTCGTTGTCAGGGCGATATATATAGCTATGTAACGAATCTCGGGTTGGTTTTGTAATATTGTTCGTCCTCACGCTGCGATACTCACGAAAGTATCTTCTTGTTCGCCCGAGATGGCCTCGAATAGTATTTTCGCCTCTTTCAAACGGAATATAAGTATATTATTCTTGATCAAAGGAGAAAATTATTGTTTCAAGAAGATTCTGTTTGAAAGTAACGGAAATTCTGAGAAATATTCGGAATATGATTATCCTATAGAAACAGAAGGGATTTTTTGTGAGCGAACTTATTCCATTTTGCATATACGAGTACAGTTGGTACAAAATCAAAATCGAATCGACGCCCCACGATGCAATGTTGAGTCGACTTTTTTAGATTGGCTCGTTTGAAATACTTTTTGTCTCAGTTTTTGTCGGTTTCCGTAAGGACTCGCTATCGCATATGTAGGAAGGATCGCGTGATGTTTCGGCGGAGCAGTGACCGATTCGTGTATCGAAAAAAGCCATCTCATCTTTCGGCTATCGACGCGAGACTCTTTTATCCCCGGATACGTCGTGCGGTACGAGAAACATTCACCTCTGAATCTCGCGATACCGAGGAGAAATTATTGTAAACGACGCGCGTTCCAGAAGATCGCGGGTTCGTTAGCATAGTGAAATTCCCCTCCCGGCCCGAGAATAGAAATAAATCTTGCATTTAATATGTAATTACATACTCGCGACGACTGAGAATTCACGGTCTGCAGCTCGATCGGCTACTGATTTCCCGTGAAATCGCTGCATGAATGAAATTCGAAATCGCCGAGACAGAAGGCACTATATAGGCGTAATAGTAATATAGCATTTGTGCGCAGAAAGAAAAAAAAACGACAAATTTCTCCAGCCGTTACAAAATGAAACTTGCGCATTTTCACATCTCGACCGTATAATAATCGACGGTATACTACAATTCCCAAGCGGCCAAATGAGCGACGGGGGTATACGATTGATACAGCTGCTGGTGCAGCATCGGTAGCCCATCGGCGACGCGTGTCACAAGGCCGAACGGAGCGCGCGGGTCATAAAGCTATAGGTGCGCGGCGCGCCGGGGGAGTCAATTAAGAGCGCGCGCTCGAGCAGATATACAGCGTGGGCCGCTCGCGCGCTTTGCATGAATTACAATAAAGCCGGGGCGCACTTGCGGTACCTATATATACACGTATATACTCGTGGCGCGCCACAGCCACGCGAAAAAACCGGCCCGTCGCGCGGCCTCGTTGCGTCACGCGATATCCCGCGCCAAATCCGGCACCGGCTCTCCTCTCTCTCTCGCGCGCGCGCAGCGCATTGTTCGAGCGAGGGCTCGTGTCCCGTGGGTGGCGCTAGCCAGCCCACGCACGAGTTTTTTTTTTTCAAAAATGCCCAACGTTTTTATCAACTTTCCATACTGGCTTGGTCGACCTGTTGAAGACTCGAGATCGAAACACCGGGGTATCGGCAATTCGTCTTTTTTCCCCCTCTGATTACGTTTATACTCGACGATCACTGGTCCTTCCCCCGAGCCTCGAGCATTCTTCGGAGAAAAATAAATTGAATGGCGTAATGATCGTTGGAGAAAGACTATTAATTCATCGAAGTTGATCCGTGTGGCTCATGATTCCACGAGGATCTCGTGAGGTTTCCTTCGAATACCTCTGAGACGGGGGTCTTGCTGCTAGTTGACAGAGCCGGTTCGCGAGTGTGGGCATACAGCCATGATTTTTATATCGGGACGCCTGCGTGAATCGATAATATCGTCTGATGTACACACGCTCGCGGGATAATGAAAAATTCTAGAGCGGTGGATTATCGTTTGGATGATTTACATACACACAGATGCAGTGCTGCAGGTCAAGCGGAGCTTCGCTTTTATGCATCTACGGAAATCCCCCGAACGTGAAGTAATTTGAGGTCGGCTTTGGACGAGTAACCAAAGGAAAAGTTAATTTCGTGAATTGTTGCGCGTGATATTGCAGCAGGGGGGGCTGGGCGTACTCGAGGCGGAGCTGCAAGTAAACTCGATCGGTCCCAAATTCACGCGCCTCCCGAATACGTGACCAACTGAATGTGCTCCGCATTTGCCATCATATAATACGAAATACCAGTCGGACGAGCTACAAAGGGTATTTCATTTATTATATTATCAGTCGCAGACAATCCTACCAGCTACGGGCCCTTTGTGCCATCTTAGACCCAAGCGGTCCTCGCAGTTTCACTCGTTTCCCCCCGCATGTCTGTTACTTGGGGCCATGCAGGCCCCCGAGTTTCGTGAGGCACTAATTTTATCACGCTTATTAAAATTCCGCAAATGAAACGAGCATTGCAAACGATCGTAAGTTTATGATTCGATGTAACGACATCTCAGCCGAGCCGATGGAGCGCATCAGTAAAATTTACATCACTGCGCTACACCAGGTATATACTAAGTTGGAAATTAATGCCCGCCATAATTTACAGATCAATTTGAGTCGTGCGTATTCATTGGCCACGCGGGCTCGTCAGGCTAAACTCCCGCTAATGAGTACATATTTTTCTCGGAGCTGCTATAAAAAAGGGGGAAAAAACTCTTGGAGATCGGCGCTGGAATTAATTAATCTCACTCGATGCGTGTCTCGTTGGGCGAACCAACAATTCCGCGTCCCGAACGAGAAGATCCGAATCTGGAGCTCGAGCTTTGTGAAAAGCAGTCATTGCCCCTTGACGTTAATCTCGCGTGACTGACTTTTTTTCCGCGCGTAAACGACCGGAGTCGCGTGGTATACCCGACGAAGAGGCGCAAGTCGATTGTGTATATATCTCGGTAACTTTCCAAACGCATGAATCTCTCTATACGCCGGCGGCCGTCAAAACAACGGCTCCATTGCGTAATTTGCACGGCGTATTGAAAATTTGCGAGTGCACACTCGGGCCTCGTGTATAATACATAAACGCACGTATAAAAACGAGGGGGCCGCATCGTATACACGTTGTATATCTCGGGGCTGGAATCTCGAGGCGCTTTATACGTGGGCCGAGCGTCTATACGCATAGGCGAAATTGATCCGGCCGTTGATGGTGCGCAGATTTGCGATAAGCTGCGCAGCTGCGCCGATATCGACAGTTACCCGTTCGGGTATTTTTCAGCCGCGCAGACGCAGCCGTCTATTATACGGTTATGCAATACACGCGCGTACTCCGCGAAATTGCGAGCCGAGCTTGTTAATGGGCTAAACGATTTTTGCCCTCGCGGCGCCGCGCGCGCACTCCGATGCGTGCAATAAGTGTCCGGTTTCAACATTTTTCTCGCACCCGCTGAAACTTCATGATCTATTGTTTCCAATTAAACACGTACTTCCATTTGCGGATAAGCTTTTCATTTTTATCCTCCGAGCGATATTGCACATACACATATTATGTTCGACTGTCAGGTTACCGCGATAGCTTCGAATTGAATCGAGAAACCGATAATTTCTTCTTTATTGTTGTTGGCGGTTAACTCGTTCGATTTGAAATAATTAACAACTATTCGACAGTGGTTTTGGACGATTACTTGAAACATTTACTCGGAAATTGTTGAAATATCCATTATTTTGAGCAGTAAATTTCTTTTCTACGATTAAATAATAAAATTTCACAGAAAAGTTGAACAAAACTTTAATTATTCGTAAATCGAATTTGTCACAATTGGTATTCAGGCAACAATTTTACATTTACATTTTACATTATACAGTACTTTTCAACTATTTTCAAGCTATAGATGACGTTCGGATGATAAAACGTGTAAGGAAGTGTCCGGAGTAAAAATGTCGCTTCGAAGAATCGCAGAACCGAGAAGTCAGTTTGATTAGCCGGCCCAGAGTTTGGATGTTTGTTGTGTTCGTATATACAAGCACGGCGGCAATATAAGAAATCGATTGCGCAACGTCCAATTACCCGAGTATTCGATGCGGGAGCTACGGCCGCTAAAAAGCGGCGGAAAAATAAGGAGGCGCATATAGACGAACAAAGGGCGCGCAGGAGAGAGGGAGAGTCACACGAGATCGTCCGCGCGGAATCCCAACATCTCCGTGGGGTCTTGATTCGCTCGCGCGGCCGCAGCCTCGCGAGAGGCCTGGTATAAAAAGGCTAGGATGCGAAAAGCCCCCCAAGTATCACTGGGTTGTTTTATGGCAAAAAGTCGCTGCTGCTGCTGCTGCTTGCGCGCCACTCCAGTACTTTGTGTGTCGGATTCTCGCTCTTTTGCCTTCTCACCGCGCGCGCACTCGCGGCTGCTTTTATATATATACTTGGCCGCGCGAGTATATAGGAAGCGCAAGGGCCCAACGGCAAGAAAGGACCATTGAACCTTGCTGGCGTAGCTCCTGTGTATACTCTGCTCGAGCTCAATGCTACCAGCTTGTGTATACCCATTGTTTAACTCTATATATCTCTTATTCATGCGGACATCGATACACGACGAAAACGCTCGCGGGATTGATTTCCGACGAAATGTATAAATTCGACTCGTTCGTCAGTTGCACAAATACTTTTCCTTGAACTGAAAATTATTCAGCAAGCACAACACACGTCCCCGTGGCTCTTTTTTATTTTTCTCTTTTATCAATTATTCTTCTTTCACAATAATGAAAAGTTGCGCGACGAGAAATCGCGAATAATAGTATATACATATATTCACACGGACCGAAGGATCAATTCAGTCATTACAACGAGCGATCGGTCGAACATTTTTCATCTCTCCCAAATCGTCGCGCCGTCCTAGACATCGTCATTAAGGTGTTGAAACTCAATGCGAAATATCCTTTGGATTAAAATTCGCTACGTTCAAACGATAATCTTCTAACACGACGACCCATTCTTTCGCGCGCGGCATTCTTTTGTATGCAAAAAAAAAAAATTTCCAATAAATCTGCGACACGTTACACTCGGTTCCAGTTGCTCAACGATCGCTCGAAGAAAAGTTCGCATCGTCGAATTACTTGTAAGTAAATCCATCATTATTTCCAAATACTCTCCGTTAAAAAAAGAAAACAAATTTTTCATACTTCGACAATCGTATCCCGTCCGAAAATAAAGTTTACGATTCGGAACAAACATCTCGTTGAAATCCGCATATCTTTCGTATGCATACATCGGATCGCGCGGTGGAATCGGTGTAAAATCTGCAGCCGAGCGTAATCGCCGAGGCGTTAGCACGAATTGACAATAACGAGTTTGCGGAAATTCGGAAAGAGCAGATAAGGAAGGGCAAACAAATCGAGAGGGGCTGACGGGTAATCCGTTCGACACACATCAGGCGCGCTCCCTCCCACGCGTGAGCCCACCGACGGCTAATATATTAATCGCAGCGGCGCGCGTGCATATTTGTACACATGCGGATCGCGTGCGACGCCGATGTGTATATACACTCGCGCGTATTAGCCGTCGGGCAATTGAACAAATGCATCAGGGCCTCGCCCTGAAACCAGCCGAATCTGGCCAATTCATCACAATTCATTACGCAACGTATATACTTAGGCATAGACGTGAACGTCCCCGTATACTTATACATCTATACATATAATGAATACGGCGCGGGGTGGCGCGCGCCCTAATCCGAAGGCATCGGCCGCTCGGTGCGGCGGCGGCGGCGGCGGCAGATGCGCGCGCAGCTCCTCCTCCGAGACGCGCAGCCGAGGGAGAGCCGGCGGCGAGCGGCGACTGCGGCACTCAGTTGTGTGAGAGCAGCCTCGACGAGTGGACGTGTGCTCGAAGCGGTCGAGTTTGCGCGTGGGCTGCATATACAGGGGTCTCCCAGGTAAACGACCCACTCCGGCAACAGTATACCTGGCACGAAAACAACGAGTCTTCGGGATTTCGACGCTGTTTCACCACCGATGCGGCCACAGGGGAGGAGGACCGCTGCGATTATGCTGTGATTCGATACACACTGTAAGTACTCGCCACTGTTTGTCTTATTTTGCCCGCTCCAAACCGATACGACTCGTATGTGCTCCGAGTCTCGCTTGTTTTTGGATTTCGATTAGCTGTATGTATATACTTACACACTCGTCTTGCACCAGAGCGTCGATCCCCTTCTGTTTTCACGTCGCGCGCGCATGACATCCTATCGTGCGGTTCTTACGCTCAATCGTGATTATTATTATTTTTTTTTTTAAACGATACTCGGATGTATTTTTAATTCGTCGATGATTTTATTCCCGACCGGAGCAAAGCCCGGCGCAATCATCGATTGTTTACATGCGCCGACTGTTTACAGTGTGTATCTCGTTGACCCCAGCGCACACGTACAAAAACACGTCTCGTCGCATGAAAATACCTGCTCTTTTTATATTGTTACTTACATGCGATTCAACAATGTGTTCATCTCGCACACTGCTACAATAAATTCAGACATGCAAAATTTGAATATTGATATTTTTCTCCTCATATAATTCTCGTATGCTATTAAAATCGTCGATGTTCGACGACGGGTAAAAATTAAAATCGTTCGTTGGTATTCATTTTACGATCTTCACGAAAACATCGAATTTCAAATCCCCCATCAATTCAATAAAAAATATGAGTTCGACGGTATGTGCAGTCGTATGGTACTAGTCGCATTCTCGTGCCGTGCGGTTCCTGAATATATGTGCAAATTTACAATCCATAGAAGCGCGCGTAGTGGCCAGTCGTAAATCCCGAGCAGTTAATAGCATGGGGTAAGGCAAACATTGCCGAACACACATTGTCGAACTCGTGTTCCCCATATGTCTGGGCAGGGGTGGGGTGGGGGGCAAGCGACGCTCGGGACGAGGAAAAAATGCCCGGGGAGCGAGGAGAAGCTCCCACAGATACTCGGAGATAATCCGGGAGCAATTAAATTTTAGCACTCGGACGCCAGGAGCTGGAAAAGTGGGCTTTATTGCCGATCCTGCGCCGGCGCGCCCGTCCGTCCTCGGTATTAACCGCTTTATTGCTTAGCTGCAGCCATGCCCTTACGGGCAGAGCGCGCAGCTCCGCTCGGCCGCGCGACCCGACTGCAAAACGAGAAATTTACCTGCGGCCTTGCTCCGAAATCGGTCGGACATTGGCTCGCTGGCTGCTGCTGCTGCTGCTCGCTCGCTTGCGTGAGATGAAATTACGACTGCCGTCGCCTTGGTCCTCACAAATTTATGCGTCTCTCTCCGTCTCTCTGTTCTTGTCTTTCGGTCGCGCGAAACTTTTACTGCGCCCCACAAGTACCAAGCATTTTGACGCGCCGCTCGAATTTCCCCGTGTATACACGGATATTATCGATTGAAAAAGGCCGGGAAAACGAGCCGGCACGAGAGGCCCATAATACTGTATGGGTGCAGATGCGCCTCGAGCGCACCGAGTGTGCCAACGTAATCCCTCGGCGAGCGGAGGCTCGGATTTTGAATTTTCATATAGCTGTAAAATGTCCCTTTGTCGGGATTTTCCATTGCTCCGACGGGGGGGAAATTCTCGCTTGGTAATACTTGCATTCGATTCCCCGTCGCCTGACGTTTCCTTCCTTTCGCACCGCAGCCGGAAAAATCTTTACGACTCCTGAGCGATACTTGAAATCGAGCAGGCGCATAAATTTTATGTGAAACCGTCTCGCGCGCGAGCGCGCGCCCAGCTCGTTTTATTGTTCGAGGGATCATATACCCCCCCGAGTTTGTGTAACAGAAATCCAACGTCTTTCGCGCCTCCGCAGACAAGATTTCATTATTGGTCCACGTCGTAAAGTCATCGATCCGGTCTCATTTCTAAGAGACAATACGGGTTCGCGCAACTTGGCTAAAATAGCTCCGTAGCAGTATATCAAAATTCGCGAAGCTCAAGTGGAAAAACAATTGCGGGTAGTAAGCTCTCGGTAAATTTCATCGGGACAGAGGAAGAGAGACGGAGAGGAAAAAGCGCGCGGCGGGAGCGTTTGGAAAAGTGGCCCTCGGCTGCAGCAGCCACGGAGAGAAAGGACTCGAGGTTGCGCGTCTCGCTGGCGAAGGTATATATAAAGGGGGGTAAGTACGTATAGCTACAAGCGCGCGCTCGGGCAAAAAGGAGGAGGTGCAGAGAATCGCGCGAGCGGCAATCGGCCAACGAACCCGGGGCAGCACGAGCCGGCAGCGGCGCGCGAGCGACCAGCAGCAGCAGCAGCAGCACTCGAGCTCCTCCGAGATTCGCGCGCCCGATACGCCAAGCCCAACTTCGTCTCGAGGTTTATCCTCTCGCGCGGCGTCGCCCGGTGTGCGTTCGCGCGCTTTTCACCGGTTCGGACCACCCGGTGACTTTTCATCGCGAGTCGTCGCGTCTAATTGGGCCGTGCCTCGTGTACTTTTTACCGGAGAGGCGCGTTCAATATTCTAATGGATTCCAAGCACCGTAATGAACTTTTCACTCGGTGTATATTCCGTTACGAATTCAAAATCGAAAGCCAAGGCGTAGAGCGTACATGTATACGCGTCTCGAGAGCCAGAGACATCGAGCAGCGGAATATCCGCCCCTAATCCGCTCGGGAAATCCCCAGCGAATACGCAGGGGCCCCTCGCGCGCTCGCTGCACAGATACTCCTCGACGCCGCTGCCGCCACATGCGAAAAGCCCGTAAAATTTCTGCACAGCTCCGCCCCCCCGAGAATATTCGGGCCCGGCGCGCAAAGCTCATTAAGACCGCGCGCTCCGCTGAGCATATAGTTTACCGGCAAAAAGCTCGAGAGGGAGCAGGGGAGGGAGAGAGAGACAAAGGTGGCAGAGTCACGCACTGCAGTCGAGGAGAGCAGCAGGTATATACGCCGCGCCAACAAAGCCGCTGCTCTCAGGTGCGCGCGCGCGAGCTATACTACGGTCATGGGAACAGCCCCCGAAAAACTGCGTGGCGCAGCCGAGCAGATGTCGATTGTTCGCAGGGCTTCATCGGCAGGTTACTCTCTCCGCGGCCCTCCGACTCCCACGCTTCTCCTTCCGCGTATGGGGCCCTCCCCACTCTTTTTTATTCCCTCCACACGTGCACGCGTGGCCCGCGGCATTTAAACCTCCCCTCCGACCCGTCCGACCCCCCACACACACACGCGCGAGCCCGCGCATTGTACACGACTTACGCCCGTGTTTTTGTCGGAGATTCGCCCGCGTATATTTTCGCCCGCGATCAACGCCGCGCGGCCGGATGCGTCCTTATACGCTCGCCCGTATACTCCCCCGTGCGTTTAGACGCGAAATTGTACGCTGCCGGAGAGCGGAATATTAAGCAGCCGCGAGCCGGCGCGTGAGAAGAGCACGAGCGGCTGGAAGATTATTATCATGTGCTCCTTGGCAATCTCCGGCCGCGGCTTCGATTGTCGCGCGGGCTCCGGCTGCATTCGATTCTCGAACGCGTTTATAACACATCGACCTTGTGTGTATTTCTCCCGTCTTTGTATATATATACCCTGGCAAATTGCACGCGCCATACGTGAGCGCGCAACGTGAATTCAGAGTACTGCTTATACACCGCGGCGCGCACGCGAGCGATAATTTCCTCGGTAACTGTATATCGAAGCCGGTAGAGAACGCATTAGAAGAAGTTATTTATATATATTCCCGACTAACGCGGCTTTTTGTACATCGCGCGTATCTCCGCTGGTCCGCGGGACCCGACCGAACAATATCTGTATGTGCGTGTATTAACACTCGAGCGAGGTGCGTGATAGCGAGACGTTAATAACGCGAGCAGCTATTGCCCTCGCCCCGGCCGCGGCGAGTTCTCGGGCATGGCTCTCATGAAACATTCATACGCGGAGAGCCGGTACACGCCGCGTGTAAACACGTAATCATCTCGATCGTTCTCGATGCGCAGGCCCGATTTTTCAGTGCGGAAACGGCTCGTTCCGCTTCTTATATGCCAAATCGAATCTGTGCCCGCTCGCTCGCGACTGTCCGTATCGGCTCTTCTTCTTTTTCTCCGGCCGAAAGCGACGAGCCGCGGCGAAAGTAAAAACGCCGATGCCGTCCTCGCGAGGCGATACGCTGACACACATTCTGTATCTCGACGGCGTCCGCGGCACACAACAGCCTCGCGCGCACCGCGAGTGTAATTGCGCGAGCGCGTAAAATCATTGCGACGCTCGATCGGATGGAAAAGCCGTGGGATATGAAAATCCGCTCGTTAGATTAATAAGCAGCCTCGGGGGGACATAATTGCGGCGACAATGATTCCGAGATCGGCCGGACTTTCGATTTCCGAAAGCCGTGTGTCCCGCGCCTTTTCAAGCGACAGCGAGAGCGTTTAGGTAAAAACTCGTTGGTCTTTTATTTGGAGAGTTTTTTTTTTACTTTCTTCGTCGTCCCGCGTGAATTTCTAGGGAGAAACTCCGACGTTTTTGCATCGAGCGTATACCGTTGAATCGTCGACATTAGATCGTGAGTTTTTTTTTTCATCCAACGAGCGCGGCCGAGAGAAACGTAAATATCCCGGGGCTAGTAGGACATAATCAGCCCCGATAGATTCATCCCCCGAGTCCGTTGAAACTATAAATCTCATGGCGATCGTGTTTTTTTTCACGCTCTTCCAAAATAAAATCTACGCATATGATTCACGTGTGTCGGGAGAGCACAAAAGCCCGGGAACTTGATGTATGTATATTCGATTTCGCCAGGTAATATATATCCAAGTGTATATTAGCCGATATAGATTAATTGGAGCACGACGCGAGGTGGGTCGCTCGTAAATTTCGTATTATCGCTGTGGGAAAAAATGGTCCTGGTCGCTCTCTAAAATAGGGATGGAACAAAAAAGTGTGCGCGTGCAGGAAGAGGGTCTTCGACGCGCGCGCGGCAGCTGCAGCCGCGCCACGTGTTGCGCGCCCCAGGCCCACCAAAACACCTTTGTATACATGCGAGAGCGGGGCCGGCCGGGTGAATGGGGCTTCTTAGCACCAGTCAGTGCGGCAGTCTAGTTTCTCCGTGTATACGTATGCGGGGATACTTTTTCTCCCACGGCGCGGTAGGCGGCCACGTGCTGCTCCGTATACAAGCGTTTCCTCAAAACGAATTTCCGACGCTCCGGTGCGCGCTCGCCCGCTCATGTGTATACGTATGCGTGGGAGAATCGGCCCATCAAGATGCGGTCGCTGTGGGATTTCAGTGCCGCTTCCCGGATTCGCCTGCGCGCGCACTTTGCGCCCGGCTGCACCTGGCGCTCGATCGCCCGTACGATAATTTGACTCTCTCACGCGCTCATCATCATCATCGTCTCCACTTTCGAGAGCCATACGCTCGATGCGTCCTAATATATCATGCATATTCGAATTGTCGTCCAAGCGCATACGGATAACCATTCGACGGTAGCATCGGCTACGGAAATTTCCGTTCCCTCGGTGATTCTCGAGAGGTTTTCATTGCACTGTTTGTGCGTTACTTCGATTGATATTCATTCGAACATCGGCTCGTCGAGTAGCCCAACCAGCGATACCCCCGTGGAGCCACTCTCCGACAAAGCGCGGCAAAGTGGTTGCGAAAATAGATGGACGTGCGCGTGGGCGTCTCCCGCTGCTGCCTCCGCGACTTTTTCACGCGAAAACCGAACACGACGCTGCCGCCGAGTTATCGCGGTGTGAATTGACTTACGCGTGCCCGCGACGTTTATTATATTGCGCCCCACACGATCCCCAACGCCTCGAGTGTGATTTTCCCCGCGGGGGCAGGACGGAGTTTGCAAATCGTTGCTGCACCGCACAACGCGCTTTGAATACAATTGAACATCTCGGCTTTTATTGCTCCGCACGGCCCGCTGTAATTGTTCTTCGGAATCGCGTTGATGTGACGTTTGCGCAAGCGAGATTTTTAGCGCGACTCGCTGCTCCACATTTACCTTGTTTTATTGCCTCTGTGTGTATCTACGCAGAAACGCGCGCCGCGTCCGCGGATTGTGCAAAGCTCCGGCCTCGTTAGCATGAACAATCGAAAGCGTATCTATCGGAAATCCGAACCGAAGCAAAGTTTGAATTTTCCGAAGAGTATAGGATTGGCCGAGCGCGTAGTACGCACGAACAACGTATTTAAGAGAACGAGGGGAGGTGGGGCGATTCGTACGGTTGAGCCTGCCGATTTTTACCCTCGTCGAGAGTCGGCTCGTTTTCTGGAGAACAGGTTATCCTTGGCGACCGCGGCCCGCAGCTCTCGGCTGCTGCAGAATTAAGTGCGCGCGAGGCTCGGGGTTCGTTGCGAGCTGCGCTATTCGCGTTGGCCATGGACGTGATGTATGTACTTGCGAGCCTCTGTTGCACCACTTTTTCGATACGAAACCCGCGCCCGCAAAAAATCGCGCCGGCCTTTCGTCATCGCCCCCACCCTCCCGACGCTCGGTCCCCCGCACGCCTGCCTTCATTCATCTCGACCGGTAGCAAGAAACATAATTGCGCCGGTTTTGTCCCACCGCGTTCTGCTTGCCCGGCGTATAGTTCGGCTCTACTCCCAGCGCTCAGTGCGTGGTCTCGACCCACCGAAGCGCTCGATAATCGCGAATCCACGGGGCTTTGTCCGGCTGGAAAAACATCGCAATGGAGCCGGCGCACGCTTTACGGTTTTAGCGGTGAGTGGAAGGCGCGAGTCGTAAAAGTAGCCACCGGATGATTCACTCCCCGGGCGGGAGGAGGGAGAGGACAAGGGAAAAACGAGGCAAATGGGATTTATTTATAAATTTATTTGGAGTGAGATATATTTAGACCGGGCGCGTGCGAGATTGTATTCTACGCCCGCGAGCCACCGGAGTTCCTCGGTTTTTCATCGCTAAAAGGTTTCGCCGAGGTAGCGAGAAGCAGAGAAAGAGAGACAGAGACAGCGACGGAGTTTCTATAATTGAGTGAGCGCGAGAGCCTGCGGCTTTGTTCAAGTAGCTCGGAGCGCCGATCGCTTGTGTATGGGGATTTTAGTATATACGCAGGCCGCGAGATTAGCGCGCGGCCGCGAGCCGGCTCTCGGTATAATTTTACAACGGCAATTGCCATGGATCGCTCCGAGTGAACGCAGCCATCGCGAGAAGTGATCCACCGCTATAGAATCGCCCGCTGCAGTTTCCGCTAATCCTCCGGCGCAGCTTCCCCCGCCCGCCTCGTTCGATTTCTTCCTTTTACTTTTTACAAGCGATAATTTCCGTCTCTTGGAATGTCCGTTGCGAACTCGGAGTGAGACAAGTGCGAATTGTCCCGAGCGTACGTTTCCCAGTCCGCAATATTATGCCCAAGGCAAGATTATTACTGAAGCTAACTTTGGTTCGTTGTTTGTTGCAGAGCGAAGAAACATGCGGCTGTTCAAGCGGAGGTCGCTCGACCAGAGCCCGCAGCTAGTGTCGGCGACGCCGATCAGCCAGGACGCGCTGCCCGCGGATCGCGAGGAGCCAACCAATAAACAGGAGCAAGCGGATAACGAAGCGCCGAGACAGCAGAAACCAACGCCCGCGACGTTCGCCGCCAAGAGTGAGTTTCCTTGTTTTTTTTTCCTCTAACTCTCCCTTTGCTACGCTCTCCCGAGAGCGGCATATCCGAGCCCCCGGAGAGATCGTTCCCTGAAATCCCAAGTACGGAGTTATTGATTCGAACGATTTGTCCATCCGCAGGTCTATCCACTTGGAGCAAGAAAGTCGGTCAGAAATGGGACCAGCTGAAGCGAGCCGACAGCTCGGAATTGCTGTCGATGTCGAGCAGGAAGAGCCGCTGGAACCCGAACCGGAAGAGCTGCGGCGACCCGCTGGACAAGTCGGCGACGCTGTCGTGCACGCCGGAGGCCAAGCCAAAACGAGTCGGCCGGGTGGAGTCTCTCCGCAACCTGTTCAAGTCGTCCTCGTCGACGGATCGGGCGACTACGGGCCTTAGCAACAAGTCGCTGTGCATAAGGGAGGAGGAGGACGAGGACGAGTGCTCCGGCCAGCGGATGGAGAAGTCGCTGAGCGAGGGAGCGCTGAAGCAGCACAGCCTGCACGAGCTGGCGGCCAAGCGGCAGAGTCTGGCGCGCAGCATCCACGACCTCGAGCGCCAGAACGTCATGCTCAACTTCTTCCTGATCAACCAGGCGGCGCTGAAGACGCGCGAGGGCGCGGACCTCGCCAAGCAGACGCTGAAGCAAGCCGAGGCGGCGGTCGGCAGCCGGAGCCCGTTCATCCAGCACAGGCACCGACGCTTCAGCGAGCAGTCCGACGAGCTGAACGCCAGCCTCGCGTCTACCGCGTCCAACGAGTCGTCCTCAACCGGCAGGCGGTCGACGGCCGTCAGCAGGGACCTGTTCGACGCCCGGCCCACCTGCGAGCCGCTCAAGTCGGCGGTGGAGACCGGGCTCGAGGAGCTAATGAGCGGGCTCAAGCTGGCCTGCGACGAGAGCGGCTACGACAGCGACAGCACCAGAGCCGGGGCCGACTCGCCCGACAGCGGCAAGTCCGTCAGCACGATCGACTCCAAGCCTGGGCGCGGCTCGATAACGCTCGCCGAGTACGAGGGCGTCGACTTGTCGATGGGCAGCAGCACCCCGAAGAAGCCCGCGGCAAACCCGAGGGAGCAGCCTCTCCCGGAAGCGGACCAGTCTTGCGGGGCCGACTCGACGCTGCTCGTCTCGGAGCTGTCGGGTCTGTCCGAAGTCAAGCAACAGCATCAGGAGCAGCATCAAGAGCAGCAGCAGCAGGAGCAGCAACAGCAGAAAGAGCAGTCGCTGCCACGCACCCCCGAGAAGAAGCGACCGAGCAAGAGCTCGCTGCGAGGTGTTATCGCGCACAAAAGCAAGCCGAACCGGCGACACAGTAACGCGAGCGTAATGAACCTGCTGGACAACGCAGCCTCGCCGTGCAAGGACTCGCCGCCGGCGTCGAAGCTCGCGGCGGCCCTCGCGGCTGGCCAACTGCAGTACTACCAGCCCAAGCGGGCCCTGTCGGAGCAGCTCGACTCGGGCGCCCCGGCCAAGCGCCAGCCCAGCCAGCCGGCCAGCCAGCGGCCGCTGGCCAGGCGCGAACTGAAGACCATGCGGCTGACGGTCGCCGCGCCCGGCCAGCTCGGCATCAACGTGCACAAGTGCAGCGCCGTCAGGCCGTACTACGTCATCTCGGGGATGGACGAGGGACTGGAGGCGAGCCGCTCGCGGCTGTTCCGCCTCGGCGACGAGGTGGTGAGGGTTTCGGGCCGCCGGCTCCGGGGCATGTCCCTCGCCGAGGCCAAGCACGCCCTCAACGCCTGCTCCGGCGCCGTCGAGCTGCAGATCGCTCGCGAGCCCAACTTCTTCTTCGGCGCCGAGATCGGCGACACCTGGGCACCCGAGCAGCCCAGCGCTCAGTCCAGCTCCCAACCCACCGAGGCCGAGGTCTGGGGCCCCAAGCCCGACCAGGCCCCGCAAACCCCACGGCCGAGCCAGCAGCAGGACGAACAGCAGCAGCTCGGTGGCTGTCGAATCATCGGAGCCGTCACCAAGGACGGCAGGACGTTGTCCATGCAGGATATGGAGTACTCCGACGCCGGCACCGGTGGCGACCCACAAAAGACCAGTGGCATGCTCAAGTTCCAGGTTGGTACAACGCTTCACACATAAGCCCTGCCCAACAGCAGTTCTCGAGCGAATCATTCGATACGCACGTTTACTTTTTTCCCCGCAAAATATTCTTCGAATTCGTTCGTATTGGCACAGTGATATTAAACGTTTTGTTGAATTGCAGGTTCGGAAGCGCAGCCAGACAATGACATCGACCAACACGAGGCGAGCGACGAGCCTCTCGATGGACCTGCTGACGGTGGTGCTGGAGAAAGGTCCCAAGCGACTGGGCTTCACCATCGTCGGTGGCTCCGACAGCAGCAAAGGCAAAATGGGCATATTCGTGAAGGAGGTACTGGCCAACGGCCAGGCGGCAGAGCACGGCGTCCTCAGGCCCGGCGACGAGATCCTCGCGGTGAACGGAGCGCCTCTCGAAGGCGTCACCCACGCCAGGGCCCTACAGATAATAAAGAGCGCCAAGCAGGGCAAGCTAGTGCTGCACGTCGGCAGGAGAGACCCTTCGCACAAACGGCTCTTCTCGTCCAGACACAGGATTTGCGCCGAGGATTGAACCCAACCTGCCTATCTTACGTGGCTTGTACAAAATACCTCCGACCATTTCGTGATCTCGTTTTTTTTTACTTGTTAGTTTAGCATACTCACACAATTATTTGTTAGTCCGGCGTTGTATAAAGCAGAGCTTATTTATTTAATTCTATAGGGCGTGATTGAACAAATCGTTTTTGTTCGCGTTTATGTACTTTTTGCACATAGGTAGACGAGAGTTGAGTAACGATCTTGGGTGTCGGCGATTTATTATAATTTTTTTTTCATTTTTGTACATACAGCGATGCCGAGATTGTGATATTTGAGAGTAATTTAGCTTAATTTAGGGCGTCTCGAGAAGTTTCATAGCAGAAAACTTTTAGGCAATTTGATAATCCGGAAAGAGTATTTTAAGTACAAAATTCGATTGTAAATTTTGTAGATTGTAAGCCGATGCTCTCTTTTTTTGTTGAAAAAAAATGTATCGACATTCTTCTTTTACGAGACTTCTCTTTGGATCATCAAATCGTCTAGAAGATTTCCTGATAATTTGGACATCGCGATCGAATATATGTTCCGTAAGATAAATTACAATGCTGTCAAATGATTTACAGATAAAACTCAGTGTATCACATCGTTGATTAGTCATACACGTGGTTTAGTTTAGGAAATTTATTGTAAATTTTGTATATAATGTGAGATTTTTTTCTTGGGGCGAGTTTTCGTAATAAATTTGATGTATCGATTATAAATTGTCCTTTTCTGTTTGTATATAAATTCGGGATAGCAAACTGAAAATTCGATATTTTTCATTGTATAACGTCTAAACATATATTCATATGATCGTAAGAAATCGAATTATATTTTGTAATTCAAATTTAAAATGAAAGGAAAAGATTAAACTCTGTTAGACACGCGCTAACTGAACAATATTTGATCATTCCTTCGAAATCATATATACCACAAGTACCGTTTGGCGCATGTTTTTCAAACATGTTCTTAGCTACAACGGGAACGTACTGCGCACGTTATTTCACGATGAAACTGAAAACTCAATTTGGCTTACGATTGGATACAACGTAAGTTACTCGCTTTAGCATATTTATGTATAAATGAGTATTTGATTTTTGTTCATATTTAGTGTATTAGAATTTTATTTCTAAGCTTCTCGAGACTGACATTACAAATGTCTACCTGAAAAAGTGCTGTGATACGATTTGTAGTCACGTAATCTTTAATGAATAGATGTACGATCATCAAATGTATATGAATTATATTAAATAAAGATGATTTCGTTAATAATTTGGGTCTAAAACTTTCTATCACTCGATCCTATTAGATTACATAGTAACTCTCCAAATGAATGTTATGATAATTTTGAATGATCCATTAGATTAAGCTATAATACTTTTTAAATCATTAATAATACCATATTTGAATAGTTCGAAGCTATATCTCACAGTACTATCCCAGCTATTCACAATTGGAATAAGTATATAAGAAAAAGTCATGACTATTCTATGATCTGATCCAAATCTGATCGAATTTAATGCTAATGATCATACTGAAACGATTCATTCCTAATTACATCTTTGATCATGAGGTGACCGTCTGAATAAATTATTTAAGGGGTAATTTACAGAATCGACCTATAGCGAAAAAAAAATATTTATGGCCAAATACAAAAAAAAAAGTACATTTTGACACATTTTTCTCACACTAAAAATATGGGTTTTGCATGTAACTCAAGTGAGCCCAAGTAGGTCCCTTTGAACAGAAGCTAAAAATGATTTTTTATTGTTCCAGTTGTGAATGAGAGACCTGCTAAAAAGTATTTCAAACGATATTATTATAGAAAATGGACTTTTATTCTATAATAATTCTATAATTATATGATAATTGTTGATTCCAAGTGATTTAAGATATAATTGTTAATTACTGCGTGATTATGAATTTAGAGACTGAGAAAAATGGATCAATATCCAACCTGTAGATGTATAGAGGCTGTAACAAGTGATTATTGAAAGGTTTTACTTAGTTTGGCAACTCGTATCCAATGTGCCTGAGTTGAGCGACTTTGGTTTATTGACATTTTGAATGGGTTAAAAACGGTGAATGATGTTTATAGCAATAATTTCTAATAGGTATTGAGCTAGTCTCCAATTTGCCGTTTGAAGAATATCGAAATTTTATCATAGTCAAATTTGCGAAAAACCCTTAGAGGTGGCACATTGGGTACAGTTACCTGATAAAGGCGTTTTAAAAATATAAAACTTAAACTGTAGTACTGTTCTAATATTTTCTTTAATTTTTTTTATGTTATACGTGATCATAAACGCTCATTTCACGCACTCAAATCGGTGCGTGAAATTCGCGTAGATAACTTATAACATAAAATATCGTATGCAACTCGTGAAATGCGATTTCACTCACTTGTTGCATAATATACTATTTTGTAGCAAAGCCATCCAAACCCCTGGTCTCTCACCGCAGGGGGATCAAAAGAAAGTTAGAGTGACAATTGAATCTAAGTATAGTTTTTTTGTTATCGTCTCACATGGTGTGATTTGGAACAACGAGTAATCAGAATTTAAATTGTAACAGTAGAAATGCAATTGTGACACTACATTGTCATAAAATCTTACTCTAGTTATGTTACTTGTGGTTGGATAAATCATGTTGTCATTGCTTTGGTATCCAAGCACAGAGTAAAAAGTCACAAACCATGATCTTTTTCAATTTATTTCATATTCGTAATCAAGTGTAATAAGTGAATTATTAGTTTTATGTGTATCGAAGTATGATATGCAGTGGATCCGGCAAAAAGTCTACCAATTGAGTGAAGCGTGGGAAATTGCGCCTCAGAAGAAAAATATCAATTTCAGACGAAAACTGCGACCTTAACGGAGATATGAAAATTAATATATTGGGAATATTAGATCGTTGGACCCTCGGACGTTGAATATAGTCTATTTTTCATTGAAACTATAAAAAAAGTTTGGTTAAGATTGATGATTGGAATCCAAAAAGAAGTTCTCACTAACTTGAGCGAAATTAGATGAAATGTCACGATTACTAAAAAGACTGCAGAAAATAACTCCCGATAATCGTAGCAACCTGGTGTAAACGTCAGCGACCGGTTTAAATGTTTTTTTCCGTCATTATTCTTCACTACCAACAATAGTTCGTGCCGCGGCACTACTTTAGGAAGACCGGCTCATAATGAGTATAACTACCTTATATTAAACATTCCTTATGAAAATTGACAGTTTCAAAGAAACAAAGCATGAGTACGTTCCACGGTTTGTTGAATTAAATTCCTCATTCATAACTGTATGACATCTTTTCGTACGGATAGATTTTCTAAAAGTGCCCATTGGGAGTTGGGTAAGGTTTGGCAGAAAAACTTATTTCAGCAAGTTATATGGGAATCTTTCTTCTCAATAATTTTATTGAAAAATCTCAATATCAATTATACAGTCTTCATACAGTCTTCATAAATATATATATATTATACTTTATACAAAAAATATATTCTTCAACATGTTCTCTGCGATACAGAGTCAATAAAGGAAATATATTAATTAGATTGATATCCTATAAAAATAAATATTTTTTACCGTAAAAGAAAAAGTGGGATGGTAAATTCACTACTAATCTAAGTGCAACGTACGTCATCTCATAGGTGGTAAATACGTGGGAGCTGGTCTCGCCGGTGGTAAATATAATCTGCTCTGTGGTGTCGGTCTTGGTGGTGGTAGATACGTTCTTGGTTGTGGTGGAGGTCTGGGAGGAGGTAAATAAGAGGCCTTAGGTGTTATTATTGGTCTTGGTCTGGTAGGTCTCGGTCTTGGCACTGAATATGGTGCAGGATAATTATATGTTACTGGAGGAGAGGATGGCGGTGAGGGATAATTATAAGTTGCAGGGAGAGGTGATGGTGGTGGTGGCGGCGGCGGTGGCGGTGGTGGTGGTGGTGGTGGTGGTGGTGAGGGATAACTGTAAGTCATTGGTGGAAATGACGATGAGGGCGGAGGAGGAGGAAGTGACAGTGGCGGTGGCGGTGGCGGAGGCGGTGGAGGCGGCGAAGGATAACTGTAAGTTATTGGTGGTAATGGCGAGGATGGAGATGATGATGGCTGTGGGAACGTAGAAGCTGGTGATGATTGAGTTGGTGGTGACGGAAATTGTGTCGTCGTCGATGGCACAAGTGTAGTTGGCGGCGATGAGGGTAACGAAGTTACAGTTGAAGGTGGGGAAGGAAATGGTGTCATCGTGGATGGCACAAGTGTAGTTGTCGGTGACGAGGAGAATGGAGCTGTTGAAGACGAAGGTGGATTTGAGGGTGGTGATGGAAACGGTGACATTGTTGAAACAGGTGTCGTTGATGTCGTTGTAGCTGGAGAAGATGTAAGAGTCGGAGAAGGATATTCGTAAGTAGTCGAAGTTGGCGATGGAGATGTGTCAGTCAAAGAAGGTACTGGAGGAGGTTCCAACGATATTGGTTGTTGCGAAGGAGTTGCAGAGCTTGACATCGTCACTGCTGGAGTAGAAGGTAAATCAAATGAGGTCGAAGGGGACGGATAATTGTAAGTTACGGCTGTTGCCAACTGCTCAGTGGTAGACTGTGTAGGGTAACTTGAGCCTAATGTTGTTGACATAGTCGAACTCTGTGTCGACGCAGTTGAGCTCTGTTCAGTGGCAGGTGAGGACGGATACGACGACGTAGATAGTGATGTATAAGTCGATTCAGAATTTGGAGAAGAGTATGTTGTACTAGGTGATGTTAATGATGAAGTTGACATCGCCGTAATTTGCTCAGTAGATTGATTGACTGGATAAGTTGTAGTAGTTGTAGAAGAGGGGGCATACGTTTGAGAGGTATAATCATCTGCTACTGGTAGTGTCGTTTGTCTCACCGAAATTGGAGGTTGAGTTAGCATCGTTGAATAACCGGGCAATTGACTTGTAGTACTTTGACTAATTGGTTCCCCAAAAGTGACCATAGGTGACGGGTAATCATATGTGACAGAGGTGCTACTTAGCTGATTGTCAACCGCACTTGCTATTGGCAAAGATCTCATCAATGAACTGTAAGGCTGTTGAGCCGCAGTCGTGATTGTTGATATTTCCGTAGAGCGTGATAATCTCTGGTGCGAGGATGTTATTAACTCCGTTGAGGACCCAGCGATTTCAGGATTCAGTGGCGTCGTTACTGCTAGAGATGACGAAGATGGAGTTGACGATGATATTATACTACTAGATATAGAGTTTGGAAAATTAGAACTCACGAGAGGTTGGCTGGATTTAACTGTTGGTGAAGTGCCGACACTTGAGTATTCAGAAGAAAGAGAAGAAGCTGTACTACTGTCATAAGTTAATGTATCTGGTGCATTTGTAGATTCTACAGAATCACTGTATTCAACAACAGGAGTAGTTACAGATGAATTATACGTGAACGGAGTGCTAGAAGGCGATGAGTCATAAGTAGGTGTTGTCTCGTATATTTTTGAATACGAAGGAGTAGTACTACTAAGCTGATTGTCATCTACATTTGCTATTGGCGATGTTTCCATCGATGAACTGAAAGGTAGTCGAGTAGTAGTCATAGTTGCTGATATTTCTGTAGAACGTATTAACCTCTGACTCAATGATGTTATTAACTCTGCTGAAGACCCAGCGATTGTAGAAGTCAATGGCGAAGTTACAGCTAAAGATGACGAAGATGCAGTTGACGATGACATGATACTACTGGGTATAGAGCTTGGAAAATTTGAACTCACAAGAGGCTGGCTGTATTTGATGGTTGGTGAAGTCCCAACACTTGAGTATGCAGAAGAAGAAGCGGAAGCTGTACTACTACCATAATTAGATGTACCTGGTGCATTTGTAGCTCCTACAGGACCACTGTATTTAACAACCGGAGTAGTTACAGATGGATCATAAGAAGGTGTTGTCCCGTAGGATGGCGAATACGTAGGAGTAGCACCATAATATGTAGGACTCTGAGTTGGCGAAGTCGCATATGATGGGTAATTATTAGTATATGGAGGAAGATACGTAGGCGCCGGGGTAGAAGGTCGGGATGGAGTTGGTGGAAGGTAGGATTGTGGAGGTGGTGGTGGCGGAGGAGGTGGTGGTCGGGGCCGTGGAGGTGGTGGTGGAGGAGGAGGAGGTGGTCGTGGCCGTGGAGGTGGTGGTGGTGGAGGAGGTGGGGGTTGAGGTCGTGGAGGAGGTGGGAGATATTGGGGAGGGGGTGGAGGAGGAGGAGGCGGTGGCGGCGGAGGAGGGGGTGGAGGAGGAGGTGGTGGCGGCGGAGGAGGGGGTGGAGGAGGAGGGGGTGGAGGAGGAGGGGGTGGAGGAGAGGGGGTGGCGGCGGAGGAGGAGGCGGTGGCGGTGGAGGAGGAGGCGGTGGAGGAGGTGGTGGTGGAGGAGGTGGTGGAGGCGGTGGGGGTGGTGGAAGATATTGAGGAGGAGGAGGAGGAGGTGGTGGTGGAGGAGGAGGAGGAGGTGGCGGTGGAGGAGGAGGAGGTGGCGGCGGTGGAGGAGGCGGAGGGGGTGGTGGTGGAGGAGGAGGCGGCGGTGGAGGTGGTGGTGGAGGTGGCGGTGGAGAAGGATAGTTATAAGTAACGGGAGGTGGTGGTGGAGGTGGTGGAGGTGGTGGAGGAGGAGGGGTGGTGGCGGTGGCGGTGGTGGAGGAGGTGGTGGTGGTGGTGGTGGTGGTGGTGGTGGTGGCGGTGGTGGCGAAGGATAGTTATATGTAACAGGAGGTGGTGGAGGTGGAGGTGGCGGTGGCGGTGGAGGTGGTGGTGGAGGTGGTGGTGGCGGTGGTGGGCGGTAAGTAGTAGGTGGTGGAGTTGGCGATGGATAATTATATGTTACTGGAGGTGGTGACGGTGGAGGTCGGTAAGTAGTAGTGGGTGGAGGTGGTGGTGGCGGTGGCGATGGATAATTATATGTTACTGGAGGTGGTGACGGTGGAGGTCGGTAAGTAGTAGTTGGTGGAGGTGGTGACGGAGGTTGGCGGCTAGGGAGACCAAATGGCACCTGTGGTCTATCATATGAGTATCCAGCATTTTGTTGGCGATATTGTGAAAGTATCCTCTGTGAGCAACAACTGATCAATATCAAGATCAGCACCTGGAATTCGATTTATGTAATCATTTGGTTATCAAATAAAATCCATTATCGAATATGAATTCTCTCAGAGATGTAGATGCAATGAAGAGATTTGTTGCTTAATATTATTAAATGAGATCTCACGTTGAGATACTTTTTTTCATCCATGTTGGAAGGATATAATTGTATCAAACAATGAGTTCTATTTTTTCTTCTACAAAACATCTCCATGAAACATACTCACCCATCTCAATGACTGCATACTCTCCTCGGTTGAACTAACCCGACACAAGCGTCTTCCTCGTCTTTTTATAAGAAAGCATCGTGATGTCAATGAAAATATGGTGTCTGCTTAATAACGAAAAGCCACGAATGTCATATTTTCACTTTATTAAATTGCAACTAATTTGACATAAGAACTGCCACTCGAAACACAATAACCAGAAAATTTATAGTTGCATCCTAATTTAACTGTTTGCTCACTAGAAGTCGTGGTTGACTTTCGACTTTAAAATGTACGTATAAGATATTATAGTATTCCATGTTCTTTCGGCACACTTGACAAATAAATTGCACTCCTCTTCTGCCCGACCCTCGCTTAATGATAGTATTCCAAATAGTGTTGGGACAGAAAGTCGCGCTTCGAGGATTGTGCAACAGTTAAGTAGAATAGAATGTAGAGCTTCAAGACCATAACCGAAAGATTTTCAATCACCTTGGAACGGATTCAACGGTATATGCTCTGAAAATTGTTATTATTTATGCTTGAAATTACAAATACTGATCAGAAATAGTAATTTAAAAATAAGAAATAATCAAAATCATATCGTCTCCGTCGCAAGTTCTTTAAACATTGTAAAATTGAAAAAAAACACTGGAATCATCCATTAGTTTTCTTAAATCCGTAACCTCCATTCACACGAGTATGCCGTATTGTCGGCTTGCAGGCGTCCAGAATTTAAAATTTCATTAGTTTTGGGAAAGGAGGCGTACAAATTGTTCTCATATTTTTCGGTTTATAAATCCTCTGTTTTGCGACTTTTTTTCAACACATTTCCCGATCAAAGCTCTACACAAAATCGCATTTTTTTTTCTAATGTTGAAACGGTAAATTCGCTGTGGTGATTTTTCAACAAAACTCCATTAACAGAAGACCAGTTTTAACGTACCCGCGTGTAATAAATTAGAACTTTTCGGAAATCTAATTATTTTGATGACTCGTATATACAAATGTCAAATAACTTGGAAACATCTGTGGTGAACACAGTATTGATACCTTCGTAATTGATTAAAGAACGAATTCGACCGACAGATCTACATAGTATATGATACGCTTAGAGTATTTTTCTGTCTATAGATAGTAAATACAGTGCTGGTATACCAACATTATTCTAAAATATTACTACTAAATACAAATTGAGCATACCATATTATATACACTCATAAATAAATAACGTATCAATGTATCATATACAGATATTCACAATATTACTATATTATTTTACACATACATTCCTGAGGGGTAATTTTCTTTTTTTTTTTTAAATCTTGAATTATCTTGATTATAAGTGTTGTGAGACACTTGAGCGAATAAGTTAATTAAAAATCAACTAAAAAGTCTCCAGCGGGAAAGATGTGCCAGTCGCGAACACCAAGGAGTAGAGTAAACGTTCATAATAGTTTTTTATACCTGTATTATTTGCACGTCTAATTCGTGGAAAACTAGCGTTCATTGAATGAGATATCACTGTTTGAAGCTTAGTTTGTGACTATAATCATAACGATGCTAGCTCATAATATTCATCTGCCAACTAGGACCTGTCTAGTATCCCCGATATGTCCAACTCGCCTAACAAGACCATCAAGGTGATATTTAAATCTCAGGACTACGTCTGTCTCTTCTTCGGCTATAGAGTCTGGGGCACAGTCGAGCAGTCCGTGGCGGTACTTTGTGAAGCACAGAGAGCCCAATTTACCTGGGGGAGAATGCTCGGGACTAATTGGTTTAATTCGACTGGTAAGCGCGGCGTGGAGTGTGTGTGTCTAGCGCTGTTCTTGGAACCGCCCGGGCATGGATGATCGGCCTCGTTAAGCGAGCTGCATAGCCTCCGCGGAATCCGCTTCCTGGTCGCGCGCGAGGCTCGCAGGCGCGTCGCACCTTGCTCGCAATTAGCTTCTTGCTCTCTACACCAGAGGCCCGCGCATGTCATCGCGCAGCCGAGCCTCAGCGAATAGGATGCCGTCCGTACCGACCTTTGCCGCGCTTCGCGTTTTTTGCCCTCGCCGACCATCACCGGGAAAGCCCGCGAAAGACTTGGCCTTAACGCTATACCTGCTGCCGTTGCTGGAACGTGGAACGAGAGTTACGCTCACGATTGTCTCGTGCTCTTCGCTCGGTCGAATTTCAATGTCAGATACACACACATGCGAGTTGCGTATTTAATTGTAGTATATGCTCATGAAAGAGATTGACACGCAATGAACACTTCGTGAGTTTGAAATGGAGAATCAATGACTAAATAATCGCACGTCTTTTCTCATAGGTCTATCCTCTTTCAAGAGTTAAGAAAACCGTACGTGAAGATTATTTCATTTTTCCGAAGAAAATCTGATTATCTTTTCACTATTTAAATTGAAGCTAATACACTTGACTGGACATGATAGATAGATTAAGTATATAGGTATATTTTTAATGCACTTTGTCGACAATATGACGAAGTAACATTATCAATATTTTTTAATTGTACAGTGCTGTTATTCGTATTGTGATGCATGAGCTTTCTACAACTTGTCATGCCTCTCAATGAATTTCTTAATTTAATGGCCAAGAAATGATGACTAGACAGAAATAATCGGTATCCAACTAAAAATAGCTTTGAAAAAGGAAGAGAAGTTACTAGTCATTCGAATTACCTTTTTTGATGCTATATCATTTTTATTACCATCTTGAAACATTGCGGCTCCAGGAGTCGACTACATTATCTACTTGTAAATCTATAATTAAATCTAGGCTCTTTGAGAGAATGGATCTCGGAAAATATTTCAATACAATATATCATCGGGGGTCCAGTAAATAAACAATGTGAATACACACACGGTGTCCGAGAAGAAAAATTCGATTTAACATAACAACACAAGAGGGACAAAAAGCGAGCGGAATATTCAGGTTGGCCGCGAGCGTCGAGAGCCGTGTTTGCTTTTTGGCTCTTTAGCAAGCAGGATCACTTTCTTCATGAAATTCAATTGCCAAACGTTCCGGGCAGTCGTCTCCGCTCTGACAAAAGAAGACGGCTCAGTACGTATCTCACGCGGCCGCTCCGCGCGAGCCCGTGTCAAAGCGACAGAGTGCGCGCGTCCTAAATAAGACAAAAGCGATCCGGGAAGAATGAGCGAACGGCCGCTCGGTCGTTTCCAAAAGTGTCCTGCGTGTCCGCAAGCGCTAACTGCTCGGTTCGAAAATATAAAAGCACCTCTCTGGTGAATCGCTGTCGCGCGCGCGCGGGCTTCAAAGGCTGATGCTGAAAGACGCGAGGCCGGGAAAAATTTGTGTAGACGCGCGCTCGGGCCGTGTCGCGGTCATTAGCGGCGAGACAGCCGCGAAAAATGCCGGCAACATCTGCGGCTCGCGCGGGACGACGCAACGAGCGAGTCGAATTATATAGTCGCGATTTGGCGGGGTAATAAACGCGCGCTGCAGCCGCCCTTCAGCTGCGGCGCGCTGCAACGAGTGCATTTACACTGCAGCCGCGCGCGCGTCGCGAATTACATAGCGCCATGTGCAGCTGCGGAAGCGCGAGTTTCTCGGTTTGAACTAGCGAATAATTGCCCTCATACCCAGACACCGTACAGTAAAACGTAACTGTACGCTTATGAATCACTCGCCGGTGGTGAATTAATGCCGCGACGCTCGAGCCATTACTGTCCGAATGAAGCGTATACGCGCGTTTGTCCGTAACCGGCTATACATGAAAATCTAACGATTTCGTTCGATCGCTCGACCCTTGACGAGCATACAATGCCAGCGTGCGCGCATTCGAATTCCTGTTTCTCGTCTGCGGCTGCAGTATAAATGCCCAAGGCCTATGAAGCGTTCCCAGTCCTCGAGTGTATGTGGCTCGGTATCTCGGGATTCCTCGCTGCGCGTCGGAAGGTCGCTCGCGCCGAGGGAAGCTTTTTTTCTCCGGTGCGCGCGCGGCGCGGAGATGCCTGCAGCCTTGCCTAATCGGCCAAAATTGTTAGACGCGACGCCGACTGGCTCGGGCTGAGGACGCCCCTCCGGGCCACCGCTCGGTTGCACCTTCCTGAGGTTTCCGAGAGCCAGAGAGAGGGAGACAAATGACAAAATTAGCCGTGTTATAACGCTACGAAATTGCTATTTCTTTTCTTGCAGCTCCATGTGGCGATTGGTGTGGCCCGTCGTCGTAACATCTCCACTATGCTCTGGTGGCGAAAGTCGAGATTTTGGTTTGGCTTATTCGTCGCTCGTTTATGTCTTGGCTCATTCTAACGAAACAAGATTAGGCAAATGAAATTCCAGTTTTCCTAACGACTTCGCAAGCACGTAGATGATTCATTTCCTATTGCTGACTTGGCAAACGGTAACGGCGCATACTTCTCCAACTTTGGCCTCACACTCGCCAATGAGCGCGCAACATTTTTATCCTCACTTCGATGATGGCTCCGAGATAATGATTCTCGGAGAAAATAGCGCAGTCCAATGTAATTTTAAAAACGGGTTTCCTAAAAGAGAGGGCTCAAACCGATTGGAGAGCGAATCACGTGGTCTCTATAACTCGCACATAGCTTGCAGATGATTATTCCGATAAAACGTTGCCCTGTCTTTGTACTTTTGCAATAAAATTTGTGATTGAGCAACATTCTAATAATACTCAATATTAGTGAGCTTCCTCAGTTTATCACCCACCACCACAATGTGGACAAATCGTGAAATTCGCATTACAAAACTAAAAAGAGAGCACAAGAATTATTATTATCGCGCAAGCAATGAAATTAGTATCGCTCAATTAGGGTACGTCTAGCAGTTGCTTAAACTCGTTACACTGTACAAAGCCACTAATATATAGCTTTGACGCAGCGGTATTTTTTTTTGTTTCTCCTCTCCTGCAGTGACGATCGAGAGAGCCCGCGATCGGAGACTTTACGACGTCGTTGCCGCGGAGACTAGCGGAGAGTGGCATTGACGCCTCTGCAGGCTGATACTGCAGCTACGCGCACACGAGAGGATGAGCTAACGCCGCACTCCTAATAAGTAATACGCTCGGGCGAGCTGCTTTACGATGTCGAGATTTAACGCCGGCGCAATTTGCACGTGAGGACTTCCGCTTTCTCCGCACGTGGGCCGCTGCGACACTCGGTACTTGTCCCGGGCCAACGACTTACAGAACACCGCAACGGAATGTCTTATACTGCATGATTCTACAGCCAGCCGTGTAGTTGTAGTTTTGTTCGCTCTCCCAGAAAAGGACTGGCCAAGTTTTACGCTCTAATATCACGTGAGTTTTAACGAGTAAGTTGAGATGATTATTTAAGAACCCAATCCCTCTGGTGCGTATTTCCCAGTTATTAACATCGCGCTCTACCGTTCAAAAAAATGTTGTTCCAGTTGCATAATTCACAAATCTGTTTTTATATATAGATTCATCAGATCGCCGTTATGTGAATGTCGAATCTCCGTTAGATAAAACTTCCTATCGATGCGCGCGTATTACAATAAAGATGAAAAGCAATGAAGGATGAACGGAGAAACCTTCTAAGGACTTTGAAGTGACGTTTGATCTATTGATCTTCGATGATTTTTCGACGAGATAAAAATTGACTAAATTTCAATGGATCTGATGATGGGGTAAGAATTTCATATCATACGCTGTACAATCTTTATGTGTAAAGTGAAACCAGTTAACTCGTGGTTCCATTGGTTTGGACCGGATACCATTGGCCGAAAATAAATACGATTTCTCTCAAAAACCTCTGATATAAATTTGTAAATGATAAATTGATCACTTGTATTGATATCAATACAAGTGAACATATTATATGACATGTCGATAACACTTCTTGAGTAGATTTCTGCAAGAACTAATATGAAAATATAATACTTGAACGTATTCCCATTTGTCTTCAAATAAATAAATGGAGTATAATAACATAAATTATACTTGGTAAAATCTTGACATTTGATGGGTAAACTAGCTATTATCTCGGAAGATCAATTCAATTTGAATTTTTGGCTGGATGACTGAAATCTTGCTTTGTTAATCAGCCAAAAGATTACTGTGCGAATAACTTTTATCGTAATATGTGTCACTAAGGCCACCACAGTTGCAATGAAGCCGTATACATCTAGAAGAGAAGCTTGCCACCATGGCATATCAACTATAGGTGACCTTAATGCATCTTTCCCATGCCTATGGATGTATTCTATCCAAAATATTGCAGTATCTAATGGACTCATGGGTCGATCTTTGAATTGACTACTTATTCTCTGCGCAGATTCCCTAGAGAAAAAAGGGTAAGGAAATAATCAATTTTATTGATCAATAAATTTCGACAAATAGTACCAACTTACTTATAGACACGATCGTTGAGAATTTCTTTCAGAGCATCTGTAAAGGTTTTTTCAGTAATGTCTTCCACATTAACTCTAATGGCAACTTTTTTTTTGACGTAAGATGCAGCATTGAATTTTTGATCTCCAAACATGGGTACTACCACCAGAGGCACCCCATAAAATATTGCTTCTTGTGTTCCCATGAGACCTCCATGGGTTACGAATGCTCTTATATTTTTGTGTTCTGAAGAATATACAGTTTTGTGCACATGTTTTTTCTCGTTACATAGCCAAACATATTTTAATCAGTAAACATTATAAGAATGACTCACTCAATACTTGGATTTGATTGTACCATGGTCGAACCAATACATTAGCAGGTAGATCTGGAGGGAGTTCTTCTGGCTTTGCGATCTTCAGGAGTACACGAGTTGGTGCTATACTTTTGATCGATTTGTAAAAAGCATCGATTTTGTCTTTAGGGAATGTCTCAATCCTAGTCATCGATCCAAATGAAAAATAAATGCACCCATGTTCACTTTCGTCCAACCATTTACGTACTACCTGTAATATGATCCATTCAGTAAGTGGTTTTGTAAAAATAATTTCCTCTAGTATCCAATAAACAACAAAGTATGGATCTGTACTATAACGTGACGAGACTACGTTTTTTTGACATCACCTGCATTCATATTATTATTTGGTACACATTATAAATACCTCTGGCAATGTTTCATTATGGTCTACAACGTGCAATCCACCAACCGGAACAACAATTGGGCTGAATGATTTTAACCCACTGATTGCGTGGTCATGATTTACTAACACTAAAGATACGTCTTTCATCAAATCCACTGAATTCGGGTAAGTAGGCCCAAAAAATTTCTCTATATATTCGTCTTGTTCTCGGATATATTTATTGAAACCTCGATTTATTGAGTTGAAAAATATCAAGTTGTCTAGACGCTCAAAGAATGTCATTGGTGCGGCATATGAAGAAAAAAGACTTGGATCTGTTGCAAGATTGATTGGTTGTCCAAATGGTGCGAACATCCAATCCCGTAGAGTTGGTGTTACAACACCGATAATTGGTACATTCAAGTGACGTCCCCACGAAATGTAACAATTTGCAACTGAGAGCTAAAAAATTCAAACTTCACGATAAAACTGAAAAAGCATATAATATTTTTTTTATAAAACCAATGTTGTGTAAGTATTAGAAAATTGTTTCATTCATTAAAAAAATATGAAATTATATAAACAGCCCATTAAAAATTTTGAAAAGTTCACACTCATTCGCTTATAACTTTGCAAAGAAAAACCAGTGTATGAAAGTAAAAAAATCACTGCATGAAAGTGGATGAATGGTTGAGTAGAATTGCAGTTATTTTTCACGTAATCAAAGTGAATTTTCACTTTTGTTCTTGAGTTTTGATACAGCAAAAATGTTTACATCAAATTTGCAGTAAATCCTGAGAAAATTCACTTTGCATTCAGGGAGTGTTAGCTTCATGTAAAATTTGTAAATTTGATGTAAAAATTGTTTATATCAAAATTCATGGAATTAAAGTGTGAACTCACTTTGGTTACGTGGAAAATTAACTGCAGTTCTATTCAATCACTCTGCAGATTCCACCATCACATAGTGATTTTTCTCTTTCGTACATTGGTTTTTCACTGTACTTACTAGCTTGGAGAAATAAAAAACACACTTACTTCATTAATTACTAAATCATATGGTGGATCGTTGGGTGGATCATGAAGTAGCTTTTGGAAAACAGGCAGTTCCATTAGATTACACAATGGTCTTCCGTGCGTTTGTATCCAATGTCTTATCATGTCCGAAGATGAAGGAATACTTGCGATCTCAAACGACACATTGTTAGACATGGCGGGTAAACTGCCCTGCAAACTAAAGTCTCTATAATTTGTTATCGGCGTTTTAAGGGGAAAATGGCTGTAAACGTCAACTTGATGTCCCCTAGCAGCTAATTCTCTCATCAATTCTTCACACATAACGAAATGGCTTTTGACTGGAAAAGGGAATAGACCAAGGATTCGCAAACTTTCGCACTCAACAACGATTGTGCACGTGACGAGTAATATGAACTTTACAACTGACAAAAACATTTTTATGTTTTTAGTAACTCCTTTTTTTACTACTGAGCTCTTTGTCAAACGACTTTCTGATTAAAACCTTATGTAATTACTTTGAATATTAAAAACTATTGAAAACTTGGATTTCCATCCTGTATTATCTTCCGGATAATCAAATTGAAGGTTGTTAAAAAACTGTAATGATGGCTGTGACAATCTGCATTATATATAAATCCAGAATTTTATCCGAGATACTGAACGGTGTCACAGGTAAGCAATGCTATTTGAGTAAATTATCATCAACTTCTCCTGATAAACGTTAGTGACTTTGAGATAGCTATTAAAGATACTAAAACTGATGAATCGTGGCAGTATGTATTATCTTGAGAGAATTCACTCTGACTTTCACGAATATCATGGTTACACAACGAATTCAACGTCAGAATGATCTGTTTTTTATTAGATAATATCTTGATCTTAAATTGAAAATATCGTTTGATCTACAGAGTATAAGGTTGGCATGATATTATTTGAAAATATTAATAAATGTACAGTCGAATGATAGGCCGCGCAGAAAGATTCGTGGGGCGTAATTCATTCTGAATCGAGAATATAAATTTTTGAGAATACATTTATTTTATTGCAAATGAAGAAAACGTTCCTGTGAGTGTGGTCGCCGGTCAATTAGTTGTGTGATGTTTATGCGAGATGGCTATGCGTGTTCGTAACGAGTAAAACTAGCTGCTTAGATATATTAGCCTCGTTGAGTGATTTACAGTAGATGTTGGCTTGAAAAGTTGAAGACGAAGCTGGGTATATCATTCTCCCCTCGTCTATTTCCGTTTCGTGTTGCACTATGAGAAAATACTTGTCTTTGCGATTATATTCGTGTAAGTTTACAGCAAGTGAGTTTTCAAAAGATATTGAACAACGAGTTGCGGGAGAATTCACAGAAGTACCGAATTTCAAAGCGACCCAACACACAATAACCCGTGTAAGTTTTCTCTCGAGCTCTCGATTTGTCATTTCGCTGTTCCCGCGGCCGACGATGCAAATATAGACCCGGTGGATTCTCTCCTGCGGAACAGGTAGGAGCAAAATCGGTTCCTCGAAGCACCGTGAAAAGCGGAATGCTAATGAAAACGGCACAGCATCGGGAGTAGTCGCTGCAAAAACACCGCTTAGAGCTTCGATTCGGTGTACGGATCTATAATCACTCGATCCGACAAAAGTATGAAGACTCGCCTCTCTCTCTCTCTCTCTCTCTCTCTCTCGCTGGCCGCGAGTGTTAATGGCTTTTTGACGCAGGAAGTAAGCGGTGCTGCGCGCGATTCCACTCAAGAGAGGGAGAGAGAGAGCTGTGGAGCAATCATAAATCAACAGTTGGAGTTTTGCAACGAAAAAGTTTTTCGCGCGCACGCGCTTCCGAGAGCGTACGCGGCGCGAGCGCACTGCAGGGCTGGGCATAGCTCGGGCCGTTATCTTAATGGGCGGCGGTTCTTGTTTTCTCAGATACACGCGTTACTTTAATCCCGCCTGGCAATCGGACTCGCTTGCCGCCAACTCCGCGCTCCACGGGCCCCGCTAATGAATTAGTTTTTCTGTTCGCGCTGCAGCACAACTTTATTGAGCAGTTACATCATGGGCATATATTTATACACAGTCCAGCCGCGCGAGCAGCTCATCATCGCCCCGATGTAGCTTTATACCTTCCCAATTTCCCGTTTGATCGACAGGAGGTGAGCAGGATGGTGACCATTTTGTCCGCATGGTATGCTACTGTAATCACCAAACTTTCGAAATTCGTACAATAGATTGTATAATACACCCATACGGAGATGAACATTTCCTGTATCTCTAGTCCAACAGCGTTCCATATACGTATATACACATAATGAAGATGCGAGCTCCGAGTCGTTTCCGCAGTATGCGAAATCAAATCAAAAGTTCTCATTCGATGAAAGTTTCACTCGATCCTGTAACCATAAAGTGAACGAATGATTCCACGGCCGGCTGGGCTTCCTTTGCGTTGCCGTGATTCTAGAAATATACAACTAATAAACCAATAAACTTCTTCGCGATTGTGTACGAGGAAGTTCGATCGAGTGTAATTCGTTCCGTTTCAACAAATCGATTTGAGCGTCCATTGGATAATATTAATTCCGGGCGAACAAACACGGTAGTATTATTAGCCGACTCACAATCTATACTCTCTCTCTACTGGACTAGAGCGAGAACGAAAGAAAAATTCTTACAAAGAAGGATGCGCGCTTCTCCGATCGTTATCAAATAATTTTCGCTCTGTTTAGTAATATGCAGCCTGCAGCGCTCGCCGTGGTGAAAGAAAAAAAGTGCAGGCATACGACCTCATGGCTAATTAGCATCCGCCAGCTCATTCCCATTAGAAAATGCACTCCGCTTTCCTTCCTTTTTACGTACAATGCGCGCGCCCACGTAAAACATTCCGTGCTTCAGCTCTCTCGAGCTATATGTCGCGCATCCACGTACAATAGCACGCGCGCGCACTGTTTGTCCGCCCGATACAAATAATTTGAATTCGTTTTCACAAATGCGTCCATTGTCAAGAGCGCGTCTGGTGCGTGTATACCCAAGATTCCATATCTATGCGCAGTCGCCAGGTATTTGCCATCTGAAACAAGGAGGACAAACGTATATATGTGTTAAATGTTCATCGATCAAATGTGTGAATTGACTCGCATTCGACTATTTGAAGCAATTCATTACCGTCATACTTGAGTAACTTCGGGTCACTCGATCGCGTGTCTCTTCTTCATTTCAGGACGAATAATGTCGAAATTTTTGATAAAACCGAGATGTTGTTTAGTTAAATCAGGTTGGATTCCCATGAAATTCATTGATGGGAATTATCCAACTGACCAAGTTGACGACAACGAGATATATGTCCGGGTCCTGAATTGATTTCAACGTATCAATTTTATCTGCATTTTCATGGCAAAAATCATTTCTGATTTTTCGTTGATTAATATATTTACATAACCCCCATGCCATGGAGTATTTACTAGTAGTAAGTGCCGGTCATTATATCCGTGTTCCTCGCTGCGCCGAGCTCTGGCGATGGTATTCTGAAATCCAAGTTGGACAAAAAAATCCATGTCAGGACACAAAAGAAAAACGTCGCTCGGTGTGACGCTCTGAATAATTCAAATCCCCCGGTCATTTCGTGCGAGCCCCTGCGAGCGGGGGACGTCTCTCTCGGCTGGGAAACACACTGCGGCGTACATGCGTTTTCCCGAATATTGGTATAAATATAAAGGAGCTGATGCGAGGACACGGCCGCGCGAGTCGACAGTGTGGAAAAAAATCCAAACGAAATTCGGGGAGTTTGCGGGGAGAGGTGGGTGCGTGGGTGCAGTGCGACGGTCGTACCGGTCGGATTTACGTTTTGTAGCCGCGAGAGAGCCGGCTTCTCGCGCGTTGTGAATGCAGAGCGCGCGCAGTGCAGTATATATACACAGGTGAGAGACGTCGTTAAGATTCCGGCCCGCTACGACAATGGTGCGCGCCAGCTCGAGCAGGGGAGAGACGCGCCGCGCATGTCGGCTCTGTACATATATACCTATACACACACTCTTCCAACACTCCGGACGTTCGTCATCGCGGCCCTTTTTTTCTTCGACTCCGCGCTGTATATATCGAGCCGCTGCACTGCGGGCTTTTCGCGTCTCCGCGAGCCAGCTCAATTATTCCGCGAGCGCGACTCAGCTGCCTATATTGACCATATATATTTCAGCCCCACGCGACTATCCGCCGTCACGGGCTTTCGCACTCGCACAGTGGGCCACGAGGCCGCGTCGGGCGCACTGCGCTGCCAAGTACATATGTATACAAGGTGTTAATTATGCGCGCTCCTTCACGGAACTCACTTCCCAATACTGTTTTTTACCACTGAAAGCTGCTGCTGCTGATGCGCCAGTTACACCAATCCAATGTGTGCTTTTCCAATTCCAATCCGAGTTTCTTCTCGCTCGCCGGGGAGAAAAAAATTGTGCAGCCCGATATATGTTATGCTTTCCACGCGTGTGTTTTCAGCCGGCAAACATGAAAAGTCGTCGAGCTCGATCGGGAAGTTTGTTCCGCCCGACAATCAAGCGCGTCTTTTGAACCAGTTCAATCTCATTATCGCCCGCGAGGCGAGGCATACCCGGGAATACTAAGCGAGCCGCAACGGGAAAATTGGAAATGCAAACGAATTTTACGTGTGCGCGCCGTTTCGTTCGAACGGAAAATTTCTACCTCCGCAGCTTCGGCACTCCGTGCACGCGTTATAAATTCAATCGCAAGGAGCAAACTGCGTATTCGTTCGCGTATACGACTGTTGAATTCTTTGATGAAACTGCGACTGTCAAAGAGCTCGTATAAAAACTGAACGAGACCGAGATGCCGATGAAATTCGATTGACGCGCTTGTATAGTTGGATCTCCTTGGTTATTGATTTGTTTTTCAACTTGTTTGTATTTGTGTTTTCACCCTCCATTCTTAAATAAAGTTGTTTTTAAACTTGATACATTTACATGCTTCGTACCATAGCATTTACCAACGAACAAACTCTTTTGTTTATATTCAACTGTGAATCTCGTGAGCTTTCACATTCACGAGAAACATTAAAAATCTCCTATCTTCGCGGTCTTCTCCCTAATAATAATCAGTCCTTCAAGGACCACGGATCAAGTTTCCAAGGATCAAAACTCCAACATCAAGTTCGCAGGTGGATTGCTGAAAAGTTCGAAGTGGCAACGTTATGCCGGGCTATTTCCAGGGCTGCTCGCGGGGTACTTTGCGAAACAGGAGCCTATATATAAGTATATGCGCAGCCTCGGTCGCGTCGCTGCTGGGCATTATATATATATATATACACACACGCTTACGTATACTAGCCACACATACTTACACTATTTTGTCTCGGTCTCAGTTCGGCTCGCGTGCGCTTGCGATCATTAGACACGCTCGCGCGCCGACGAGTGAAAACTCCGTCCTCGGCTCGCTCGTAGTTTCCGCCAGCCAGATTTCATATATACATGCGTATACGTAAGCCCAACGCGACGACGACTCGCTCGGAAGCAGCCCACCGCGCGAGACTCCTCGTTTTTTTCCCTCGATATATGCCAATTTCTACATTTGTATATATTCGTGCCGATTCCAGCGAATCGACGTGATATATGTAAACAGAGGAAGTGCATGTGGCGCGGGGCGGAAGAAAGTACACGCGTAAATTTCCCGCTGATGGGGATATGGACATGCACATGGGCAGAGCGAGAGAGTAACATTGAATATCCGCTGTTTTTCCATGCGATCTCGCAAGAAATGCTTCGGCGGTATATGTACTCATTGTTTCCGCTGCCAACTCCTGAATAGCAGTAATACGCGGTCTCGAATTGTTTGGCTTTTATCCTAACGATATGACGTTGCGTTCGCTGTGTATTTTCTCTAATCGTTCCTCCACACCTGCCGTGTATAATGATCAACACTTTGACATGATTTATTCAAATTCAAGTGTCACAGGGGGAATACGGTTGGATCGAAAATTTTATCATCAGAGTGAAACTGTTAATGGGGACAAAACTCAATTTATAGCCTTTGCATCGTGTTTCCGTACTATTTTCAGTTACTTTGGTATAATTTTAGAGGAACCAGAAATGTGAAATAGAATCATTACTAACCTTGCCTGTAGAGAATAGTACTCTCTCCTTGAATCGTTCAAAATCCACCAAGATGTGAGCCAAATCGTTCAGATGTGAACAATTTAATCAGGTACTATGAACACTTTCAACTTAAGATCAATCATGGCCTAGCGATTCTGAACAGCGGACCCACTAGGCCCCTAAGCCGTATAACTATGCTTGTGAAATATTGTTCATTCTTACAGCTTTAATTATATTTAAGGTATCAGATATGGGATTACCAAATATGGACCATCTGAGCGCGAAATTAGGTTACTCACCCATTCTAGGTACACCTATCTTGTATAAACTATAAGCTATAAAAATAAACAATATGGCCCAAGTAACATAACCGATACAACCCGCAAGATCCAAAGTATTCGCGGCTTCCTATGGCTATTTTCAATAGAATCAACATTCCACAATTTTTATTCGTGTGACCTCCCTATGTTACACAAAACCAACACACCTCACATTTGTGGCCTGTGGCAATTTGAAATAAAAACTTCATTTTCAAAGTTATATGTATAGATAAAAAAGTAAATAATAACATAATATCAAAGAATATAGCAACTATATTTAGATGTTTTTTATATTGTGATAATAATTAAAACCCGATGCTACCCTTGGACTGACGGATAAAGTTCAGGAGAAATTGAAAAGCAGACGCCTGTGAAAAAAGAAGAGAGAGATCTTATGTAACAGGATACTCTAATTTTATCACAGGATGAGGGAAATACCGTGGGTTGAAAGATGTATCTATTCGTCGAAATATTGTTAACGAGCGAGGGATAGATGGGTTAGAATGACTTTCGTTTCACATCAGCGTGTTGGAAGAATGATCGACCTTCTTCAATTACCTCTAAAACTGAATTTATTAATTTTTCAGTTACATTTCCTCGAATTAGAAATACCAGTTATTCAGAACTAGTTTTTTTTTTAATAGTACTAGTTATTTAGACTTGTTACTGATAACTGTTTCCCACCAAGTCTTCATAATTTCGGAGACGAAAAAATGTAGACTTGCAATTTTATCCCAAAGTTGAAGTAAGCACATAACTGATTTGGAGAAGCGTCAACACGTGCATGCAATATAGATGACTCATCAGCTATCGTAAGGTGATTATACTAAACTATAGTGCATGTGATGAACCATAAAAATAGTCGCGAAATAGACTTGTTTGTGTACGAAAGAAATTAGTGACGGTATTTCTGTAAGGTAATCTAATAAAAATTAAAATCCCTGTATACCGACAGAATGGAAAATTCTGTCCCTACTCCTTTAAGAAGTAACGAGCGCTGATGCAAATTGAGATACGGGACGACTTGGCATTATTATGCCGCCATTGTAGACAATTTTACGTTCTTCGGTCATTTGACCAAGTGAAACTCAAAGTGGCGAAAATAATATGAAAGTGACTGGAATTGTTTCCTCCTCGCGATACGGCACGCGCGTCCATATCGCGGGGCGTGAGCCGTACCTCTATTAATCGAGTGGCGAACGTGCGCTAGCCTGTCGACGGCAAATAATCCCCGGAGCGCCGGTGTCCGAATTATCATTCGCCGAATTTCCGCGTTCGCTCGTGTGTCTCTTTTGTTAGCTCCCGCGGTGCGTTCGCTCTGTGCGCCGCGGGCCAGGCCAACCGTCGGCTGATTTTTTTTCCTCGTCTCTCCCCGTGCGCGGATGCTTTCGCTTCTATGGATAAAATGTATTGTCCCGTGGGGAGTTGATTCGAGCCAGTCAACACGTGGCTCTCACTGTTTTTTTTTTTCTATTTGCCGCGTGCACATACGCGCGGCCGTATCGCGACGCGATCGCGTTTGGAATGAAGACGTATCGAAACCGCGCGGCTAATGGCGCGTCGAAGGTGTTTTTTCCAGGATCTCGAATTCAGCTCTTATTTATTCCTCGACGAGTAGCTATTTCTCGAGCAAACCAGACAAACCACTACGTGAGATCACTTGACTTTCAGCAGCTTAGTTAATCATGTGAACCAGCTCGAAGCATGTGATTGAGCCCGTGAATTTACTGTTGATTCGACTCTCATGAATTAGAATGTCAAAACGCGTGGATTTCAGTCGTAGAGGAGGAAAAAAAATTTAATCAATTCAGTGGATTTAGGAGATCAAAAGTGAATTCTAATTAAATTCCTAGCGCTCCTTTTCAGATTAGCGCTCCAACAAAATTGAAACTTGATGAGTGATATGAATACGTCTGCTCTGATTGTGGCTCAGCGTGAGAACGTTACTCTATGGTCAAGGCGAATTCCAGGAAAGAATTAAAAATGCTGATCAAACGACCGTTTCTGTGAAGTTAATGGATATTTTTCTACAATTCATTCTGCGTGTCCTTCCCTTAATTTTCAAATAATATTATGTATCATCTCTACGTTCACCACGTGGAGTTGATTCGTAATGGTCAAAACCAAACTTATTGGAATCAATGTTGATAGTGTTTGTTGGAAGTTGTTGCTTTTTGGTTCTATTGGTAAAACCCTTCAATTTTTTATGTCACTTATCCATTTCTGGTCCAATTTTTACTCATCTGCTTCACTTTCATTTTGCAGCTCAATAAAATTATTGCTTTTTCACTCCCATTCTCCGATCATCTTTTTATTTTTGTAATTATAGACTCCCTCTGATTCCGACTTACCCAATCAAGCTCAAGCAAAATTGAATAAAGAATAGGTGTCAATTTCGATCGTAATTCCTTAGTTTTGACTAACCAAGTATCTTCTGACCAGTCAACTCAAGACTAACGATGCAAGAGATACGTAAAATTTTATTCTGATTCGCAAGCACGACGAATCAATCTTACGGCGTGTTTAGCAGGAAGCTGTCTAGCGTCAATCCAGAAAATGAGTGTAATTATGGACGATCAGCGAGTTACGTTCGATATACACACGTAATCATTGGTCCGCGGCTGAAGAACAGTGCGTCGCGCGACGAAACAGCTGGGCGCAGAATCTGAAAGGCTAAAAATAGCGTAGGTATGCGTATCGCGGCGTGCGTATCGCGCGCGATGGGATGCTTATTGCGCGCGGCGTAACCGTCCCTCGAGAGAAATAGAGCGAGAGAGAAACGGGCGTATTGTCCTTACGCAACCGCACGCCACCCTCGGCCAGCCGTACTGCAGCACCAGGTCAACGGTCCGTCGAAAATCGTCAACGGGCAGCTATAAGCGCGGCGCAGCGGAAGGAGCTCGTGACGCCGCGAGAGCAGTGGCGCGCGCGCGATGCTGCGCAGGGGCGGTGGGGGGCGCCGGGGAGAGAGGAGCGGCTCGCCGGCGGCGGCACGGAGCCGGCCGAGTCAGTCGGCGCACGAGCATCGATCCGCGCGCACGTGTGTGTCCCCCGCAATACTGCTCACGCAGAGGCTGCGCAAATTGCGAGCCGCTCCCCGGCACCGGTATACACTCACACCCTGCACGTATACGCACACGAGAACAAGAACCCGCGCTCTCTGCAGTGTGTCGTTGTTTCGCTCGCCCTCGCGAGCGGCGTCGCGCACCTATATATGTGCAGCAGACGGCGAGTCAGCTCCGCCGCAGTGCAGCCGACCGCTGACATGCTCCTCGCCGCACACCAGCTCTGAGCGCAGCAGGTGAGTCGAGTTCGGATACGTCAAATTTGTTTATAGCCCCTTGCCCCCGTATGTGTGTGTGTGTGTGTTGTGTCTTTCCTCCGGCGCGACCCCGCACCGGCTCTCCCGGGAGACTCGCGGCCCGATTGGCCGCAGTTTCAGCGACGACGACGACGACCCACCCCCGTACACTCGACTGGTGTGTCTCTCTCAACGGACTAGCTCGTTCGGGGGTGCGTTAATCGCGGCTGCACCTGATATCATTAGCCGCCCCCGGCAGGGTCGTTTTTGGCAGAGAACGCGAGCCCCCACCCACGCCCGACCCCTATAACACGACACACGGGGGGTGGCAAACGCGACACTGTATTTACGCGCGTACGTAAGTGACAGCTGCACGGCAGCGCACGGCCGAGTTCGACAATGGGTGTATGTATATAATAGTAACGGTATATAGATCGGCGCTCGCGATTGCGAGACTGTTAAATACGGAGCTCGGCCTGTATAGTCGCGGTTATAAACATAAACACGCGGGCCGAACTTATAAGATCGAGTCTCGAGTGCGCGCGCGAGGATGACGACTCGTTAAACGCGTGCGCGCCCGCGCGGGTGACTATAAAACGAGCGGCAACCGCGGAAACAGGAAAAACGAGTTTGACGCTCGCCTGTGAATGTGTGTGTGTGTGTGTGTTCAAGCGGCGGGTGCGGGAGGTGCGATAAAATTTGGCGCACTAATAAAGCTCGCGCCCCGCGACTATGCCGAGCTTACGCTTCCTTCGAGCTTCCGATGCATAGCTGCAATGCTCTGCGGCGCTGTGTCCGTCCCGCTCGTGCGCTGCTTAAACTTTACGCGTGACCCATTGCCAACTCCGAAGTATATACTTATCTGGGCCTGCTCGTAAACAACAAAAGCCAACTTTAACTTCGTGTCGCCGCCGCGTCGTGCTCCAACCGACACGATTAGCCCGTATCCTTCGCGTAATACACATTTCATTCGCGAGCTTTGTACGACAACTCGTTTGTTTTCAATTCTCGTCGCGCGGAACTTTAATTCCCGTGCGAATTCAGGGGATATTTTTTTGGTTCTATATCGCGGACGATTCGTTCCACTGGACTCCGCACCCATCCGCCCCTTGGGCTTGGATATTATCAATTCGAATGCCGACGGGAGCAAGTGGAAAACACGAGGCAACTTTCAATGTTGTTCGTACAGCAGCATCGGCTCAACGATGATTTATACACAGTGGAAATGACGAGGAATAAATATACCCGCATGCTCGGGGCGACATGCTGCAGCAGCTCGGCTCTCTCTATCCCATATACACACGCACAACATCCGCAGCGGAAATTGAATTGCTCTTATCGACGAAGCTCGAACGAGTCTGCTGGTGGGGGAATAATTCGGCCGAGTGTGGAGCCAGGATTTAAGATCGTCCCGAGTCCCGGCTGGAATTTTTAGCAGCGCGCAATTTTATTCCCAAGGTTTTCGAGGATACTGCAGCAATGCAGGAGAAGGAGGAGGAGGAGGTGGCTGCCGCCGAGATCGAGCCAGGGTGGCCGCGCCGCCGTGGCTGCCCGCACCAAAAGATCCTCCGACACGCCCGACTGCATATATATATGCCGCATGCCATCGCGCGCGCGCAACGCAACGTGCATTAAGATATAACAGCTCACGATTCGCATGTGCGATCAGCGATTTCTCATGCCAGCTTGGCTCAAGCACCGACTGTAGGGCCAAATGGTTAGCCGTGGGAGAATACTCGAAACGACAGCTACTTATACTTGTAGCTCATTGCATCCCGTGTCTTTTTCACCGGATTCAAAGATTGATCGACAAATAATCTCGCGTAATCCTACGGGACGATCGTACGACTCTTTATTATCCATCTTATCCTCGCAAAGCTTGCTCTCATCTCCGGTGTTTACATTGCACGGATTAACAAAAGTTTATTCGCAAGTATACACTATTTAATTTGTTTTCGATATACGTGATACTGGAGGAGGGGAGGATTCATTATTGAAAATCCTAAATACGCTATCAAGTTTGGCTGTTCGAGGGTTTTGGAGCCTTCCTTTGTGGCTTACTTTTTGGACCACCAGGTGGTGCAAGCGTGACTGCCCACAATGCACGTGGATGTGCATATTTTTGACATTCCCGAGTCTTGGGCCGCTGGGCAATAATTCTTATAGCTCTCTTCTCTCCTTCCACAGGAATTTCCTCCTAATTATCCCGAATTTTCCATCCGTCCCTCCGAAATAAACCTCGTTTTATTATATACTTTGCATTGCTGGAACAATCCTTATTGGTCGCGGCGACGCGTGATCATTGAATATTCCTTCTTCTTCGTGATTAATCACAACCAACGGTCAACGCTCCCGGCTGCAAGGCCGGCTTATGAAAATTTCGAGTTCGAGGGCGATATAGGGATACGCGCACCCGTAGATGTAAGCGAGCGAAAAAATTCCTCGAGCAAATTATATCTGGCGAAAAGAAGCAGCTGCCTCGGCGGGTATATATGTATATACGCGGCTAATTTATTCGATGCGTCGGCCGAGCTCTGCAGGCCGGTGGTTTTCGAGTGCGCCGTTCGGTAGTTTCTCGCGCCGGAGGTAAGAGGCGCGAGGCCGCCGCCGCTGCTGCAGGAGCCAATAACTCCTGCGAAATTTTTCGAAAGCCCGCACACCACTGTAGTTTGCTCCTCTGCTCGCGGCGCTTGCATATTTGCCTCGTGTGTGTGTGTAAGTGTGCCTGTATATGTATACGTACATGCATGCATGTATACGCACCGACTCGTTCGCAGTTTCGTGCTTATAACTGCTCGTCCGAATTGCGAGGCCGCGGCGCCCAGCTTCACCACTGCAGGGTTCAACGTGCGCACATCGACCGGGCGCGTACACCTAGATTACTCTAGAGTACCGTTTCCAAGGGACAGTTTAAATACACGTAAGTTCGCCGAGCTTCCGTTCGCGCGCAACACAAATTTGGTGAACTTTGGTCGAATATTATTGCGGCTCGGGTCGTCTTGTGAATCCCGGGTAATTTCTTCTCGGGACGTTGCGAAGCGAAAAAACCTCGGCCGTCGATCTGCAACGAACATTTTCATTTCGCGCTCGAGTAACTGTATTATCCTGTGTGTCTGGTATGCCGGATAGTCTCGAAGGCCCCCGAAGGCCGCTAACGAGTTGGAAATATCACGGGGATTTAGGCGAAATTTGACGAGGCAGCTCGCCAGCAGAAAGTTATAGTTCGAAGCCAATGCAAGTCTCATGGGGCATTAAACGAGTCGTGTTATCTTTATGTGGCACACTCACGAAGATATACCGATCGTTAAAAGATTTTCCAAATTAACTCGATTGAGCGTAATTGATAAGAGGTAAATACTACTTGTGTGTGTGTGTGTAGTTTCCGGGGAAAACAATACTCACGGATAATCACGCATTCATGGATCAAGTGCTCGTAAACTATAATTGAAAAATGGCCAGCAATTTGGTTAATGTATTTTCGGGAGACGGATACTTACTATCGACCAACGGACGGACTAAACGATACCGAGGAATCTTTATTAACGTGGTCAATACTCGCACACCAGCAGTGCTCAGCTCCGAAGGTCAAACGAAGCAAGAGCCGGGCTAAATTTAGATCAGGACCCATTCGAGAGAAATTTGAAACCCCCGTTTTTTTGCTGCATTTACCGTACACAATGTCTTGACACATCGGTCCATAGCGATCGAGAGAAAAGAAAAATCATCCGGGAGTCTGGTCTATTCAAGTAATGCGCGGCGTTGTATAAAAACCGACTCTCGATCAATCCGCTGGACCATCAAGCAGCCGTCAACGATGTTTCACGCACACGCGTGAGTTTCGAGGTGCGTCTCTCCAGCGGCGATAATATATAACTGCATCGATCAATTAGCCATATATAACGAGAGAAAAGCGTGCGCGAGCGAGGAATTTGTTATATATAAAGCCGGGGCGTGTATTAATATGTATATACGCCCTGGAAACCGTTGGGCTCGAGAACGCAACCGGAAATATAAAGCGATAATGCGAAACGATAGGTCGCGGAGAGAGAGAGAAAGAGAGAACTCTCGGGCGCGTTAAGAGTTCCTTCACCCAATATAAATTCGCTCGCTTCCAAAAAGGGCAAAGATTCGTGTGTGAGTATATATACGCGCCGTCGAATCGGCCCGAAAAAAACGAGCGATAAACAATTGGATGCCGAGGACCGAGAGATGCAGCGTTTGCGCGGATGAGTCGTCGCGCAGGTGCTGCATATTATAGACGTCGATCCACGGGATAAAACCCGAGCGCAAAGAGCTCGACAGCGCCCCATGTGCGCCCAATGTGTCTGTGTATATACGCCGCTATATAGTGCATTCAGTGCGGGCTTTATTTACGGGAGTAACTCGCGGCAGCCGACACAGATAGCTCGCTCTTCATATTTCCTCTTGGTTGTGTGTGTGCCGCAGATCACGGCGTCAACTGCGGGAACGAGTACATTTTTCCCATAATCGAATTGCCATGAGGCTCTACGTGTTTGCCGGGCGTCGCTCGATTAGCTCAACGAATGTGATGGATTGTAATCGCTGCGGGACTATCAATATCCACACTGTCGCTATATATATATATGTGTAGGTGTGTGTGTGTGTATACGTTTGTACGTGTGTACGCAGCGTGAAAGTGCTATACGCGCTGCACTCGCGCGCGCTTGCCGCGCATAATCAAAAGTGGATTAGCTCCGAGATCCACAAATAGAAGTTTCTAAATCGGGATTTCCATTTCGTTCGACTACGACTGATTGATCAGCTCGTTCCAGTTGAATTCATCATTCGAAACTTGGATAGTTCGTGATGTATACATATTATAAGAATATTTATATGCTCCCAAACGCTCGATATAACTGTAGATTATAATTATACTGATGCGTATTTTTAAATTCCATCCTTCTGCGTGCCAGAGAAGAATTCGTAAGAATTTTAATAGATAGCCCATCTCTCCGCGTTAGATATCTATGTATAAATAGTCCAGAAATGCTGGGAGAGACCGTTCGAGTGTGTATGGCGGCAGGATATTTATGTTGGCAGTGTATATTACACGCGCGTGCGCGCGCGATATTTTACTCGCGCCTGTATGAGATCCTGTAAATCAAAGATCGAAAAGTACGCGGGGTGATAAAATGCCGAACATCTCGCGCGTAAACTTAATCCGCATTCGTTTGATTATTCATAAAATCGAGCTTGCGAGATACGCGCATTGATTAGAAAGATTTACCTGGCGCGAACGTTTCCATCGCGAGATCTACTGCACCCCGTGCATCAGCACACGTTCGCTGTGTGTTTCCCCGTTGTTGCTGCTCCGTCAACTGGTGCGCGATCGCAAAAGGGAGAAAAACGGCCCCTGGTGGTGCGCGCAGGGGAAAAACAAACTCACGGTGGCTTGTTTGCAATGAGTTTTAAGAAAATTACGCTCGACCCTAAAATCGCCGCGGACGACGTGGTGGCAAACCAGTTTCCAGCACGGCGAATTCTTTTTTCCCCTGGCCGCGCGCATCCTCTTTTTCCCCGGCTTTCCCGTGGCGCGTACGCTCCAGGTATATGTATGTATACACATGCGCGAGGTTAGGGGAAGGAAAGGGAAGGCGCACACGCGCGCGAGATAACTAGTCGCGCGCGCGCGGTCTCGCGCGTATATAGCAGCGACACGGCATTCCTCAGAGAGAACGCGCGCGTGTGCCTAACTCAGACTCTCCTCTCCTTCCTGTTTTTTGCGAGTACTTTCTACGGACTCGTTCGCGACCCGCGGCTTTCTCTGTTTCTCCTCCGTCGCCTCACTCTGTATAGTTCGATATATTATATACGCCCCATATATATATCCGCTGCTTCTTTACGTACTCGACACTTTTGTCTTTTTTTTTGCCGACCTTGGTTTATTCGTGCCGTGCGATTTTTATTCCCGCTTGGCCTTGATACGAAGGACAATTTTACTTGTGCAACCGGGAAATCACTTGGGATATGGGTTTCCCATTCTGCGTCTACATTTTTGTAGTGATTCATTCTAACGATTCCCTCGAGATATTGTCATTTTTGTCCGCAAAGAATGTATATCTATAGGGTGTCATTCAACGTATATAGGTATATGCATTACGTGCAGGAAAACATCAATAATCGGTTAATATTTCAGACAATAAATCAAACCGTTGGGATGAACGAGTGCACATATCGCTACTTTCGTTATGTGAATAAAAAGACTACCTCAAAATTTAGATGAAAAGACGATCTTTGAGGACCAATTGAGTGTGGAGAATGAGAAATTACAATCTCCACTGCATAATTTGCAACATTTTACCAGCAATTTTATATATAATAAATATTTCTCACTAGTAAAACTGGTGAGAAATATTAGATTTTTTTCTACCAATAGTTTTATATACCCCGATCGTAATATTTATTATGTGTTTTTCGTAATGAATATAGCTTGATGAACTGACAGTAAACCTAGCTGGGGAAAATTTGCAAATTATGTGTTGGAGATTTAGATTTTTCATTCTCCACATTCGACTGGATTGGCCCTTAAAAATTCGTCTCAAAAATACTTTAGTATCTCAGGATTGGCGCGTGTAAAGAAAGCTTTGAATCGCGCGCTCCCCGAGGGAGAACAAAGGGTTGTTTTCGATCGACGAGCCTTTTGCCTTTTCATCAGAGCAAGACGATTCGAAATTTGCCCGAACCTCCATTGAATCTCGACAGTACAGCATCTCACCGCGGAGGAGTAGCTGTGGCCAGGCGCCGCGCAACCCCTCCGCGGAACAACATATCGACGGACTCGATCGGCGCGTCGTCGTCGTCTCGCCGCATAGCAGCATTCCGCGGCTATAGCTATTATTGGCCTATCTATCATAGACGAGCGGGCCTGGCGTCATTAAAATCATACATATATAACGAGCAGTGAATAAGCCGTGGTACGGTGGAAGCTTATCTGCTGGCCCGCGCGCGCGCGCTCACCTATCCCCGGGGCTAATCTGTGTCTATCTCTCTCTCTCTCTCTCTCTTTCTCTCTGTCTCTCTCTCGTATACACATGGTCTCCCGCGCGCGCGGGCGCGTTTTTATTTCAAGCGGACTGGTTCGTCTCGGTCGCGCGCGGCCCGACGATGATAATTCATCGGGCCCCGATCGGAATGAGACCGGTAGCCGTTGGCTTTTTCATTTTACCCGCGCGTCGCCCAGATTAGTTAGTTGGGCGCATAAGTCTCTCGGTACGTCCGGGGACGCCCGTAAAGCACGCGATAACGCTTGGGCCTCCCCCCCCCCCCCCCTCCTCACTCCGGAGAGAGCCAACACATCGGTTCACAATCGACACGTATATATACACACGCACACAGCTATACGCGCACACGGCTAGTCGCGCGGATTGAATCGTTCGTTGCGGCGCGCGCGATCCTCCGTCTTTTCCTTTTTCCTCCCGGTCGCTCGCGCGAGCGCAGCTCTGTGCTTGTTTATGAGGCGACCGAGCAAAACCAAGTCGACAAGTAATTTCATATACGGCAACGATATTCTTTTTGCCCTTCCCCCTACTCCTCCTCCTCCACCACCTCCTCGAGAGACGAGAGAGAGAGAGAGAGAGACTTTTTCCTTTTGCCGAGCGGCAAATCGAATTCGCGTGCGCGGCTTACGCTCGCTTACACTTAATCGCGGATGTGATTTCCGATTGCGAAAATTAATTGCTTCCATTGGCGGCCCGTGTATAATTGTGCGGGCTCGCGATTGTTTTTAATCGCGGGCCCCGAGCCGCCGCCGCCGCCGCCAGATGCGAGTGGCGCGCGATTATTGACCTCCATTCGCCTTCCTCCTCCCTCTCTCCGCCATCTCGCTACCACTTTTTCCCCTTTCGACTCTCGCGGCTTAGCGAGACGGCCGTTCTATGCCGTATTCTCGCCGGATAATCGCAGTTTAAATGTAGATAAGCCAATCGAGCGTGCGCGCGTCATGCCTGGTCTTCCCGTATTTTGAGTAGCGCGAGCATGCGGGGAAGAGTAACGGCGATCAGGCTGGAATAGGCAATCGACAATATAATACGTTTCAAGCCTCGATCGTCCGCGACAGGTTGGACTATATTCAGCAGAGCTCTTATATTACATGTGGAAAAATGAAAGGGATTAACATAAATTCCTCTTTCAATCTCATCAGGCCGCGCATCGCGGATGGCTCGGCTTCCGGATCAATCAATCCCGTTGCGGTCGAGCCTTTCGAAAACCCATTGCACTTGATTGACAAACTCTCTCCGCGGTACGGCCACCCGGCGCCGCTTCCTCGTCGACTTGCGAGCTTGCATTTACGCTTGAGATCCGTATATAACTCCTGAAACCGATCAACGCGGTGTTGCGACATGTTCTCAATGGATAATTTCAATTTTTCTTGAATCTGTAAAAGCTGATAGTTTACCTTCCCGTCCGTGTACAATATTTTTCCTTCATGAATTAAAATATAAACGAAAGAAGCGCTAAATTGCCCCTGTTGGCATTGTTCTTTTGCTCTCACTTCCTCGTATTAAAAAATCCGAGATGATTATACGGATTCCACGTGCTAGACGTATCCGTCGTAAAAATGAAGAGGTAGTAAAAATTCGGTCAGTTTCTGCTCCACACGATGGAGAAAAAAAGCCCAGCGGTAGCTATGAGCTAACCTACCCCGAAGGTCGGTCAGAGCTGGAAGAAAAGGAAAAAGAGAGAAAGAAGGACGAAAGTGGTTTCGGTGCGCGGCGGTGGCGGTGGCGGCTCGGGGCGTGCCCAGTTTTCCGGCGCCTCTCCAAATCAGTGTCGGCTCGGTCGAAAAGGGATAACTGGCGGAACGAGAGAGAGAGAGAGAGAGAGAGAGAGAAAGAGAGCGAGAGAGCGGCGATCACGCGCAAATTATAAAGTCCGCTGTCGATCCGGTCGGGGCTCACTCGCTCGCTCGCGCGCGCTAATTCGTTACTATCGAGCGGGCGCGAGGCGAAGGAGAAGAAGAAGAAGGAGGAGGGGGAGGAGGAGGAGAAGCCCCTGAGGGAGCCGGAAGCCTTTGAGGCCTCGGGCTGTTTTGCTGGGGCGCGAGTCCGGGGTGGGCAGAGCTCGCACGCGCCCCTCATACCCGCGCCGAGCCCCAATTGCGGCCGCACCAAACAGAAGCTGTAAAATATGAAAATGAATTCACGGCCGAGCTCGAGAGCCGTTCTTTATTGCTTGCGCGCCCCAAATTGCCCCTCTCTCGTGCATCATTCGCCAAATTGGCTCGCTGTCGATGTTTAGATTAGACGCATGAGCCCGACTCCTCACCGCGCTGCTCGCAGCTCCTCGCCCACCTCCTCCTCCTCGTCTTTTTTTCAGCCCAGCTTGTTTTCCTGCTTATGCTGGGCGGAGGGAATCTGTAAAATTACCCTGCCGAGCTGATTCGCGATCGCCGAGATGAACGCTGCCGCCGCCGCTCCTCCTCCTTCTTCCAATCCCCTCCATCCCCCTCTTCGGATCAGCTCGTGTACTTACCACTTTATCGTATGTTTTACCGGATATTGCGCGTGAAAAATGATTTTTTTTTTCTTATACTCTCAAACTGTCGCAAATTGTTCGTGTAATCGAAGGCGCGCGCGCGCTCGAGTATATCGGCCTGCAATATCGTTCGGTTTTTACGATCGACGCATATAGGCCCTTTTGCATCGACGATGTTCCGATGAAACGCGTGCGCGCGAAAATATTTCTCATCCTTTGTCTCGACCGATCGGTTTTTTGAAAATTCAACACCGATACAAGATTGCCACTATACAGAATCAATCTCACCCTCGAGCAGTTTGATCTTACGATCGCAACTCGCAGTAGGAAGCAAAGTGCACTCCGCGAACGCCTACTCGATGGATTCTTACTTTCGCAGTCAGGCTAATCAAGAAGGAACTCGTCGTTCCGTTGATTCTTCGGGACTATTTTGAAAATCCAACAAACACCGATAATTGCAAAAAAAAATGAATCATCGAAATATCAAATGTATCAGAGGTCGACAGCGCGCGTTTGAAAATACTCTCTGTGCACAAACGCGACGCTGGTCCTTGGCACACGCGAAACTTATAGATCGCGCCCAGGTATACACGTAGCCAGCGCTCGAGTGCAGCCTCTTGCATGTATACCGAAAATCCGTGTGGGAACGCGCCGAGGCTCGGGGAGGGATATATTCGGAGCGTAAAAAACCCAATTTCACTTGGGGTTTCCACTTGTGCGCGTGCGGCGAGCCGGCTATACATATACACGTATACACACGGATCGAATCGAGCCGGCCGAAAACTCGTTCTCCGGGCCGAACAATGGCCCGGTCGATCGCGATATCCCAGCGCGCATTCCTCCCATGCACTGGTCGCTGCTGGACGCGGGCTCGACTCGAGAGAGAAAGGTGGGATTCGGTTTGTTTGCCAATCGTTAACAGCATTCCTAAGGGCCCGCCACTTCCTGCGGCCTCCACGCAGCCTTGCGCACCTTTTTCTCCGATCGCTGCAGCTACACACACGCCCGCGCGCACACCCACACATGCGCGATCACCTGTATACCTGTTGGGCTCCGGCCAGCTCTCAGGTGCAGATACATGTCGTATAAAGCGAGCAGTTTGGCGCGGGGGGCGCTCCGTTACGCGTATATATAGCTGGGGTCCTGCCACTGTGTGGGTATATTGTATGTATACACACGGGAGCGGAGATCCTCCTTCAGCAGCTGACTCTCTCATGGAATGCTTTGATCGGACGCGTATAGTGACGCTTCGGCCAACACCCATATACACCGCGGCCGCGGCCTTCCTTCTCTTTTACAGCCCACTTCTTCAAAGTGAATGAGTTGCCGAGTTTGCTAGTGCTCTCCGATCCTGGATTCGGGGAAAACTCGTGCGTGAGACCGATTCTTTCTCTCTCTCCTTTTCCATTCCTCATCTTTGCTTTGCTCTCTCGAACGATCGTAAAAATTGTTGCGCGCAATCTGGGAGGGATACGTGAGTCCCATACAATTCCAATTATTTCTTTTCCGCTGCATTCGGTTGAGACTCGCCGATTTGTTGTATATTCATTCGATTCGTTTGAATCGACGAGCCTATCGAGTTTGCCATCTCGATTGATGAAATTGAAAACGCATATATACACGTGTACAGGCAACACTCGGGCTCGAGCTGCAGTGGGACCGACCGATCCCCTAGAACACGCACCTGCTCGAATATTTTTCTACCTGTCGTGGCGGGGCTTTCTATGCCACTGATGTATACCAGCCTCGCGCGGCAATCATCCGTGTACCCCTGACACACTGTCCCTCACTTGCCGGTTTGTCGTCTCGAATTTCTCCAAACAAACGCGTTCGTGTCCCATTAAAGAAAGCAGCAGCAGCAGCCTGAGATTGAGACGTAACAGCTCTCGGAAAACCCCCCCACGGACACTCACACGCACACAAGAGTGCCTATACGAAGAGGATCGTGATCGCAGGGTCGGTTCGCGTCGTTATCCATGGCATTGTTTGCGGTGCAGCAGGTTGAGCCGTGTCTCCCGCTGCGCGAGCGCAGCATCGGCCGGAAAAGCGCGCGAGAGGCGCCAATGCTTGTTTTCCATCTCGACAGGTACGGTGGACGCGACGGCGACGCAACTTATCGGCGGCGACCGATCGACCAGCAATGCCTCGTCGTCCCTCCGGTAATAGTCCCGGTTCGACCAGCAACTTTACGAGGCCGAGACGCGCGGGGGGAGAAATTAGACACAGACACGGTTAGCACCTCAAGCTGAGATTTGTGTCGTTTGGGAAAATGACGCTGCTGCGTGGGGAAAAAAGGCGTTCGGGGGAGGATCCATTCACAAGTCACTCTGTATTGGGTTTCTCAGGATCGATGCACGCATTCGGGGCAGCGTGAATTTCGAAGATCCTCGAGCTCGGGAAGTTCTTTGTTCGTGGTTTTTTTGTCTTTTTTTTTCTTTTACCACGGAACCTCTGCGGGACGAAACTGCACGTTTCTCAAGGAAGTAACTCGCGCGATGATCACTCGTATTCACGCGCATTTTCTCCCCTCGAGCAACAAGCTGGAATTAATCTAGCTAAAATACCGTACAATCAGAAACGAACTTTTGGGTAAGTATAGTGGCTGCGTCGGGGCCGTATGCCACGCAACCTAACAATTTCACCTTCTTCTTCTTTCGAAGCTACGTTTCAATTTGTTTAAACTATCCTGTTCGTGCTGTCTGAATTCGCTTGCGTAAGCCGTCAGCCAGCGAGCCCTTACGAAAAAAATTACGGGTTATGATTCGGTTCGTCGGCTGCACTCTTGCATTACTCGGTAGCCTTCTGTCGCATTCATGTAACCGGCAATTTAATTTTGCGACCACAAATATAACAAGGCAGTATATATATGTATATATACGATACGTAACGCTCAAAGACTCACAACAATTTCGCATTAAATTTTATTTTTTACCCTCCTTAAAGAAATATTCTGGACAACCTCGATTTCGTCTCTCTCTCTCTCTCTCTTTTTTGCCTTAAAATACTAAAAATACTCAAGCCTACCCTTGAAAATCGGCACTGCAAAAAATTCGCACTCTCATGTGAAAAAAGGCACAGCTCGTCTCTGGCGTTTGGTTGATTTCCTTTTTCTCATCGATGCTCGGTGAGAAAAATACGATGAATCACTGGAGAGTGAAAGAGAAAGAGAGAAAGAGAGAAAGAGAGAGAGAGAGAGAGAGAGAGAGAGAGAGAGAGAGAGAGAGAAAGGACGCGATTGTTGGCTCTTGAGTGGCTTTTACGGTGGAGCTTAGGGGGACTTCGCCCACGAAACGAATGCAAAGGAGCGCGCGCCCGAGCTTAGGCCGCGTATCGACGCTCGTCATCCGCGCAATAAAATTTTTTTTCCCCACAGCTCGAGCCACACGTCCGAAAAATATGCATTGTGAGAGCCGGGAGGAGGCGCGTCCGCGAGAGCCAGCACCGGGACATCTCTCGTTTTTTTATGCCCGTCCCCCGGCGCTGCAGCGAGGCGCGCGCGCGCGAGATCATCAGCCCGGATAAAGCCGATTGTTAATGTCGCGCTCGCGATGCATCAATCTTCCTCGCGCTCCTCTTCCGTCTCAATTTCATGTTCTTGTTGTGAGTGACAGTTCTGAATTTTAGTGCTCGCGCGGCCCTCGTTCATATTTTTGCAGCCGCGGTTCGGCAGTCCGTAAATGCCAATCGGCCTCGGCGCGAGTCGTATTCGTTGCTTTTTCCCAATGTTAAGTCCCAACTGAAATCGGCTTTGTACTCGCGCCTCGTTCGGTTGTTGCGATATTAATCTTCATCTTCGTTCGTGCTGGATGTATGCGTCGTGAAAATATATAACATTCAGAATACCATACCTCGCTTACTGCAAATCCGAACAAATTTTCCCATCACCAAGTGCATTCGATTATTTGATGAGGTGAAAGCACTGGTTCTGACTCGTACGATATTGAAATGATCCGCGCAAACGCAGTCGCCCTGCAGCAAAGGGTAAACAGGAAAAATTGCGAATCGGTTCGGGTCAGTTATCAAAAAATATGTTGGACATAGCTAATAGAATGTCCCTAATTTGAATAGATCTTTATCTGCCGGCTACATCTTGCATTTATTTTTCACTTTTGAATTTCTCATAGTTTTGATGACTCGGGATCTCATGCTCGAGAGAGATAACCATCTGCGGACTTAATTTTGCGCTGATAAATTTTCATCTCCCGATGTCTCGTATTTAAGTTTCTCTCTACTTTCTTGAGGATTATGGAAACAGGATATACAACATTTGCATACAATTAAATGTATTTTATGGCCAATGAACTTTTATATATTCAGATTTTGAATTTTAAGTAAGCTGTGAGGGTATTGAGGTGATTCTTTATTGCCTAAATCTTCTTAAATCTAATCGGTGTGGATTACAGATGTGGCTTGTTTGAAAAATTTATGTTCACTCGTACATGAATTTCCGGTCGTATATTTCAGTAAGAATTGACAATATTTAATCTGGTGGTGACGATAAACACAATCTAAAGTGTTAGAAAAAAGATTAATTTTGATAGAGAGATTCTCTTTGCTCAAGAAATATATGGTCTCGCATAAATGATTATGGAATCTGTCAGATTCCAGTAAATCCTTGAATATTTATCGAATCCCACTGTATATGTATAATCATCGGCTATAAAAGTACCATGTTTGGCATCATTGACTCCATCATCTTCAGGATTTACATTTATTATTTGCAAAACGTACTGACTCCTCGTCCTCTTGCCGAGAAGTATAAATAAAATGTTAAGTTCATTATTAGGCACAATTCCCGCTCAGACAGTTATAATTAGGTTACTTAGTTTTACGACATAATTGGCTTTAGTTTTTATACAGTTACTGAGATTAAACATGTGGCGTAGAGGCTGCTTCAATGTATATATTCTCTGGTGACGAAAGATTCAGTTGCGTGTTTAAATCGGCTTGGCATCATCGGTGTACACTGTTACTATCGCAAAAAAAAAGGAAAAACAAGAACTAGAGCATTGACAACGCTTTGAAGAATCGTTTACGGCCATTTGAAGCGACTTGTCTCCGTCCATTAGCTCGTCATCTTTTTACGGTTATTTCAAGGCTAAAAACCCCCCCGTGGAACATAACGCGAGGGATCTTGAAGGATTATTTATCGCGCATTCCGTAGAGACGAGCATAGACGTTGTAATAATAGCCGTACTTCTTTCATGTGCAAATTTCAAAAGTCTCATCGAGTGTATAATCATGCAGCTACACGTCCGCGATATCGCGATATTAATACGCGCGCACACATAAAGACTTTCTCGTACCCGATGGCATTGGAGTGTACAAGGACGAAGTCGCAATTGGAAAATTAATTTTACGGCCCCAAATAAAACTCGCGTTCTCAAATCAAACCCGCGTTCCTCGTCCGCCACACGACGAGAGAGTATATCGCGCGAGATCTTCGAGAGCCGTAAATTCCACGGCAAAATCGATGCTGCGCGCGCGTGTGACAGAAAAATCAACTACCGCATAATTTACAAAGCTCACACGCACGAGAACGGGTGGCTGAACCGACGTCGAAGTATCAATAAAATCATCGAGAGCTCGTGGTTGGTCGGAGAGGCTCTGCCGAGTCGGGGAGGGCGAGAGAAGAAAAAACTCCCGAGATCTCCCTCCGACATTCTTCAACCGCCGCGAATTCGAGAGGCGTAAATCTCGGGGGCCCCCGACAACAATGACATCATTCTACACAGAAGCGGCCAGCCTTTTTCTTCCTTCGTCCCCCTCGTCGACGAGAGCTCCAATTTTTTCCTCTGCGCGCGCCGCGAGAGCTAAACACTACTGGGAGCAACAGAGACGAATCTACCCCGTGTGTGACTGGAGTCCGTGTGTGTGTATATACACAGGCTTCACCAGCCTACCGAATGAAATCGGTTTTATGATTAATGGAATGCGATTGTTTGCCTGCCGGCTCTTAGGCTCTTCGTGGCGTGGATGAATTGGAGCGAACTCGCGCTTTTGGACCAATACTTCGAATCGGCGGAGTGCGAATGGGCGCCGATGGTCTCTCGTTAAAAATAAATGAAAAATTTGGTCGAGTTATACGGGGAATCTTCGTTTCTCGTGAAACATTGTAAAAACAGCGATTTGTCTCGGGCTGAAACATTAAAAGGCGCATGCAAAACACCGGAGACTCTTATCCGACGTGTTGCTGTCAGTTAATGACGATAGGATTACGAATCGGGAGATCTTGCGAAAGTATATATACGAATCCGAGTTGGTAAATATCGAGGCACTCAAACTGAATGAGATGCAAACATTCGAATGGTTCAGATTGGGATATATATGTTTATACGAAGCGAGAGCCGTGAGCCGGGGTAATATCAAACTGGAAATAGCACCATTTTCCTGCCGCTCTCTCGACATCAGGAATAGCCGAGCTCGCGTGCTGCGGCGCGGTGAGTTATCTAATCAAATCTCGGCAGCTGAGACACACAGCCGCACTCGTGATGATCTATGATATTTTAATAAACCATATATAAACTGCTCGAGTTGAAAATCAAAAAGTCATGTTGTTGTCGTTGCTGTTGTTGTTGCTGCTGTGGCTCCTGATGGTACTGGGTAGGAAGGTAATCAAACAAATCGGTGCGGCGAAAAACGGGCAAACATCAAAGGGAGCACACGAGACACACACGAAGAGCGAGAGGCACGTCGTAATAACGAATATCAGCGTCTTCCGGCGAGCAGAGAAACTAGATCATTAAGCCCGAGCCGGTGTGGCAACCTTGGACTTCTTGCCAAGTTCACTGCACTGCCCATCATCTCTCGGCGGCGGCGGCGGCGGCGGCGGCGGCGGCTCTCGGTAGCCGCTCAACCAGCTTCTCTCGCTCGGTTCACTCCTCTGCGCGCATCAGCCACGGGCGTTTCTCCGCACACGTGCGCCTCGTGTCCTCCCCCTGCCTCCTCCCCCCCCCCCACACACACACACAAACGCGATGATTACGGCAGGAAAGGGTTCATTTATTAGAATGCTTTTTGTAACTGCACTGTACTATTCGAGAGAAACCCGAGGAATTCGTTCCCCGAGTAGTCGCGGGGACTACTCTCCCATCCGCGGGTAAAATATCGTCGCGGTAAAAGTGCGCTCTCGAACGAGAAAAATGTAATCGACGAAGAGTCGCTCGAACGTCAGGCGCATATATACGGAAATTGTAATGTGAGAGATATATCGTTGAACGATGCGCACTTTATTACTGGAATTTTCAGTTTTAATTCTGTCTGATTTCATCTTTCAACTCGATCGGCACTAACAAACTGAAAAAATAAAGAGTATACCCTCACAATAAGACGAGGAAATTCTTTCGAGTTGACGTCACAGAATTCGGTAACACGAGCGGGTAAAGACGCAGGGTATACTCTCAATGTATAACACTTTTTTCCGTTAGAGCTACCAAACTTCTGGATCCGAGGGATAACAATTCGTTTTCCTCGGCGCTTTCAGCAAATGATTCTTGTAAATCATTTCCGCTAACAACAATCGATTTCGTGCTATTGCATATTTGAGATCTTCCACGCGAACAATGCAGTTCATTGAAAATATTGAATGCCCTTGCTCCACCAGACTGACAGACATACAGACAGCAGGTTAACTGTCGAGAGCTACGAAAATTTTTTTGGATTATAAATACAGCTACCCATCGGTTGAGCTGGCTCGACGCTGCTGCAGCCTATAATAGACGCTGCTATCTAACGGCCACCCGACTGATCCACGATCACTTTTTTCTCACCCACGTATAGCCTTGGTAATTTTAGAGTTTGATATATTTGGCGGTTCACGGGGCCATGAGTGTGTAGCAGGTTGATGATGCTCATTTAGCGCTGGACCGAGGTTTTTTTGCTGCGGACTCGCTGGGCGAGGGAGTTTGGAGCTTAATTTATTTAGCCGAGCGGGTATACGCCGCAATGAATAAAAAGTCCGTAGGCGTTGAAAGTTCTTGCTCGCTTGTGTAGGGGGCCGGTGTAAAAAACAAATTCAACTGGCTTTCACCGTGCGACTAGTTTGCTTGTCTGATTTTTCGTCTAAACTTTTTGTTTTACTCGGGGAGCACACGCGTGAGCTCGCATACTTTAGCCAATTTTCTTAGTATACGTACAGCTAGAAGAATTTGGAAACCTTCGAGCCGTTTTCTTATAGCTATTCAGCATTTTAGATTTCAAGCGGCTGATTATTCGCAGCAAATCGTTCGGACATGAATTTATAAAGAAATAAATCAAGTTATCGGAAAGTCGTCGACATAAATTAACACTTCCTGTCCAAAAAATTTTGATTAACTTTCTCTGGAAAGGTGTTTATACTTTCAATCGTGTCTATATTAATTTGAACGGATAATGTTTCTGAAAAATTACCGCTTTCACAAATGATCATTCCACATGTGAGTGTTGAAATATTCAGAATAAAAATATTCTTGTGTTTGCACTGAATTAATAAGTCAATTGTGCAAGCGAGTCCTCCTTTTCGTTTCAAAATAACTTCGTCCTCTGCAGCCACAATGGAAATTTGCATGATCTATTCGATTACATGTTTTCCCTGCATTGGGTGTGGTATGGTATATTTTGAAAATTCATCGTGAAGAAATACGTATTCATATTGTTGCACATTCCTCGGGTAACATCGGAATATTGAAAAAGCGACATCAATTTTCCCTTCGTATTATCATTATGATCACGAAGTCACATCGTCTCCGACATTGCTATACACTATCATCAATACCTTGGTGACACGTGAATCTGTTGATATTTGGTATTATCAATGTTTCTAGTCTGAACGAACAATGAATCACTCATTATTTTATGAGATCTAAAAATTTTCAATCACTGGTATTTTTTCCTCGAATTGAAGATTTATTAAAATGCTTATGAAAAAAGGTGGCTATTCCTAAATAAGGCCTAACTAGGAAAGATTGACCACCCATGGCGAAACTTTCCAAGATTATTTTTGGCTACTTCAATAAGCCGTACGTGGAGTCCTTCAGTCTAACGTTTCGTTGTCCCGGGGGTAATCGCACATCATTATTAATTTCGTGCAGAATAGTACTCACTTACTTTTTATGTTCTTCTTCATTATCACCATTTATTGATATACAGACGAATCGTAATTGCATGAAATCGAAAATTATCCACAAAATATCTGGGGAAAATCGCAGTTCACTAACGCCCACAAAATTGAAGCAATTTCTATGCGTCGTTTTATAAAACCCCTAGATGAATTACCATGACAACTCATACGACGTGGAGTGTCGATGGAACAGCGGCGTCTTCGGGTCCGAGAACGAGAGTGATGTATTATGGTTGGGACTTTGGGAGTAGCCGGTTCGAGTGGCCGAGTTATGTGTCGATATGATGTCAATTGCATAAACGATGCGGTCCGTGAGATAATAATTGTGCAAGGATCGCCATGCGCATGTGGGTCGTTACGCAAAACTGTTAAACGTGCCGGTCAGTCGATTCGCGCTTGTCCGCGATAAACCATACAGCCGCGATGTACATATATACATCTGAGCGAAACACACTCGGCGCAGGCCCTGCGCGCTCGCAATTAGTCCAGCATTCGTTCATGTTCGCGGGGCGTCGAATCGATATTTGGCAGGTCTCGAGACGCCGGGCGATTGCGGAACGACCGAGTATGGAGGCATATTCATCCGAATCTGACCGAAGCAGCTCGGAAATATCGTTTTATTTGTCATCCGAAAGCTGCGCGTGCCCATTAAATCCCTGCACCGAGAGAGAGAGACTCGCGTACATACGAGCAGGTGCGCGGTCAACCGGTTTTTCCCCTCCGCGCTCCACATTTCACAAGTTCAACTTTTCAATTGCGTAACAATCACTGATGAATTCGCATGCCAGAATACAGAGCTGCTGCGGCGTTATCGATTGTATTTATATTTCCTGCTGCAACCGAATTCAAACGCGCCCCAACGCGACTACACGCAGTTGAAATTCGACATTTTCAAAAAAAATACCATCGATCGGAATCGCAAGTCAATACGTGTTTTTCATTAGAGGTTGATCGCGCTCACATGAATTTGTGTTGGATTTCATCTCAATAAAGAGCGATACAGATCTATTCCCGTGTCTCTCCTCGGTTAATCTGACTTTGTTTCACGGGTAATATAGAAATAATGAGAGAGAGAGAGAGAGAGAGAGACTTTGATTTGGTTCGTCGCTAAATACCTATATTTTCCTCGAGTAATGGTCAACTTGACATCTGCGTCTCTGGCTCGCTTGTCATCAGCTTCGCAGCGAACGACAAAGCCATAAACCCAAATGACTAATACTTACTCCAGTGGTCAGCGACAGCCCGAAAAGGACTACGGAGAGCTGCCGTGTGTGTCGGCACGACGGCGGCAGCGACTTTCGACTCATTTACTAATCTGCTCTCGCGTCCGCGCACGGTTGCATAGCTTCGGATAAGCATCGGGGACAAAGCGACTCGACGTGTCTAGTATAAGCGGGACCACTGGATAGAAGAAACCAGCTCTTGTCAAGCTATACCATATAGTCCTGTGTGTGTGTCGCGCGTCTGCTTTTTTGTCCTCCGCGCGTCTCTCGCGCGAGCGGCCCATCTAAGGCAGCCGCTTTTCTCCGCAATCTCCTCGCCAACTATTATTTCCTGTGCGCTACGCGACGCACTTTTTCTCTCTCTCTCTCCCCGTCCGTTGCCGTGGGCTCGTGCGATAGCGCACGTGCGCTAATGCGACGGTTCGCGGAAGCCACTCCGCGGGAGTCCCTCTGGCCCGGTCTACTTTGGCGATTCGAGCCGCTTTCCGCGACTAGATTGAGTTGTTTGCGCCTCGCGCACGCGAGCGTGCATTTGTGCGAATTCGTTCCGCGGCCACAGGGGGGAGGGGAGCAAATTCGCTCTGCCCGTCTCTCACGCTTGGCTTTGCCCTCGCGACAATACACGAGCTCGAGGGAGATTAATAAGGGCGTCGATCGGGCCACTCGTGCAGAATCACGTATACACACCACCGTGGATCGAGCCTTCGTTCGATCGTAGACCGCTCGATTGAAGCACGAGGAGTGAAATACTTCGGTGTATTGTGGACGAGCGTTGGAGGATGAAGAAGTGTTGCCGTGATCGTGGAACCCCGTAATGTTTTGCAACTTCTTGTGGGACGCCTCTTTTGTATACTCGTCTGCAGTCCAAACGTAGACTGTTTTCTCGCCGCCTTTCGAGCTGGTGTCTGTAGGAACATTTGCAGATTACCATATTACTGTACCGAACGGAGTCACACTGTACCAGAAATATAGCTGAACTACATTGTCAGCGGATAGCCACCCACGAAGTTGCATGAAACGTAAACTCATTCCAACCTTATAGCCTCTCGAGAAAGCGAAACCTCGAAAATGATCCACACGGGATTTTAATTGAATCCACTGGAGCGGAAAACTGGCCGTCTGATGGGTATGAACTCGCGGAAAGCTGAAACCGGGTCATGATATTACCTCCGATTACGACTATAGACTCATATTTTTTGCTGCTCTTCCACGAGTTCTTATCACAAGTTCAGTAGTACCCTTACTGAACTTGTGCAAGTTACCTCTTTCCAACTAATTTTCGTACGTAGTGCCATTTTTTGCGGGAAAAATTAAGACCACTATGACTAACGAGAAAATTATGACTAACGTAGTTTTCCCCCATTATCAAATTTAAATTTTAATATTTTCAAGTTGGATCATCACTCTTGTGAAGATCGAGTTTTGGTTCAAGCACAAAAATCAGTTTGATTCTGTGACTGCAGCGAAGGTTCCTTCTCAGCTGCTAAACAGGCTCTTCTTAGGAACAAAAACAGTCTCAATCATATAAGAAATCTCGTTATGGCGTAAAGCTGATTTTCTTTATTGAACTATGATTCGTTTGTTTTTTTTAACGATCACTCGATTGAGGAAAGCCATATATTATTCATTAAGCTTTTCAGGCCGCGATAGTTAGCTGTAAATGGTTATTACGCGTGCAAATCATCTCACCAGGACCTTGCTTATCTCGCTAGTTAACTGATCAGGCACTTGTTTACGATTTCATTTAATTTCTTGGCAAAATTGTATCCTGCCGCTGCACTCCTGGGACAGGCGTTCCCAAGCTATTATTAGCTCGATCGGTTCACCCGAGACCGAGGATGGAGTGATTACTTAAGCGAGAGCGTGTGCGTCCGGTGTTGTTATATCTACTCATCACGCAATTGCGCCTCAACGACCAAAAACCGATCACGTGTTGGCCTAGTATACGCAGACGCACACGCACACGTGCATTAATCTAACTCCCGTCATTTCCTTACCTGAATCGTCGATCGACAAACACCTCGTCATTAAAAGTCCGTCTCGCGCAAATGCTCGCAACAGCCGTAATGAAACGAGTGCGTCTGCCACCGTGCGATTCTCGCTCGAAGTGACCATATATTCGAAACGCGACGGGGAAGAAAGAAGAGAGCACGCGCGACAGAAGGGCATCGAGCTATATGCGCTCGCTTCCCGTGCCGCGCCGTGGCGGGTAATTCGGCACTGCCGAGCCCCGACGTCGGCCTTATGCTGTCCCCGCGACAACATCCGATAGTTTGCAGGCGTTGCGAATACAGACGCGCGAGTAAAACAACACCTGCGACGGCTAGAGCGTAATGAGCGCGCGGTAGGTTCCGCTCTCCGCTCGCGTCAGCCCTGCGCCCTGCCGAGTCTGGCCTAATGCGCCGCCGCCTCACATACACACACTCGAGAATTAGCAACGCTCGAGCCAGGGTGTAATGTGCTCAATCGAATTATCGCCCTCGGTTCCCTCGCGAAGCGCAAACCTTATACCTCCGTACATACATACGACTGATTTCACGCACGTTTTTCCGTAGTTACCGTACTCGGTGGCTCTTGGTAATTGATATGTCTAACTATTCTTGTCACTTTTACTTTTCAATTTATTACGACCATCAGCGCTCAGTATAAACATGATTTCTCCGATTCTAATGCCGTCGAGTCTGTATAGCAGCGAGTAATCGAGTTCGTCCGCTCGTTACTACCCGGCGCATGTATTTTCTCATGAAAACACAATCATTACAACGATTTAGAGAAAGTCGGTTCGAACACATATTATATGCGCGTATAAATCTCCGGCCCGTTCAAGCCCGATAGTGTATATATTGCTTTATTCATCTATTTGCTTTTTTTCGTCTTCGCTTATAATCATTATAGAATTTCCCCTCTTACCCCGACGACAGCCAGTGGAAATTCAATTTCCCTTCGAGAGCGCAATCGCTCGAATGGCCGTTCGATTTTTCCGGCAGACCGCAAAAATCGTTCGGTGCGCGTATATATACACGCGACCGTCGCGTGTATTACAATCGCGCAAGCTCTCGAGGCTCTGCGCCATTAGTGGGACGATTCGAGTAGAACAAGCCACTCGGATTGTGAAAAAATTAACCGACCGCGCCTCGAGCGCTATATACGCTCCCGCGGGACGAGCGCGATCGTTGTGCAAAAAAAAATTGTACCAAAACACACGGTACAGTAAACCGGACAGGGACTCGCGCGAGGCTGCGGTATACGTAATGAGATATCGACGCGCCCGAGGAGAACGATGATTCCGCGGCTGCAATCATCGAGGTGAATATCTATACAAAAGTACGTCAGGCTGCACTTATAAATCGGTTCTCCGCTGAGCAAAAACAGCTGCTGCGCGGTGAGAGACGCGTGCTCGGATGGTTTGCGGACATCGCTTCCGCTCGTGCGACGATCGCTTCCGGCTCTCCTTATATATACTCTCCTCGCCTTCGGCCGTGCTCTTACACTTGTACGTATGTGTGTACGGCCGCTGCGGTCTTTGGAGTAGTTTAACCTCTCAAATTGGTGCCAACCGCATGTAATGGGGCATCTGACGCCAGAGCAGGACTTTCAACGGTTGAACAATGAATGATTAACGTGGCAAGTGTATAGACTAGGCCGCGAATAGACTGCCGCATCTGATAGTTTGGTATGCGTTCGGTTCCTCCTGCGGTAATCGTTTGCGCGGGAATAAAGCGAAACACGAGGCGATCGGAAATAAAAAAAGTTCACGAAGCGTTTGGGGCTTTGCGGACTTGAGTTAAATTCTGCGTGAATAGACGATCGATCACGCGTATCCGCGCGGCTGGCGCGTCGAACCGGGGCAACAAGGGCTTTCCCCGCGCGTGCAGCGAAAGGGTGCACTGACCTATACCGGTGGCCCCCGTGATTGATCCGAATAATTCGAGCGGCGCGCGAGTCGAGCTTCCGGGCTGCACGCGCAACTAGGCCCTAACTGGGACCGACCGCCGCACGGGGAGGAACTCGACGAGGAAGGCGCATTATCGAGACACGCGCTAATTAGATAAGCCGAGCCGAGCGAGTGGGGGTGGCGGTGCGACGCGTCGTGCACCAGGCGCCACGGATATGATTTTATATCGCATATGCCGACGTTGTCGTATTATGCTATCTAAATTAAAAATTGGTGGAAAACTAATGTTCATCGGTAGGATTTGAGTGAATGTTATAGCTGGACGATCATAGTGAATTCTCGACCAAAAATTGGACCGAAAACATTTTTTCTATACTAAAGAATATGGAAATTTTGCTAGAAATTCATCAAAACTACTATTTATTGTACATCGAATTACTACAGGTATGGAGAAACAACAAATTACTATTGAACAAAGTGAATATTCACTGCTTGTCAGTTATGCAACTTTTACTGGCGAATAGTAAATACTCACTTCTAAATTAATTCATTTTAACTATCTTAATTCTAGATTGACGAATCGAATATATGCTATCTGTGGTTTTCGATATTTGCTTCTAGTATAAGTGTAGTTGACAAAAAAAAATTGTCGTTGCTCTCGAGTGTTATAAGCCGTATATCACACGAACTCGGTGTGTGCGGTATCTAAATCGATTTTTCCAAAGATATATATTCGTGAAAAAAAAATGTTGGTGGCGAAAGCGATGAATATCGTGCCTCCAAGTTCTCTAGAGGTTCACGATTGGATATAACAATTTCATTCAGAAGCATTAACTGCATAGTTTTTTCCGCGGGGACTATACATAAAAACTTGTTCGGGACTGTATAGGTCGTGCGTTGCGTTGGCGTGTTGTAAGCTCGATTTCCATTCGAACCGCTACGGCTTTTCTCAATGTTGAATCATCTCTTTTTGTTTCCGTTCGGCCGCGCGCATCTCCAAGTGTAAACTCACAAATATTGAAACTCGCTCGCTCGCGAGTGTAAACAGCGTGCGAGCACACAAAACACGCGTACGTGCCTCGGAGCTACACGAACCCCGTGTGCGGGAATATGAATGGAAACCGAATTTCGTAAGACCGAGCGCTCGGGAAAAGTGTAGCAAATGAAAAGGAACGAGCGGAGTAAATTAAAGCTAGCGGAAAATAATGGATGGGCTCGAGCGAGCTCTCCGGGGCACATATAAGCAAACAGAGTCCGAGACACAAGGAGGACCGAGCGGGAGGGAGAGAGAGAGAGAGCAGACGCGATTGGGGGAGGAAGCTGAGAGCGATACGATTAAAAAAGAGTAGCAAACAGAAGCTGCCGCTCGCGCGGAGGAGGAAGTGAAAGAGAAAAGCAAGGGCGCGCGAGAGCAGGAAAGAAGGGCAGACGGAGAAGAGGAGAAACAAGATTGGGCCCGGGTATTTTAAGTACGGCGCCCGCTCCAGCCCGCCAACGATCCCCTTTCGTAGGCTCTCTCGCGCTCGCGACTCGCGATTATTTCGCAGCGAGTGATTTCCGACGCCCCCTCGCGAGGTATACGCAATCGAAGGACAGCCGCAACGACAGGACGTTCATATGTATATACAATATCCATATGGAAATACACCGCGCGAAACGGAAATTGCGCCTTGCATTCGATGCAGATTTGATTGTCGGTGCCAAACGTGTGTGTGTGTTTTGAGAGAGTTGCCGGCGATTCGCTGTTACGTCATATCCCGATAGTCATAATTGCGTCAATTCGTTAGCGAGTCGACGAAAAAGGATCGTGGCGAATTATTCACTCGCAATTATACGTATCGAGTGGCCGCGTGGTATACGATTCACGTGTGTACCTCCGGCAAATAGAAAGTGTAGATCAAACGACTGTGTGTATACACGACGGGTATATACTTTGGTTACTGCTCAATGAGAAAAAAAAACTTCGATCGACGTGGAGAACACGGCAGTCTATAGTTTTCCTCGTCCGCTGTAACTCGGCGGAAAAAGTGTGAGATCCTACGTGTCTCGATCGTGATTCAAACAATAGATACGGGAACGTAGGTACGCGTATACCGGACATATAGAGTAAATAAATACAAAAAATGAAATCACGAAAACAAAACTATTATGATGAATTGTGAATGTTGTCAGTATAACACGGCTCGTTTCATGATTCCTTCTCGAAATTCGAAATGGAAAGGAAAGGAATAGATCCGCACAATAGTATTAACTCGGCCTACGAGTCAATATACGATCAAGTGTGCAATTGTCAGAGCTGCGACAGATTAATTATGAAACGGCTCGTTTCGTCGAATGAAAACTAGATGTGGAAGTGTGGCGCGCGCTATTCTACCCGAACTGCACGCGATACCCCGTTTCCTCCGTGTGTACGTATAGGTATATGCACACATTTGCGCACCCGAGACGGCCTGAATGCGCTCGCAATGTATTCCAGTGAAAAAAAGTTCGCGCGCGCGGCGTTTGCTAATCCGCGCGCGTCACCCGACTCGTCTGGCTTTTCTTATCCTCGCGGCTATACACACATATACACATTGTATACACAATGCAGCAGGTCGCGTCCGGTCCGAGAGAATACAAGAGCGCAACGAATGCAACGTATGCATCCACCGAAACGTCGTGGCGCACTGCAGGAAAGCCACAGGGGGTGTCGTGCATTGCGCGAGTTACATCGATTTATTTATTTAGTCCTCTCGTGAGCGGCACGAATTGATTGATACGATCGAAGGCCACGCGGACTCGATGCCGCGAACACGTGCGAATTATGCGCGACAGCCGGTGGGGGATTTTTTATTTTCCTCTCGTCCCCAGGTGAACGGACGATGGAATCGATCGATGACTGCACGCGCGCGTTCCATATTTTCACTTTCATGAATAATGCGCCGTCCAAGTTGACACAGGGGCCGAGCGAGCTCTCGTGTGAGCCAATATGCGTCCTTCCTCGAGAAAAAAAATACGATGCTTTTACAACGCGCGTGATTTTCGTACTCATTGTGTTTAATAAACTTTTCATATTGCGGAAGGCTATTTCGTACTGTGGTATAACTATGTTAGGAGAGTTTATTTAGTGGAACGGGAATAATAAAGCTACGTGCACTCGACGTTTCCTTGGGGTTGCGGAACAAATTAGCAGCCTATCCGATGTGGCAGAAGCATTGGGCGAGTAAAATATGGCTCTCGAAAGCCGTATCAATCGGTATTTCGCGACAAATGTATCCAAGCCCGTTTCCACATGTGAAAGGTTGAATCGAGTCATTCACATGTGGGATATGATTCATACAATCGGTTCTGCTCGATCGAAAATGTTTCAAATCTCAATATAAGCTGCACTAGAAATACTTTGTATAAGTATAAATGTATATCGTAGGCTAATTTCATGCATACGTATAATTTATGATTTATATAAAACTGAACGACAACTCGCTCTTTCAGTCGCCGAGCGTTATACAACAGTCTTTTATCGCGGCGATTTCCCTCGATCAGACTCTTTTAGTGAAAATATACGAGTTCATCAATCATATATGAATGTCAGCGTGGGGTGATGTTCGATTGATTTATCCGAAATTGATTCTCGTCTCACCCGTTCGCAAACATTTTGCATGAATTTGTTGTCGCCCGGATAGACGCTGCATCACTCGGCCGGCTAAATATACGTATTCGGCATCGTATTACCATTAGTTTGAGTGACCACTTATCTGAAACATAATGTTTTGATAATAGGACAGTGTTGAATGAGTCACGTGACAAATGTCGACTAGATACAAATGCGAGGCAATTGACTAATCGCGAGGTATGGAGAGATAACGCGCGACAAGTATTGCTGCGCGCGAGAAGAAAATCGCGGCTAGAATAATGAAAAGGACGTTTGACGAATATCACCGGGAACGAGTCGTTACTGATTTTTTTCGCGAGAAAAGTAGCTGATCACCCTCTGTGCCATCGCACGAAAGACAGCCCGCATATAGTTGTATCCTGTTATATTTACGACTCGCGACAGTCGTTTAATTAATTTGTTACAAGCAACAAAATACAAAAAACAGTTTTTCGTTTAATTTTAATTGCTCGTAAAATGAAAACTAACAGAGCAATCATGTCGTGTTCTCCCGCATATATGCATAGGAGATCCGCAGAGAATTAAAAATGCAAACCACGGGTAAAAAGCTCTTTGTTATTCATGAAATTCTCCGTCGTTTTATTAATTTGTAGGGTAACACGCGGGCTTTGTGCTGTGTACGCGCGAATCTCGGCTGTCTGGAAACGCGAGCGGAAGCGAGAGATAGGCTCGCTCGCGCGTAAAACAAGCTGCCCCGGCGAAACAGGAGCAGCCCGGGACGCGCGAGATACATATACACGCGGTGGGACGAGTAGAGGCGGCAGCAGCAGCAGGTGCGCGCCACTCGTCGTCCCCCTGCGTCTCTCGCCCGTCTCTAATCCTGCAGCCTGGGAAAGAAGCGCGAGAGCGAGCGAGCTGCACCGGAAAAGGACAATGGCGACGCCGCGAGGAGGAGGAGGAGGTCGTTTAGTCGTAATCTCTCGCGGTGTATTGACGCGACGTGTGTCGAGCTCTCGAGAGCCCGCTTTTTGCGCGACTAGCTTCCTCCGGATGGTTCGGCCTCCATATATATATAAAGTCCCTTTTTTATCCCTCGGCTCTCGATGGCAATTGCTAATCTGCGAGCTAGGCTGGCTCGTTACACGCACGTGTACATACACTCGCGCAAAAACTCAAAATGATGTATACGAGTTCAAGTGACACGGGATACGCGCTCCAACGTTCACTCAATCTGCAGCTCCCGGTCTCTCGCGCGCATTAATTAATGCACGTATGTGCGACGGATAACAGCCGCGCGAGCTGCCAGTTATCCGATCGAATCGTCCCCGCACTTGTCCGTTCGATCCTTCTGCCTTTCAGCGGCCCGTCGCTGATTATATTTTATCGATCGACGTCGGTCATTCGCGTGTGTATATCGACAGCTCGTCCCAGAGGGACTCGCCCGCGTCTGCAGTAATTCATATCGCGCGCGATAGTCGTGATCCGCCAACGTTGACATCTACGTACGCATTTTTCTATATCCCGACCGAATCGCGACGTTCGATGGATGTACCTCGGGGAAAAATAAATCTCTAAAAGCGTCCCGCCGTCCAGATCTTCTCCTCCTCCTGTGTTCGGAACTCAATCGAGGGAAGCGCGCGCGCCGAATATAGAATATGTCTGTCGCGGTGCGAGCGGCACGTCCCGAAGAAGTTGGACATAAGTCCACTTGGCGAACGGTCATCAGTCCGCCCAGCCGTGCGAGGAGTTCCGTCTGATTCGGCACAGAGGCATCGTGCGAGCGTTCCGCATTCTGCAGGCGAAAGCACAGTCAGCTCGTTTGCGAGCAGCCCCAGGCCCGCGGAGCCGGTCCACCCCCGTACGAGGGACAACTTCTCTCCGACTTTCCATCCCCCGAGAGTCGCGCGCGCGCCTCAATTTCCGACGCTTTATCCGGGGCCAGGTCGGCTCGTTACGTGGCGCGCGGATGTCGTCCTCCAACCGAATTTCGTCATTGTGCTGCGGGGAGCGCATCGACCCCATACTGATTCCAGTTCGATTTCCACATTTCCACGTGTGCCACGGTTACGCCCCTACGGGATTTTGCGCCCCGACACGTTCCGTATGCTCGCGGCCCATCCTGTCGTACACCAATTTCGGTTGATTAGTGGATCTATGGAAATGCGCTTCTCTCCAGTTTCGCTCTCTTTTTGCTTCGTACGGTTGACTGGTATATCCGTTTCTCGCTTGGCAAACCAGTTCATTAGCCGTTTGATATATAGCTGCAATTCGAATAGGCTGGTCCTCGTTGTATACTCCGAATCTAGCATGAGTTTTTTCCTTCCCCTCCATTTTTATACCTTGAAACTTTATTTCATGAATTCGCTAATAGGAATCGTGAAACAAGGATTTGCAACACACGTTTCGGCATCACCCGTGAGAATATAAGTGGGTATATATAAATCGAAATGAAGAAGTATTGACGGCTCCTTCTCTTTCATTATCCAACCGCTGGCAATGATGATAATTCTCTTCACTTCCGTGAATATCGGTCGAAGTACCCATAGTGCCTCGGTCTTTAGAGACGAAGTAACCGAAGTTAACCGAATGCATATGCTTTTGGCGGTCTGCGAAAAATCAGCTCATTCACCATGCGGTCTCTGCAAAATGTGGCACAGCTCGGGCACGAGAGTAATACACTCGCGCTCTACTTATTTGTCACAATTCGTATTGCCGGGATATATTTTCCCGCGGCTGCCCCCGTTTTTACCCCTGGCTCGAGCTGCGCTGCAGTTCGCGAGTCATTCTTTCGTTTTCTTTTGCGCGTGAAATTACGGCTTCTCCTCGCGGTGCTGCGCTCGAGTTTCGCAACGCGACACACGGTACGAATCGGGCGCGAAACGCCGCCGCGGCTTTGAAGTTCGAAAAGTGTGCCTTGCCGGCAGATTACTCGCGTGGGCACGCGTTCAAATGTTAATTGCGATCAAATTAATGGGATCCACGCCAGTTCCGTTTGATTCGGTTGCACTTCGAGGGGGGAAGTATGCCCCCTTCCGCGCCGACTTATATTCACCGGAAGCAGTAGCAGCAGTAGCGAGCGATTTGCTCAAAAGCAAATCCAGTTGGCTTTGGAAAAATGTGTAACTGGATCGTCTATTACGAGTACCGTTACGACGAAGTGCGCGTGTAAGCGTGTATAAAAGTGTCGTCTCCGCTATAATATAAATCCACCACTCGAGCCCGTGCGCGCAGCATCATTATATTAATTTCCTATTGAGATTCATCACTATAAGCTTTTCAATTCGCGCTGCCTGCACACAGCCATTATTCACTCGTGGTGATTTTATTTTGGCGCAAGCAGGACAAGTTCTCTTCTGCTCTCGCGGGGCTGTTTCGCCAGTTCCTGTTATAAAGTATCACGTGTAATATGCACGAAAGGGTATGCATACGGAAATATGTAAATTACATAGCAGTGCTGGTATCAGCTGAGCTGGGGAAAATTGCTACCACGTCTTGCTGTGATTCACGCGAAACTCGTAAATTCCGCCGCGCACTGAAAGTCTCCCTCTCGCGACGAAGAAAATCTAGTTGGTGAAAATTTTGCCCTACTTCACAATGACCCTTAATCTTTAATTACCAGTCGGACAGGTCCAGAGATTTTGTATCTCTGAAAATTATGTGATTCAGATGAGCTTTGCGATATAACTGTTCTGATTTATGATAAATAGATATAGAATGCGATTCACGTATAAAGTGTGTTAATCCAAGATTTTTCTTATGTTTCAGGTAAATTCTAGAAGCCGTCACCTTTCTAACCCGATGAGTGAGTTCATACACCTTATTGGATATGAATTTTCCAACGAACAAATTCACTAAATTGGAATTTCTCTAGAAAAAAAAGTAAGTCGGGGTAACTGTATAATAATATACCGAGAGTAACCGGAACAAGCTACGGTTGCGTCGTTTCTACTACTTAACTTTTAGTCCGAAAGCGTCTTAGTGAAAATCAAATTAAACTTTCCCCCGCATTTTCCAGCGAACTCGCAAGAATAATACTCCGACTCGTTATCGCAAAAAAATCCTCGCTGGACAAAGAACAAGTCGGTCGTGTTACGCGCAATGACTCAATTGTTGGAAATCGCGCAAACGAGCCTCAATTATACCAGCGCATACACGCATCGGGCAATCTCGATGTCGTATTTTTTTGCGAGCCATTGAGTCCTCTGCAGCATCGATTCCCACTTGCCAATGGAAAAGTCGCTTGTGTAACCATCGAATAATGCCGTTTCAACGTGAAGCAAAACAAAAGAGAATACCCAAAAATATAGTCTTGCGTAAGAGGGCTGAAAACGACCTGCTGAAACGCTATTAACGGTACGTGAATGTGTAATCCGCAAATGAGTGAAGCGAGACCGGTTCGGATTGTAATCAGTTTTAAATTTCAGACATGGCGTGTGTAAAATTTGGGATAAATTTTCTCTCGCAATAAATGTCTATATATATAAAATCATCTCGCACTAGAATCTATCGCGCAAATGTAAGTATATGGAGCGACCGAAAACTTGGCACCAGTTTGAAAATGATTCGGAACGGCCGGCGTTTGCAGGTGCAGCGCGAGCCGAGCGTAGCCGGGTGACTGCTCGGCCGAGTGACGTTGACCCGCGTGGAGCGTTTCAAAATTGTCGCTGCGCGATTGTGTCGTATCTGGCGCAGCATCTGCCGCGCAGCTGTTTGTCTTCATCATCGCGTTGATTACGCGTGGGTTCGCGCCGCGCGCGAGAGCAGCTTGTTTTCATGCGCGCGGTTAACTGCAAGTGCGCGCCGGCGTTTATTGGCCCGTCGAGATAAGGACGAGCTTTCGGCTGCAGGTTAGCCGCACACGTGTGTTTGATTAGGGAAACCTGCGTGCGCCCGACGAAAGCCTGTTTGATTGGGCACTCCGGCCTGTTGACGCGCTCTGTTTGCAAGCCAGATAGCCTTCTTTCTGTACACGCACGCGCGACCCGCCAGCGACAAGTATTCGACAAATAAATATTTGTTCCCTCCAAGTCGGTTGGATATGCAGCATATCCGAGAGCCTTTTACCCTTTCGCCACGCTGTATCTGTTTGAATTTAGGAATAATTGCTGTCGATTCGAAATTCGAGACGTATTTGTAACAGAAAATAATGTACGTATGACTTTTATAACCCAACTCTTAAAATCTTTTTACAAGCTCTGCTAGAGCTTCTGTTATTGCTTTGGAACCCTGAAAAAGTAATTTCAATAATTTTTTAAACCAAAAGCATTTATTTTTAGGCTAAATGATACCAAGAACAAGACGAAAATAGAGTTGTGACTACCAAGAGATAAATCATACATTTTATGTGTAAATATTGAAAAATAATATTTCTGCTGGATTATCTTTTGTTTACTAGTTTCAAATGGTTTCGAATGAATCCTCTTATTTCTAAGAATTTATAAAAGAGACGTACTTTGACAATTCCAATTATTTATAAAATATACATACTTTGACAATTTTAGAGGCTAATAATACTAGTGGGTCAATTGTTACAGTATTACAGAACTACTGTGAACTATAAGTACTCAGACGTACTACTTTCCAGTATAATGTTTTTTCTTAACAAATTCTCCAAAGTATGACTTAAAATCTTTTTCTATTTGAAACTTGTATTACTTGAATCAAAGTTATAAAGTAAAATGGTAAAAAACAGTTCTTACCAAGAATATAACTAAAACTAGACTGCAGGCATGAAAAACTATCCAAGTACTGCTAAAAGACTTTCTTCTTTCTTTTTCGTTTTCAATTCTCTTCTTCTGAACTCTTGCGACAGTTTTCATTCGTTCGTTATAAGTTTCGTTCCGTTACTGTAAAATCTGGACATTTGAATAGGAAGACCTATCTGGGTCTGCCAAGCATGATGAAGCTCGCTTCTAGAAAAAATGAATGCACAAAAAATAAATCATCGAACGTGGAAAAATTTTGATTAATATTTCAAAATTTGAAATGTAAATTCTGAACTTCCGTCATCAGCTGCAACAAGATCCAGATGTGGGTCATCCACCATAATGATTCCTCCTAATTTTAGATGTCTTTTTACGATATTTTAATAATTATATAGAACTTCTAGTTGATATTTGCCCATCTGCACTTGTGTAAAAAGGTTTAAACTCCACTACTTCTTTTCAGTTGGAAATAGATCGATAAATTAAATCTTCAGTTCGATGTGCTTTTATTCTCGGGAATATTCGGTAATATTGTTGAAATGATTTGTTACACTCAGAAACAATTACATGGTATTAGTTGCAAACTCATCATCAACTTTCAAATACATCACAATATAAAGATTAGTAAGAAGTGAAAGTGAATCAATAATGTAATTTATTTAATATAAGGAGCACCTGAGCAGTCAGCACATCTCCTTCGATACAAATTTCCCAACGCGGCTCGGGTTAAATAAAAGGTCTATTCAATATCTTTAAAATGGGCCGAGTCTTAATTAATTTAGACCTTCATAACTTAGGAAAAAGTACTTTGGAAATTTCGGTCATGAGACTTGTGAAATCGAGAGAAAAAAAATCAATGATTCAGAGAGGTGGCCACGTTATTGGGTTCAATCGACAAAATAACAATCACTTATTGAAACGATTGATCTTTATATTGAAAGTGATAGCTTGTAAAGTGAGGCCTGTTAACTTGTGATTTGATTGATATAGACTGAACCACACGAGATTTCGAGTAGAATATAATATGTATACAGACATAGAGATTGCAGGGCAGAGAGAAGCAGGAGGTTCTGAGCGGGCATAGCTACCAGTGGGAGATCTCGGTATAGGTTATGGGATCTTCTTTGGTTATAGGCAAGTCAGTTTCAGTCAATATGGCTAACAATCGGGAAAGCTGAAGATGTAAGATTCTATTGACTAAATCTGTTTTTCAGAAGCGGGAAAAAATATGAATGTGAAAAAGTATTATCGCGTGCAGAGCGTCAGAACATAGACAGTGTAAAATACGTGTGGTGAAAAAAAAAATAAACTAGATAGTGAAGGTGAAATGCCAAGTAATCGAACGTTATGTCACTAGATTTTGTCCACCTAGTCACGAGTTTATTAAAAAAAGATTTACTCGCCGGAGAGTTAGGCAGACGGTTAGTGAAAAATCCTGAAAATTATAGTTCAAGATCTGGCGTCAAAATGCGGCCGAAACGTTTTATCTCCACATTCTCTTATATACTACCAACAATATTCCGTGCCGTGCAGCGTTATAGTTGAGGTTCAGAGCTGAGCCTTATAGGGTACACCTCTAACTCATTAATCTTTCGCGATTTCAAGTATAAGATCGCGCACGAGTGTCGTCGTCGGCTGGAATCGAGACCCGATGCCCCAGGGGGGGCTGCACCGGCCCCCGCGGCCTCTCACGCGCGCGCGACAAATAAGAGGATCCGCGATATAGGATCCGGCTCGCGTGCATTTATGCGTCGTCGCGCCGGCAATTACCCGATGATGGCCGTGTCGAGTTGCTCTCGAGGTCAGCACATCTGTGGCCCGCCGCCGCGTCCAACCTCGAGCGATCGCAACAGAGAGAGCTATGCACCTCGAGCAGCTTTTTTCTCGGCGCGTTATCGAGCCCCGCCGCCGAGTGAAAGTATATATACGCGCCCGAGGTTGCGCAACCGCACAACAGGTGCAGCAGCAGCAGCAGCCGCGGCTGCAGGCTATATGCACAAGCTCCCATATATGCGTCCCCCCCTGCGCGCTTGTACTCCGTTCGACGCCGCGTTACCGTCCGAGATTGTGAGTTGGTCGCGGCCAAACTATTATTCCGATCCATGATATTGGAAGGACCAAAGCTTTTGGCTTTTCATTGGTCAGCTTGTCGAAAAGCTGCGCTCACGAACTACCACACCCCTCGACCCTCGACCTTTTACCTTGAAACCGCGGAGTGAACGAAATTTCCACTCTCCGGTGACCACATACTCGTAATTGGATACCGGACGTATACACGCTAAATTGAGAGCCAAAGAGATGAACTGCGCAATAGGCCCGCGTGCAATCACAAGCCGGCCGACGACCTCTTTGATGCGGACGATGTATCGATGCGCGACGTAGTCTCGCATTCAATGTCGGCGCAGCGCCTATGTATACACACACACACACACACACACACACACACGCGCGTACTCGTACGCTCGGCGAAAGAATATTTCGCACGAAAGTTTTCTCACCCATTCGGCAATGCCGCGCGCGCGGATGGGAAAAGAAAGCAGCACCGGGAGAAAGGAAGAATAATATCGCAGGGGCGGGAGAGGGAGAGAATTAGGGACGTTGAATCGCGAGGGAGGTGCAGCGAGTATGCGTATATATATATGTGGATCCGACCACTCGTGAATTTTGCCCTGCAGAGAAGAAGGATTTGGCGAGCTCGAGCTAGAAAGAGGGCCGTTTGCTGATTCCTCCGTGGTGCGGCGCAGAATAATAAATCATCCGCAGCCGGGGAGAAAAAGAGGCTGCGCACACACACACACTTTGTGCTCCGCTCATCACTTGGCTGGGCGGCGTTTGCTCCTGCAGTTTTTTGCTCTGGTGCGTTCACCCACGCGCCGAACCGCCGCCGGAGAGGTGATAACAGGCTCGTTTATCGTGGCCTCGAGAAAAGTCATCCTCGCGCGGCCCCCCGAGTGGTAATTTTTAACTTCCGCTCGTTAATTGCGCCTCGCGACTCGGTTGCGCTCGTCGTCGAGAACGCACTGGCTCTCGCGTGGCGGCGGAATCTCAGTCTCTCGTGCCGAAATGATAATAATCGAAATTTCGTGGGTACAGAACGAGCGAGTTTCGTTCGCACGTTCGCGATGCGACACATACGTATGTGCGTTCTCTAGGAAAACACGTGGATTGCAAACGCCCAAACAGATCGTTAACGAAGCAATCACGAGCTTTTAGGAGTGAATCCGGCTGGAGTCACCGTGCTGGAGAGCGGCCGCCCGTCGATTCGACGCTCAATTCATTGTTTCAACGTTTCGAGTCTCGAGACAAGTTGGCAGCTTTGCCTATATGTATGCCAGCTCTGCGCTTGGAACGAATATTTATATGAGGTATACGCGTGGAACACGAATATCGCGAGATGTTCAATGGGACTCGCGGCGAATCGAAATGAATATCAATACGTGGATGCGCGGCTGCAATCAGCAATAATAATTCGGCTTGGGTTAACGAGAGGTGAAACGCAGGAGATCAGTCGGCGCGCACGTACACGTATTCCAATTCATACGCATATATATACCCCTTCATATGTATATATCGTCGAGGCTCGTAGGAAAATGCTGTTATAATTTGCATACCGCGTGTGGGTTCCAGCATTGCCGCACGATTTTCATCCTGGAAATTATTGCGTCTCTCTCTCTCTCTTTCTCTCTCTCTCTCGGAGATGATTCTTCAGAGCGGCTAGATGTATAGCTATTTACGTACACGTGCATGAGAGACGCGTCGTGCACGTGCACGGCCAGCCGAACAAGATTGATTGATCGAGCAGACGGCTATCGCAACAACCCCAATACCCCTGCGCTAATTGTACCAACACTCACGGATGGATTATGCTTCTGGAAAATATGGGTACATGGGATCGTGAGTGAAGGGCCAAACGGCGAGGGCAATACCACTGCCGCGCAGGTTGCTTCATATGCAACTACTCATCACAATTGTCCACTCGCTGTAGCTGAGGATCTCAAATCACCTCCGTTCGATCTTACATTTTCTCTCGTGATTATTTCATTTAGAAAAAATGCACCCGATTGCCTATTCGACACATACGCATTGTCAGAGTATCACACAAGGGTCATAAAATTGTTTGTTGAGTATCGATATATATCCATGGAGAAAGATTTTAGAGTAAAACAGTTCTAACAAAAAAGGTCGCAAGTATGTTTACAACCTTGTGGAAAGGGGTTACGCCCATAAAAATTTTCTTCAACACATTAGCTATAGAGAAAAGAATAACAATTATTCAACTTCAAGCCACGTTACTCCATACTCTTATATATCTAATGCACTCGGCTTTTCTTAGACTGTCCGTCCTGTGTTTTTCTCGTATGTAAGTAACCTAATTAATCTTTTGTACTTTCCAACTAGTGTACGTTCAACAAGATGAATTTACGCTAGATGAGATAGGATCCTGAGCTTTGGCGAGCTCCTTTCAGCTCGTCATGTTATTTTAAACCTACCTTATGGTATTGAAATAGTAGAAAATGCATAACTGATAAAAATAGTAGATATTCAACTGAAAATTAGTAAAGTTTTACAAACTTGACTAAAAATCAGTAAATTAGTATGATTTTATTATTTTTTCAGTCGAATATCTTATATTCATCAGTTATGCAATTCCTACTGATATTTGTTAGTTTCTCTTTTAACCATTCAAGATTTAGAGTCTTTGTAACGAGCCGCCGTACCGCACATTCTCTCGGCGTGGGCGATGGAAAAATCAGTGCGCGCCTGTTGCGTATCGGAAAGTTCGGTTCGAAGGGGTCGGCCGCATGCAACTATGCGAGTCGGTATATCGATATACATATATATATATATACACGCTACAGCCGACAAGACCATTTGTTGTATCGCCCGCTCTAATCGCCGATCGAAATTCGAGGCTGATATCGAAACGGTAACGTCGATTTTGGGATACTCAACTGTCGCGCTCCGATTGCGCCGCGCCGCGCTTGATGAAAAAATCATACTGCTCCGAACGAATACGAACGTTATAATACGCGGGAGGGAAAGAAATAATGCATCGCGCCTATATATACGCTTTATCGTGCGCGCGCCACGGGAGAGATTTCCCAATAAGGTGCATCGACGAACGGTAGCCGCGACGGGGGCAGTGTGTTGAAACTGGCCTCGCGCGGGCGCGCGGATGGACGGATAAACATTTTGATATTCATCGTTTTTTTTTCCTCCTCCCAATTTCGGATGCTTATCGCCGGAGAAACCGTAAGTCCTTAGCGGCTCGCGCGTCTATCTCCGTTAATCCGATCGCCGACCGAATTCATGTTGTATTTCAGAAGCGCGCACACGCTCTATCCGATTCGGCTATACGCTCGAGTGCACGCGCGCATATACACCTCGCGAGAAACTCTCATTTCGGATTCTTCGTGTAGACTGAGTCGGAACCCCGATAAGCCCATCTGCTGCGTACAGGTATATATACACGTGTATGTATAGGAGCGTCGATATATCTGTCTATTATCTGAAGATTTCGCGCGATTCAGCCGACCTCGAAACCTGCATATTCATTTGAAAACTCAGTTCTCTTCTCTCGTGTGTACACACTTGCGCGCGCACGCACACACTTCGCGTACTTTTTTCACTCGTGGGAAAACTGGTTTCTCTTTCTACGGAAATGTGCTTTTTAGCCAGCCCGTATGTGCGTGCGTGTGCAATGTAAAAAAACTCGTATCAATCTTGGGGCGCGCGGGAAACTTTCGTGAAATTCATATTGCCATAAATTAGTCGAGCGTACGCCATATAATTGTGAAGTTTCTAATTGAAACAAGCCAAACCGTACGAGCACGTGTCACGTGAATAATCACACTCGCTAATTCTCGTTTCTCACTCTCGCGTTTTCGAGAAATCAAGCAAAACAATGAGTAATGAATTTCGATTTGGTGCGTCTCATTGCACGCGAAATCTGACTGGTTTTGTGGGTGTGTGAAATAAACGAAAGTGAAGTGATCGATGGTCATGTTTACGTTCCGAGGGATTTCTTACTCCAAGTAACCCCATAGGGTGTATCATGGACTACGGAGTTCTTCCGGTGTATGTATGGTTCATGGACGGATAATACTATTTATTCTTATCAATATCAGATGGAGACGTTTATCGAAGTACAATAAGTTTATGCTGAAAAGATGAAATTTTGGATGCTATTAACTTGAGTACCATGGAGTACCAAAAATTTATTTATTAAGTTTTGAGAGAGTATATTGGATCGTGAGGAATTTACAGTGAATAAATAAGTAGCTTGACACACGTGTCATTGCGGCTCACAGTCTGTTAGATATGTTCAAAATATCCTATATGCTCAAAATATCGCCATTCAACTTTGTTAGATATGTTCAAAATATCCTATAAAGTTGAATGGCGATTTAATTTCGCACAAAAATGTTCGGAATCAAATGCTCGTACGCGAAGACATTGAATAATCTAGATTGATCCAATACATATTATATCAAGTTTAACTGGAAAAAATATTGAGATCGCGTGAGTCAAGGAACGAGCCGATGAGGATGCAGTTTATTCTCCGCCACACGGTCAAAACCACACAGCTCGAGCGATTTGCCAATCGGCCGAGCTGCAGCGGCTCATCTATCGCCGGCCGCGCGGCTGCTATTGACCGCGAGCGGCAAGAAAAGAGTCTCGACAGATGTGGCGCAACGGCCGGCAGATCATCGACAGCTCGAGGGCCGATCTTATGGAAACAAAGTTGCCACTGGTCGAACGTCCTTCGCCCGAGCTGATTGCTCTCGCGTGGGCCCTTTATGATTCATGCGCGCCTCTCCAGCGCGCGGTGTATCATGAAACATGCCGTGACGACTGACGCGAGCCAGGCCAATTCACCGCGAGAGATTCCTCCTACCGTTCACTTACTCCTCGAGCGTTTATCTCTATCTTCTCTTTTAGCCAAGAGGAGACAACGTCCCCCAAATCCGGACGCGTCTCCGCCGTTCAACTCTCGTCTTTTTCTCGTTCAGCCCTTCGTGTGGAAAGAGGGAACAGGTGTTTTGGTCGGATTCACATGACTCGAGCGTATCCCCGAATCGTGATTGAGCTTCTAATTCATCTTGATATGTCTTCGGGTTTTCTGTTGAATTTTCTAAAGTAGTAATTGAACAACCGTTGTTGATTATTTACAACTAAACTTTGCTGCTTCAGCAATGATGAATGAAATTGACATTAGTTTAATTATGTATTGTACAGTTGATGCATACCTTCGATCTCTATATCTTCGATTTGCAATAAACCCGATTAATTTTTCTAAAACGTCGAATAAGTGTAAAATGATCGAATCGAAATTAAAAGCCGTGTTGATCTGTTGCCGACAGTAAAATTCTTCACAATACCTCGTTGAGACGTATCAATTTCACATTGTAAAACGCGCACTGGGCCCACAATGACTTTGCATTCGTTTTCATTCATTCCGCGCAACAGCAGCATGCGGATACGTTTACATTCACTCGGAGCACAGTCGATCAGCTGTCGGCGATCGATGAACAAAGAAAATCCTGGCGGGTGGCTGTTGAAAAGGGAATCGGTTAATTTCGTCGTCGCCGCCGCAGCGCAGTCGCGGAGTCGCGGAAAACGGATTAACATTGCCGGAGATAGGGTAATACGAGCGAGAGCTTGGAATATAATGGGAGTCTCGCGCGGCGCGCACAGGGAGTCGGCGTAGGGCAAATTCAATGCTGTGGAATTCAGCTGGCACGCGAGTCGTTTCAGTTTAACTGATTCTAAAATAGATACGTCGCGAGGCTGCGTTTTTCCTTTTGCAGTCGCGCGCGCGCAATCTTGCATCTTTCATGCGTGGTACCGCGGCTGCAGCCGAACACACGTGCAATTATGGAGGGATCGACTGCGAAAAGCCGGCTTGAACTCAATTCGCTCTACGAACACGCCGTGTGTGATGTGATTAATAATCCCTGATGTTTGACAGATGCAACGCTTGCGCGTGCGCGCGTGCACTGTCCTTATTAGGCCGGGCTCGGGTCAAATAACTATCACGCCGCCACACAGCCAGTGTAGCGTAAATCTTTCTATCGCGTATATATACCGATTTCTGTAATCATATAAAACACACCTGATCAACCAAAGTCTTGTGATTGATTGCACATTCAACGAGTGGGATATTTAGTCGAATTAACACGGTGACTGAATGATATGTTCTGCGATCTGTTGAAGTCACGATTGATTTCATTGGTATTTGACGGATTATTTCTTTGACTCCGCTTCTTATAATTTGCAATTCAGCACTCAAGAAAATACTCGAAAAATTAAGAATGAATTGAGAGACGAATTTGAAATTTCACATGATTCGTTGGTGCTCCTCGTATGCCGGATCACAATCGCATCTCTGTGTCAACTGATGCTAAACTCGTTTTCTCGAAGCATTCCAGCAGAGTGTGTTTATACACACTGCGAAAAGTAAAAGGTTCAATTTTATACTGCGAACAATTGATCAAAAAGAAAGAGTTTTGTCGAATATATATACATACACACTGGGTACACGGGGAATCCATGTCACTGACTATAAGTATATAATTATCTATGAGTGTATAAGCGAATTTGACAACAATACAAACGAGAGATAACGCGAGGGATGGCGATCGTCGATGGTAGTTACGTATGGGTCAGCTTGAGAAAACGATTGTAGGGAAGAGTTGTACAGCGGTTGTGTAGCTACCGCGTGGCGCATATACATAAGTGGTCGCGAGTTCGCGCAACAAGCCGGAGGCGTTCTTCACTTAGTCGTCGTGTCCGGTCGGTCGGCCAGTAGCCTACCATATACACGGCCGACATCAGATGAATCATCGCTCCGCGGCATGTACACATACATGGATATAATTGACGGAGGGGCCGATGACTCTCGCTACATACACTCGACGGATGAGAGACCGGCCGATATTATGCCGGCTCGGGATGCGATTACGCGTAGCTTTTCCACGCGCGTGTGTGTGTGTGCAGCTCCGCTGTGGATGTAATTGGATCGGAAATGAAAAGCCAATCTGGTGTATAATCGAGCCGCGCTACTTTTTTTTCGATTTTCACACTCGTTGTTTGGATTCTCGCCATTGATATACTTATGCGAGCGCAAGATACGAGTATACATAACGAGAGGTTGCCAATCGGCTGAAGTATCTTGGGCGCGCGTCGCGCATCAAACATTACGATCGCGCCACCTTGCGTTTTTCCATCCGGGGGCCGTACTTTCGAAGATTACATATAGGTCGATTCAACTGTCGAACAAAACTTTGATCGCTGTCGGACCTTCCCTCCCCCCCACCCCCTTTTACGCGATCGATTTTCCACTCTTGCTCTGCGTTCTCGTACATCTTCGCCCGGACGAGTGTACAACAATCCGTTCTAATCGCAATTTTACAATCGCTTACGACAGAGGACAATCGAAATAGATTTGAAAAAAAATCAAACTCTCGAGGTATAGGGAAGATCCGTCTCGGGATTTTGAGGCTCCGCAAAAATTTCTCCACGTCAAATAGGTTTAATAGGCTCTCGCGTGAAACCTCTCTCCACACCAAGTACCAAAATATCGTTATAGAATTCGAGACGAACCAATCCTCGCGCGAATAAAGTGCTTATTAACTTTCCCAAGCAATCGCCGTATTAATGTTGAAAAGTACAAAATTGCACGTCGCAAAATGTCGTATCGCCTTGTGGTATACTGCACATATGGGCCCACAGGCGCGCAGACCCCCTAAATTCTGCTCGCGCGTTCCAGAGAATCGATTGGGCGAGCGAGTGCGCAGCAGCTTGAAAAGAATCAAGTTCGCCGGCGGGGCCGAGCGTCTCGAGTTCTCTCGGGCCGCGCGCGAGCGAGAGACAGGCTCGGGCTCACGACTCTCGAGCATCGAGCGTCTATTACCCCTGGCAATTGTCGAAATCGTGATCGCAATCAAGCCGACCGGCTGAATACGAGATGTTTCTCCCATTGGGTGGGCCGCGCGTTTTTCCCATGCTTTTCCTCAATACTGTCTCTCTCTCCCGAGCGCAATCCCTTATAGCGAATAAATGCTGTGCACAGCCGCGCGCGTACAGCCATCCCATAGTGACAGGTGGTTTCGCCTGTATACATGTATATATACTGTGATGCTGGCATTAACAAGTGCTAACGATTATCCCGCGGCTCCGGCGCGCCGAATAATGGGCGTTTAATTGAAGGTTCGGGGCCCGGGACTATGCGGCGAAGAACCAGCCCATCCAGCAGCGGCTCCGACAAAGCTCCACTCCCCGGCTCTTTCTCGTTGTGCGCGCAGCCCAGCTGGCAACGATTTCGTCTCGAATTTTAGTTGAAACAGACACACACACAGTTTGGCATCGTCGATTCGGTTGGCTTCTGCGAAATGCACATCCTGCTCGTGCCGTATACCCGAGCGATGTTTGCTCACCAAAGCTCCGTGGATTCGCCGTTTCTCTTCTCTTGCACGATCGACGAAAAAGAAAAAATTCAGTTCGATATCTGTAAACGTCGTGCGCTCGCGCGCGCTTCGCTTTGTTTTTTTTCTCGATGCTGATTGGAAAATCCGATTGGCTCGCGACTGTACATCTGTTGCATGAGCAAATAAACAACTCCGCGAGGAAACATCCTTGTGATTACATACCCGAAGAGTTTTTAAAAGTCAACGACAAGATATTTGAGATTATGGCCGCTTTAATCTTGCTGACTCTACCGTCTAATATTTTCTTTTATCCACATTTGGCGGTTTATGAACGTCTTAAAATCGATCGAATGATTGAGAGCTCCAAGTCCTGAATGTTCTATATACACTCCACACCTAGAATAGTGAAAAATCACTATTTTTTAGTAGATAATGCATGAGTGATGAGAATATTAGATATTCAACTGAACAGTTTTACTAATATTCTAGTTGAATATTTACTATTTCTATCAGTTATGCAATATCTACTGTTTCAATCTCAAAGGGTACGCAACGTGTAATTTATTCCAGTATATAATTATTTATATCAGTTCATATAGAATTGATGATTAATCCAATCATCAAACTCGTGGCAATCAATGATTTTAATGAGAGAATAAATCCGATGCGACTGTAGAGTAATACTCTTTCTGCCTTATCTAATTGAACTGTCATCGTAATGAGGAGAAATGTTGACTAATTAAACTCACGGTAAACCAATTAATTCGAAATGATTGTGATGCGTAGAAACACAACTCAGCAATTGATTGATCAAACTATATACGACCAAATCCGAGAGTCACTCTCATCCCGATTTCGAAATTGTTCCTATCGAATCAATGAAATATAATTTTGGATTCAACCTTGCATGTAATCCTCAGGTGCCCAATGACCTGTAAATTTATGAATTCTACGGTTAACATTACATCGCAGTCGCAAGTTGATCCGGAATAAAAACCCGTACCGCATACCCGTAACATCGCAGGCAAGCATTACAAGTAAAAAGAAACGCGAAGCGAGGCGAGAAAGGCAGAGCCGAAAAGTCGCTGGCCAAACAAAGGCTCGTGTAAAAAGGTCCGGGGGAGCCGCGTGAAATCGCCTCAACCTTACCCCGCTCGAGATCGGCAGCGTCCGATAAGCCTCCAACTCCCACGTATACCTACCTATACTCTGTAAATTCATAATAGTTGAAAATTACTATTTAGTAGTGAATATTTATTATTCGTTGGTAAAAATTGCATAGCCGAGGAGCAGTGTCTACTAACTCGATCGACTTCTTTAGCAATCAGCTATATATTAGCAGTACATTTCTTATTCTGTCGCGGGTAATTTTTCAGTTGAGTCACAAATTTTCACAAACTTTCGGATAAATATTTCGCATCATCAGTCAGCCATGCAATTTTCACTAACGAACAGCACTTTTGTCGCCATTTTGAATTTCGAGGGTATACACATAGGAGGTGTTTGTTCTTTGCAGGATGTTCAAGCGACTGACGAAGGCGAGGCGCCACAGCGCGGACGAGGCAGGCAAGCCGCTCGACGAGACTGTGCAGCCATTCGCGTTCGCCAACTCCAGGAGCAAGTTGTCGCGCAAGAGCTGCGGCGACGCGTACTCCCTGCTGGAATCGGACGACGATGCCGGGCCCAGGAGTCTGCCCCACCACCATCACCAACAGCAGCAGCAGCAGCATGAGACGGACTACAGGCTCGTCACTGCCGTGCCGGCCTTCATTGTCGAGCACGAGCCTGAGAAACAGTCGAAAGGTACGTGTGACGATCAACATCCTCAAATAGTCCCGAGAAATTGGGGCTCGAACTTTTATAGTTTTAAGCTCGAAACATGTATCTAATGTTCGCATCGTTGATAATAAACGATTTGAGAACAACTCAGCCCTGCGAAAGGAGTGGTTTGGTGGTTCTTAGGTTTGTTTTGATCCTCTACATCATATCTGGGCTGCGGGTGGGGAACGCGAATCAATTATATAATTTTCCCGAAATTCGTTGGTTGTCAACGATGCAAACTTTAGATACACCTCAAAACGTACACTGTCTCGAATCTTTGCAGTGTGAATTCACTGCATGCGGGTGCGGATGAACTTTTGTGCGGATAACGGTGAAATTTTCACTGCGATATTCGCTCGAGTTATTTGAAAGTTAGGTAAAAATTTAATTTTAGTAAATTTTTATAAAAATTTAAATTTAATATATTATCAAACATTCATGGAACTCGAATGAAGATTATTCGATGGTGTAACAGTGAGAATTTCACTGCAATTCACTCGAAAATTCATCTGCACATTTACAAGTTTCATAAAAGGATATTCTTTGTAAAGATTCAAGAGAGTACGTAATAACGAGTATACGTATGCACGTTGTATTTCTCGTCGGCTTGCAAAGAGTAATTTCTTAAGTGTCAGTATATCAATTCAATGTTTCCGATACACAAATTGCTTGGATTGTTTCTACAGTAGCGTAACTGTTGCGTTGAATGCCTATAAGCCTTGATATTACGCGATAAACCTGATACCGGCGAGGCCCATTAATGAAGGACAAAATGCTCGACGAAGGGTTTTTTTTCCTGCCTACCCTACTCATTAGATATATATCTGTCTGACCAAGCCGATAAGAAATACGCATGCGCATTCATTCGAGCAATTTAGCACCCACAAGTGTGAAAGGCACTTGTTGTAATGCCGCATATATATACAGTTGATTATGTCAGTCTACATTTCACGTCGGAATGGCCGTGGCAGAACAGTAATAACGAGTTTATTGTTTCACCTTGTCGGTGTACGGAGAGACAAATGTATAGGGGAGAAAAAGCAAAGCGAGAACTAAGTAGAGAGCGTCAAATATTTCTCTCGGTGTGTTTTAGAAACGACGATTCACTTTATATATGTATATACGCGAGTTGCGAGACGATACTACTGCGCGTTATGATCGCATAAGTTTTCGCTATGACGTACCGTTGGCAAGTGGGCCAATGAAAGCGGCTACAATTTTCTCCTCGCGCGCGTCTCGATTCGTTTGGCGCCGCGAAAAATAACTCGCACATGTGTTGTGTGCTTTCCATTGGCTATATAGCCGAATCTCGAGGGGCTATATCTCTCCACGCGTTTGTCTGTAGGTTGTATCCATGAACTTTCTAAATCGCGCGGTCAGTTTGCAGAATAAAATCGACAAAATTTTAACGATACCATACAGAGTGAGAAAATAGAATAGCGAGATGGGGAATCCTACTAGAAAAATACGGAATTTGAATTACAAAATTAGTTTTGTTCATTTTAGAAGCTTATAGTACATAAAGAATGTTGAAAGTTTTATAGTATTGACCTAGATGAGTTTCGATAATTAAAAGAGTAACTATTCGGAGAAATTGGATTATTTATATTTTCTATTCAGTTTGGTCAAAATGAAAAAGTTCAATTGTACCTCCAACCATGTCAGTGGGAAGTTGGATACTTTTTTCGATTAATATGTGTTACTCTAATAACTCCCATGACCAAGGTTACTGACATTATCAAAGTTGAGTATTTTTGGTGCTGATAACTAGAAAATATTTCACTATTTTTTTCTCTTCATACTCGGTAGAAAATACTAAAAATATTGCGAAACGTAGTTATTTTGAGAATATACCATATAGCGTAACTTGATATACTGTTTCGACTACTGCTCAGTATGGTAGAATTTCCAAACGGCGTCTTTCTCAGTTTACCCGCTGCCCGTGACTTGGGGTACACGACAATAATAACGCGAAGAACGGGGTGGGGGGCTGGAGGCGGCTTCAGCAAGAGACGAGTCGAGCGTTGTCTGTCACGCGGTCGTGCCTCGATACCCGTCGGTGGGCGCGAACTCTTCCGCGTTTCGTTTTCGCGCTGCAGAGCCGCGCAGCCAGCCGCAGCCGCAGCGGTACACTCGGGACGAATTAGCGCCAATCGCACTCGCCGCGCAACTAATCCGCTCGACACGTGTTTTTACCCGGCAAACTCACTCGGCACGCTTTACGATGATTGCGCCGCGCTCGCGTGATTCAATCGTTACGATTTAACTGTGAGAAAATGTATCAGTAGTGCTCCTAAGTGATAGATTTGATCGTTCCTAAATGTACCCTGCCATAAGGGATAGGGTTGAATTTCGTTCCGGCAACTGGTCCTTCCACCCCGTTTGCCATAGCTTCCCAACGAGCCAGTGGGTGACGGGTATATGGATATGTTCGCAGGAAGCCTATCGGGAGTATGGGGCCTGCGCCGCGTCGGCAAGAAGCTCGACTCGTTCCGGCGCTCGGGCTCGCGCGACTCCATCTGCAGTCCGATCCCCGAGCGTCCCGACCAGCAGCAGCAGCAGCAGCAGCAGTCGGGAGCCAGCAGCAACGGCAGCTGTGCCACCGGCGGGGAGGAGAAGAAGCCGCAGCAGAGGCTGTTCCAGCCGCACAGGTCGCCCTCGCCGTTCAAGAGCTTCTTCATCAGGATGGGCTCGACCGGCATGTTGAACTCGGGCTCGAGGACGAGGCGGCTGTCGGGGGCGAGCGTCGGCGGCGGCGGTGGCGGCGATGAGCAGCCCGCGGAGAAGGAGCAGCTGTTCCGCAGCTGCAGCACGAGCCAGCTGAACACGAGCCCGACGTACGTGAAGGGCGACGACCCGAGCGACGGGATCGACCTGCGCCTCGGGCTCGGCCCCAAGAGCGAGAAGACCGTGTCGTGCGACAACCTCCGGCTGGCCAGCCGCCGCCTGGCCGACGACGAGGAGGAGCCGAGGTCGGCCGGCAAGAAGCCCGGCAACGGCTTCCCCTACGCGTTCCTCAGGTCGCGGCTGTCCGTCCTGCCGGAGGAACGCCACCCCAAGGAGCTGCCCGGCCTCTTCAAGACCGCCTCCGAGGAGCACTTCCCCGCCATCAGCCACGAGCACGCGTTCGCCGGGTGCAGCACCCTCGGCAGGCGGCGCCCCGCCAACCCCCACCACCACGGCCACCACCACCGCCCGGCAGCCAACTGGCCCAGCTCCGCCCGCAACTCGTACGCCGACGAGCGAGACGCCACTTCAAGGTACGCGTGAATCGATTTCTCCAGAGTAAGAACAAAAACCAGTTGGACGCTGCAACGGGACAATTGACACTGGGATCAAGCGAGTCTTGCTCCCAGTGCAAATCGTCTGGTTGTACAGTGTCCAGCTGCTTTTTTCGTTCTTCATCGCCGCCAATATTCGAATTTTTACGAGCGAATCTGCAAGGCATGCGAACTTTGACTGATCGATCACGATGAAATTGCGTTGAATTAATTTTGCTGTCGTACACACACCCATCTAGTCTAACGTTTTTTCCGTCCAGAGATACACTTGTCGATTGTTTTTGATTGCAACAATACACTCACGAAAACATCGCTTCGTTCCCACAAAAGGATTATATTGCGTTCAAAATAGGCCCCAACCACAATTTCCGCCACTTTCAAACGGGAACTTCTTATCTAATCAAAAGTGTATTCCGTATGATAGTAGCGGAGTTCTGGATCAAACGGAGCACCCGTGGGACCGAGACGATATTTTTGTGAGCGTATCGATGCATGAAATTAATAACGAATTGGCTCGATATCTTTGGAAAATCGAGACGTTCGGCTGGGTGACTCTAGATATGATTTCATAGAGTACCATCCCTTGAAGTTTCATCGTGATTGGTCACACTAAGTTGACGCTCTAAGCCTAGAAGGTACGAATGAAAATTTCGAGATCAAATGTGCCAAACCATGTCCTGGATCGCTCGTACGTGTCCTCGCGTTGAGACGTAAAAATTGAAAAATCCTCCGGCCAGTGGTTAACGTATCTGCGTCATCTCGTGTGCAGGTACCTGAGCACGGACTTGTGCCAGCAGCGCAACTCGATATCCCTGCCGTACCAGGGCGGCTCCGACGCGGCCCTCGAGTCGACGCTGCTCAGGCAGCAGCAGCAGCAGCAGCAACAGCAGCAGAGGCGCAGCAGCTCCGGGGAGCAGCGGCTGTCGTTGCACTACGTCAGCTCGAACGAGTCGGGCTACGACAGCGACGGGCCGCGCGGCGAGGCCGAGCCGCTGAGCCTCAAGTGCACCGCGACCGACAGCTCCGACACGAGCAGCGTGATCGACTCGGAGCTGGACAAGCCGATGCGCAGCTCGACCCCCAGCGAGGAGGAGCACCAGCTCTCGCTCACTTGCGGCCAGCTCAAGGACGACGGCATCGAGGGACTGAGCTGGCATCAGACCTCTTCCGGCCGGCTGCTGCCCAGCATCCACCAGACGGCCGCGAGCTTCTCCTCCTCCCCGTCCAGCTCGCCTCTTTCCTCTTCCTCCTCCTCCTCCTCCTCTTCGTCCACGTCGTCCACCTCGTCGACCTCGTCCACCTCGTCCTCCTCGTCGTTCGAGCACGGGCTGGGCATCCAGGCGTCGGCTCACAGGCTCAGGCTGCAGCAGGACAAGACGAGGTTCCTCACCGACATCATACAGCCGGCCAGCAGGATACGCAGCTGCAGGACCATACAGCTGGCGAAGCGCGACCCCAAAGAGAGCCTCGGCATCAGGCTCGCCCAGCAGAGGATAAACGAGCTCAGATACATCGTCGTTCAGCTCGAACAAGACGGGATCGCTCACAGGTACGGCTATTCCACTTATACTCACGCGGTCTGCCAGTAAACGCGTATCAGCGCGCGACGTACACCTCGTTTTTACAAGTTACGCATCGAATTTCAACGCTTCCGCGCAGAAATCGAATGCAGTCTCGGCTTGTATAGGAAAGCATCGTCATAAACGATGAATCACTTTTAGAATATTAGTCAAATTCTATATTCGAGCAGTCATTTTCCCTATCTCAAAGTCATCCTATCAGTGAACAACGAGTTTTGTTCGACATACCATCGAAACAGGGATGCGTTAATAAATGCAATCGCAATAACTTGTGACTTTTTTGAACGAAGGGACGGAAGACTGAGGCTGGGCGACGAGATCGTGGAGGTGGAGGGCAAGGACCTGCGCACGCTCAGCAGCCTCGAGGAGGTGCAGGACTTTCTGCGCTCGTGCGAGGGCACCAAAGTCCGGCTGAAGACTGCGTACGAGGAGTCGGTGCCGCAGCTGTTGCCAGCTGGCCCCGAGGCCGAGCCGCCGACAGCCGCGCCGGAGCCGCCCCCCAGCGCCGAGGGCCTCAAGCGACCCGACTACCTCGCCCTCGAGCCGACGAGCTCGAGCCCCTACTCCAGCCGGCACCTCGCCAGCTTCGAGAAGGGCCTGGGCAAGCCCAGCCTCGGCTTCAGCGTCGTCGGGGGCGTCGACAGCCCACGCGGCGACATGGGCATCTTTGTCAGACGCGTCTTCCCCGGCGGCCAGGCCGACCTCTCCAAGTCTCTCTTCCAAGGTGAGCCAAGCTTCTTCCCCCCCACGCCTGCACCGACCAGCTCTCCCGCGTGGGTCCGAGGGGCAAAAAATTAATCGATCCGTGGGCTCGGGGAGCACCGACGATTTTCCCGCCGACTCGGCTGTCCCTCGATTAGTCCCGAGCCTGGGAAATTGAGATGCTCGTCGATGAGTATGTGCTTTGTCGGACAGATCTTTTTCTCCTTCGCTTAAGCTACTTAGTTTTTTTCCCCCGCCTCACCTCGAATGATTCGTCGAAATTCTCTGCTCAGCCAACACCGACCAAGTCGATTGCTAGATCGTGCCGGGGGAACCCGAGATGTAACGAGAAAAAAAAGGACCCGACGAACCAATATGATTTCGTTTTCGTGTTGAACGCCGAAACGGCGCCCCGCAGACCGAGATATATGCGTGGAGAAAAAGCGACCGCGAGACTAGCAAAGCGGGGGCGTTATTTGGGTTATGCAGAGTTTGGTTCGGGGGCACGTACGCGAACCGCTCGAGCGCGACAGGACTATGCCCGGGCGTGTGTCGAACACAACGCACGGATCTGTGTAATAGCCTCTCGGCGGCACGAGCGGCGCATTCGAAATCGGGCTCGTTCGAGTTCGCCTCCGAGCCGTCCAGCTATCCTTCAAAGAAGCAATAATCGTAAAAACGAACGGCCGCCCGGCATAATTTTTACGCGCCGCGCGTCCCCGCCGATACATACAAATGTACATCGGCGCATAGCATCAGGGATGTTAATTCGCATTGATTTTGATTTTCAATTGGAACTTGGTGGAATGCATATTACGGTATACGGAATAATTATTCGTGGTCGGGAGTCAGAGGTTCCGAGGAATAAATCTCGCGCGTTATCCGCACGAGCGAGAGGATGTACCGCGTACACGACCGAGGCTGGAATAGAACCTCTCGCGGCCGAGCTCGAGGCGAGTTTTTCACCGCGGCTGCCACACGTGGGTCGGGTGACGGAACTGGTGATTTCTCCGAAGCGTCGCAGCGAGGGGCATATCGGGGCTGCAGCAGTGGCCGCAGTTTTTCTCTCGCGGTTTTCCGCGGATGCCGCAGCGTAACGGTGCGCCGCTGAGCCTCCGGTTGCCAGCGCGCAGGCGTACACGTATAATATACACGACGAGCGGTTACGTTACGGTGCGACAAGTCGGTTATGCTGCCCATCATCATCGGATCACTCGATAGCTCGATTGGATATCATCGTATGTTTTGCATAATACTCGTCTCGGCGCTTATCGGCCGTTGATTTTTTTCTCTTCCAACGGCTATCCAGTTGCTATTACTGCTTAGGATTCAGTCTATCCTTAGATTTAATGCATCTCGCGATTAAGTCGTCTGCTCGTGATACATTTATTTATGATATTTATTTATGATTACTCAACGTTCCAGTTTCTGGAATATGAAGTCCTCGCTCGATTTGCGTTTTTCCACGACATCCCGTCGTTTTGATCTCGTCTGTTTTATAAATTTCACGTTATCGAATCGATGACACAGTTACTTTGGGATTTTTCTCAAAATAAACGCGTTTCGACGTGGAGAAAAACACGAGACATCGTGGAATCTCGGAGCTTTCTACACTCGGGCACTCGCGCGTTTACTCTTCTCCGTATAGTACGCTGGCAACTCCGGGAGAATATAACGCGCCAGTCGGTAGATTGGTATTCATCGGGCGGCCGGATCATCGACGTGTATACAAGCTATGGCACCTTTCCCTCGCGACAGCAGGACACGCCATAGAAAATTCATAGCCGTTCGTACGGTGCACGAAAAATACTCTCCTCGCTTTACGACTCGTTTGCAATAAAGCCTCGCCACGTATTCATATATATGTATATATGTATTTGTACGTTAGCCATTCACGGCGGGCTGCTAATTTTTCCCGGCCGCGCACGCGACTGAATGGAAAGCACGAGCGGCGACTCGACCGTGCGGGCCGCTGTATGTACCCAGGATTTGTGGGTTACGCCGCGTTCGAGAGAAATCCAGGTTGAGTTTGGGTGCGCGCGAGCGCGGTGACACTGAAATCGCCCAAGTATGCGGCTCCTTCAATGCGGCCAGTCGCGCCGCGCGCGCGCGCATTAGAATGTGGACAAGACACGCGACCCACTTGGACCCCGCACTCGAATCATTTGCATATGAGCTGGATACACATAATATTTCATGGCTGCTTTGGCATTTCAGGCGACGAGATCCTGAGTCTGAACGGCAAGGTCCTGAGAGGCTGCACCCACCAGCAGGTTATCGAGCTGTTCAAAGCCGTGCGCGAGGGTCCCGTCCAGCTCGAACTCGTCAGGAGACACAGGTGTGAATCTCTCTCGACATTATACTCGTTGGATATTCCTTCGGATTTGGATAATGCTGTCCTAGCACAAGTTGAAAGAAACAAAAAGTTCGATTTTTTGGGCACAGATTGATTTCGTGAAATGCCTCTTGAAAATTCGGTTAAAAGGTGTCATATTTTTGTCAGATGCAATCCCATGATCCACAAGTCTAATTAGATATGGCGTTCATGAATAAAAGTTGATGCCTCAAGTCATCGTACTTCATGGCGATAAACATTTTTATCTCTCCCTGACACTCATAACAATGTTTTCTATGGTTAAATTGCAAATATTGAGCTGAATTCTTTTGCTGATTAAATTTTCTGTGATCGATAGTTTTTGGCAGCTTTTCTTTGCATCTCAAAGTAGTTTCATGATTATTGGCAAAAATGAACAAGGCGTAACGATGATGATCGAATAAAAGAATTATAAAATAATCCGAGGCAATATTATTTCAGATATCACAAAATTCCATCTAAAACGGCGCATACGGCGACATACTAAAGAAACAAACTTCGAGGAGAAGAAGATGCGTACTGCCACCCGTGCCTGTTTCATGGATTTTGGAGAATCATATCGACGATTTTGGATCTTCACGAATTCTTAGATTCTAGTCTCCGTTTCTCATTGTTAATTTCATATCTCATCCGTTGTTTATTACGTCTCCATATTTGTATATGTTTATATAATTTATTGAATTGTTCTAGACAAGCGTATTAGCGTTAAGCTAAGATAATTTTATAGGCGATATATGTATACACACATATATATCGCACGATGAATTTGTCAGTTTTTTAACTTTATAATTTTATACGTATGTCTTATAGTTGTACATTTGCAGCAAGACGAGAATGTTTCTTTTTGAAGTGCCTACTTGATAATTTTAATCATGCGTAAGATTTTTTATGATAAATAAATTTATCCGACAACGTGTTCAGCTACATATGAATAATAGATCACTCTTGTTGTTTTGTTGATCTACAGTGCGGCTCGACAATAAAACAGGATCAAACCCTGTAGTCGAACATCGAGTAATTGTATTATAAAAACTCTCTTTAATCTGAATTAAATAATATATTTTATTCTTCAACGATTTCGCAATTTACAATATTTACATAATAGAGTAACTTTTCGTATTTATAATAATGTACATATTTTGTTCGTCACGTGTCGGCCATCAAAAGATCAGCGCAAGACTTGGCTTTTACCGCTCTGAAACAGACCAAACAAGGTTGCGTATGAGTCAATATTTGATCGAAGTTGAAATTTTTGAGAGAAAAGTAAAAAGTATTGGATATGGATTGTACTCACTGCGCGTCTCGATTCCGAACTCGCCTGCAGAGATGCAAAGCGACAGGGCCGCTTTTGATATTTCTGAACATGAGTACGGCCTCGCGGTGCGTCAGGTCATGGCATATCTGGCCGTTGACGGCCAAAATCTCGTCGCCCGCTCGCAGTCGGCCATCTTCAGCGGCCTGGCCGGCAGGCAGCACCGATTTAACGAAGATGCCTGTGGAAAATGTCAAATGTGTTTATACAGGCAGTATGATCAAACACCGATCTCTCGCGTGTATTGTAAGAACGTAAATATTCTGTAAATACCCAAATACTTGAAAGTATTCGAAAATCTTTTAACGTAGAATTTATTTGAAGTTTCTAAGAATCATAGTTTATTGGATTATAACTGTTAAAATAGATTATATACGTACGTACATATTTATACATATATATTATATATTATGAGTTGGCAAAATGTAAGAGTGAATGGCAATTTTTGCAAACGTTGTTCCGTGCGTGTAACGAAGGGCGCGAACGTCGTGAAAAGTTGTTATTCACTAGGGTAAATTGTTTAGCAAGTTGAAGGTTGTTTGTCGAGCGAAGACCGATGTGCGTTGTATCCGTTTGGAGATGATCGAATTGGTATTTTGAGAAGAATAAAATTGGATAGAATTGAAAAAGAAGTGTCGAGTGGATTATTGTATCGACATACCGATGCTACCCTTGGGGCTGTCCCTGCCGCCGACGATGGTGAAGCCGAGGGACTTGTTGCCGGCGCCCTTGTGGAAGACGACGGTGACGAAGGCGGACAGGGTGTTGGTGGGCCGCCTCGGCAGCGTGCAGTACGTGGCGAGGCCCTCGGTGGCGGGCTTGGGCCTCCTGGCCACGTGCTTCTTGAAGCGGGCCGGCTCGGGCTGGGCCGGCTGCACGCTCACGTTCTCGTAGTCGACGCTGCTCTCCTTGAGCAGGCGCTTGTGCACCTCGGCGGCCTCGGGGTTGGCCGGCGGCGGGGCGATCCGCGACACGACGATGTCGACGTGGCCCTGGTGGGTGCTGAGCAGCCGGCGGGCCTCGGGCATGGACAGGCCCCTGAGCCGCTTGCCGTTCACGATGAGGATCTCGTCGCCGATGCGCAGCGTGCCCTCCCGGTCGGCCAGGCCCAGGGGCACGACGTGCGCCACGAGGTAGCCCGCCGAGTCGGGCGTCTTGGCTATGAAGATGCCCAGCGACTGGTCGGCCCTGTCGCGCGCCAGCTTCACGATCAGGCTGCTCCTGGCCTGGCTGGCGCTGCTCCTGATGGCGACGAGCTTCGCCCCGCTGGGCCGCCTCGCCGGCAGCTTCGGCGGGGCCTGGCACTCGGACGCGTCCAGCAGCGAGCTCGTCGCCGAGTCGTCGTTCGCCAGGATGCCCGAGTCGTTGTCGTTCTCGTTCTCCGCCTCGTCCTCCGCGGCCCCGTCCTGCTCCTCCTCGCCGGGCCGCTCCACCTCCTCGAACAGCGGGTTCGTCCGGAGCTCGTCGAGCCCGGGCAGGGTGCCGTACGACAGGCTGCGCAGCCTCTTGCGCTCCTTCTCGCTGCCGCCGCCGCCACCCTCCTTCTTGTAGATCTTCCCGATCAGCTTGCTCGTCGAGCTCTTCAGATACCTGCAAACGTCCGTCCCACCTTTTATACATTGTGTCGTGCTTGGTGGCCCTGGGTCAAATTGAAAATTCCAATCCGTCGACTGTCTCGATTTTTCCTTACTTTACGCACGTTTTAATTGCATTTTCAATAAGGACAATATAGATTGCATGAAAAACTGGGTCCGGACCGTTTTGTTTCGAGCTGGTAGAGATAAGAAAAGACTCTCTTTGTTTTACTATTTGATGAGAATCACGGCTGGTTCGGAACCCGCTGTGACGCCATCACTTCATACAATACAGATATACACGAGTAATATGAGCGACGTCACCTTTTCAAACGACACAGACTTTAACTCTCTGTATACTATTTCATTTTTGTCGAATCGAGAAACGAGAATAGCACACGTGTCGATTATTTTTAAAAGCTCGACAAAAACAACCAAATGGAGTTTCTACAGGGATTTCATGTGAGTTTCCTGTTTATATGTATACCAGTCCAGGAGGCAAGATTGCACCGGGCAAAAGCGAGTCGATTTACGGCGAGTAATGTCGGGTTATGGCTGACCTGTTCTGCATGGCGCGGAACTTGGCCGCGAGGCAGCTGGAGGGCGTGACGGTGTCGAAGCTGGGCCGGGGCTGGGCGACGGGGGACGAGGGCTCGTTGCTGCTGCGCCACCTGCGCCGCCTGGGCTTGGGGCTGCCGATCAGCTGTGCCGGGGCGAACAGGCCGACCTTGTCCTCGCTCACCCCGAGCCTACTCTGCGACTTGGACCTCCTGTTGCCGGTGTGCTGCTGCTGCTTGTCCTCCTCCTCCTCCTCGTCGTCGTCCTCGTCCTCGTCCTCCCGCTCGTCCTCGTCGCGCTCGAGCTGGTCGAGCTGGTCGTGGGGGTGGCGCAGCTCGCACATCGAGCTGAACTGGCGGTGCTTGTCGGGGGGCTGGCGGGTGGCTGGGGGCCCGTCGCGCAGGAAGCTCAGCCGGGTGTTGCGCACCCGCTCGAGCAGCGGCTTCTTCTTGTCGGTGCTGGGCCGCCGCCGGCGCCGCTCCTCCCGGATGCGCGCCTTGTCCTTCTTGGCCGAGCTGCCCCCGCCGACGCCGCCGCCGCCGCAGCCGCTCGTCACGCTCGACGTCTGCACGTTGTAGCAGTTGCGCTCCGACTCCTCCGAGCTCGACGACCTGCGCCGCGACCATCGCACCGGTGACTTTGCTGTAATTACAAGCACCGCATAAGTTACTCCCACCTGAGTCGACACGTCACCCGCGCAAACTTTTCGTGTATCCTCCATGACTGAATTGATTATGCGTTACGTGCTGGGTAAGGAGTACGTCCGAGCTCGTCTCGAGTTGCTCTCGTCGTGAGTAGAATTATCGATGCGTCTCTAAATGAAAACGTATTTTGTCAAGCTGTCGCGTAGAAATGTTGAAAATAACAAACATTCCATGATTCGACGTGAGGATACTCTGAAGTGAGAGAGCTCGGATGTATCCTTGAAAGTGTAACAACCCACGAAATTAATTTATAATATAATTATTGATTGTAGTATTTTTCTCAGAACAATTGAAAAGTGTCTATATGTTGAATGATAGTAATGGGTCGATCCCTATTGTACATATGCATGATTTTAGCTGTACTTGGGTGGATAATTTTTTATGCTCGGTCACCGCACAGCAAAAACGATTCCTTGATTTGAGTAAAAAATCTTTCTCAAAATGGGACAGAATGAATTTCATTATAAAAAAAAATTACTTAAATCAAAATTCGTATTATGTAAAATTCGTTTTAAGTAAAATAGATTTCCAGTACTGCAACACTTTTAAGTAATCGTTTTTACTGTGCGAGTCATCTGCAATCCTTCCCAATCGTTCTTCACGAAAACGCGGTGTCCCTCTTCAATGACATTGCCATTGGATGTATTCATTATCTCGTGATTTTCTTTCTCAAGCGCACCGACGGAGTGGCAAACAACTCGTCAACAACCACTTGACACTCATTAACCACGATCTCCCCTCCACCCACTGGTCCGCGATTGTATTCTCAAATACGCCAGCTGATCGCATACTCGATTGAGACACAGAAAAGAGGTGCGACATGGCGGTATATAGACGCGCGAGATCCTCGACGAGCAGATTCTTCGGATTAATTTTCATACAAAGCTCGAGTTGTCGCGCGTAATCCTCCGCGCATCTGATCCGCGTGCGGAGATCGGGGGAGAATGGAACAGGACTAACCTGTTGACAACTGCCGGGCCTCGGAGTGTGCGCGCGGGCACCGTTAGCCGCGCGGACAAACGATTTACGCAAAGATGCACGCACAATCCGCTTTCGTCTATTCAAAACTTTTTTTTCTCTCAATAGCGACGATAAGGAGAAGGCAAAATTATCACGAGATCTCGAGCGTAGATAATGACATTGTATATCGATAATGCACGGAGGCGAGGCCCCGGGGGCACGTGACACACATTAGCGCAAGTAAGTAGGTGGATGATTCATAGAAAGTCGCAAGAAAGCAGATTGCGCACACAATAAAAGACTGGTATTATCAAACCCGTCCGAGCGCATACATGTACGCGGCTCTCTCTGTCCATTGAAAAGTGTCTTATCGAGCATGTTCGCGCAACCTCTCCAGTTGAATATATAACTAGGTCAGAGGCGAGCTTGTATGTATTGGATCAATCGAGCGTTCTCCGTTTCTCGTGACTAATACCTGCACATCGTACCGGGGAAAAATCCCGATCGACCGATCGCCCGGCTTCAACGGGCATTTGGTCGAAGAGTACAGTGCTGACTCGAGCTCTGCAAGCTTTCGACACACTTGCGCTTTTATTATTCGAGCGCGCGTCTGAATTCCCGAGCTCGATTCACGGACTTGTTGTGTGTCGTATATGAATCTATCTATTCTTTCGCGTGTCGAGTGTGAGCGCGGCTTTGTTTTCGGACCGGAGTAACGGACGGCTTCCAGAAAGACGACCCACACTGTCGCGCGAGTCCATTGCGAACAAATAAGCTCGTTTCAAATGCAATTCGACGAAGCGACTATCAGCTCGACTGACGGCTGCAATATTCGATTTTCCACTCGCGACGCTCGCCGAACGGCTCTTCGATTAGATTGAGCAAGCGAATACCGGGCAAGAGGAAGCAGTCGACGATATATATACAAGTTAGTCACTGCGCGTAGGTCGCGGCGAAAAAAGAGTTGTGACACGTGTCGACGCGGGTGCTATATATACACACACACGCTGCGCCAGCTGGCGAATTGGTGCACATCTGACCTGTGGCCGGCCGATGGAACAGGCACATGTTGAGTATCATCGCGGCAGCGGATGATTCGGCCGGCGGCGAGAGCACGTAACATATATTGTATGTAAAACACAGCGAGTTGGGCTTAGGTGTGGCGCGACGGGGCCGCGGTGCGCGGCAAGACTGGCGCGCGGGTCTCGCGCGCGCCAGGACGATCCGCCAAAGTAGCGGACACACGGCAGCGGCGCGGCGAATCCGCGGGGCGCCGCCGAGCGCGTGGGAGGCCAATAACCGAGCGGCGCGCGCATTGTTCTTCTCCACCTCGCGGTCTCTCAGCCGAGCTGGACGCTCGCGCGCGCCAGCCCTTTGTCTTCCACGTCCATCCGTCCGATCCGCTTCGTCGCTGTGTATGTTCGCTCCAATATACCGCTAACGCTTTGCCGTAATTACTCTCCCGCGGAGGATCGTTTCGCGCCGAGCTTTCGCAAAACTCCAGCTCGTTGACTTTATACACTTCGTTATCGAACCAACGACGCCGAAAACGTCGTCGGTTCTTGCGGATCTTCCCGTTTGCTTAGTTTTACGAGCTTAACGCGTGGGCGTACTGGAACTCGAAAATATTTGTCTCACTCGTGTTTTTCTTCCGCGCTGCAGCGGATAAGACGAGATTCCCGTCTTTCCCATCGTCGCTTTCGATCGAACGTCTCGCGCGCGATTTCGGCATTATATTCAGGCGTGGCGTATCTGCATCTGATTGCGTGTAAGTATATATCCGGGGCCGCGGGTGCGAGCGGCGAGTTATCAGCGTACTGCAGATAAAGCAATTTGAAAAACAGCACACCCAGCGCGAAATGTGTAACGACCGCGGCGCAGTTCTTGAATTCCGCAAGTCGAGTGTTTGTTCGGGACGCGGCTGCAGTCGCCCGATGGACGCGTGTGAATATATATGTAATTACACGTGCCGCGGCCGCGACAACAAAGATTTTCGCGGCTTCCAGCCTGCAGCAAATATTGAAACGTCGTGTGTATATACACACGCGCACGCGGAGTATACACGACGTGAAATTGAAGAAAAGTTGAGATTGTCGTTGCCACGCACTGATAGATGTATGATACGCTCGATCTGGCGAAAAAAAAACGGAAAAACGGGGAACACGGTATAGGTGCGCGGCGCTCTGAATATTCCGAAAATAGGAGAGCGCGCGAGCGAGTTCAAAGAACTGCGCACGCACGCGTAAACGACCGCGGCGCGCGACTCAACATATACATACATACAGCTGTATGGCGGGGAGCTCGCGACCCTCGCGTCAGCTGTGCACCTGCTGTTTTTTTTCAGTGTCGAAGGTGAGCCGATAGACCGGCGCGTGCGCTTCTCTTCCTATATGTATATATGTATATATGTATATGTATCGCTTCTCGGCGTCGGCTTTGGGCTTTCGCTTTTATTTTAGACTCAAGGCTCCCCCACCCGCGTACACGCGCGCGTTCGTCTGCCTGTCCGTCCACGGGATGGTCGCGCGCGCGCGACGCTTTGGATAATTGCGAACTCGGCCGCTCAACGACGAGATAATTAAGCCGCCAATCTCCATGGGATTTGGAGCGGAAATTCTCGCGTTTCGTGTCAATAATATATTTTCCGCTCGTAACATCTCGAGCCGAGAAATTCGACTTTTCTGTTGAGGAAAGATGAATCCGTTCGACACTCTTCTGAAGAGCGAATTACTGATTTTTTCATGTGGAGAGGGAATTATTCATGAAATGCAGTTGCAACGTCTAGTGCTCTCCTGCGAAGTTAACCATATTTCTGAACTGCCCCATATGTATGCGTTATTATTGCTCTCGAGATTTCGACGCGCTTCGAGGAGGAGAAACATTTTTCCACATGTATGTTTCTCGAGAGAAAGTCGAGGGGAACATGGGCGCTTGAGCGCGCGAGGACGGAACTGTTGTAAAGGAACCTGTCCTACCGGACAGTTGCCATTCTACTCAGGGTCACTGAACGTAATCCGATTTTTTCATCCGAGTCCTTGAATTCCGCGAGCGCACGCGTCTATCCGCAATCGCTGGGCAGAAAAGCACACACACGCGGCCGTACACCACTTTGCTATCGCGACTATATCGCTGCAGGCTCTCGAGGTATGCCGCAGAGAAAATTTTCCCTTCGACAAGTGCGGCGATTCGATTCCTAAGTGTATATTGGCTCATGCCGAGCGATTATCCCTGACATATACGAGCGCGATATACTTTGCGAGCTCTAGGGGAAAATCGGCCGCGTGTTTGGGTCGCGCGAGCCGCGGACACACGCTCGCGCTATACGGCACAGAAAAAGTAAAACTTTCGCGGTCTCATTTTTCCGCCGGCCAAGTGTGCGCGCGCCTCCACCTGCGCGCCGTGCCCATGTATACCTATATACACGTGCAGTGTGGTATATATATGGGTAAAAACCGCCGGGACAAGCGGCACGGCTCGCCGCAACAGGCAATTCGATGCAGCTCGTTGCTGCATGCATGTATATATATACGTCACGGCTTTTGCCCCACACTTTCCCGACAACTCTCAATATATACATATCTATAAGTAAATGTATATACATCTTTTTCATATCCACTATCCGACCGATGGCGTGTGTTCCATTCGATCGCTCGACTGTAGCCAAACCCGTGCATTATTTTTCATGTATAGTTTTTGCGTGTCTTTCGCTCGTTCGAAATTTTTCGCGTTTTGCTGTAAAGGAAAAATGCACAACGTTTTCTTTAACGACTCGCGCATACGAGGTATGCTACCTGAGGCGTTCAAAATTACTTTTGAACCGCATATGGTCGTGGATGAAAGCCTCGTCAAAAGCACTCGCTTTTAAAACGAGATATTCCAATCGAGGACGAGAAAAAAAAATAAAAGTCCTGGTTAGTTCGAGTGACGAAAAATACGAGAGATTCTGTTGCGCGCGAAAGAGCCAAGTTGAGCGCGTCGGGAGGAAAAGCCCGTTACGTGGAATATGAGTGATTCAATAAGTACGACGAGTACGTAAGTTTGCGCGCGATTCATTCTGGAAATTATGTAGGATGAGTGTGCGCATTGTCGCTCATGGGAAAATCTCTCACGCGCGTGTGTGTGTCTACGCGCGATACATCACGCGGAGTAAAGCAATTGATTTGTCGAGATGAATGAGCGTCGCTTCGTTCACATTGATGATGCGTGTGAAATCGAGGCATTTTTTTTCTTCTCTCTGCACTTTAGTCCGCTGCGATCTGTCTGCACGGATGAATGATGAATATTTAAACGAGCTTCTTTACAATCTGGAGTTCGAGTGTCGGTTATTGTTGGGACGAACTAGCCTACTTGCTTTATGTGTTCGCGTGTTCTTTAGGTTACAGAAACGCGAACGCGAATTTAAAACAGCTCGTACAAGGTGGAGAGGAAAAAAAAGGTCGAGACACTGGCCGCGCATACTTGAATAACGTATCCAGACATCTGGAACATGTGCCGACCCCTGCGCAATGGACGCCCGAAAATAATTATAAATTGTACAATATACAGTTTGCGAGTAATTTGAGCATTGTAATCCAGACGCGTATTTTCGGGAAACGAAAAAGACGAAGATATGTTCGCGCTCCTGTGGGGAATTGCTTGTCTGGTTTGCTCGTACACTCGAAGAACCGAGCTACATGCCAATAGCCTCGTGTATTGTAAAGACATTGTAGCGCAGTGAAATGCCGGCCGATATTATCGGCGTCGCACGGCATTGAGACCTTCTATTCGGCGCAGGTGGATTTAGCATGGGCAAGAAGTCGCGAAAGCCATTAACGAGCGCGAAAGAATCGAGCGCGATTACAAATAATCCAAGTATTTATAGTGCATGTAATATTTTGTTTGGCGAAAACTAAAAGCATCGGGAATATAATGCTCGATCGCGCACCCGAGACAACAATCGTAACACTTTTGTCCCGGTCAAATCAGCCGGATATTAAGAACGCGCGCGAATAATAATACCCGGTAATATGCAAGTAAAAAGTTGTTTATCGAAAACGAGTTGTGCTGGACAAAGGCTTGGTTAGTCGGAGCGCGCGCGCGACGCTCGAAAACCAGTATTATAGTCCATATACATACACACACACGTACCCGTCAGTCGAAATAATCCCGATCGGACGAGTTTGAGCAACGCCTCTCTCTCTCTCTTTCTCGCTGGGCTATTTGCTCTTGCGCGCGCGGTATCGTTATCCGCGGGGCTCGCGGACATCCGCGAGCGGTCCCCCTCCGCCCCTCAACCCCAAGGTCGAGCTCTCGCGCATAATTCCGATCGTCCAACGACTCTGTTTCCTTTTTTCTTTTTCCGTTCGTTGCGGTGTGCGCGTGTCCGGGGGCGTGACGCGTGCGCTTTTATCCGTCCGCGAGCCGTACACCCGTCGAGCGAGGGCTGCTCTGGCCCGGGGCTGCTCTCTCGCCTGCACTCGTATTCGTTTCGCTTTTGTCGGCGGTTAATTGGCGACCGATGTGCTTTTGTCGGGGTGGCAGTTTTCGGCAACAGAGGATTCCCGGGCGAACGCGACGATTATACCGAGATGGCGGGGCAAGTGCGGACACGGCCGGAAGCGCGCGGCAGGGCAGTTCGCGAGCGCTTTGATGTGTGGTCGCGGAATTTCTCTGTAGCCTACTCGATATTTTAGCGCCGTGCCCGTTTCGTTCGCTTGTTCAAAGTTCAGTAGTCGCCATCAGGCGTTGTTTGTGCACAACAGTTCACTCTCGGCTCGAAATGCAGTCGGGGTTGATTCGCGGACTCCTTTGCGGGAGTAAGTGTTTTCTGGCTACGGTAAAGCTCAAACGAGGAGCCCCTAATACGGCTAGACAAGTAGAACGGCCAGTCATTTTTCTTGTGTGTATGAAAACGCATACGGTCGGATTTGCGACCCACGATATACTCGTAGTAACTATTGAAACATACTTTGTGAATAAATTTACTGGCCAATAGTATCCGATTTGAGTAAAGTTAACAACAATCTTGTTTTCGTAAATAGCAGAAAAAAAATTGTTTACAGAGAAATCTTCACGTATCTATACATCTAAATCAATTGAAAAATAGGTATATCTTGCACTATACAATTTTCGTCAAACGGGTCGTTCTACCCAGTAGAATCCGGGGAGAATCTTGACGCGATGTCAACACGTGAACAATTAATTCGTAGAAGTACGTCGCGAATACTTCGGGTAGGTGAAAAAAGGGAAAAAATGACGATAAAAATGTTACACCCGCCAGGACGTTATTCAAACGTTTCGAGTTCGAATTCATCCGGGATAAGAGCCGTCGACGCGTCGTAAGCTTTTGTAAACTGCGAAAATCGCGAATAGGAGCGTTGCCGCAACGGCCACTTGGCGATTCGTATCTCGCGGCAATAAATTCGAACGATACGATCCGCGAAGGTACATACACATAAGCGGGCTCATCTGGCGGGCGGGCGCGCGACAAAAGCGGAGCTTTGGGAAAAGGCGTCGCGCCCGGATTCGGTGGGGGCGGGAAAGTCGAGCGACCCGATCGCCCACGCACCGGATGAAATGTCACCCGCGCGAGCTGACTCACCGCGACGAGTAGCTGTTACACCGCGGCGTTTATATGGCGTTGATCGCGTGGCTGCGGGGTGTCGCGTTGCACCAGTGCGGCCGCGTTGCACAGGAAATCGCTTATCGATCCCCCGTCTTTCGGTCTTCCAACCGCTGTTTTTGCGCAAGGCGGACTAGGAGCTTGGGTGTTGTCGGACCGGGAAATTATGGTATATGCTGTGAATTACCTCTGAGGTTGGAGACGGCGAGGAGCCGGGGCGAAGCGAGTTGTGGGTCGTCGTCATCGGCGTCGGTCCGCAGAGGGCTGAGGCTCAGCAGCCGCGGAGCTTCCGCTTGGCTTCGGAACCAGCGCATCCTGAAACACACAAATCAACCCAAGCTTATACGTTTGTCTCGCGCCGAGTGAACCACTGCCTTGTATAAATATTAATGCGAACGCATATTATAATCCAACGCGGCGATCAGTGAGCGCGCTAACGCACAAATTACCCCTCATTCGTCCGCCGCTTTTTCATTGTCCGCATTTTTCTCGCGACTCACGAGACTTCTACCTACATCGGCATTGTTCCAGCCTACGTTACGATGTGTACCAAGTAAACCGTACGGGTAACGAGTTAATACACGGTTTCGATACAACTTCATAATAAAGCTACTTTGAATCACTCAATCATTCATCACTTGACAACAGTCATTTTCCCCTTGGATATATCATCATCGGAACTCGGTTAATGATAATAGAATGAATTTGCAAAGTAATCAGTTAACAAGCGTTGTATTCGTTAACAATCCATCATGTATCTGATGAATTGTCAGAGATTATAAAGGTTATATATCTAGTTCGCTGCAAAATATAAAAAGTTCAAAGTATTAGTTAAAAACTACTATTCAACAGTAAAAAATTGCATAACTGATGAACAACAACAGTAAACCTTTTCTCAAAAAATAGTAAAATATTCATTATTTTGGACAGTGAATTTCCTGTCTGCTAATAAGTATTAAAATCTCACTGAATAATTGATCAAAACTGTTGAATTGTTTATCGAACTATTTATTATTGGTATTCAGCGAGAAAAATTGATTATTCGAAACAAGAGCGAATATATTCTGTTTGTCCGTTTTGCAGTTATCACTAACAAACACTAAATACTCACACTGTCAAATGTTAATTTTCAACTATTTGAATTTCTAAAGCCCATGCTGGGTCACAATATCGTGGATATCGAAGGCTATTCAATTGAAAAACAGCGACGTCTGCGTTCACGTAACCGCGGCCCCCCGAACGAGGGGAAAATTGAAACAGCTCGTCCTCCGCATATTGGAAAGTGCGCGCGTGCAAGTAGATCGGCGGCGTGTATAATATATATACTCGCGATCGGCAGGCAAAAAACGATCGGGAAGAGAATTGCTAAGCGGCCGGTGCGCGCGAGCTTATCTGTCGAGCGGCCGCCGATGTGTTATGAATTGACCGGGGGAATAATTGGCCGCGAGCCGCTACGCGGACAATGATAAAGTGCGCGCGATAAGCATCTGATTACAAGCGCGCGCACGCACCGACCGAACGACCTTCTCTCGGCCGCGAGCTCCAGGCTGTATTCAGCCGACCGAATTGCCATTTCGACACAGCTGCCGCTTTAGACGTTTCTGATAACACCGCGGCGCTCCGATTCAATTGGGCCCCCCCCCCCAGTGAAGGAATTTCCCGAGCCCGCGTGCTTCGGATTTTACTTCCAAACAGACCCAACATTTTTCGCGTGCCGTACGGCGAGCGCAAAAGGTTTGATTTTGCACTGGCACTATTGAATTTCGATGGGATTAGTTTTCGTGTCTTTTTTTTCACCGAGACACACTCAATTAGTATAAACCAGGACGAAGTGTCGTTTATTAATCGCAAATAAACCATTGACTCGCGGAGCTCGCGATACTTATCTATACGATCGTGTTGTGGCACCTATACGGTGTGTTGGTGTTTCTTGTATTTTCACGGTTACTGTAACGTTACGAAACCCGAGATACCTACGCAGAATATATACTCCCATACGACATATCGTAACTTATTTGGAGAACAATGGCTGTTCAGAGCGACTAATAGAATGTCTGCTGATGCTTTCGTTTCACACCTTTATTAGAGAATACATGAAAATTCACTTGTGACACGTTATTAGTGGCGATATGTAATAGTGCGTTAGCGAAATTATTACAGCATATACACTCAACGAGGTACACTCGAGAAAAATTTTAGACTCTGTACGCGAAACCAGCGTCGGACCGATGATTGTTCACAATCCAAGGCCGAAAAACACGTGTGCGCGCATCTTCGCGAAAGAAGCATCGCCGGTCACGTAATCGTTCTTCAAAGTATATCAGCCGTCTGTAACGAAACGGCCAATATTCGCTCGTCAATTCGCAGCAATCGGTCAGTGATTACACAAGCCAGTTGGAGAGAAACTCGGCGCAAGATATACAGTCGCAAAAAGTCATAACAGGCGGCGGCGGTGCCCCCCCTCGAAGCTGAATTTTACCCAACGTCACCGTAGAAAAGGGACGCGTCGGGTAGTAACGCCGGTCGTTTTTCTTTTTCCGCCGCGCGGGTATTTCATCGAGTTGTTAACCCGAATTCGACCAGGCCTTTTTGCGAACCCCGGGAAATTACGAGTGCCACCGTCATTCCAACGGGCTGACTCGAGTATGCGCTGCCGGCTCGCGTGCCACTCTCCGCGCGTACGGGCATTTTACACGCACCTACGCTCGAACCGCACGATTGGCTCGCGCGATTGAGCTCCAAACGCCCGTCGATCTTGTCCGATTGGATTTTAACGTGGTCTCGCTGGGCGAACAAGGCTCCGGCGAGCTTTCCAAAGTGAGTTTTTCAATGATTTTTCCGAAACCACACGGAAACGATACACACTTATCGAGCTTGCATGCACGAAAACGAAAATGCGAATACCGGGTGATTTATCTCAGGCAATTCGAACGAAAATCCGCCCGTGTTTTCCCTCAGAACGACACACACGGCTGTACGTGTTTCAATTTATTTCAAAGAAGCAAATCACGTATAGGAAGGCGCTATAGGCGCGGTCGTTTTACATTTGAATATTTCCCAATATCGAACAAGTGCTCGTTTGACAAATTCGCTTGCACAACACACGCGTGGAAATCTCGATCGTTCGCAGCTGCTGCCAAACAGACAAGCTAAACACGTATGAATATAATATACACGCAATTGGGAAACCAGGAAAGTAAGGTAACTGTACCCAATGTGCCCCCCCCCCTAAGGGTTTTTCGCGAATTTGACTATGATAGACTTCGAATTTTAAAATTCTGTGAACGGCATCTCAAAGCTTAGCTCAATACCTATTAGAAACCATCTTCATAATCATCATTCGACTACTTTAACCTATCGAAAATCGCAATTTAAAAAAAAACGCAAAAAGGCTAAATGCACAAAACGTGTACTCAATTTGGCACAATTTTTTAATCATTAGCTACAGCCTATATAGGCCTACAGGGACGATCCAATTGGCATTGAAATAAACTCTCAATTATGTTCCCAGTGATATTTATACAAAATTTGTAACATACAACTCAAAAATACGCGTCTAAATCATCGTAATATGTCTATACAAATATTCAATGATTTCACTCAGTCTTCCCATTTAAAAACGCGTAGAGGGGCACATTGGGTTCACTTTTTTTTGATGCGAACAACAGCAATTTGAGTAGGATAAAAAATAATTTTAGGAAAACTGATGAGACCAATCGAAAGCTGAGATATTTTTACACAAAAAAGAGTAATGACACTTTGAGAGATAAAAATTACTGACACCTGATTTTTGAGGTTGAGTGTGAAAAGTGAAATAAGAAAATGGGACAAAAAATCAGTAAATGAAACTTCAAAGTGTTGTAGGAGAGTGGTTTTAAGGGCTAAATGGGCGGGGAAGATACCGAAAATTTTCTTTTAATTCCCCCAACATAACCCAAGAGCGACTGATGCTCAGAGAGCACCGGAAATACGAAATCTGACGATTGTGCCAAATTGGGTACAGTGCCAAATTGGGTACAGTTACCTTACGTTGAAGAGAGAGAGAGGATAGCGGGCAGGACAGTTAAATTTTGAGAAACAATATATTGTCGCGTGTCATTGGATCACAATGGAAACAGAAGCGGCAAACGGGTATCGGTTGCATAATTATACATGGAAACCTGTACCCCGGGAGTCTCGTTGCGCCGAAAGCTTATCATATTTCATAAGTGAACGCACTCGCGGGCAATCAATATGTCCATATGCACGCGCGTATACATAACCGGTCGCCAACCGACTCCCCCGACGATTTGCGTTTGCATATAATACGATTCGAAACTTTCAAACTGCAGGACACGTGCATTCGGTGCTTGTAACGATGTGTCCAAGACGCGGCTCTCGCGTTGCCTCACGCACTCGTCGCCCCGCTAATTGCGCAAATATATCCGCGAAGCGGCCGAAATCGATTATGCGCGACTGCACAGCGAGATACGCTTATGTTGCAGCGCGGAGTCGAGCTTTCGGCCGCGCGACACGTCGGCCGGTTGGTGCGCGCTCCGCGACGACTTTCTCTCGTCGGTTCACCCGTGCGCGCGGCCCCCGCGCGAGCCTCACGCGTCCCGACTCTCGATGGCCGAGTTATATGCCCCCCCCCCCCGACCGGCCGGCAAGTTTTCACTTTCATCAGCCGGACCGGCCCGCGCGGTTGCGCGAGAGTAACCCCCCCGTTCGCGCGACACGACGCTCGCAACTATATGTACGTGTACGTCGAGTCGCGGGACAATTTTTTCTCGCCTCCTACGGCCTAAAATTATTGCGGCTCGGACTTTCGGGAGGCGAACGCGAGTATTTACGGGCGCTGTATACGTCGTGCGACTGTATATATGGTGTGACGGGGGAATCGCGCGCGAGAACAATTTAAGCTTCGATTATATACCTATATACGTTTATGAGAACTTTCTCTTTATCTTCATCGCTTTGAACAGCATAACTATATACGTATATGTATATACAGATGGAATAGCTCGCATATGTGTATTACGCGACGTACAGCGAGACTTCGATTACAGCTGGTCCACCAACGTTCATCCTCGAAACGATTCGCTACTTCGGGATGAATAATGCCCAAACACGCGAGTCGCGGTGTGAATCGCTATATAATTATACACTTGGCGCGAAATTCGAAGACAATACCGAGTCGATGCCCCGGGACTTGAGTTGCTTGTATATATAGGATACTTCCCCGTCCGAGGACCAATGTCCGTTGAGAGAGCCGGTGTTATCGCATCTCCGCCCGCCCGCTCACGATATAACGCCGGGGCGCGGCCAATTAATGAGCTACATCAATTGTCACGGAAACCAATATTCCTTCGGTGTGTACGGCGCTTGTGAGCAGACGCTTGTTGCCGCTGCGGCCACTAATGCAGGAAGTGATAACGACTGTGGTTCGACGCTCTTGTGCGTTGCTTGATAAATCGTCCTCCTACGATTTTCTCCCATTATTTTTTCGGCTTCTCTACGTCGGCATGGGCAATCGATTTCTCGTGTGCGAGTCTGTACACACACACACACACACACACACGCACACGTTACATGTATTATATCGTTAAAGTGAGTGGACCATCGATCAGACGGTCGCTGGTATAACTCAATGTCGAAACGTCTTTGATTTGACGTATTTCCAAATTTTGATTCACATTTTGAACTCTGTTGCGAAGAAACACGGCCCAGCGATCGCCTAAACATATTACTGAGGAATATATTATGCGTATGAAGGACTACTCAAATCGAAATTGACGTGATGCGTACACCAAAGACTGATCGTTCAAGAAAAGACATAAAAGACGTTATATTATATATACCGATGGCAATATTCTCGTGAAATATTCAACGCGCACCGGGAGGCCGGTATAACGGATCGAAGGACTGACGGACATCGGGGCGAATTCGCGACGCTCGCGTCAAATTTTTAATTGAATCAAAGGTTCTTGGCACATTATACATATATACTGTCCGTCTGCTCCGGAGTCTCGAGCCTCGTGTGCGAGCTGGAGCTGCCGCAATGACTCAGGTGCAACCAGTTCGGAGCCGCTCTCTCGAAAATTACACACCAACACGTGGCATCGGTGCCGCTCATCTCGCGCTTGGCGGGCTTGTGGCCGCCAAACCAAACGAAGCCAAACGAGATCGAAAAAAGCGAGCGAGAAGAGAGAGAAAGAGAGAAAGAGAGAAAAGTGACGGGGGGCCCGAGGCTCTGCTCAGTCGCGCGGCGTAGCTTCTGAGTTCCTGCGCTGCGGTGGCCAAATAACCAGCCGGGCCACCTAACCAGTACGCGTATTCGTCCGTAGTTTATGCTAGGCGGATTTATCTGCTTGACAATCACGCTCAGCATCACGCTCGAGTGTCAAATTCAATTGATATAGTTACACACGTATGGATCTTTTGGTTCGCGTCTTTGTTGGAGCGCGGGATCTCCGGATTTGAAAAGATTTAAAACGACAATTTAACAGTGAATGTTTACTATCCTATAGGGAATATTTACTTGATTCATCAATAGTAAACTTTTTCTTTTCTTGAAACAATAGTGCAAATCTTTTGATGCAGGAAACAGAGATTTTGGTTAATTTATCAATGATGTCTCTTGTATCAATAGAAAATTTACTGTAGTGTAACGGTTATGCATATTTTGAGTAACAGATGTCTCTTAAAATCTTGGATGAGCGATTGAATGAAACTGGAGTTAATTTTTCATATAATCAAAGTGAATTTTCACTAGACTTACCGCAAATCTGTGAATAAATTGTTGCTATAAAAAAAACTCGTGTAGCTAAAGCAAAAACTCTCAAAAATGAGAAATTAACCGCAGTTCCACTCGATCACTAATCCACCTTTATAAATCAATTTTTCACTTTTATACACTGGTCTTTCACTGCAAGCTCTGGATAGAGTAGTTTGTTGGCTGTTTCATATTTAGAGACTAACAACTGTAGTAAATACGTACATTAGTAAAAAAAATTCCGCGGTGTTACGGTTCCTTTTTTTAAAGAGAATTCGCTCGGCGATATCCAAACGTAGATCTATACTCGAGAGTCAAAGTAGAAAAGAAGTCGTGCGGTTGAAATGACACGATCCCCGCACGTGAAAATTGGCCGGTAATTTTTCCTCCAGATAGCCCACTTGGTCCGAGCCATCTAATATACGCGCAACACTCGCTGACGTCATTTGCCGCGGTTAAACGTACCGATTAGAATTGAAATGTGCCGTCGTGAATTAGCGCGAGTAACGAAATAAGCTGAGAGTAATTAGTCGTACGTTCGGTGTCGCGCGCGCGAAAGTATATACGCGCGTGTCTGAGATTACGCGCGGGTCGCGAATACCAATATATATATTTTTTCGATCCAGCCAACGTGGGCTCGTTTGTTCTGTAGTGGGGTTAGAGCTGCTGAGAAAGGCCGCGATTGAATAACTCGGCGAGGAATCCGGCCGCAGGCTGGTATCGGCTATTCGCGAGCTCTCCGGCGTTTCTAAACTTTCTTCGGGCTGACCCGATTTGAAGCTTTCCCAATCAGAGGGAGAGAGGCAGATGTTTTTGCATTCTCCCGGGATACACATATATACATGCGCGCACCTCGACTGTTTGGCCGGTGAAATTTCCTGTCTACATATATATATTAACTCAACCGCGCCGCTGCAGCTTCGGCACTCACAAAAATATCTTCTTGTTCCCAGAGGAATTGGTCCTCATATAGAATTACGCTATTTTCAATCGTAATATATTGTTGATTGGAGAAGAAAAGTCTTCTCTCAAGAAGATTCCGTTTCGGAAGTAGCAGAAATTCTTAATGAGGCATAATTCCTCTGGGAATAAGAAGATATTTTTGTGAGTGGGCTTGGAACCGTGTCGGCCGTGTAGCGATTACGCCTTGCGCGCGACACACCGCGGAGAGAGACATATACAAAGATTATAAAACTTGTAGCGGACAATATTATGACAGAAGCGCTAATCGCTGTGTTTTTGCGTTCGACCAATTGGTTTTTCGTATTTCCGCGAGGTTATACACTCCGCGTTACGGAGAGCAAGAGTGTTCTACGCGTCGAATGCCACGATCGCGACGACTTGCGGGCCTTTATGGATTTTGTATGGCTCGCGCTTCGAGCCATCGGTTTGATTGATTGATCAATGCAGCTGTGAAAATATCTTTCCACGTAATGATCCCTCACAACACTCTTCCATACTAAATTGAACCTTGACAAAACATTCTCAATAATTTTCCTTTCTAATCCTCCCGTGGCGTTGTATTCCGTCGTTCGGCCGAGAAAGCGCAACAGAGTTCATTATAAAAGCCGATGAGAAACGCCTATAAATCAAATGAACACACCATATAATGCACGGGAAGTTTTTTTTTCGTAATTGAAAAAATACATTCGATAAAATTTGCGATCGCGCTTTCGTTGCCTCGCACACGATTGAACAATATTTCCATTCGCGAAGCGATCAGTGTAGAGAGGCAAACTCATAACAACACGTGCAGAACGTGCGCCTCGTCGGGAAATCTAATTGTTTTCCAACGCGCGCCAACAACCATATAGAAGCACACTGTTGTACAATATCGGTGTGCAAACACGATTGAGCAAGAACTAATCGGGCGAGCGTCTTAGTTTCTGATCGACCAAACACTCGCGTTCGATCCGGCATACGGCGTCGCGTATAAATTATTCATAATCGCGATTAGAAAACGACGGCTTTATCGGCCGATGCGTATATAGACACGTTCAACTGTAAATCTTATTTTCTCATTAGTATTTCTCAATTTGTGCTCCTCCGTATTCCTCGTTAGCACAATATCTCTCTGTCTCGAGGCTATTTTTTATCCCGAGCGTTAACGATTTTCCCCGCGCAGTTTTTATTAATAAGTCTAATAAATATATTCGGGAACGAGAGAGAGAGAGAGAGAGAGAGAAGGAACAAAAATCAAATTCTTCATTGGCGAGAAACACGTCCAGGCCACGTCCTAATCCGTAACAGTCAGCGGTGGACCATCCCCGTTGCGTCACATTCATCATACCGGTGTACAGTTATGCGATCATAAAAGGAATGAGAATAAAAGAAAAAGGCGCCGACTCCTTGGAAGAGCCGTTTATCGAAATATTCACGAACCCATGAAGAAGAGAAAAAATCTAAATAAGCATATACCTTGCATTGGATAGTCTGTTGATTAAGTTTTTTCCAGTTCGCTCTGGCGCCAATGTTGGTTTCGCATATACACGGAATGTCATTTCAGTGTTGAATCATTAGAAGTACATTTTGTCAATGAACCACTGTTGAAGTGTTCGAGACTTGATTCAACCAAAATCTTCTTCAAATATCGAACAGTCACTTGTTGAATTCGAATCTATCTATCGCAGGGCACACTTTGCCGCATGGGGAAATAGCCGTGCGCTAGAGCCAGAGGTAAAGTGGACACGCACGGAATCACGTTGAAAATCCACCGTGTGAAAATGAAGTTTCACTGTGACCGTGGGTGTATGAATCGACGAGTGGATCGCAGAGACGTTTTCTCCGCAATACGCCAAGGTAATATTAATTTTGCATTCGATTTGACAATTAATAAAGTTTCAAATATTCACAGTACGAGTCCAGTGAAAATTTGCTCCAAGTGAGTTCACGGTGAGAAGCTATATGTATTTCACCAAATTTCACGGAACTCACAGAGCGAAAGTTCACTTTTTGGTACACAGTGAATTTTGAGCGAGAGGAGAAGCGACGCCACCCACAGACGCAGCGGCCCAATTGAAATATCGGCGGCCGGGGCGCGTGACACCCAAATCCTCGCGCATATATATCCGTGCAGCAGTGGCACACAACCCCCGGAGCAAGTGCAGCGTTTGTCGCTCGCCGGGAATTCCTCGGCCGATCGCTCACTATATAGCTCGCTCGAGAGAGATGCAGCTGCAGCAGCAGCAGCGTACGAGTATACTTACATATATATATATCTATATATTCTATGTGCGTCCGCGGGGCAGCACAGCAGCCCAAGGTCGTCGCTCGGAAGGGAATGCGCGAGCGCTGCGCGGACGTGGGAGACGAGGTCTGATTTATCTGTCGCGCGTATACATATATTGCGCGCCGAGGCTTTTTAACCTCGCGCGCTAGGCGCAAATGCCAATATCCAGGCTTTGTTCTCGTGCCTGTGTGTATAAATAAAGTACCAGCGCGAGATGGCTGAAACCGAGAGCACCTGATGCGATGCACTTGAGCTTTATCTTGTTATTCATTTTGATCCGCGCATCAAAGAGGAGTCGATATGATTTTTACGATGCTATATATACCATTGATTCACTTTCCATACGCGATATACGGGTAATGGGCCGTAAACGCTCGCATCATACTTGTAACCCGACGTCCCGCGAGCGGATCCGTCTATCCCATACCGACCCGTACGCACGAGCGCTCTTCGATTCACTTATACAATCACCTGGGCGCCCGATGATTCATTTTCCCCGTAGCTGAATGGCTGTCAACCACTAGATCGATCTAATCGCGGACGAGAGGAATTTCAAACCAGATCCCGAGAGCCGATTGACTTTTCATGTTTCTCCTTTGCCTATATATATATACATATGTATACACCCCGCGTAATGTCCCAGGCGTTGCAATCAAGATAATACAGCGTTCCGCCTTGGATATAATAACCACCACTCTGGTTTTTCAACATTACCTCCCCTAATAGATGGATTTTCGATCGGTCGATCACTCGATCGATTGGGGAAAAATATAGGAGAATCGGGTTTATCCAGAGGCGCGTGAACACACGAACTGCCCTGTCGTCGCGGAACCCAAAGCGTCATTGCAACCGACCAGTCTGCGAAATGCACGTTGCTCCGGCCGACCGATCGACTTTTTTCTTCTCTCAAACAGAATTGATTATTCCAGGTACACATGGTTACAGGTGCGTGCGAACATTCCCTACGGGTTACTTAACCTATCGGTGTATAAGAGGGAGAGGGAGAGAGAATGAGAGAGAGAGAAAAAAAACTCATCAGAATCTTAGCACGATTCCATAACACTGCTCCACACAATAATCTAATTAGAGAGTTCAAAAGTATTTGGTTTGAGAACAGAAAGAAAACAGTGTACCCAAGGCCGCTTACACAATATAAGAATGACCAATAAAGTTACACGTAATTCTCGAGAGTGTATAAACGATTCGTAATTAATTTCGCACGATATATATGTATGAACTCTGGAAAAATGTGTAAGCATAACGTTGCAGTAATCATAATAGTATACGTTGCTGATTGAATAAAAGTGTAATATCGAAATGGGAGGAATGACAGTCGCAAACGCTTCGATTGAATGTGCCTGTTACGTTTCGATATACATTTCTATCTCTTATGTATAGACGTATTGGATACAAACTAGCCGTGCTGATGAAAAATGAGTATAACCAACTATACTTGTATATATTCGGCGAAGCCGATCTACTCGGCTGGTGGAGCGAACTGAATTGTGTATCGAATACTCGCTATGTGGGACCAACAGTCTGGCGCGCGCGGCCTTGTGAATATATAAGTAACGGTGCGGACGCATATTCGATCGCGGGAGAGAAGGTGTGCAGCTCGAAGCTTGTTGTTCGCGTTATATTGTCCACTTTGCGGAGCGTTGGTCGCGGGACTCGGGCGAATTCCGCGGAGGAATCGGCTGGAACGAGGAATAGAAGCCGAGTCTCGCACGTGGGACACATGTATATCTATACGATGTGCGGGGCCCGACTCGAGCACAGCTACATAGCGAGCATTAGAGGATGCTGAACCGAACCGTTGCGTCGCGCGCGAGCCTCTCTCTTGCTCGTGGCCCCAGCTGCGCGAGAATTCCGCTGCGTCCAGCAGCCCGTGTATAAATACGTGTGTATATGTGTGCGGCCGATATCGCGCGAACGTACCGACTAATATTATCAATTGCGAATTCTCAGCTGCTGTCCGGTGGATATGGACCAAGCCAAATATTCTATACTGTATACTGTATATAGGCAATTGAAATACAATGGTTACTTTATAATTTAAAAATCATTAGAAAAACGATCTTTGGATAACAGAGGGTGTTTGGAACAATGTTGATACGCTACTCTCTTAAATCCTTACGGTGATCTTTCAATTTCATACAGTGAATTTTTGCTGTAAGGATTTGAGAGAGTATATTTTCTTCTTGAAATTACCATATTATTGAAAATTCAACTATATTCTTTTAGTAGAATCAAATGCCCTGTGAGATGAACGAAAGATATTTCCGTTCATCTTACAGAAAAGAAATCATTCGAAAAAAAAACCATACAACTTTGGATAATGAATATAATTAAAAACTTCAAAAAAATTTAATCACTTCGAATATAAGATTGAAATATTTCAATTACCCGGTGCACAGGACACCGACTGATTTCAGAAACTCACATATCAAGTCCAACATACTATGTGATATTGTCGGCATCCGAAATGAAATTCTTGATATAAACGTTGCCTTTTATCATACCTCTGCATCAAATTCATCTACTATCTGTTTGTAACATGAATGGAAACTAGTTTTGTACCAACTTCAATACTTGTCTAATGGATTTAGCTTAAATCATATCACTATCCCATTTCTTCACTAAATAGTATTGTGAAAATTTAGTAGATTATACTTTTTTTCCAGTGCTTATATGACTGAGACTTTTGCTAGATAGTTTTTGAACACTTTTAAAATTGGTGATATCGCGCAAAGTTTCGATTTTTTTCATTCGTCGATAACTGATTAATGCTGATTTTGAATTATCGATTTTTCAGACAAATCGAGGCGTGGGCAAGAAGGGCTGCGTGGATGGAACTACCTCGAAAAAGTTTTAGTTACATCACGGACAAAGCTAACTATAAAAATTCAACAGAGATATCGGATGATCATCGAGATTTTTTTTCATCATTTTTCACTAACATTATCTATTCGATTAAGTGTTTTTGGCAATTATCTAACTGTTATAGTCTCGTTGATTCATTAATTACTGTGGCTAAACACCTAGGTGATCAAACACCGGATACTCTTGACAATTCATCCGTAGATGAGCCATTGAGGAAAGATTTTTCGAGTTGAAAACTTGATGAATTCAAGTGACGACCTTGTGATTCATCTTGAGATTTCAGGGTGACGCAATGCGTATATTTACAGGTGCCAAACTAGTTGAACGTGCAAAATCATCTCTACGTCGTTAATGTTAGAATTAACTTTTCAGAAGCGAAACTCACCGGAACACAGATAAGATATGCTAAAGGCAGCGGGAATAGATGTGGATTTTTTTTTCAAGAATACTCAGATTATATTATGTCCAAGAAGCCGGAATTTATTGTTCGAAACTCTTTCTTCCCGTTGCATGTAATAACGAAGCTCAGACTCAATTATGTATAGGTATATACGTACGCCCGACAAAAGAAAGCTCTGAAAGGGAAAGTCTAGTAATTCATATAATTATGATCAATTATCCGGTGCCTTTTGAGCATTCTTTTTCATGCAATATGCTAAAATGATTATCGGCTCAACGTCTTAATAACGTGATATAAGCATATCCGTAATGGGAAGTGTGTATATATATATATAGGTAGCATATATAAAACAGTTGTTGAACGGGCGATGAAAGGAGGCCCATCCTGTCGACTCTTCACCTTGACACAAGTGGTCAATCGAATCCCTCGACTTTCGCGAAGCATTGCGAAAACTTGCTCAGTCAGAGACAATCGCAAAGCTATGTCTCCGGAAATATTGACTTGTACGAGCGCGTTAGTGTGAAGGAATATTTCTAATTGAATTTGACAAACAAACGTAGATATAATGGACAAATAAGTGAGACTCGCAATTAATAATGTATAATTTTCGTATAATTTACGTGACAGAGATTTTATCGTTCGCGCTAACTGACTCACGTTATCCGCAACACATTGAGGAAAAGGCCTCGGACTTCCAGAGTCTTTCGGGGTCGTTGTTTGCGCGCATTTAAAATGACGCCAGGGCCGTCGACAGACGCGAAAAGGACACGCGATAGTGCTCACCCGTCACATTTAAAACGCTTCCGAATAAATTGGGCGGACGAACTTTTGGATTCGCAAAAGCAGCATTTGTAACATTTCTCAATTTATACTTTGTCGGTTGCAACTATTCCAGCTGATGGACAAGTGAATTTCCGATAAACCCCGCGAGGGATATCCAAATGTATATACATTTATACTTGTAACAATTTCCGTTTTCGAGAGAGAGTTTTTGTTTTTTATCCGGCGCAGTAAAGCGCGATTTCATCGCCCTTGCTCAACTTTCTTAACGGCTGCGTGTTGCCGAATGATCGGGCGCTGCGAAACCAGAGTGAAAACGAGTTTTCAACTGGCTGTAGGCCCGTTCGTTTGGGAATAAAACTCCAAACGTCGCTTGGCAAAACTATCCGAGACTGCAATAAAACGACGTCCCGGGCGAAGAGGTGGAAAATCCCAAATTGCTCGGAGCCTCTTGCGAAATGCGTGTATACGACTGTATCCACGGCGACGGGGTTCGCTGTAGAGAACACAGATAGTCCTATCCGTGCTCGAATATGCTTACCGAGCACGCGATGCCTCAATGCCAGATGTATATTCCTTATATACTATTCTCGGAAGTCTCGAGCCTGTATATCTATCTCTCCCTCTCGCGTTCGCCGCGCGATTCAATCGCGACGACTCCTTAACGACTCACTCATATAACGCCGCGAGTTGCACGTGCGCACGTAAGCGAAACATCAGTGGCTGATGCCCCGAGTTTTCAAAGCCGGCGGATAAGATTTGGTCCCACCACCTGGTCCAGAAATCGCACACCAAGTTCTCCTGATATATATTTCCGAAGTAATTCGTCACGTGCTTTTGAAATTTTCCAACAAATCCAGATTTCGTTTCGCTGACATAGCCGCGAACCTGTTGGATCGTCGTTAGGGCCATGGGTTATTTAAAAAAGATACGAATGTGATTTCCCAGACGTGAATCCATTCTTTATGGAAAGCGATTAGTGCGAGTAAGCTTAAAAATCGACCAAGCAAAGGGAGCGAAATCACTGGAGCTGGGAGATATACTGTACGTCCAATTATAATAAACAAATATAATAAACTACAACTGTTGTTTAAACATGGTTTGACAATGGCAGTGGAAGCAGCCGCTGCCACTGTCGAACGTTATATTATAATTTTATTCAAAACTGCCTGATGAGGCCAGTGAACCTTACTGGAGAAACGTCACATAAATTAAAAATGTGGTGGATTTTGTGATTTTTCCTTTTCCACTTCACTCTGAATTGGCCCTCACAGGTCGACCATTCACACATATTACTTGTTCGATCAAACTTTGGCTCCGCGACTATATTAGCGCTCGTTGCGTCACCGAATTAGCTGCGACTCGTTCCCGTTGTATAGGGTAGCGTGACGCGTCGGTCGAATTGGCAAATCGGACGACCGTTACTATTACACGCGATTCGATTTTTCGATCGATAAGTGGGTTAATCACGGGGCACTTCGCTTATTTCTCGTGGCCGAAGTCGTGATGATAATCGTCGATTGGTATATATACGCGAGAAAAAACGCGTTTATCCGTTTGTAGTTTCCCATCTGCACTCCAGGCATCGGGAGTCGTCAGCTTTTTACGCTCGACGTATATACACTACTGCGCTCTTCGTATCGCGTATGTACGCATATGCATAAGCGAGAGTTCGATGCTTATCCTCTCAAGGCTTCAATCCGTGATGGATTTCAACAGTCGCTCGGAGTTCACCATTGCTCCGCGTTGGCGAGATCGCACCTATATCTTTCGAATGATTCATCGAACAATTGCTCCAGACCGCACACAACGCCGCACTTTGTTCGTTCTGATCGAAGCTCTGCAGCTGCCGAGGCGGGATAATTCGGTTCCATCCCCACGATTAACACGTATTTTCGCGGTGCGCCGCAGCCGACCCATGTCGATTTCGCTTGAACACTATATTCAATACCTCGAGGAATTCGCTGGTTTCGCGCGCGTGGACATTGCGCAGAGTCCATCGCTCGCACGAGGAGATTATCAGCCGTTTGGAGCTTTGATGATGCTTAAATTGGGCGAATTTTTCGGGTGCCCCATTAGCTCATGCGTACAGCCGTTTCATTTTACCACACATATCCGCAAATCAATGAGGATTCACAAATATCTCTAGGCAAACGCGATTTTATTCACTTTAATACAGTGGTTTTTCACTTTGAGCTTTCAAGAGAGTAGGCACTCAGGATCCCATTGAGCCACGTCCAAGAACAATCTCAGAAAGTTTCATCAAGACCGGAGTCCCGCAAGCCTGATACTCTCCTCTTGTCGGATATCACAACGAGTCGGATTACCAAAGGACTCGATTAGGTGTGGATTTGTCATTTCTCACCGAGAGAACGACCATCCGATTGTCAACATCAACACGGGGGCGTGTTACTCTCGCGATACCTCATTGCACTCGTATAGGACGAACGCGCGTGTGAGAATTATAGCCGAGAAGGGAGTCGTTCGTCGTCGCGTCGCGGCCCTTGGGAATGAGCCGTCCCGCAGCGGCCACACATCAGCAGGTTACAATATATCGTATTCCGAGCGCGACCGACATCGACGAGCCCACGCGTTCGCACATACACTGCACATATATGCATACGTATCTTCTTATACCCGCGCGGGGAGATATGGATTACGCGCGCTCGCGGCCGCGAGGCTGCGGGCCGGCTCTCTCTCGGGCGCGCGCGCGCACCGATAACGGGCCGACAACACCGTAAAGCCCATTTTTGCGTGGAGCGCGAAATCCGCGGAGCGCCGGCCGTATGCTGCGCGCAAGCACGCCTTAACGGTTGTGTGTATATACTCTCTAGCCGAGTTTGCCGCTGTCGAGAGCTCGCGGTGCGCCGCGGCGATCTGTCGGGACCGACTATATATAGAGGCTTTTATATACACTGCAGCCCCGCTCGAGAGTCGACGGATCGCCGTGCAGCCCTGCCGAGCGCTTTTGCGGCCCAGCTCCGCTCCAACTTGGCGTTTGTCTATATCCTTGCATTTCTGATGGAACTGATGTATACACGTATATATGCACCGGGAATTTAATCGAGCGCTCATTTTCATTCAGGAATTCCAACGCGGACTGCAGCGGGCGCGGAATGGCCGATCGACCAATGGAAATACACACTCACGCGCCGCGTTTACATTGATGGGCGCGCGGAGTAATAGAATCGTAATTGAAAGTCGCCGTTCTTGAAATTCTATAGTTAAGTATATCCTTGTGTGTGCTGCACGTGTATGTGTGCGCTTATCCGCGTACACAATGTGTACAAGCGAGCATTAGGATGTAAACTGTCAGTGGTAATCGTATTTTTTACGAGCGTGTTCTCTCCCCCCTCTCTCTCACCTCCCGTTGGCAATATGCTTTCGGATATAATATCCGCGGACGGCGTATCAACTTTATAACGCGCTTAAAAATAATATTCATCGAATGCGTAAATATGAGCATTAGTTGGGGGTTACAACGGGTCGCGCGTTCGCGAATGCGTATAGCGTTAGCACGCGTATAAGCACGAAAGCGGATATATCCATACACGCCGAGCGTATTGATATATATATATATATATATATATATATATACGATAAGGTTGCGGAATTACCGCGTGCCTGCCCGCCGCGCATCCTTCGCTCGAGGAAACTTTGATGTATCGCAATGTTAAGCGGCGCCGCGAAAAAATCGAAAGTTTCCGCGAGGAATCTCGCGCGCGGCGGGATATATACATGCATCGGAAGTATCCGCCGATCGGCGCCCGAGCGATACACACGCGCAGCCGCGCTGCATTCCCGATGGTACGTAAACTCTCTCCTGCGCGCCAAATACCTCGAGTATCCGGCGAAAAATCAAAGGCTCGTCGGCGACTGCCCGGCCTTTTGTACCGCGACTAATTAACTCACGACTCGCGTTGCTCCCCGCGCTGGAAGAGGCAAATCGAACAGGGAAAACAATGGCGGGAACAAAACGCTTTGGGCGAGTTCGCGGGCCGACGATGCAACAAGCGGCGATTCGGCAGGACCCGCAGCAGTTTTTTTTTCTTCCTAAGGCTATTACCTCCGGGGTATGTGCCTGAACCTGCAGCAGTCGAGCAGTCACTCGCGCCGCGAGGTCGTCGTCGACAAGTGTCACGTGGGCAATATAATTGCGTGTCAAGCTTCTCCAAGGAAAAAGGAATGGATTTATCGATATCGACACAGCCCGCCACTCGCGGACAAATGGTAATGGATGTTTGAGAATAACCAAGCTATGGGTAATCGGATCGATCGTACGAAGATATACATTCAATGAATATCGCGCGTATGCGTATATACATCCATATTCTTTCGTAACGCCGCTCGCTCGACGCGCAGCATATTCATATATACGTACACGCGAGACACTATAATGAAAAATCACGCCTGTCCATCGATTACGGCTCAATGGACACCGGCGAGCGCGGCGCGCGTTTTTTTCCCCCCGGTTGTATAGTTCCTTCGTTGGCTCGCGGACTTGGAGCACATCAATCAATCCGGACGTGTTTTTCGGCAGCATATACAGGCAAACGTCTCACGGAGCAATCATACTCGAGCGGTTCGTCGCAAAGGCAATCGAGGAAAGGAGGAAATAAAAAGCCGGTAATGAGCCTCTCGCGACTCTCGATCGCGAATCCGCCGGAACGGGGGAGGGAAAAAGTGCGGGAAAAGCTGTGCGCGAGTGGGCGAGTCGACATATAGCTCTGTTTTGCTCTGTTTGTGTGTGACGGGCGCGGGACTGGTCGTTTTTACTTGGCCGCGGCGACGATCGACATAACTCGCGGGCTTTGCGTATAACGCGCGCGCGCGCGGGATTTGTGGAGCGCCAGACGATCGACACGGTCACCCCGTTAGCTCGCGCGCGCGAGTCCCGCGTATATCCGGCACGAGTTGTTCTAGCCGCGGCTCTTTATAAGTGCATACGTGTGTATATACACTTGTGCGCGTGCGCGTGTGTGTGTATAGGCTGCACTTTTGTGGACGGCGACGAGCGGAGATCGCAGCCGGGCTGATAAGCCAGCCCTGCAGCCGAGAGATGAGTTGGCGCGCGAGTTGCTGCAACTATATATATATATATATATGTATACGCTCTCTCTCACTCGAGCCCCATAGCCGAGTATCCTGCATTCCTGTCGAGCCAGAGCTGCTGCTGCGCGCTCCGCTCGTTAAACGTCCCTTTTCGCTCGCCAGTCCCGCCTGCTGCACCGACGCTCCGACGGATCCGCGCACTAGATCCCGCATTGCGATCTTCGATGCACTGCATGTATATCTATATATACGTGTATATTACCGAGTTTGCGTGGGCGTGCGCGCGTGCGCGCGTCGGGCCGATTATGTAAATCGCGTTCGGTTATATACGATTATGTCACTCGCGCGAGAGCCGCGACTCGTTATTAATTGACACGTTGCAGGATACCCGATATATATACGCGTGAGATGTATATACATACATACGTGTGTGCATACGCCGCGCCAGCTCTTTTAAAACGTTCAACCAAATATTCAGAGTGAAAGTGTGTTACGGAGTTAATTATATGAAGAGAGAGAGAGAGAGAGAGAAAACAAAAAATCTCTTCTCACGGAACATGGAACATTAACGACTGCACGCCGTCTCCACAAGTAGGCTGTGTTCACTTCCTGATTTTGAGATTTCTATACGGCGCGCAGTATATACATTACAGGGATGTATACTCGCGTGCGCGCACGTCTCGCCCGGTCGGACCGATTCGCAGAGGCTCTCTCGCGAGGCTTGTCCGCGCCGACACTTCAATATTATGCACTTGATGAATACTCGAGATTCACCCCCGTCATCGGCCGACCACGTCGTCGATTGAAAAAAACGGTTCTCCGTATGACAAATACACGGCGAGACAGATGTCCCAACGTCCGTGTTGGCGCTGCACTTGACAGAGCGTAAAAACAAGGGCTGCCCGTGAGATTGGGAAGGACGTACACAGACACACACACACACACACACAGTCGGTCGAGTTAGTTTGCGCAGGGGCGCGAGCGAGCGTAGCGTCGCATAATTGTGCCGCAGTTGTCGTTATCAGCTGCGGGTGAGTCGAGGCACAGGGAGGGGCGAAGGGCGACACACCGGGCCGCCGCCGCTGCACTCACCTGCACTGGATCGGTGCGCTCACGGGCTAGCGGCGCGCAGCATAGCTCTCGAACGCAGGTATACGGAGTGTGCGTGTGTGTATAGGTGAACACCGGAGCCGAGGGCTGGAGTGGCGCCTGGTGCGGCCCGAGCCAGCGCACAGGATCGACTGTCGGCCGGCCGCTCGCTATTGCAGCTCACGGGCTGGCCCGAGAGAGCAGGGCACACTGCGCGCGCCAGCTCGGGAGGGGGAGCCCCGCCGCGCACACCTTCACTGCACCTCCACAACCCGATACAATATATATACACTTACACACACTATATACATACACATATATACAAACGTGAGCAAATCCCGCTCCACCAGCTAGCACACCTATCCTATCCTATATACTATCCTATTTATAGACCACCACCACCAGCCAAGCTTCGCGCGTACAATAATGCTTGTACACGACTACCCGACATTTTAACCGGCATGAGGCTGCGTCCTGCGCCGGCCCACACCCCCCATTCGACACACTCCGCCCGTTCCCGCTACCCAACCATTCAAATTCGGACTGTTCGCCCTGTACAGACGCAAATCGGCATGAAATCTTGGTTCAATAGGAAGAATCGGATCGACCCCGTGATAAGAAGAGGGTAAAGAATCACCCTTGTTCGGATCCGATTAGGGACAAAAATGTTCGCTCGTCGTGGCGTCAAACTGATTTTTTCCCTCGAACCGAGATAACGTTCTCATGAGCGCGTGGATGCGTGTCGGAAATCGTATACTTGTGCCTCGACGGCGTCGACTGTCTGACGGATCGTTGGTATTGACGCTTTATCACGTCGATATAAATGAATCTCTTGGAGTAACAGAAGTTTCCCCTTGTCGCTTTGTACGTCCGAGAAGTTTCGGGTTGTTGGTGCGCCGGTGACTGAGCCGAAGTCGCACCGGGGTCAATCTCCGCGACGTCCGTTGAGCAAGTCATTCACAGACAAGCACAGTCAATCACCGACCTGGGGCATCGCCGCTCGCCTCCTAAAACATTTTCGGGTGCTCAAGGAAAAAGCCGCATGCCAATGGACAATGCTGAGTCGGACCCCACCATTGCCCGATCATCAATAACCGATATTCGCATATAATTCAACTCAGACACCGTTGCAGAAATAATAGGTGAAAAACATTTAAAAAAAAAAAATTTTTTGAGGTTCCTATTATACGGTGTAGGCCAAATTATAAATTTTTTATATCGGTCTTTAAAGGCGAAAATTACGGTGACAAAATGATATAAAACCGCAAAAATTGCAAATTTGAAAACAAAATAAAGCATTACTTACTATATTTTTCTCTATCTATCTGGAGTAGAATTTCCAACCTCTTCTATGGAACACAAGTTAAACAACTCGGATTGCCACCTCGAATCTTTTGCCGAATTTAACGTGTATGCGCATACAGAATGGGCCGAGCGAGAATTTAAAAAAAAAATTGGTACGTGATTTGATCATCTCTGACGGCGAGAATACGCGGACGAAATCTAATTAAACTTCATTATGCAACTACGAGACGGGGCATCTCTTCACAGCGTAGACTCACCGAGCCGGCAGATCATTCCACTCGACGCGCACTAATACAAATACAGACTACCTGTTTTATATAATCAACCATAACTGCGCATTCCTCTGCTTTCACTCGGGATCGAAGCTTTGATCGCTCATTCCTAGTTTCAAGACTCTCGCAGTTGTGAGATATAGCACCTCCTGGCAATAGACTGCCAGGTGGAAAACATGGACATTTTCAAGACAAGTCAATAAATATCGAAGGTGCACGCGGTTTTTTTTCTCGGGTTGAACAAACGATTCCATGGGTAAATCACATTATCCTCCTACGTCACCCTCTACTCGATATATGTTACTCATATACTTTATCTGTATTTACTTTAAAAAGCACTCATGTCTTTTACTTGATTTGATTTTTCCCTTCGATTAGGGACATACGATTATTGTCACTTACATTTTTAAATTTATTATCTAGTAACCGCACACATGTGAAAATTAAAATGGAATTTATTTAAAATTGAACAGATTATTGGAACGCTCTGCAGCTCATAGATCATAGATGTTCATCCCAATCCAAATCATTATCAAGATGGAAGAAATTAATTCGGTATCAATTTTCGTGGTAGATAATTTACAGGAAAAATCGCAGTGAAAGAACTGGTTCAACGCATTATATTTCTTCGTTGAAGTTGCGTTTCAATACCTATATGAAAAAACACGTGCGAGTTTATTCCATGCAATTTTTAAATTTTGTATTTTGACATTGCGACATTACAATGTCGGAGAAAGCAAACATTATTACAATAGGATGTGATTTACTATGATAAGTTCTCTTGAGAAAATCATTGTTCGGCTTACATTCGCTATAGCTGTAGTCGCAATAAAAATTCAAAACTCCATAAATCACGCGGAAAATAAAAGAAACCGTCACATCTTGACAATTGAAAGTAAATTGGCCGAAGCGCATTGAAAAGACTCGTCGCGCGGCTCTATTCAACCTCAATCACGGAAGCGACGAAATTTTAACGCTCCAAAATAAGATCAACATCATCAGAGCCATTGGGCGAGGGATAAGGTAACTGTATAATGTGGATGCGTAAGTGGCAAAACGTGAGGCACACACAGAAGCAGAGGCAGCCAGCCAGCCGCAGATCGGCTTGATTCCTCTGTTCGTCTGTTTCTCTCGGCGAGAATCAGGAGTTGGTCGCGATCAAAAGAGCCTCGTCACCGACTTGGCCGCGTGTACGACATCACGACATTTCGATCGAGCGCGCTCGATTGACCGTGAAAAGTGACATGCCGCGTTTTTTACCCCCTCGCTGCTCACCACTGTATACCTATGTATATACGTGATACACTGTTCGAAGGAGATTCGTAACGGTGCGCACAGAGAACGCGCAACACCGACCCACTTTTCCCCTGGCTTATCTTGTAATATGGACTGATAGTGCACAGGTGATTGTACCCAACTCGAGCAGTTCTCTATATCTAGCTCTATTTTTTTTTGTCCATCGATACATACGTATGATTGCATAGCGACGTTAATCATCGTGCTTGCTGAAAATGACACGACACCAACCATTCGGAGGAAATCCAATCTCGTCTATTCCAGTTATTCGTCTCATATTCCGTAAGGATTTACCTCGATTGTCCCGTTACAATGTTTCATTTATTCTTGAATCACTCAAAATAAGTGTTTCCTCCTGGTGTGGAAGGCTTTGAGGGATTGTTGAATAAATTGAAATCGTAAATGTTAAAATTGTTCTTCTTTGGAACTGACTACTGTTTCTGTAAATTTACTTAGCATCTGTACCGGGTTCTCAAACTTTGATATGTAATCTTGGATGTAGCGAGGATAAATTACTCCAATGTAGTCAATTAGCTGCTTCGCCGAAATAATTATGTGTATAATGACGATGAAAACCTCTAGTCAGTTAAGTATTTCGATTATCTAGTACAAAAACCATCATAGTTTCCCTTCTTTAATCATAACTTTATCAACCCTTGTTTAAGTAAGAATGCATAAACGTCACATAGATAATTTCAATTGTTTTGAAATAATTTTAAATTGGAAGTCTCATTGCAGTTGTTTTTTTAACCATTCAATCTACCGTAATCCATTGATACAGTGTTTTCAGACAAGCAAATTTTAATTTTATGTTCTCTCAATTACTTCCACTATACACAGTCGAGAACTTGTCCTGTGAAATTGAATAAATGAGAAAATTATAGACTAGTCGTCATGAATATACACTTGTCTGTGGAGCGATTGCCATTTGAGCGTACATTTGAATATTCGCGCTATACTGATGGCAACATGCCATCAGATACGAGTGACGAAATAACGTAAAGCTATTCGCGAGTGCGCCTTCATGCTCATACTGCCCAGTGCTGCTTAGCATCGTTCAAGATCACGAACTTGGATCATTCAAGTTCAATCTGCACAAGATGAGTGATTCTCGACATTCTGCTCCTGGTAAGTAACTTTTGAAATGATATTCAACTTAACGGTTCAAAATAGAGTGACATGACGTAGACGATTCTCAAGCAGTAAAGAAAATTATCACAATATTATTGCTACATTGATTTTCAAGGTAGTACAAAAATTTCTGAAAATTTCAAATGTAAGAATTCAAACTGTACAGTAGGAAGTTAATGAATGAAACAAAAATAGACTTGTTTAAGATGGAATGATTCAGTCAGTGTTAACTATTATTGGGAATTAGTTTTGAGAGAGGTTGCTTGCTTTGCCTACTGTACCCACAAATGCAGCATTTATTATTTTTGGATTGTAGTGTCTATGTATATTTAAAAGCAATCGACGTCCACGCCAACAGCTTGAATTTTCCGCTCATGTCAATTTATACATTTAGCGTTAATTTTACGGTTTATAACTCAAATTTCACAAAAAAAAACATGGTATGATTGTCTAATTGGAAAAGTATCGATTCAGTTTCGACGAGGTATAGTATTATTACTAATTTATACATTTGTTCAAGGCCCAGGTGTTTTAGAGACTTCTTTTATAATCGATGAGAAGAGAAGGGTGCGCAAGTACTTGTCGAAGATAATCACAGCTGAGCAATGTGGCAAGCGTAAATCAACACATCCGGAGAAAGTGAAAGATGCAAAAAAATCCGAACATCTTAGATCAGAAGGCAACAAAATTTTCCGAAGTAGAATTACTCACAGCAGCGAAGAGCATTTGAACATATGGAAACTGTATTCCGAGAGCATTGCAGTCGCGCCATCTTTTTCCGAGGAATTGGCCCTTTCATTTTCGAATAGGTCCGAATTATTATTACACTTGAAAAAATACGTCGAAAGCATCGGAGATATAGACAGAGCATGGGAGTGTGAATGTACAGACTTTCTAAAAGTAAAACTGCTTTATCGCAAAGCCAAATGCCTGACCAAAATTGCCGATCCGTCGGTCAATGATTTTTTCAATACCTCCATCGCTATGGTGAGAAAATTGTCTTTAAGGAAGATAACAAAGAAAATGTTTTTCTGGAAATTCGTCAAACTGAAGGAAAATTACAATAAACCGCCCGAGGAAAAAGTACCCGAGACAAAAGCTAAGAGAAGTCGAGTCAAGAGGAATTCGAATAATTACTTGGCGATTCTGAGTAAATCCATGAGAGTTTTGAATAATTCGATCGAAATCGAATTTCAAAAGAACATTCCTTGTGCCTCGACAGCAATAGCCGTGAAGTACAACGATACATTTGGGAGGCACATTGTATCGACGCGTAAAATCAAGCCTGATGAGATTTTAGTTGTGGAAAAGGGATACTGCGCATGCTTGAAGTTCTCCGCAATCTATACGCACTGCTCGCACTGCTCCAAGGTTGCATGGGCTTCGATACCATGCGAAAATTGTTCATACGCCATGTATTGCTCCAAGGAATGCAAGCACAATGCATGGGAGAGGTATCACAGTATCGAGTGTCGAATTATCGATAAGCTTTACGAGAAAGTCAATAACGAAGAGTGGAGTATCGACGTCATCTTTAGTACTAGACTGATGATTCAAGCGCTCAAGGAGAACGACGAAGATATTTTTAAATTGGAAGAAAGTTTGAAATGCATCGACGATTGCAAAGGTACGTGCAGCATTTCATCAAACAACTTATTATCATTATCGTCACTTACGCGTGATACACGTATTGGACGACAGTGAAAATTATATATGCGATTCTGGATTGAATTTTTTTCCATCGTAGATCACTGCAGAAGAGGATTCACGAGGGGCGGGACGTTCGACAGTAGTTCATTTGAAAGCGCATTTAGTCTTCTGTCCAATGCTCACAATGAGTCTGAAGAGGTGTTGCATGATTTCTCAAAGTGCTCCGCCGAAGCTGTTTATTGGTTGGCAAAGTGTACAAAAGTATTTGAGAAAAGCTCGACCGTGTCGTACAGCGACATTTTGTCCCTACCTGTTCACAAGGATCTCCAATTCATTGGTGCTCTGATATCACGGATGCACCACACAGTTCACATGAATCAGTTTGCGGTATTGTACTTCTTCCTTGTCGTTATGTATACATTTTCATTCGTCCGATCATCTTTTGCCCGACCATCATCGCGAATTTTTCAAACTGGCCAACATAATCGCAAAACCGAGGATCGATATAATTAAAAACTGTTATTCTTTAATCTGCACAGCTGGAGGAACAGATTGACTCGATGCCGAGGAGAACGTGGTCAGTTTACGATAACCACGCGAGCGACGATCTGGGCTCGGTCATAGCTCCGTTCTGCGGTTACGTCAATCACTCGTGCTTGTCAAACGTGGCCACCTGTTGCACCGACGATGGCAAGGTTATCCTATATTCAATAACGACAATCGACGAAGGCGCACAGGTACAGCAATATATACTTACCGTTCGTTAATTAGCTTAGCTTCTCTCGATTATTTCACACTGTATATTAAAATATTTGTACCCGCCAAGGTTTTCACCAGCTACTGGAAATATCCCCTGGATACACCTGATTTCCTCAAGGAGGAACGAATGAGCCAGAGGCTTATTTCCTGCAATTGCAAGGTGTGCGAGGGAGTTTGGCCTCCGCTGAGCGAAGCTCCACTTCTTCGCGTGAGTACACTTGAGATAATTCATGACGCAATTCACACGCGAACCGTAAGCGAAACTGATTTGGTTTTACAGGAGATAATAAAGGACTCGAGTATGCTCAGAACGATGAGGCTGGTTCACGAGGAACTAGACCAATTGATCACGAAGAAGAAGAAAGTCAGAAAGATGAGCGCCACCCCGATTAAAGAGGGAATAGCGAGGGCGATGGTTGCGGAATGCCTCGAGCAAATGGTTGAAAAGAATTCGGTGCCGTGTTTCGAGTATTACAAGCTCATGAACGACTTGTGCCATTTTTACCTGGTATTCTACGGGAAATGGTTTCAAGTGCCTGGTCCCTGTCGTTAGTCGTACATGTCCAATTATAGTTACCAAGTGAAAATTCAATCCGACCAAGTATACACGAGACCGACGAAATTGTCAACATGCTGTCAATAAACTTACAGAGGATCGTTACGAAATCCGACGAGGTCAATTACTTTCCCAACGAGTATCCCGCGCTACTGGATTATTTCTCTCGACTTTGAATCAGCCAAGAATAGCCGATCGGTTCACACAAATATATATACGCCAATCGAAGAGCCGTCAATTTCACTCAGTGCAGCAGAAGAGTCACGAGTTCCACGCGCAAATTAGGATTCACGGATTAATCGTCCGCTCGGATAGTACGCGTGGGGGGGCGCAGGTGAATATCGCACGGCTGAGACGCACAGTTGCGGGCGGCGAACGGCATATCTCGAAATTGTCAGTTGCTCCGCCGCGGGGAATTAGCCCGCAATGCGGCGGCGGCGGGACGCACGAAAAATGGAGAAAGCGCTGCTGGGATCAAATCGTCGGGCCGCCGCCACCGCCGCGACCTAATCCTCTCCGCAGCAAGCGCGTATATAGCGCGGTTGGGACTCGCGAGACACTTGAGACTGGGAGGGTGGCCGGCCTCCCGCGCGCCGGTCGCGCAATAAATGATAGAGCGCGTGAAGGAAAGATCGGTTTGCGTGCAGTTCGCCGTCGCCGCCGCCGCGCTCCAATCAAGCGTCGAGGGGAATCACGACTCGCGCGCGCAAGAGACTCGCCAGCAGCCGCAGATGTTTATACATATACGCACGTATAATTTAAACGGGCAGCTCGCGCGGCTGAGAGCGATTTTCTTCCGGCCGCCGAATCACTCCGATACATACCTCGACACTTTTTCTCCCTCGAGCCATTTACGCGTCGCGCGAGTGATGGATTAATATACGAGTTTTTGCAAGATCCGCGTGTAACGTTTCGGAATAATGCCGCTTCGACCGTACCGTTTCTTTACCGTGCAAGTCCACTACCGCAGTACTATTGTATTGAAGCGGAAAAATTGCAGGTCATCGTTCTTAATTCTCATCTTCGATTCACAAATAATGTTCAAGACTTGTTCAAATTGTATACTTGAACGTATACCTATGTGTCGTTCTATCCAGCCTCTCTTGCGCAGAGAGCAGAAAAAAATACTCGTAAGTAGTTAAGTCCAAACTGTTCAGACAACTGCTCGTACTTGGAATTGAATCGAATCCGCATGCAGTGGTCCATGACATGCATTTTGTCCATAATGTGACCGTGTGCGTGTCAAATCATACGGACTTGTTGTACATATACTGATGAAAAAAGATGGAAATAGATAAGGGAACTACTTGCCAACGGCGACATAACCTAATTTGAGCATTGCGTAATGATATAGCCGTACGTAGTCGGGATGAAAAGTCACCAGGTAGATATAAGTGTAACGCACGAATCAAACGAGAGGGATGAAATCGGTAAGAATACGCGGGAGAATACGATGGGTGCATCAGGAAAAGTTTTGGGGAAACGTGCTTGCGAGCGGCCGGTGAATCGGCATAGGCAGTCCGCGGTTGGCCTTACCGACTTGTGTGAGAGCCCCAGAGAGAGAGAGCCGCCAGCAGAGGGCAGAGCTGCTGCAGCTGCCCCAGCTGGCCGGGGGCGCCAGCAGCTACGTCGTCGTGGACGGGCTGCCGAGCGATTGGCGCGCGCGCGGGGAGGAGCAGGAGCTACGTATACACAACACACACACAGTCACACACGCAGCCGCAGTCGTGTGAGTCGTGGTGGCCGATGTGGGAGGACTGAGGAGGGCAGCCGTCTGCCAGCAGCCTGCAGCAGCAGCAACAGCAATAGCCCCGCGCAGGGAAAGTCTCGTCGTTCGCGGCAACAGCAGCAGCAGCAGCAGCAGCAGCAGCAACAGCAGCAGCTGGGAGTCGATCGTCGTTGGCTGGCAGCTGGAGGCCCCGAGTATGCTCAGTGGGCGAGCCCGAGTGTAGAGGATGAACCGGGGTGACGGTCTGGTACAGCGGCGCCGCGGTCAGACGGCCGCGGCCCAGGATGGCGGCGGGGGCAACGGCGGCGGCGGTGGCGGCGGCGGCGGCGAGGGCCAGCCTGGTGCCGAGAGACAGTCGCCCAACGACGCCTCCTCCGACGGGCCCTCCGGCAACGACCTCAACTCCAACCCCCAGCACGACGACGACGCCTCCGACAAGGAGACGAGGCTCACCCTCATGGAGGAGGTCTTGCTCCTCGGCCTCAAAGATAAGGAGGTGAGCCCACGCGCCCGCCCGACACCGACTATCTATACCGTTTCCTCTCCACTATACTTATATCCGCTTCCTCTCTCGCGCGCGCTTTTGATTTCTATTTTGGAGCACCGCTCACACACAAATCTTGCTGACACTTTATAGCAGCCAGGCCCTCTTCCTTGAAACGATACTTTCAGTCTGACGTGTGATCTGCGCTGGTGTCGTGGAACCTGCTAGTGCCCCTACGCAGATACTCCGTTGAGATTGTCGTTGGTATCCAACTCGTTTACACTTGGACAACGGACAGTTCTGTGTATCGTCTTGAACAGACCTCACCCTATGTTTATTCAACAATCAAGCAGCTATTCCTTTATCTACACCTCCACTGTTGATTCCAAACTTAGCCTCACACAGAATGGTCGCACGATCCACGAGTTGAACTGTTTATTCTCGTGGGAATGTTCACCTTCCTCTTCTATTGTACTGTCTGCTGACAAAACAAATGTACTGTTGTTCCGTGTGACTTATCTCACTCAGATCAAGTACTGAAGTTAATGAAGCCAGAGAATTCAATTGTAGATCACTGTTTGTCAATCACTGATATCTGTAGAACATTTCTCTAATTTAGGAGATCAAAATAATGTTTAAGGAACAGCCTTAAGCTATACAGTTTTGTTGATAATATCATTAGAGAATTTACTGCTTACGTAATTTAAATTACAATTTGATGAATGTCCAGGATTTTCCATCAATTTATACACTTAACTACCAATAATTTATTATAAATTAAAATTATACAATTTAACAGTTGTGCAAATTTTTTACAAATAGATTAGGCATGTTCATAGAGTATGAATTTGCAAACATGCTTGAATATTTATGCTTTTCACGAAAGTTTTTAAATACCAATAAATTTCTTGATAAACAGAGACCTTGACAATTCATTTACATTATTACTCTTGGCACCAACTCTAAAACACATGTGCTCAGATTCATCAAATCATCCATCAATTCAATTTTAATGATTTCAATCAGAATATTGAACCCAAGTTTGCTCTATCCCATTGAGACTGATTCTCTACTCTCAGCCTCTTAAACTCTTCAAAACTTTCACTTTAGATGTCATACTTTAATAGTAATTTGTGAAGGAGGAGGCAATAGTGACATTGTTATACCTAGAAAATACTAGGTTTGAAAGTTCTCAAGTATCATTTATTTGATGAAATTTTTTCTAGCATATATGGAACTAAAGATAACTTTCATCCTTGTAGTAAATTCCAAGAAGATGAGTCATAACTGTATATGTATATAAAACGTAGTCTTATGATATTTTTCTTATTCCTCTAGGGATATACCTCCTTCTGGAATGACTGCATAAGTTCAGGATTACGAGGATGTATCTTAGCAGAACTAGGACTTCGAGGACGTGTGGAACTAGAAAAGGCTGGAATGAGGAAAAGAGGATTGTTATCAAGGAAGTTGTTGCTGAAAAATAACGCTCCAACTGGAGATGTTTTATTAGATGAGGCATTGAAGCATCTCAAGGAAACAGATCCTCCAGAAACAGTGCAAAGTTGGATTGAATATTTAAGTGGTAAGTAATATTGTCAAGATTGATTGAATACTTCATTATTGTCATATTATTGCATCGTTTGAAGGTAAAACACACATTGGATTTGAACAGTAATGGATACAATATTAATTCCTTATTCTAGGGGAAACTTGGAATCCATTGAAGCTGCGTTACCAGTTGAAAAATGTCAGAGAAAGACTCGCTAAAAATCTTGTTGAAAAAGGAGTATTAACCACGGAGAAGCAAAATTTTCTTCTTTTTGATATGACAACCCATCCATTGACAGATAATCTTGCTAAAACTCGACTTGTGAGAAAGGTATATATATTTGTTCATTCCAATTGTTATTCCATACGTATTCCATACATCTAACTATAGTTTCATTGTTTCTCATATCTCGCTTTATATAATTTATTATGAAAGAATTATGCTACGAAAACCAGCATACTTCGAGTTGAGGTTCAGTTTCAAATAGTCTTACAGAAACTCTGTAAATCCATGTTTTTTAAAATAATTTCCAACATTAGTTTCTAATTATGGAATATCCAGTTGGTTAAAATTTAATCTATATTAACAAATTAGATACAAATCATAACTATAATGTTGAGTTTTAATAGTATATTATGCAACTAGTGCGTTGAATGCGATTTTACGCACCAGTGTGACAAGCTTGGACGAGTTGTCGGCAAAGCCGGCGAACAAGTGCTAGATGGTTACACAAGTGCATGGAATCGTATTCCAAGAGTTGCATACAATATTTCATGGTATGGTGATCAAACGCATTTGAGGCACGAAAATCGATGCGTAAAATGAGCGTTTATGATCATGTATACCATAAAAATATTGATCTCGGAATTTAACGTAAGAAATCTTATTCTAAGTTATATTCAATAGACATCTTATCAAACAGATGTCATGCGTAATCATCACTGTTATCTTGTTACTTAATCAAATTGGGAATTATTCCGGGGCACGTGTTGAAGAGTTCAATATTCGTCGATATGCATCAATATTCTGTTAATTCTCCAGTATGATATAAATATTGAAGTAAACTGATCGTATTTCAGTGTTAATCGTACTTGAATTTAAATTTTTAATAATAAATTTAAAAAATTTCATAATTTTCATCCATGTCTCGTAATGGTATATTATGCAACTAGTGCGTGAAATTTTGAAGACACGTGTGGATGCGTACACGAGTGGCCGGCGAAGTCAACTCGTGTACACGTCGTGTACACTCACGTGGAATAACATTTTAACTTGATTAGTCAATATCAATAATCAATGCAACCAATACTTCTGAGCGTAAATAATTCTAATCAGCACGTATTTAATATTAGTACAGCGAAAAAAAGAATATACATGCCTAACTGTTGACAGTAATATCCACTACCAATCAAAAGTCTCCTTTGAATTTCATAAGACCGAATGCTTCCTATCTAGAATATATGTGCAGCCGAAGTTCAATACCTTCAATGAAAACAATATATGTCATACATAATTTAATTATATGAACAATGTATTATACATAATCTTGGCATGAAATATGGTATCTAATTGGTCCTTGAGTAAATAGTTGCGTTTATCATTCTATTTTTGAAATTGGAGCTATGTTATAGTTACTTCAATTAGTTATATAAGTTATAGTTAATTATTCTATACAAAGTTTGAGAAAATTTCTACTTCTTTTTTTTTTTTTATTGGCTATGGTTCGAGATCGTTACGCCATCACCGGGTGTAGTTTGAGAAAATGATACAACTTTTGCTAATTTAAGACTGCTGCGTTATAAAAAATATTCGTGAATCTTGGTTTTAAAATCTCATCGAAATACTTCGCTAAAACATTTGAATCAAATGAGCACCGGTTGATGGATAAAATATTTATTCGAAATGTTGTAGCACTCATCATTCGACCCGGGTGAATTAACGTATACGTTTGACTAATTAATGTGTCGTGTTTTAAGATCCAAGAAGCAGTTCTGAGCCGCTGGGTGAACGACGCTGGCCGCATGGACCGGCGCACGTTAGCCTTGATAATCCTGGCCCACGCAGCGGATGTATTGGAGAACGCGTTCGCCCCGCTGTCGGACGACGATTACGAGGTAGCGATGCGCCGGGTTCGGACGCTGCTTGACCTCGACTTCGAGTCCGAGGCGGCCAAGTCGAGTGCGAATCCGGTGCTGTGGGCCGTGTTCGCTGCGTTCATCAAGTAACGACCACTGTTTTTCGCCTGCAGTTCACTCGTTTAATCAAAGTGCAACTGAACGCGACCCGCTGTGCTTCTTTCTTCCCTTCTAGGAGAGCGCGGAGTTTTTATAAATAAAGAGAGACTACTCGTAGGCTTCGTTTTGGAAGTTCTGTTACGAGGAGTGACCGGCCTCTCGGTCGTCATCCAATCTCACGCACGGATGGCATTGTCGAAAATTGTATTGTGAAAGAGATTCGGCCGACATGCGCTGCTCGTGCCATTTTTTTTGGAGAACCGAATTGTTCTATTGAAACGAATGAATTTCTGTTCCTGACCAAATGAATTGAGAAAATATTAAGTCCACAGCGTACCGACAGTCGTGCTGAGCTGTTGTTGTGTACAGTATATATCGTTTTCGAATTACCAGTTATTGAATGACGTTTTGTCTCTCACGATTATGCGATTTGGATTCCAGGAAAGAGAAAAGCAATTTTTCTTCCAAGTGTCTTGTTCCGAAGCGTGCGAATTGACCAAGAATTGACCGCCTGACAAAGCATTTGATCATCATCACCATTGAACTGAACATAATCGAGTAAAAGCGTATAAAAAGATATAATAAAAAGCACAAGTTTGAGTAACTGCAAACGATACATTTATCAATTGTGTTTCAAATCGGAAAATTTTAGCTATTGTTTTAGATTGCAAGAGGTGTTACTGAAAGATGCATCGATCGTTATGAAATTTTTTTATTCATTTTAACGTTTATGTTGAATACGTGAAGGAAGAAGTTTACGTTGATTATGAATGAAGTAGAACGGATGATATATTATTGTCAAGTATTACAAGAAAGTAAATCAAAGAGGAGAACAAGAAGCTTCGAAAAATGAATTTTTTTAATGAATTTTTCGAGGTCATCCATAATGTTTAAACACATAGTGTGAATTTTTCGGTTCGATCGTTATCTCCTTTTTTATATGAAATGTAGAGATGGTTGTACAAAATTTACATAGGAAAAAAGAATATTATATCTTATACTTATGCATAATAGTTACTTATTATCATTATTATACCATTACTATTATTAAATATTGTACTAAGAATAAATGTAATAAAATGAATAACGAAAATAATTAATAGATTTTCATCTAATGAAATTACTTATTTTTTCTATTTTGAGATTTAAGAAAGTTATTAGATCCAGCTGATACAGATTAATTTTTGTTAAATATTCAAAGATCACGTGATAAAAATAAATTTTAAATACTTCGATATGTTTACTTACAATTTACTTTGCAAAGGAAAATAACATTAAAAACAATTGATTTAAAAAGATTCTTGCCTTTATTTAATTATAATAAATATATAAAGTATTCGAAAAATCATCATTATATACATTATTTTACAAAATCAACAGGTTGAACTAGTTCACCTTTAAATCAAGATTTATATCTTTCTATGCTTTGGTATACAGAAAATTATCTTCTTTATAAGAACATTTTATACATAAAATTTGCTCTAGGCTGCTATTCTCACGAAATGAAGTGTACTTCATAATAATAATAAAACACCCAAACTGCACCATAATAACTGTATAACTCATAAAGTTTGTTCTAAATATTAAGAAACAATTTTATTTCAAACAAAAATCGCAGTTTTCAATAAATTTCTCATTGAATATTAGATGCAATCAGATAACTTTGAATGAGCCCAAACTTTCCAGTTATCATCCAATCAGGATCTTCTTTTTGCAATGCTTCTGCTCTACCTTTTGGTAAGCCTGCTACCAAGTCAGCCTTTAAAGTTCTCAAACTCAATAAATTGGTTGGTGTAAATCCTCGCAAGGCGTCTTTGAAACTTGTAGTGTATTCCCAGTTAATATCACCTAGTAATTTGCGATAATTGAGATCACCCTTAAAAATGACCAATGCTGCTTCTGACAATTTATTATACAGTGATGGGTTGACTTTTTTCATTTCAGAAAAATCATATGGTTCTGTCCAAAATGATTCAATCTGAAAATTCCAAATTTTCTCTTTATTACTTTTATTTTCCAAATCTACGGAAAAAATTGAGTTAAAAAATTAAAACTAACCTCCATAGTCCAAGAACCAGTCTTTAAGCAGTTTTTACAAAATTCACCAAAGTCTTTGATATGAGGATTGTCTGACTGTGTCATCTGTTCGATAACCCAATGAAAATCTTTTGCTGTAACATCACTGATAAACCATGGATATTGCTTAACATAGAATCTTATTTTTTTAACCAGTCCTTTTTTAGTAAGAAATACTGCTAAACAAAAATCAGTGAATACTTCATAGCCGGCATTATCCAACACAATATCAATCATTCGATTGTTTGCCTCAGACTGTTCTTGATCACAAAGCAATTTACAGATTTGTTTGCTATCATCAACTAAAATTAAGCTATTCAATTCTTCTAAAAAGTCCAGTTGATTGAGTTCTTGGGATGATACGATTCCAGTACTTAATGATAAATCGCACCTAAAATTAAATTTTCACATGAGTCAAACTGTTTTCAATTAATTTAATGAATGACAGTGAGACATTCATTAATTCAATGAATGACAAAAGCATGTTTATAATCTCACCTGTTTCCCCATAGATTAAGTTTAATCAAATTTTCAAGATGTTTTTCTGTATCACTGTTATCTGCATTATTATTTATCAGGCTCATAACATACTCTGATGAATGGCCTATACTATCCAGAGCTTTGGAGTAGCCTTCTCTTTTCAACAGTTCAAATGGATCATATGATTTCAAATAAATTCTGGAATCAGTACGTTCTAACTTGCATTTGATTGAATCATCAATTCATTGTAATCATAGTATTAGAACTCACGTGTTGTGGAATTCTTGGGCTATTCTTCGATACATGAGACATTCACAAATAAGCCAAATAGTATTGTACCATCTCTGTGGTTCGCCTTCTTGTGTCTCCAATTCGGCAATTTTATCATGCCATACCTTGTCAAGAGATATATCTGAAGGCATCAATAACTTATTTGTCACCAATTCATTCTTCAACCTACTAATAGCTGCTGTGACTTGCTTAATATCCTCAATCGCTGACTATAAAATATATCAGTATTTGAAATAAAAAATCACAATTCGAAAATTCTAGCAAAATTGCAGAGACCGAAAAGTAAAATAGTCTCCTGGTGAGTCATGATTAATATCAATCACTCACCGAACTGTATTCGTTAGCAATATCATCTTTGTTTCTGCTCAACGTATCGATAATTTGAGTAAGTATGACTGGCAATCTGTCTGTGAGGGTTTTGTATGCAAAACTCCTGTGAAAATCGTACAAAAATAAACAATCACCAAACTAACCAAATTCATGGGCAATTGAGATTCACAAGAAACACATGCTCACAATCAAAGAGCAGAATAATAATAGACAACAATTGTGTAAGAAGAGGAAAGGTAATTTAAAGGTTAAGCATAAAGTACCTCTTATATTTTCCTGAAAGAAAACTGCCAACAGGTGGTTCGGCATCTATCAAATCTGTGATATCTCCAGAATTCGACCTCTGGGTTACCTTTGCCATCCTCAAAATCTAGAGAGTCGTATCGTCTTGCTGAACGAAAAAATTTCTCGATAAGCGGGCAGACTGACAGCCGTTTGTTCGCAGCTGTGCACGCTGAGCACATAAACGTCGACCCTCCGAGTCACTCCGAAAATTATCTTAAATGTTAATTGGGGTTTCGGCCAAACACGCCATTACGCAACTCGTTTATGATATTTTACAATGCGCCTCTCTCTCTCTCCGCATCTGTTCAGATTTTTGAATCTGTGCGGAAAGTTTGCAGCAGGTTATAACGCGCGAGCTGCACTGATGCGCGCGCACAATATGCGCTTGCGCTGGCCGCTGCCCGAGCGTGCAAACTGCAAGCTTTAGCTATAGCCCTCGCAACGAAGCTTTTCTTGAAATATATGCATATAAATTTTCAAAATCCATTGTTCCTCGAAATATTTTCATAGGATCATCCCCAAGTCCGTATCGTGAGATTGTCCGATATTCCATAATTTCCTACCTTTTTTCCATCTGTAATAGTGCAAGGCATATGAAAACCTCGAGTATCAAAATCTTTGTCAATGCCATATACAGTATAGAAATAAAATTTTGGTCTTGTTTCAGCACGAGCAACAAATTTACATATCGAGAACTCAATGGCCAGCTGTGAACTGCTAACGAGCAATAACTATATAGAGATCAAACTGCAATAGATTCGTCGCAAGTTTTACCAAGTGTTATATACGTTATATATATACGTCAACTTTTGATTATGCAGATGTGCGCAGAGCCGAGCGCGACTATCGGGGCGGCAAAAGAACAGGGGCCTTGATACATGCGCGAACAAGTTATACCGCACGCGGGGAAGAAACTCGCTGCGGAGTAATTAGCCGCGCATCGGCGGCTCTAACTGCGGGACTTGGGTGGTGGGACGGGAAAAAGCCGCGGCGGCCAACTTGTCGGCCATTGATTCGGCTGCTCGACAGCTGCGCTTGTCGCTTAATAAAGTGCAGTGCCGCTCGAGCTGCAGAACATTAAGTATATACATCATGCGCGCCAACGCGTTTATTCGAACAAATTGTGCGGTTCGCGCTCGCGCCCCCACACTGCAGCACTGCACGCTACTCTCAATTATTCCAAATGATCACGAGCGTATAGCGTGGCGTGTGTCGTGTGCGCGCGTGCAGCCACTCTCTCGCACTCGCTATGATTAACCATCCTAATCTTTCCCACACTTCTGTTTCGCCCCCACTATTGTTCCCTCCGCGGCCGCTGTTCTTCCCTATAGGTATAGCACTCGACGCCCATCTCCAATTGTCACCACTTTGCAGATTCTCATATCAATTAAGTGTATTCATATTTTGTACTCGCTTTCGAGATTTGTGACATGCGTTGCTTCTGCCACAGCAACTTCCGCATGCGTCGTACAGCAGTCGATCAGGTTGTACATACATACCAACAGGGCTTAGAATTCGTAATTTTAATTTATTTATTTACTTAGCTCCAAGATAATAATTTGGTTAATATTCTATGAGCACCAAAAACAAAATTCGCAACACTAATAACTTTACCTCGCTAAACGTCAATTTCATATTCGGCTTGCAGTAGAGTCTGTTAACATTATAATAATAAAATTCAACGGACGAAGTCACGGAAACCATTTTTTTTTTATCGAAAATCCCACGATTCTATATTGAATATTGTAAGAGCAGAAGTTTCCGAAGTCAAACGTAAACAATAATACTGGGAAGAATTGTGATATGGATACCATTTTGTTATTTGGGTCATGATTCACAACTTTTGAACTCACGCAGGATTTTGTTTGTAACATTCTAATGGCCGCGGCTGAATGTTAAAGTTGGTAAGTGTTCAAAGAAACCTTTTAGCTGTAAACTGAGCTCTGCCAAATGGGTTTTGGGTATAAATATTTTCACTTTGAACTCTTTCTCGTGGTGGTCTTTCACATACTTGATATAATTTTACACCAAATCAAATAATCACCCCTATCAAAGAGAATCAATGCTAACAATATTTTATTCACAGATTTAATGAAAAAGATAAAATTAACCCAAACATAGTGTACATTCCTGTTGATTTGACTGTCAGGCTAGATTGGCTGGCACGCACTAGACCAACAGACGAATGAATCATGTTTTCTCATGGAGCTGATGTTAACAATGCGGATGAGCGAAATTATTCTCTATTATTCTCTATTTTACTCGCAATCCTATTTGTTTTTCCTAGTAATAATCTAATGGATTCCAAAATATATATAAGGTACCTGTACCCAATATGTGCCACCTAAGCGAGAAAGGTCACTACACCGCGTCAAATGAAAATATTTTAACGTAATTGGTGTCAAATGAAAGGTCTACTCAATACCTTCAAAATGAGTCAAACATCATTTAATTTGAACAATTTGACGCTGAGATACAGCGTTTTGGAAAAAAAAAAATTTTCGGGAAAAAATTTTGAGTGTACCCAATATGGCGCCACCCTAAAAATACTTCTTTTCATCCAATTTGAAGCATGAAGCATGTCTGAAATGAATAAAATACAAACAAAGAGTATATTTCTTATATAATTTTTTTGAAAAATACATTTTGTCTTTGATTAAACCATATTACATAGACTACATGAACTTTTAACAACCTAAATCAGATCAAGTTTTCAATTAAAATTCATGAAAAACCGTTGTTTCTGAATCAACAAAATTAACTGATGCAACATTTAATTCCAATATATTTAATCTCTTAAATTGATGAACATTCTTTTTAGTGTAATTCTAAATATGATTAAGATGTTCTCACTGAAATGGAAGAGTTTTATAAAATTCATTCATTTTAAAAATGTCCGAGCCGAGGTCCGAACCTATTTGGGACTAGGCTATTGTCTTGATGGTAGAAAAATTCTGTCTGATGTTTTTTTCTAGACAGTATTTATAAACGCATAACCTCAAAATTTTTCTCGTTATAGGATAGCCAATATCTGCTAAGCGTTTAATTCGACCACACAATTCTTCGTTCTGTACTGTCGTTAACGCATATGGTTGACTCATTTTCCTTTTTTCGGATATGTTTTGTTTGACATTTTGTTGAAATGTTCGACGAGGTATCTTATATATAGTCGAAGCCATCTTTTGCGATATCTCACCTTTCTTGACCTGCTCCAGAGCTTGAACTGAATTTTCTTTCGACCATGTTTGGCGGATATTTACCATGAATGGGTTGATTGTAGCAGCTAGAACAAGAAAATAGGGGTGGCGCATATTGGGTACATTTGATAAAAATAACGAAGAGCTATTGAAACTGTTGATAAAGAGGGCGTACGATGATAAAAAAAATTGGATGATGTAGATGGGATGTCAAGGAATCGAACGATATGTCGCTCGATTTTTTTGGCCCAGTTTAAGGGTATTAAAAAAATTCGCACTTACCTGAGCAAAATTAGATCGAGAATAAAAATTGATGAAAAAATGGAGAAAACGAGCTCTAACAAGTTGATGTAAGCGTTCCCGATCGGTGAAAATGTTTTCTTTCCTCATTATTTAGTATTGCCGACGAGATCCTGTGCCGCGGCGATGCTCTAGATGCGCGTATATATGAAATACGAAGGGTGGCGCATATTGGGTTCTGGCGCATATTGGGTACACCTACCTTACATGGAATTTTACCTGGAGTAACGAGGCATGTTGGGAGATTAATCACAATTCACACATCAAAGTGCGGCTTTGACTAAGAATAGTCCAGATGCAGCCGAACCGAGCCGATGGTATTAATTAATTATTTCGAATTAAGGAAATAAATTGTTTATTTCTGTTAATTGTGAATCGGAAATTTCAACAATATTTTGCATTTGATTAAGCTTATCACCGCTCGTCTTCCTCGGTCAGCAACGTTCCCCCCAAAAAGTTCAACATAACCCAAATTTATACCTGAAACATTAATTGGAACAAAATAATTCTCATATTCTCTGATGAATAATTGAGGTCTTACAGGCATTTGCGCGAGTGTTGTATTGGCCGTCCACTCGCTCCGGACGACTCGCGCGAGTAATTCGATTCCGCCGACTACAGCATCTGCCCCGTATCCGCGCGCGCGTCGCTTCATCCATCGATAGATATATAAACCGAAAGCGCGTATTCCAGAATAGTCTGCAGTAGAATTCGGGAGCGGAGCAATATCGCGCGCGGGCGAATCAGCTGACGAGTTCGCACCGGGAGGAAAATCGAGTTGCACGTGTCGGCGAGTGCGTGTGATGGTTGTGGGAAAACTAATTCATTAGAGCGTTGCCGCCGCCGCCGCCGGGGAGAAAGAGCGGGGCAAAAGTGCGCGCGCGGCGGGGTATGTGTATCTATACATACACACACCGAGCTCGAGATTAGCGCCGGCGCTGTATCCCATGGACGTACGGTGAGCCGGAGCGCGATGGAATTCTAGCGGCGCGAGTTATGCGCTGCAGGTAGGTATGTTGTAATTAGCCTGGCGGTACGCGCGAGCGCGCCAAGCGCCGACTTCATTCGCGCGTACACACCCCCGCACAGCCTGCGCTCGCGCATAGTCTCGGTCCTGCGATGATTCTCGCGCGCGCGCGCAACGTTCAAACTATTTATATATACACCCGTAATTCCAAATCGCGTGTCTTATACCCGCAACCGCATCCAGCCCCGTGTACACCTGTAGCCAAACCGAATAATCGTCCGCGATTCGATCCTGGGCAATTTATGGTACCCTTTTGTCCGCGCGAAACTTTGTCAACGACGATCCATCAATAGCCGTACGCGGATTGAAAAATAATCCGTCCGATTTATCCGGCGATTGCGGCCAACTCCAACTCACCAGGCTATACGTCTTGTCGGGAATCAAAAATCAGTAGGGAGGGAATCGTACCAATGATAGTTTAGCCGCGCGGCTGGTGGCCCTCCGAGAACTCGATCGCCGCGCTGCCGAGCCCTGGCTCTCGGACATAGTTTGGACGCGGTCACCCTAACTGCACCTATATACACATATTCTCTGGCTCTCGCGCGAATTTGCCCGGCTTACAGAGTGCTCGCAAAATCCAAACTAACCCCCCGGCCCAAAATTAACCGGCCGGCAGATTCTTCGCATTCCCGCACGCTAATAATCGCGATGGATTGAGAGCGCACCCGAGCTCGAGCTCTTTTTTCTGCAATACGATGTTTCTCATTCGTCCGATCGTTCGCGCTGTCACATAATCATAGATTCGTCTTAGCGTATTCTAACGTATATACTTGTTCGTTCCACCGTAAACCATATGTGTGATTTTTTTTCTCTTTTGTTTCATTCAATTTCGCAGGATTATCGTGCAGTCGCTTATGAAACATCGGTGTTTGTTTACTAACGAAGAAGCGCGCAGGGATAGAGAAATCAAGGAATTTCGTGCTGAAACTGAAATTTTTTTATTCATACATCCTATCAATCTGGTAGCTGAGAGCGAAACCCCCCTTGCTGAACCTCGCCAGAAACTAAAATTGTCTCGACATTCGCACAGCCACAATTGCATAATAAATAATTAATTATTATCTAGCTTCATAAAAAAAAAAGAAAACCAGAGACCAGACCATTGTGCTCCTACTTATTTTGGGCTGCTGAACTCGAATCCGGCCACAGAAAAATCACCCTCAGTTTTCCATCTACTAGCCGAAATCTCTCTTGACTCCATCGTTAACCGGCATTATTTGGCTGCTAAAGGATGATAGAATTTTTTCAGGGGCCAGATTCGGATTCAGGGCCCAAAATACATACTCGTAGGTTGGTATAGTCTCTGGTTCAATTTATTCTTGTATGGAGCTGTGATATTGAACATTTGAACGGCAACTACCGGGACAAATCAGGTGTATAGATTGTTTTGAACAGTTAGAGGATAGGCTTTGACGACGCTAGTTAAACGTTGCAAAACAACGCACCAAGACGAAGGTTTATAGCAACCATAGCAAATCATGAATTCTCTAGAGACAGTTGAGATAATACAAGGCTAAGAAGAATTTCTCGTCGAGGCCGCTCTGCCAATGTATACAGAGGTTTTATCTGCAGCTGCGCAAACTTTTTGTTTCGTCCAAAGATTGTACGACACCGCGAACTGTAAGAATCAGTGCTCGCGAGTGCCGGGGTAAAAAGTGTCTGAGCAGAGCGCGACGAAGTTGCTGCAGTGTGTAGCAAGTGAAAGAAAGGAGAAAGAGCCGAGCCGGGGGAGCGAGAGCGAGAGCCGCGCGGTACACGAGCTATGGCGAAATTGCATTAGCCTAGTCAAATAGCGAATCAGAGGGCGCCGTGCGCGACTTGACGAAAAATTTCGACTGCAGGCGCGCTCTCGCTCACTCTTAATTCGGCGCCCCGAATTAGCGCGCGCGGTCTGATTCCCGGTGCGCGGGCGCAAGTTAAAACAGTTATGTAAATTGTCGCGCGCGAGCGAGCGAATTTGACACTGGGCGTTATTTCATGCAGTCGTAGCGCAACTTGCGCGGCCCGGCACCGCCCGTGAATTGCAAGACATTGTGATTAGCGAGCAGTCGAAAAAGAGCTCGTAGCTAAAGGGGGTACGGCAAAGCTTTTGTGCAAAGTTTAGCACATCGGGGGCCAGGCGTGCGCGCGCTAGTTGGGAGGGGGGGAGGGGCGAGTGTACAGCGACTTGGCCGCTCTTTTTCCCGGAGAATACGAGCGAGTCAGCTCGGGCGCGCGAGGCCCCGCAGACAATGCGAAATTAATTATAATTAGGCTCCATTCAGAGGAGCTTGCGCGCGCGCGCGCCCACCAACTTGGCCCGCGATCCTCCCCCCCCCCCCTACCCCCTCGCCCGTCCACCGCCGCCGCCGCCGCCCCGGCGATGCGTCACTCCGCTAATTAACTGAAAACTCCCGTGCGATTATTTGCATTTTGCCGCGGGTTACGCCTTGGCGCGTGTCGCGCCCGCCCCCCTACCACGTGTTCCTCTCGCCCATCGACCATTGTCATATCTCTCTGCGCGCCCCGACAAACGTCCTTTGACATCTCATTGTCCGGGTACTTCGCGCGCGCACGTGTGCAGTACCCGACACGACTCAGTCATTTTTCACCGATTGCCGAGGAGGTACGACGAATTAACTGCTCGGATCGGAATAGGCGTTTTTCTTCTCTCGGCTCAACTCACCCACGATTCTACTCCGTTCGCTTTCGCTTTGGCAAGTTAATCTCGATTGCCTGTGGTTTCTGTTGACGGTGGTATATTTGGAATACCAAATTATATACTCGTTTCACCGTCAAATACTGCGCTCAATTTTATCTTCTCTCGGCGCAGTCGTCGATCGTTATACAATCCGAGAAAGGCCGAACGCGTATGAATCCACGATGATTTCTTCACTCGCGGAGCAAAGTGGACCGGGGCGAATTTCACTCGCGCAACCAGAGTGCACCGTTTCGCATCCGAAATATCTCTCGGCGAAACAGGTGACGCGCGCGACAAAGGTGAAATATCGTGCGCGAGTTTTGATGATTCATGCAAAGGGGGTTGTTAGTCGTGATTAAACGAGTCGGGATGGGTCTCGGGGGAGGTATGGGGGGTGGGCTTGGGTGGCGCGACTACTTGAACGAGTGTCACGTAACTGGAGCGTCGGTGCATTTTTTACGCGCTACAATACGTGCGCGCCTCCTCGTTGCGGACGGCTCTCTTAATGCGGGACGTTTTTAATTAGGAAATATACGCGGCCCGCGTACGGGAGCGTAGAGCGCGGGCAGAAAAAGACGCACCGGCAGCCGACCGCTTGCGCCGTCACTCGCCCCGCCCGTCGCTCGAGACTGTTTCTCTTTTTGTCCACAGTGCCCAGCGTCGATTTTGTTCGTTTGGCCGCGGCTGGGGCATGTTACCGCGCCCGGCTATTTCGAGAGCTTTTCAGTATTCCCGACGCGAGTCCATCGAGTTCGGAGTACTTCTTAACCGATTCGCGGCAAACTTTTCGCCCCTGCCGCGCCCTCATTCTTGTATATTTCTCTCCCTCTCTCTCTCTCTCCACACTCGCTGTCTGTCTGTCTGTCTGTCTGTATGTCTCTTCCCTGGTGCTCTTCCCGATCGAAGCTAAACTTGAGTGGGAGGGGGGAGGGGAGGGTTTGTAAAGTTTTCCCGAGACTCCATCGGCTGTCCGACTCTATCCTTGCTCTTTCTACTTTTTCCGCAGGGGTTAGCCAGCCGCGCCGTCGCTGGTCCCGAGGGGGGGCTGGGCCACGCGCCACCCCGGGCCAGCGCCCATACTAGTTCTAATTCCGCGGCGCACCTAATTCCGACGAATTAAGGTCTCCCCGGAGGTTCTTCTGGCGCTTTTAACCCGGCCACCCTCCCCTGGCCCCCCACAGTTGCCCGGCAGTTGCCAACGGCTCCCGGCTGCAGCCGATTATCTCCCGTATAAACTGAATTCGGTAAGCCGCCGATCTCTCCTTTTCACCGCCCGCACGTTCCCTCGGCCCACAGTGCAACTCTCGACACCCTCTCCCTCTCGACTACTCCACGAGTCAAAACTTTACTTCTCTCTTTTATCCCCTACACAGACACATACTCGCAGGTATACAGAGTGGCCCTAACATCCCGCAACAGTCCCGCGACATCCTCGTGTGACTTATGATCAGATGGACGTTTGTCGCTTTTGATCGCACGAGTTGAATAATACGCCGCAATATCGATTAAATTAGCCAATAACAAATCAGGTCGCAGCTTTTGGAGATGGGACTCTTGAGCACCTTATATGAATACGATCGATAGGGTTGCAGAGATTTTTTCCCGATAAACATGTCAATGGTCAAAAATAAACATGTCAGGCCTCCGGAATCTGGTAAAAGTGTGGCACGTGTTTGGTGTGCCGTATGCCAGACTTTCGTTATGACTGAGAATAATGTCTGGCACTGTTTCCAGACTTTACGTCAGAGTTTCATCAATTTTTTTTTTGTATCTTAAATATCTGGCAATTAATCTAGCCGAGTTTTATGACAGATTTTCATCCAAAAAGACTGGAAGTCATCTAATACCATTTCAGAGTTTTATCCAAAAAAATCTGAGATAAGACCCGGAAAATATTTTGCAAATTATTGAACCTCACTTTTTTAAAACTCGCTGTAAAATCACTGAAACCCTATATCTATTACAAAAGGTGCCCAAAGGTGTAAGTCCCGCCCCTAAAAACTGAACTGATTTGTCATTGGCTACTTTAATCAATCGATTATTGCGACTTTAGTATTGATCGAGCAAATAAATAACATCCGATTCGCAATAATACCAGATATCTACAGTATCGAATTGTTGCAGGATGTTAGAGACACCAAATATATATATAAATTGATCAAAGCAAGGAAAAAGTACTTTAGCAAAGCTCAACGAATTAGCTGCTCGAATTTCCCACGTGATTTTACGCCACAGTTCCAATTTCATCAAACATGATTTCATGCCACAGCTGAATATCTTACAAAGGCTTGACTTTCTGTAAATATGACGTTACATGGTTGCAAATATAATTCATTTGAGTATTCGGAGACCGACACTGAAACTTTCAGCTAAACCGCAGACCAGAATATCTGATTGTCTCTTAGTTGAGGACATCTGAAAGTATAATTTTATTTTGGACAAAAAGAGAGCGAGAAAGGGTCGTATGTTGAAGTTTGAAAAAACGTATCGATTTTCTTTTTGTTCCACGACCTCGTTCTTATGTTTGTGTTATCGACTGGGCAATTAAATCCAACAAGAAAACGATTAGATCGGAAAGTTTTATCAAATTTTTCGATGCTCCTCTTGAAATAATATGATACATCGCATTGAATGCACGATGGAGGGATTGGGTTGTAAGAGAGTGTCGTCGTTGGATCTGCTAATACCTAAGTTCAGGACAGAATGTATGCGACATTCTTTCTGTGTCACTTTTGAAAGATGGGCCTCCATATTTTAAACTGATTTTGTTTTGACCAAGCAGCTCGCACGAACAGTATATCGCACCGCAGCGCTGCTGTAGACACGCGTGCATATATAATATATACACATGAGATCCAAAGGGCGGTTCATGTTGGTAAGGAGCCTTATTGCATACTCCGACCTCATACACTGCGGTATTGCATCTCGAGATAAGAGTGATCACTCGTACCTGTTGCCTAAGGTGTGTTTCGAGGATTATATTGCACCGAGGTGTGCGTGATACATAATCGGGGGTTGGCACGACACGGCAAGAGATGGGGCTCGCGCGCGCACGTGGTACTTGTCGGGTGTGAAAAAAAAGAAAAGAAAAGGCTGCGGAGTTATCGGATTCTGCGGTATAGGGGAGCCGAGACGCGTATATATACCCACGCACGATCGAGCAGCCCTAAAGCTCTTTGGCCGCTCGCTCGCTTGCTCGCACGCACTGGCTCGGTCCATATTTACATCGGGCAAATTTGCTCTCTTTTTCGCGCGGGTGCGCGCCTGCGTACTCGAACTCTGTGCGTGCCGCGTCTCGCGCGCGTGCTATCCGCCACCCAGTTGGCGGCCCCATTAACCAGTTGCGTATATGCGTATATAATAAGCCCGAGAGACAGAGAGAGAGAGAGAGAGAGAGAGAGAGAGCCCGCGAGGCTGGAAATAGCTGTAACGCGGCGCTCGCGCCTGGAGCTCGACCCCGGCTATAATGGGGTAATTGTTATGCCGGCTCACGGAGCTGCCCCCGCGGATCGCAAGCGCTTATCACTGATAAGACACGGCTGCTTCGCCCGGACACACTTAGCAACTCGAGTCTCCGCTCGGCTTATACATCCCTCCCCTCTAATCTCCCTCCCTACTTCCCTCCGATTCCCGCGACTTTGATACACAGCCCCGAGAGCCCGACACGGGCGCCCCTGCCAGCGCTGCGCATTTTCTCCTCGTCGCCCCCTTTCTTTCGATCTCTCCAAAATTCCACTTCTACAGAGCGGCTGTTTTGGCCCGAAAATAAAACTAAAAGTCGCGCGTCGCTGGGGAATCTTTTTAATTAGCTACCACCATCAGATATATATCGCGATCTGTGTGTTTTATACATATAATAAGCTTAGCTTGTTTTCGCGCCAAATTTTCCCGGCTATTTTACGCGCCTGCGTGATTTCAAAGGAGGTGCGTCGTTCGGCTCGCGATAGTTGGCAATCAATGCAGAGTGAAAACTCTCCGACTATTGTGATACACATGGACCTGCAATCTTCCGACGGAAGAAAACACATTTGATGGGTCGCTTGTGCAAAAGATCGTTGTTCCTTAATTTTTCCTTTACTGCTTTTTGAGACGACTTCTCTAAAAAATAATAAAATAAACCATCAAATGAGTTGTCCTACGTTGATTTCAAGATGTGCTTTTCTTCGCAGGAGCCGTCAAATCATACAAGTGAATTAGATTGGCATATATGTCCCACGGATCATATCAACGGAGACTCGCGTTTGGCCCTTGGCGAGCTCCTTCCCTTTTTTCAGTATACTTCCGCAAGCGGCTCGCAAGTTTTGCGAGGGCAGGATCCAAGCGAAAACAGCCATTATGCGATTGCATAATGCGCCCAGCATATAGAGGTAATGTGCGCACGTGTGGCCCTTGCCGGCTGCAGCAGCAAAAGCAGCAGGAGCAGCCTACCGACGAGTAGCTGCAATCTAAAACATCTGCCGGCGGTGCGGCTGTCTCGGGGCCTACATATAAGGTAACTGTACCCAATGTGCCCCCCCCCCTAAGGGTTTTTCGCGAATTTGACTATGATAGACTTCGAATTTTAAAATTCCGTGAACGGCATCTCAAAGCTTAGCTCAATACCTATTAGAAAGCTATATGTATCTTGGAATTATGAAAATTTACCTTATTTATCTACGATTTCATTGCAAAGGAGATGAGAACATGATTATTTGAAATATCTTCTGTTCGAAAAAAAAATTCAAACTCCCAATACTATAGTCGACAAGGGTACAGAATCGGGCCTCGTACAGTCGACAACTCGTAATCCTGTGCCTTTCGAATTAAAACGTGAAAAATAAGTGTCTCGGATCGTTCAAATATTCAACTTTGAGAACCGTTCAGGAACTTTTATTCTTCTTCTGATGGTCCAGATTCAGATTTTCTCCCTCGTTTATTAATCCGTTCAATTTTGAACTACTCAATTTTTGAATAACTACACTCAAACTCAAACTAAGGTAACTGTACCCAATGTGCCCCCCCCTAAGGGTTTTTCGCGAATTTGACTATGATAGACTTCGAATTTTAAAATTCTGTGAACGGCATCTCAAAGCTTAGCTCAATACCTATTAGAAACCATCTTCATAATCATCATTCGACTACTTTAACCTATCGAAAATCGCAATTTAAAAAAAACCGCAAAAAGGCTAAATGCACAAAACGTGTACTCAATTTGGCACAATTTTTTAATCATTAGCTACAGCCTATATAGGCCTACAGGGACGATCCAATTGGCATTGAAATAAACTCTCAATCATGTTCCTAGTGATATTTATACAAAATTTTTAACATACAACTCAAAAATACGCGTCTAAATCATCGTAATATGTCTATACAAATAATATTCAATGATTTCACTCAGTCTTCCCATTTAAAAACGCGTAGAGGGGCACATTGGGTTCACTTTTTTTTGATGCGAAAAACAGCAATTTGAGTAGGATAAAAAATAATTTTAGGAAAACTGATGAGACCAATCGAAAGCTGAGATGTTTTTACACAAAAAAGAGTAATGACACTTTGAGAGATAAAAATTATTGACACCTGATTTTTGAGGTTGAGTGTGAAAAGTGAAATAAGAAAATGGTGAAAAAATCAGTAAGTGAAAGTTCAAAGTGTTGTAGGGGAGTGGTTTTAAGGGCTAAATGGGCGGGGAAGATACCGAAAATTTTCTTTTAATTCCCCCAACATAACCCAAGAGCGACTGATGCTCAGAGAGCACCGGAAATACGAAATCTGACGATTGTGCCAGATTGGGTACAGTGCCAAATTGGGTACAGTTACCTTATATACGTCTCGCGTCGATCCGGGAATCTCAGAGGCGCGCATTAATGGCCGCGAAATATGTCGCATCGGATTGCTCGCGCCACACGTAATTTCGCGGGATTAGCTGCGGGCGGGCAGGGCAGGGCAGGGACGGGGAGCAGGAGTGGCGGAGGAGCCCCATACCACGTGCCGCCGGCTCGGCAGCCGAGTAAATTGCGAGTTTAACGTAATGGCGACCATTTGTAAAGGGCCAAATTCCCCGCGAACGCAGCGCCAGCGACTCCGAATTCGACGATCCGGCCGCAGAGCGAAATTGCGTCTTTAAGGCTGGACGAGCTGCCGCCCCTGCCGCACCGCCGCAATTACTCGTGTAGCCCCGCGTCTCGAGACAAGCGCGCAGCCAGCCCTTCAGGGCTCGGCAGATTCGCCCGAGCTGCTGCCACCGCCGCCGCCACCGCCGCCGCTGCTGCTGCTGCTACTGCTACTTGATTGTGATGTTTTCGGGAGCTGCCCGGGGAAAACCCCATCTCCCGAGCGTCAGCCCCGAGATGAGCAGTAGCCCTTATTTGCGCCGGGGGCATACTATTTGTTTTCACCCCGAAAATCCCGCCGTGGCTATATTGTTTCGAGATTACACGTTTCATTGAATCTCAGCTGTTTCGCGGGGAGGATTCAGATTTGCGCAAGTCGCTCCGAACTCATGAGCTATTTGAGGACACTATGAGAATAGAGAGCACTTTTTCCGGGAAACTTTTTTCTGTGTGTTTATAAACGCTCCAATGCAATCAAGTCGAGCTGGTGTAGAATGTACCCGTTTGAAATGTAAATATGTCTGCTTGCAATCTTTCAATCATTTTTCAGCCAATTGAATTGAAATTGTCACTGTATAGCTTATGCATTATATTTCGAAAAGGAATAGAAACAATTATTCCTATTTTGAAATATGGGCAATTGTAAAAATTATGTATAAAAATTATGAAGAAGTCTCGGACGATTTTTTTTGCATAAATCAAACTTTTTCTTCTGAAAGCTAGACAGTTTTTGAATGATAAATATTTTCCAAAGTTCTATACATGTATTTCCTCAGATAATGTTATGTAGATGGACAAAGAATTTTTTCTGATGCAATATCAATTCTACTCAAATTTACTGCAAGCCCCGATGTCATTTTTGAAAAAAATGTATTGTTGAAAGTTGCACTGCGCCGCTATTTCGTGAAATTGTTTAGTAAAAGGAGTGACATATTTGTATCGGGGGGACATACCAAAGCTATAACAAGTGAACATTATTGCCCAAATAATTAATATAAATATAGGTGATTGATTCAATTTTCATTGAGATTTAATTCATCCTATAATTATAATTTACGGCTCAACCGCAAGATTTACGAGGGGTTAGTTGCCAATTGTCCGTGTATAACCCCTTTCTTTCATTCTTTTTCGTTATCGGATGTGGGCTCCTTCTGCAGCTCCGATTTGACACAATGCATATGTAATGCTCAGCGTAACGAGTTTTTATTATTTTCCGTCCTTATAGAGTCGTAATGCCATCCACCTCGAACGCAACATCTGACCTGTATTTGACGTGTATGCATCATAACTGGCCCTACAGTTTTAGATGAATTCCGAACCACCGAGTTACGGTGTTATATTCAATGCACTTGGAAAAAAAATCAGATGTGCACACGTCGGGAATGTAACCTCTGATCCTCTGGGCGAGAGTCAAGAACATCATCCACGGAGCCACCGTGTCTCTTTTACACTCATGGTATGCCCCCCCCCCCCGGATGATATACAAGAATACTTGAAACGTAGCTCATACTTCCGCATCCCGAGATCGCATGAACCGTCGTACAAGAACGTATTGACAGCATTAACTGTTGGAAGAAGGGCCATGATATATTGTAGAGCAAAGAAATTTATCCGAAACTAACGAGACAATGAATCTGCCGAGAATAGCTCTCGGCGATTCACATGTTTCTCAAGATGTTTGTGTGAACTTTGGTGATAAGTTTGTTAGCCGCGTCGGTGGTTATCCGTCTTTCGTCATGCCCGGCAATACGACGCGAGGATCATCTTTCGAAAGGCCATAATAAAGATGGAGCCATAGACTCATTTCTTATCGGCAATGCTAAGAATGTTCGGAACTCGATTGTTTCAATCTTCCAGAAATGCTCATCCGAACTAGTTCCATCTGCTCGGTAAGCTCGTTTTGACATCAAATACGATTTTTCTTTGAGTAACTACTAAAACTTTGTGCCCTATCCAACTCTACCAGAACTTCCGTGGCTATTTAGAAGGTCGCTCGATACTTATTGAGTTGGACTCTTCCTGATTTACTTTAGTATTTTTGAGTTAATGTTGAACAATTTCGTTCAACTAGCGACCAAAACTACAATTTACTGTTTATTTAAATCAACAATCATTCTTAGTAATAAATATATATGTTTGATTTCATCATAATTACATTGCTTTACATTATTGAAACATCTTTCAACATTAATATCAATATTAAAATTTCATCGTACAATTCATAGCTTGAAAGTTAAATTGGCTTCGTCAAATTTACTGGAGAAAACGATTAATTTCAAAATCCTGGAGCTTCAATCTCAACCTTACATAATTACTCTTAGTTTTTTAGACAGAGATTGGTGAGTATTTGAGCAAAAGTGGACTTGGATACTATTTCAGAATTTTCTCTATTCGAATGAACAAGAATTTCTCGTGTTTTCTTCACAGTTTCAACAATGTTGTGTCATAAATAGAATAAACGTTGGCTCAATGCATTTGTCGAATCCTTATCCTTATCACAAATATTTATGATATGTGAAGGCATTTGTCAAATACAATGTCCCAACGGTGCATGGAAATCACGATTCTACTAGGACGGAATCGTGCGCAAAAATGACACTTTGCGCAGCTTGTTAGAATAAAGAATAGTTACGTTCAATGTCCATGAGAAAAAAGTGGTTTAAAATTTCTATTGTGCTAAATAGGTGAAACTAATTCAGTGAATTACATCGTATTTAATACTCAAAATTACTATATTTATTGCGAATCTGATTATATTATTTAAATAATTAAGTAGCATAAAACATGGTGTGTTTATCACTACGTTTTTCAGTAGATTATTAATAATTCGTTCTCCCAGAGATGTTCGTGTACGTTCATTGGTTTCGTGTACGAACAATACATCGATCTGTATAGCAAAAGATACCCGAATATAGATATTACGTAACCGCTTGGAAATCAATAATAATTTGCAGATATCTCTAATACAAAGCGACAGATACGAGAACAACTCACCGCAATTGAAATGAATGATATATCTCTGCATTTTTCTGGTAATGGATACAATTGAAAACTCAAACTTGACCATTCCGAAAAGAAGATTCAAACCTATCAATTGCTCCCGCCAATATTATACATATACTTGGTTCGAATTCTGTTCATTTTCGGCTGGCCTTGAAAGCGAGTCTCGCGCGTACAAAGCGGCCGCGTGTAGCTTTGCCACAGAGCGTCCGTTCGGATTATCAATCGGAAGGAATCGTCAAAATCGGCGCGCCGCTCGTGGGAGAGCCGCGATGCCGGGGTGGGATGGGGTGGAGTGGCTGGCGCGCGCGCGTCGATGGCTACGCGAGCGCCTGGAAATTAATTAAAATGGAATCCGGTTGCGCAACCGCGATTACAATTCCGGCCCGGAGGTGGCTCGCGAGTGAGCTCGAGCTGGGCGAGAGCCGGACGCGGAAGCTCGACTGCCACGCCACTTCGGCCGAGCTGCTCCGGAATTCGAATTGTAATTTCCAACCGCCAAACTCGAAAGTGCCGCCGCTGCCGCCCCTTCCCTCCGGACACTACCACGGACACCTGCATGCCCACCGTCAGCTTACATACGCGCTCGCACTTTTTCATTTTCATCCGGGAAATTTCGCTTCGGGTGCATCACGCGAACAAATTCATCGACGCGTGTTTTAATCCCTCCCCTCCCGTCCTTCGAATTCGCTGATTTCGCGAGTCGCGGGACGCCGTCGAGATTCTTGACCGACAGAAAATCGGGCGAGCACAGGTGGAAAGGGAAAAAGTAATGGACTATAGGTATTTGGAAAAATGAGGAGATAGTCGAGAGAAAGGCGCTCGCACGGGTATACACGTGTGTATCGGTTAGACCGAAGCTCGAGGCTCGGTGCGCACACATGCAAGATTGGAAATAACGTTTCGCCCCGGCCTAGCTGGCCCTCGCAATCTGGACGAGTCGGGCTTTTATTATTATTCTTTTCCCTTTTTTTTTCACTTCGGCAAAATGGCAATCGTGATGGACGCGCGCGGCAACGGCGGTCGATGGGGGTTGGGGGTGAGAGGAAGCACAACGGGCATAATGAAGAGCACTCGTCCGGCCGGTCGATTTCTCATCAGCGGCCGCGTGAAGCTCGGCCGATTTCGCACAATGCGCCCACGCAGAGGCAGATTGGGCTGCAGATGGGCCGCGGGGAGCTCGGGCCAAAGCAACTTATTGCGCGGCTGTCCACAATGGACTGGCTGCGGGATTATCGCGTCGATCCGCATTGTCTCGTCTAACGGCTGTCGAAAAATCGAGAGGCGCCGCTGAAAAATCCAAAGGTGTGTCTGTCTATATATATATATACGTCACGGCTCGGGCAATCCAGGCGCCACTGCGGACACTTGTATCTTTTTATAGATTCGTATTTTCAATCGACAATTTTTAACGGCGCAGCTGCTCTCGCGTGGTGGTGTCGCGCGTTTCCAAAGCCTTCTCTCCTAAAAGCTTGCAGTAAAAAATCGCTGTTAGATAATGGGTGAATTGTCGACTGCAACTGCAGTGCATTTCTTATGTAACTAAAGGGGAAATTCAACTCCAAATTGATACCAAAAACTTACTGCGAAATTTATTATAAAAATTTTTCCTATCAAAACTCATGAACTAGCGTAAAAATTTACTTGAGTTACATAAAAAAATTCACTGCAGTACCAGTGAATAATTCATCCACCTTCTTGCAGTGATTTTCACTTCAATAAAGCGGTTATTCGCTGTGAGCTTTTAGAAAGTTCCCTTGTCTCTCTCCCTCTCTCTTTCTCTCATGCGGATTTCGTTGCAGTCGCCGATGAAACTTTTGCAAACGGGCGAGAAGCGATGCTCCAAGCTCCTTCAAGGTGTTCGGACCACCAGTCATTCACCTCGCGTGTGCATTTATACCCGAACGTTTCTTCCGCGGACAGGAGCCGGGCTCTGCCCCGTCGATGCAACGCGCGACTGCGAATCTGAAAAGCCCCCGTCGTAGCCTTGAAAGCACAACGTTCGCGTCCGGGGGTTGGGGGATCGATTCGACTTCCATTAGGACTCGTGAAATAAATACGCATCACGCGTAGCGCGTACTCGTTACGTAAGCGCGCGATCAAACATTCAGCTGCGTTTTTCAGCCGCTCTGATCCGCTCGCGCTCAATTATTAAGGCGAAAAGCCCGTGGAAGGCCGTGCGGCCACTTAATCGCGCTTAATCCCCCGCTCGCCGGTATGGTAACAAAGAAGGAGGAGGAGGAGAGAGAGGGCAAAAAAAGGGAACAAGTCGCGGCCGGGCAATGTCGCCTAGGGTGGAGAGAAAAACGCTAGGTGAAAAGAAACTTGGCGGGATTGCGGGGGCAACTGCGGCCCGAGGCTCCGCTTTGAATCGTTTATGGGGCAAGCGCGCGAGCAGCATTGTGACGCATTACGAATTAAGTCCGACCGGCCGGCCACTGGCGCGCGCGAGCGCAACCCTCCGGCTCTTTTTCTTTCTCCCTCGTGGCTCGAGCCGCTCTCGCTTTATTAGCTCGACGAGCGAGTGCCTGGCTCACCTCAACCCCCTTCTTCTTATACTAGGCTCAACCCAATCTCCGAGCCCCTCACTATACCGCCAACGTTTGCCTTTGGATTTTTCGATCTGCGATGCTTAGCCGATTAACTCGACCCGGCCGGTGCTCTCGTCGAGCTTGATTTATTGATCAAGTCAAAGTGGCCTCTCGAAAATAAAATCCACCGCGGCCGGTCCTCATTACACTTTATCGCTTCATCTTATATCAATACACGCTTTTTTCCACTCTCGATTCATGAGACCTCCAAGCGTACACTTTTAATCAGCTTTCCAATCGAGTTCTTTGATCTTCGGTACACCGATGCATCTATATTTATATATAATATTAGATTGTTCAGAATGCCACGTCGATTCCAATCAACCCAAATTCACGAGCGAATCAATGAATTGTAAAGGTGAATCGAAGGGATTCACAGCGTTTTGCAATGTTTTACTCGAAATTTCATTTAACTTATTTATTAGTAACAATTGCCTTACTGATAAGTAAAAGTTAATATTTACTCAAAAAATAAGTAAAATATTCAACCAGAATCTCTACTTGATGTATCGACGAGTCATTCACCATTGGGTTGATAAGAAAAAAAGTACGTCATTCAATCAGGTGGATATTCGTTGTTGAATAGTTTTCAACTATTTCAAATTTTGAGCACACCGTGCCGAGAAACATACACGCAAGCGCGTGCGAACACACAGCCCGGATGATAATTTTGGCCCTGCGATCGTTTCCTTCCAAATCGCTCGAGTGGCTCAAGGGTAACATCGGCAACATTGCGCGCGCCTACGGGACTGGCCCTGCAGATATGAATAAATATTCATCCGTGGCTCGGGCACGACTTGGATGCGGTGGTTTTATTAACATATATGTAAATCAACGCTATGATAACGGCCGAAAGATCGGTTGCCGGTGAGGGGAGGGGAAAGTAAACTTGCGATCAGGAGGTGAGGGGAGTTTTTTTTTCACCGATTATCGTCTCTAGGGCATGTATCGGGAGGTGGGGGGGGGGGGTTCAACTTTCTCCTGCACCCGGACTCTGTGGCCCTACTCGGCGTATACGACGCGTAATACGCGACACCTCGTCGCGCGCCAATTCGCCCGCGATTCAATCTCGGCAATCCGCAATGAGCGCGAGTTCACTGGGAACGTCGAGCCTGTATATCGTCCCTGCGATGTATTCCCGTTACACTGCGGATGCACGGGTGGGGGGTGAGATTATTTGCCCCTCGTGGCCCCGCGCAGCTGAGGCATAAGGGTAAACCGTGTGGACGCAAGTTGGCGCAACACGAGCCGGCACTTGACGAGCTAACAAGTTAAACAGCCGTTATGTTTATGGCCCGACTCGTCTGTTTCACTTTCTCCGTAGCTTCGCGCGTCCGAGTACTTGATTGTTTCGTTTGATACTTAGCAATACGGGCTAAATCGGTAAAAAAAAATTTCCCGGAAATCCCACGAGTGTAACTCGGGGAATATTTCAACTAGGACGCGTCTTTGCATTGATTATTTTTTAAAATCATTTACCCTACGACGCCGCGTCTCCTTTGACGTCGTTCACATCAAAGTATTAATTAATTTTTCCCCCGATTCCCCGACATTTCATCCTCCTCCTTTTCCTTCTCTCGGCTATTTCCGTATATTTCATCATTCGGGGTACGGCTATCAAGTTCAGGGGAATCCTCATTTCTATAAAAATTGATATAAAATCCGCTCCTGAGTTGGGTGGTATAATGACAAGCCATAAAAAATCTTGCCGTACTCTTCTCTCTTCTTCCCCTCGTAGCCACACACTGACACACACCCTTACATACCCACCAACACACATACATAGTTTACGTAGGGCCTCCGGCGTTATACCGAGAGTTTAGTGTATAGTGAAGCTACAAATTATGAGTGCGCGTGCGGTTGAAGCGCACGGCATACAAAAACGCCGGCTAGTGCTCGATGGTCGGGATGAAAGAAGAAAAAAATGTCTCGAGAACTGTTAGCGAAGGGCTCGCGAAATTCGTTCTTTGATGAGCTGATATCAATTAAGCCTGTTGTACTTGAAAGAATACGATGGTTTAACCGTGTAGAAGCACAAGCAGGGGGGAGCGGCTATACGATTTCAGATTCAAGAGGAAACATCTTGTGCGCTTCAACAACTGGACTTCACAATTGACGCTACGTCTGTTTCATACACATGCTTTACCGTGTATTGCCCTGTCACGACAGTACAATGGTTAGTACATACCCTTTTTTCCGTGTTGCAAAGCTGTTTTACGTGAGTTCAAAATAGAGTTCCTTGATTGACACGTAAACGACGAGCCGGAGAGAATCGAATACAAATATTCTGTCGAAAGCACATAAGATACATTCGAAGTTGAATAATATAATATATTGCTAAATATACATACAATGTATATTATAGTAGTAACCCCCGTCGCGATTTCACTCGTTTCTAGATTATGAAACTTGAAATGATAATCGTTTACACCGAATAAGAATGGAAACGTAGACACACCAGCACAGACCAATTCTACTTGAAGTGTCCTCGACATCATTTAAGTATGATCCATTCCAAACAATGCCACGAAGCGTGCGGGGGAAAATTAGTAGAGATAGAACCATATCAACTCGAATGAAATAGGTTCCATTTGCTTATAACTCGACCATTTACGTCGACTGATTGTAGAATAAGTCACGAAGGTCGAGACATGATTTCACCAGGTGCGACGCAGCGTCTTCGTGTCACCTTTGCAAATGTAAATTTTGTTGACCCGCCGTGAATACGAAAACTCATGTCCAGCTACACGAATCGGGAGCGTATCGATTGGGGATTGGTCGGGGGCGTAAATACGCAACAGCAACACTCAAAGAGAAGTTACGCCGATCTGCATAAGCCCGCCCCGAAGAAGAGCTCGTTAAGATTCGGCAATTTGACTAATAGATTTCACGAACACTCGGGGAGTAACGGAATCGCAATTGCTTCTCAAGTCCAACAACTCGTTGAGATGAAAATTTCTAACGAGTAAGAAATTATAAAGTTCGCGGAATAATTTAATATTGATCCCTGAACGTTTTTCTCGCCTTAAAATAGCCAGCTCCAGACTCCTATATACTAATTCCTCGCGCCGAATTGGATAAAGTATCAATTAGTAAACAAATAATACATCGAGGCGATATTTGAAGGAAGTGAAGCATCGCAATATTTTTAGAATAGCGTCCCGAATGAATAGACTCGCTAGCTTGACGACTGGGAAGCGAATCGGATATTTTTTTGTACCTAAAGAGCGAACAGAAATAAAAGAACATATTTTCAATAAATAATCTTATTCAAGTGTAAGATCACTGTTATTCTTTTAGAATACGTCGATATAACAATCATAATTTATCAGTGATTGGTTCTATTCTCTCTTGTGAAAACATTCATGTAATTGCATCTATCAGCAATTAAGGAGATTGTAGTTTGCCAATTGATTGTGTTAATCAATTTGGTGATAAACAAATATAGTATGGAAATGTTTTTGCTTTCTCAAAGAGAAAGCTTTGTAATGGGGCAAAAATCGACCCATCGAATCGGACTCCGGGACCTCGATTTTCGTGATCTACGGGTCGAAAAACATGGAAATCCAAAAGTGTCTGTATGTATGTATGTGTGTGTGTATGTGTGTATGTGTGTATGTGTGTGCGTCCCGTTTTTTTTTCGTCCACGATAACTCTCGAAGGAATGGTCCGATCGTCCTGAAATTTTGCACACAGGTTAGTCGCGGCAAAATCTCGGCCGAGTTCAATTTTCAGCCAAATCCGTTGGTTATTTCCTTAGCAACCGTTGCTAAGGTGTGTATTTTTTCGTTTCTTCCATCCATGATAACTCTCGAAGGAATGGTCCGATCGTCCTGAAATTTTGCACACCGGTTAGTTGTGGCAAGATCTAGCCCGAGATCAATTTTCAGCAAAACCCGTTGGTTATTTGCTTAGCAACCGTTCCTAACGTGTTTTCTCACAAATCCTTATGAGTGCTCATTGGGGCAAGCCGGAAAATCAGTTTAAGTCACACTCGATGGCCAAGGACACTGAATTGTTCTATTTTCTCCATAGCAACCGTTGTTTACCTCCCTAGCAACCGTTACGAAGGTTTGAAATTATCAATTAATGACCTATTTCCATCATTTTTGACGGCAAAGGACACAAAATCTTCCCAATTAGCTCCTTAGCAACCGTTGCTAAGGGGAAAAAAATTCATGTAAGTTTCGTTTCCAGTATTTTCAACGTGCTATAGAGAAAATTGGAAAAATTTGGTGTCTTTTGCCCTCGAAAATGATCAAAATGAGTCTTCAAGTGTGCTAAATACGGACCGGATCGATTTTGACCACCATTAAACCGTATGACAGTCACAAGATGAATTGATCGGAAAATTATGCAGGTCCAAATATCTCGCATCGTGTAGAACCTAGAACCGTTTGCTTTGTTGCATTTGATCAAATCATAAGAGAGCCCGGGCAGACATCAACTCTCGCGACAAAGTTTGGTCAATTGAAAAAGAACGACACTTTACACAGTCACATAATACGAACTGAACTGATTAAATAATTTTTTTGTAATTTTTGAAAAATAGATGATAGTATCTACGCTAGTGGAATGGTGAAAATACAGGTTTGAGACGTGTTCGTGGGTGATGTTGAAGCCTCTTTGAGAAAGCATACTGCTAAGGCACTTGGCAGCGGTTTTTCTTACACGTGTATCATACACATGTATATTTCAAATTCCCAAAAGTGTAGTTTTTGGGAAATATGTTGTATGAATGTCAGATTGGTTGTGTGAGATGTGTGTATATAATTCATATTTTTCTAAAACGGTATATATATGGGCAATTCTCTGTGGGATCGAACATGAAAAAATTTGATTTGGCTCAAAATTTTTTTGTAAGTTCTAGGGCATCAAGCCGATTTCCCAGAATTTTTTTAGATTTTTTCGAGCACTTTAACCCCCTTTAATAAATAGGCAAAGTTGCTGATTTTGCTGTTTTTGCATTTTCAGAGGCATTTTCAACCTTAATTTACACCCTGAAAATGACCTCTGAGGCAAAAAATGAATGGGACACTTTTTCCTGCAAATTGCCTGAATTTTATAGAAAAATTATCTCCAAGGTCATTGGAGCACATTAAGTACTCCACATTACCAATTGGAGCCTCTATTTTTGAACCCTGGGAGTTCGCTCGTCAAGCCCCACACCACATGGGTACTAAAAGTTGTCCCAACTCATACCACATACAGCCTATATAGTGAAAAAATGGGCCTGGACTCTGGAAGCTCCCAAAAAATTAATATATTAACTAAAATAGGGGTAAAAACAGGCTAAAATGACAATTCGAGGGGAGCCTTGTACCGCCAACACTTCCAATTTTTGCAAACACTTGTCTGTGGTATTATTACAATTATCCACTGTAAAAACTCACATTCTATCATACTAATACATATCCTGAGTTGTCAATATCATATTTATATAGATCAAGCATTACTATACTACTTGACGCCACCTTACTTTCAGTAGTTACATGTATTGATGGTCAATATATTGGCTCTATTGTGTTAAAATGTACAAGAAACTACTAATAAAGTACATTGTCATGAATTGCATTCACTCGATAAGAAAGATTAATCCAGAAAGTAAATTGTAAGCTGTGCATTACACGTACACCTTATAACACACTAGGCAGTGCATAGATATCATATGATTTTTTTAATATCAACAAGAAAATATTGAAATTCACTAAACATGGGTAATATTCATGAATGTGGGACTCATGAAATCCACTCATATTGTATAAACTGCATAGCTGAGGTCCAGGCAGCTATTGCCTGGTGGGCTCAAACTACAACTTCAAGTTATTTACTCATGAAATTAGCTAATGTGAATCAATCCACTTGAGAGTATGGTCACTAAATGCGCAATTTGATAAGGAATTCAAATATATATAGTTTGCCTGTCCAGAAATGAGTTTGGAGCTTCCAAAGTAGCTTTGCATGTCTAAAAGTCTATGGTCGGTAACCTAACCTTTGCTATACATGGGTCATATATATCTCCAGTATAGGCAAGTATAACGTTCACAAAGTGGTTTATAAATTCATTTAAACGCTGGCAAACCATATATATTTGAATTCGTTATCAAATTGCGCATCTAGTGATCATACTTTCAAGTGGATTGATTCATATTATCTATTTTCATGAGTAAAGTACTTGAGGTTGTAGTTTGAGCCCATCCGGCGATAGCTGCTTGCACCTTAGCTATGCAGTTTATACAATATGAGTGGATTTCATGAGTCCAATATTCATGAATATTATCCATATTTAGTGAACTTCAACATTTTCTTGTTGATATTAAAAAAATCATATGATATCTATGCACTGCCTAGTGTGTTATAAGGTGTACGTGTAATGCACAGCTTACAATTAACTTTTTGGATTAATCTTTCTTATCGAGTGAATGCAATTCATGACAATGTACTTTATTGGTAGTTTCTTGTACATTTTAACATAATAAAGCCAATATATTGACCATCAATACATGTAACTACTGAAAGTTAGGTGGCGTCAAGTAGTATAGTAATGCTTGATCTATATAAATATGATATTGACAACTCAGGATATGTACTAGTATGATAGAATGTGAGTTTTTACAGTGGATAATTGTAATAATACCACAGACAAGTGTTTGCAAAAATTGGAAGTGTTGGCGGTACAAGGCTCCCCTTGAATTGTCATTTTAGCCTGTTTTTACCCCTATTTTAGTTAATATATTAATTTTTTGGGAGCTTCCAGAGTCCAGGCCCATTTTTTCACTATATAGGCTGTATGTGGTATGAGTTGGGACAACTTTTAGTACCCATGTGGTGTGGGGCTTGACGAGCGAACTCCCAGGGTTCAAAAATAGAGGCTCCAATTGGTAATGTGGAGTACTTAATGTGCTCCAATGACCTTGGAGATAATTTTTCTATAAAATTCAGGCAATTTGCAGGAAAAAGTGTCCCATTCATTTTTTGCCTCAGAGGTCATTTTCAGGGTGTAAATTAAGGTTGAAAATGCCTCTGAAAATGCAAAAACAGCAAAATCAGCAACTTTGCCTATTTATTAAAGGGGGTTAAAGTGCTCGAAAAAATCTAAAAAAATTCTGGGAAATCGGCTTGATGCCCTAGAACTTACAAAAAAATTTTGAGCCAAATCAAATTTTTTCATGTTCGATCCCACAGAGAATTGCCCATATGTATAACGTTAAGCTTAAATTGATCAAAATAATCAATTGGCAAATACAATAATCTTAATTGTTGATAGATGCAATTATATAAATAAAAACTTTTGATTCGATACGATGATTTGATTCTATTCACAAGAACGTACCTTGCGGGGTAAAATAATACGAGACACGTTCTTATCAATGGGGCGTATTGAATTATCAGTTCATCAAAGGGATATACCCGACAATAGTGAAATCTACATGAGTCGGCTTTTCAGCGGGTCGTCGATGCAAACTCATTAGTTGGCTGGGAGGGCGAGGTATACAGGGTCGGATATATCCTCTCCTCAACACATTCGCCATATTTATCCGTCGTTCAAAAGAGGCAATGGACGAGCATTAATCCGAGCTGGCAAATTTAAAGAGCTAAACGCGAGAGATCTAATTATCGAAGCGGTGGCGGATGTGTATATACGTATGGTATATCTATATGCACGTAAATCCGGGGCCAAAGTGAAAGAGACGTATCGGAGATTTATTAATCCGTAATTGGTATGCGCGGCGGCACTGCCTGCCACGGCCGGTTTGTTTTAAGGCTCGGGAGAGCGGCTATCGCACAGCTCGGCAGACTCTCCCGGATTAAGAAAAGTCTCTAATTGATGTTTGAGCCTCTTTTTTCGACACTTTTTCCCTCCGCCCCTCCGCCCCCGCGGCTCGTCGCTCGATTGAGTGACGCTCTTCGGAATACAGCCATGTACGTACACTCGAGCTCCTGCGCTAAAAGCTGGTTTATACCAAATGGATCTGTGATGGGCTTTCGTCGCGGATTTCCGTGTTTTCAAAACACAACCCGGGATCGACGCGTCCAATACTTTACCTGCTGTAGCTGCTGCCCTCGTATTATCTTGAATCCGCGGACGCGAGTTTGGACTGCGGCTGGAGTGACAGGTTTTTTTCATCTCGTGCACTCGGCTCTTGATACGCGCGAGCGCTTTTAATGCCCCCGTGTCTTCTCCCATTGGCGTTATTTGACGGGCACTCGTCACTCGAATTGATTGACAGGTTGAATTTCAGCAAAATTAACCGGAGTGACTTGTTCCGCTTCTTGAATTGTCGGTTATAAAAAAAAAATTAATACACCGATACGTCGATGATCTTAATTTTTCGTCGAGTGAATCAGTTAATTGTAGAAACAGTATATATAGCTTCTGCGTAATGTTGAAAGTTAATGCGTGATTGAATGAGTCACCGGCTCATACGGAACAAACGAAAAACAGAGTAATTTTTCAGAGGCGTCTGTTGAATTTCGAGATAAAAGCTTTCTGAATTTGAGAATGTAATATGACAGGAAAGGGGAGATTGATGGAGATTTAATCAAACAAAATGGAATTTATGATTTTGCGAGAATGGGGGGCACTCTCGTATATTGTTTTATTACATATCCGATGCCAATTAATCACATACGAATCTCTCGACAGTCTCTCATGTTCGGATTCTGATAACAACATTCAACTCAACGTTGCAAAGCATAGATATACAGTGTTTAATAATACATTGTGTATAACGTGTAACATGGTGATATTCATATTATCCAATAAATTGTTCTTTATTTATCCCCTGTTGGCCTTATTATATGTCATATGTATATTTATATATTTATATTTCTTGTATTTATATATGTATACATGTATACCTTCGCAATAATTCGTTCATTCGAAGTGCTTCCCTTTAAGACTAGACGGTCAAGTATTGTTAGATTAATTCGTTCTTCCTTACCAGCTACATTCAAAATAACATCGTCCGAGGCTTCGTCGTTTTTTCTTCATCTTTCTCTCTCTCTCTCTCTCTCTCTCTCTCTCTCTCTCTCTCTCTCTCTCTCTCTCTCTATCTCTCTCTCGCTCTCGCTCTCTCTCTTTCTCTCTATCTCTCGTGTACTCTGGCTCATCCTCTTTGCACTGCAAACTACAGCTTTATATCGCTTATATTTATATTTTGTGTATTTACTTCTGTATTTACAAAGTTTCTTCGCGTCCTTTGCGCCACTACCTTTGACTCTTTTCCTGCTAATTACGTAGACACCACTAACTTGTTTTGTCGTTTTGCTTGATTAACACAGAGACAAGCAACGTTAAACGTGAAATTGAAGATAAAATCAAGAAGAAATTCATCTCCGACTCGAAGCGAGCATTCCCCGATTGCTCATGACTTTGATCGATCTTTGAAAAAGGAAACAACGGGTTGTAGGTTTTTGATTATCAATTGTTTTTTACATATTGTCACGGAGTGCAAGATCAACGTGAAAAATCTCACCATTCGGAGTGGGATTTTTCAGCTGAATCGAGCGTGTGAATGGAGGAAAGAGCGTTGGGGGGTGGGGGGAGGAAGTGGGTAAGCAGCGGAAGCCGGAAGAAAGGCGCCGACGGGGCCGGGGCTACAGTGGCAATGAGAGAATGAAGCTGGCTCCGGGGCGTGCGCAGCTATGGTGACGCGATTACCGCGGAGATCTCGCCGGTAAATCTGTGTAAGCCTCGAGAGTCCTTCCTTCCGTCCTTAATCCATCGCAAAGCCTCCGCGGCGGCTCTTACTTCTTGGCTGGTGCGCCGCTGAACCTGTTGCTCCACGCACAAACCGCACCGACCCCCGCTTCCCCCCTACGACCGGCGCGCAATGCAATGTCCCACCCGCGATACCTGCACTTGGCCCAATTTACTTTTTTCCCCAGCTCGGTAATTTGCGGTCCTCCCACTCCTTGAAACGAAACTCAAAACCCGTTGTTTTGGTAATGAGACGCGAACCATTCATTTGCGTCCACAGAAGCTACGATTCGGATTTTTATTTTCACGTCAGAATAGGACTTGGCAAGGCAGTTTCGCTGCGCAAAAAATGAATAAATCTTGGTTCGATTGTTATTACCATCTCAAAGATGAGGACGAGGCCTTTGAATCCTACAGCGGAATGAGCGAATCGAAAAGTGTAATTCCGACCTCCTCGCGTGACTTCTCGCCCCCACGGAGATTAGTTTTTCGCGTTTAGTGAAATCACGCGTGGATTAATCGGGAAATCGCCGGAGAAGAAACGACGCGTTGCCGGCCTCGTTAAAACTTGAGGAATCGGGAGCAGTAGGCCGACAGACAGACGGGACGCGGCTCGGAATAAAAGATCGTGATTATGCGCGCGGGCGTTTACGCGCGGGCGCTAGAATAAAAAAGCCGAGCAAGGGAAATCGGGCGCGTGGGGATAAGGAGCCACCGAGGCTCGCGGCGAAAAAGGAAAGGAGAAAAAAAGACAAATCAGCCCGGGGAAAGAGCGGCACGACGGGTTATTATAAGATATCGCGCGGCCTGTCCCCCGGGCCGAAAAACCTCGCGACCCCGGCGTGTCGCTCCTCTTTCTCTGGCCCGTTCGCTTCTTATATCGCGCGCCACTCGACTCTCTCAGGACTCTCGCAAATTATAATATTCGACTTTTTAATATTCGATCCCGCCAGCTCCCCGGGGCGGAATCCCGGCCGAATCTGACGTTTCAATCTCGAGTATCCAGATGGGATCCTCCCGCCGCGATCCGCCTCGCCAGCGGAGAAAGAGACAAACGCCCCGCGTCAAAATGTCCTCTTCTATCCCCCCTCGCCCCCCCCCACCCGATTCGTTTTCTTTTTCTCTGGACGGACTCTGTTGGAGATTGTGAGTCACGGGCCGAAGGAACCTCTGTCTCTCGAGCGCGCGCGCGCGTGCAAGGATTAATTCATCCGCGTTATTCGCCAGCGATATGGATATATATTGCGTCGGAGCTCTAGACGTTCTCGATTGCCCGGGAACGACTCTCGCGTTCTTATCGAACTACTCTTCGCTCGTCGACTCGACTTGTGCGTCTACGCCCGACGAACGAATTGCTTTGAGCGAGCGGCGCGCAATTCGATCGTGCAATTGCCATCTGATGCCCCGACGTCTCGGCAGCGTCGCGGCTCCCCTCGTTCGAGGCTGACCCGACACCGCGACACCGGGCCTACGAACCTTTGCATGGCTGGCTACGAGGAGAAGGGAGAAGCTTGGAGACACGGGGGAGGGGGAGCTTTTGGGGTCGAAAGATTGGCATTGCGGTTCGATTAGCTGTTGAGAAAAGGGCACAGACGTGCCGAATATCGACGACTTCTGTGTAGTTCGATTCTGGTCGGGGGGGCATATCGAAAAGTAAGACATATACTGTCATCGTCGGGATATTAAATTTGTTCGACTGTATTCGATACCGGCTGTTCAGTTCCATAACGAGTCAAATCCACTTACGATATTTTCGAAGAGAATATAAATTTGAAGTCGGTGCGATATGGTTCATTCGGACCTGAATGGATAAATACTTGATGCTTTATATCAACTATTTATCTATTGTTTGAACTACTATTTGAATAGTATGATTGAGACAGGAATTAGCACATTGTACAACCGATTTTAAAGTGATTGTTTTCGAAAATTTGGAAAATGTATTTGATTATTTATGGAACTGAACAGCCCGCATATATTGATGACAATTGAAAGAGATCAGTTTTTACATATAAGTAGTTTCAGAAATCTTGACGTTTTCTTTTGTAATCCCCAATGATACAGTTTTTGCAACTTCATTCGCTCTAAGAAGCTGGTTTCAACAAATTGATGTCTGCTTTACATTCGGGCACGACCAGAAAAGGGATCGCGTACCCTTCGCACGTACTGATGCGTAAAATAACGAAATATTGTATCTGAGCCAGGTATTCTAGCTGTACCAGTGAATTTGTAACCTTGTCAATTTTAATTTGCACGTATCGCTGATTTATTACGTTAATATGTATTTGCCGAAAAATCTCTGTAACATTTTCATATTTTGATATTTTGGTGTACCCTCGTGTACGATGTTGCGCGAATTTGCCCGTCACATTTTGTAAAAATATCAAAATACAGAGGAAAAAGTGTATAAAACTTGCTTTCGGGTGTAAAAAAGAAAAGCGCCCGAAATCCCCTTGTACACGGGAATTTTCCCTCGTATTGTCTCAAATTTCGAGAGACCAAACGATCCACAACTCCTGCGCCCGGTTTACATTTTAATCTCCATATACATATAAAACGTACAAATGCCCAGGCAGTCGGATGAAAATCGCCTCGAAATCCCCCGCGGATGGCGTGTCTTTCGGTGCCGGGCCAGCGGTACGCCGACGATGCACGAAGTTGGTGGAGAATCTCCGCGTTCCTAAAACTGCATTGCCACCGCCAGGTGTTCGACATATCGCCTCGAGAGCGTTTGTCGCATGCGATTGCGAGCGTCGCCCGGCGCCCGGGGGGTGGCGGAATCGAGTGATTTTCATCCGCAACTGCTGTAGACCGCACATGTACAGCATTGAACCCTGTGTAATGTTAAAGCTACCGCGGTGAGATGCACAGCGACGGGTGAAAATCCACACAAGGTCACACAACGAAACGTGAAAATCTAAGGAATAAATTGTACCCGATATTCTACCCTGGAGCTACTGCATTGATAAAAATACTATCGCGCTCGGATCGGCCGGTCGCGACAATCGTTATTGCTGTATTCACACGTTCACCGTTGCCACCGTGCATCCCGACACCGCACATACATATGTATATATTTATATATCGAGCCGAGCGAAAAGAGTCGCGCGCCAAGGACGCGAAGCAGCTGCACTACGTGTAACGCCGCTCGCCACCGTCGCCGTCGTCCTCGTCGTCGTCATGGTCGTCGTCGTTTACGTCGTCTACGTCGAGGTCGTCGTTGCATTATGCGTAATATGTTACATCGAAAGCAATTAAAGTCTCTTTCTCGATCGAGCGGTTTGGCAACAGCCGGACAGCTCCGCTTATTTGTTTTGCCCCGTTTTCTTACACTCCAGCACTGGCTGCCGCTGCGCTATGTCGTGTCTCTCGGGTATCAGTCGGGCGACTCGCCTGCGTCGCTGCGGCTTATCGGACGATCCGGACACTGATCAGTAGCACCAACACCAGTCCCCACGCCGTCCGCCTCGTTGTCGCCACTGTGAACACAAACGTTACACACAATTACAAGGCTACACTCCGCACGGCTCGTCAGCGACGTACTGACAAGTTTTAGATGAGTTTAGAAGATCTTCGTGAAATCCGAGCGATGTCGGCTCAGCGTGACATGTATATATCGGACAATCTTCTTGCTTTGATTGAATACTGACTTCACGCGATATTTTATTTTTTAGCAAAGCTATTCGATTTTCGAGAATGTAATAGTGCCAAACTGATGAATTTTCTGCGACGTTACAATGGCAAAGAATGGTATGAAAAGCTTAATTCGAAACCACACGGTAAGGGGGCGGCCAAGAGAACAGGAGGAAGCGAAAGGGACGTGTCAAAATAAAAACAACAAGAGTTTCGTCATGTCCAAATAGAGGATAGCATCGTTATTAATTATACTTGTCCGCACTTTGAAATGTTTCGACCGAGTAGAACTTGTTTTTCCACATGTGAATTTGATAACGGGAGAGTCGGTATAACGAGGCCATCAAAAGTACGCGTGGTATATGAACGCAGGCGGGAACTCTACCACTGAGACACAGGACACTCTGTCGTAGTATTGTTCGAATTGAATAATAGTCATTCCATGATCTTTATTTTATATCATACGATTCTTATCGGAAATCTGATTATGTGCGTGAGATGTTTTATTCAACACCTGATATTGCACGTGCATGTGCCTGTATTTATGTTGCTAAACCGTTTTCAATCCATTCATGGGACTGAATAAACATAAAATATATCCACAGCTCGATTTTTTCCACACGTATATCAATTGAATCTGTGCATGCATATTTCCAACGGACGAAAAAATAAGATATTTTAAGAACAGTTGAAAGTAACATACTGGTAGAATATTGTATGGGTCTACTTCGTATGAACAACTTTAGGAGTATCCGCTTCGGAGAGTTTGTACCCAATAGTGACATTTGATATTTTACCCTGTAGTTGATTAGCTTTTCATTGCAAAGTACATTTTTTATCCCAATTAAGTTTATCGTTTACGTGTTCATTGAAACCCGAGCGGCCGTGGCCTTTGATTTGGGAAACATAACCGAATCTAACATAGAGGGCATCATGATTGATGCCTTGAAATTCACTGACACAAAATCCAATGAAAATTTGTATGCGCCACCGATACTACATCATGCCGTGTAATTACCACAGGAAAAAAACTGGCGAAAAATTAATGCGACGAAGTCACGGGTCCAATGACTTTCGTAATGGAAAAAAAGAGCTAGATTTTTGATCAGCTCGAGGGATGTCGTCGGGCCGTAATTACTTATGGAATAAAAGTAAGAGAAAAGAGTCGGTTGTAATTATGAGTGAGCTTGTCCACGCGGAGAGACAGCAGCGAGTTGGTGCATGACTTTTCGCGACTCGATTCGCTCGTTTTGCAGGGCGAGTCGGTCTCGGGGAGGTAGCCTCGAGGAGGCGGAAAGTAGCTTTGCCGGAACTCTTCATCCGCGAGACGAGACGACGTGGCGGAGGAGAGCGAGCCGGAGTTATTCTTCCTGCTGGCTGCAGCCGCACCAGCCATTACCCCAACCACCCACCGAACTCTCCTACTCATCTCTAATTACGAATCAGAACCGAGCCACTGCGTCCCCCCCATCCCGGGTTCGACTCTTGCAGTCCTCACATTTTTCATAAGGCTACTCGGCAACGTACGAATGTACTGCACTCAGATTATACTCGCTGCTCGTCTTCCCTCCACTCGCTCGTTTTTTCTTTTATTCTCTACCCGGTATGACGCAGAGGCCAGAGCCGTCCGGATTATCGATTCCTCCATCTCGGGCTAAACGGTCGCATATTAATTCAGGCGAATAAAATATAAACGATTTGCGTTTCGTCGCAACAAGATCGAGCCTCGCGCGGTTTATTTATTTTCGTGGATCAAAGTGTAACTGCGAGACGTTCAGGCGCGATTATTGTTTACCGTTATATACTTTTTCGATTCCTCGTTGTTCTGAGCCGCAAATCTTTATACGCAACTATTATCCAGCGCGAAGACGTTGGCGGAGTAATCAGTGAAAATAACGGGTTATGGTCAGACGCGATCGAGCAAAAGTCATGTTACCGACTCGAAACATTCGATTTGAATTTTCTCGTGGGAATTGAAAAAATTAGAAAATACACATTTTGACGAATATGGCAAAATGCCGAAGGTCCCGCAAACAAAAAAATTTCTATAATACAATTGTCAAAACGAACATGCGTAAATATCGAGCTTATTTCTAAACTGACGGAAAAAGTACACAGAGTACTCGGTAGATTTTTCGAGTGCTGTCAGGTATATCTATATCCCGGTTTGCATTACTATAAAATTAAATTGCATTTGATTCTGAAATATCCGATTCCTCTCGTCAGATTTAGTGAAATAATTCACACCGAATTACCCGATAATTTCATTTGAATGTACGTCAGACTTTGTTTGCCAGGCCGTGGGAGAAATTATCGGCAAAGCGGTTGAGCTCGCGCGCGCGGGCGCGCGCTCTGCACTATCATTTCAAATTATAGCAAATCCATTAAATTAAAGCATCCACGTCGCGGAAATTGCTTCGAAAAGTTCCATTTGGTGAAGAAGGTGCGGGCACGAGGTATATAGGTGGGCGGGAAGGTTGAAATATCAGAAAATAATTCGATCCTCGATTCTTCCGGGAGAGTAGCGATGAAGAGCGAAAGAGAGCGAGAGAGTGTGGAGGGGGGGGGGGAGCGAGGGGGAGGAACTGCAAGGCGAGCCGGGCGCCCGACGCCCGGCGAGAGCGATTAATTTTTCATAGCAATTTTGCAGCAGCTCGCCCCCTTCTCTCATATCTTTCTCTCTCTCTCTCTCCCTCGGCGGAGTCTTGCTTTTGTTGCGCGATACTTTTTTCGGCTGCTGCCGCTGCGGACCCGAGACTCGAGACGCGAGACGACGCGCCGGAGGAGTTTTTACGCCGCAGCGAATTTTCCTCGCTCGCGCACATCCACTTTTCATCGAGCACCCGGATGATTTATGATTCCGAGACGAGATCGCCGCCCGCGGACGATTCGCTGTCGGCGACGCCGAAGACCAGCTGAGCCTTGCACTCTTCAGCCCGCTCGAGCGTCGCTTAATTGACGCGTCCAATTCGCACTCAGCTACTCCATGTCACTCGAGCGTCTAGACTCTTTTTCATCTGTTTTCACTTGCAACGAGGAATCTTCAAGGGGGAGGAAGGAATCTGCAACGATTCCTCACCGAGCGGCCCACAGGACGAGGACCTTTGCATAACTGTTGAGAACGCTCAATGGATTCCATTTGAAATTCAGATCATATTCCTCGTTGCAGTGTTTATTTAACGAACATCGATCGCCTCATGATCACAAACTTCGAATTACAGTGTTTTTCCATTGACAAACGGACTTTTCCTCGCGTACGGTAACGATCGATGGCATCGAAAAACTTGTACACAACAGCTACCCCGATCATATTAAAATTTCCGAAAATAATGTGATTGAAAGCTCGCGAACGAGTAGTTTCGAAGTTACAAAGCCTACTTTCGAAGTAACTAGGTTGAAACGTTACTCACAGTAGCTGCATCGATAATCCGTCATTCTGTGGCTTCTTTCATGCCGAAAACTCGAGAGTTACTCGTATAAGCCGAGGCGAGCACCGAGTCGCATAGTTCCCCGACAATCACCACGTGTACACGCGAGTACTTGGCCGTGTGTGCGCTAGCGAGCGTCGAAAGAATCCCAATCGTAGTGGGTAAAAAAATGCGCTCCCCGGACCAGAAGGTAATTTCGACTCGAGGCTCGACGAATGTTGCTTCGCCCCGGAGCAAAGTAATACGTGGGCTGAGAGGCGCGCGGGCCGGGCCGGCAGTTAGCGCGCGAGATGCGCGCATATCTGGGGATGTTTGCGCGCGCGCACGCCGAGTCGTGTTCGCACGTAGACCCGGGGAAACGCGAATTTGTCAGGAGGTCGGCGGGGGAGGTGGAGCGCGCGCGAGCGCGGGGGAGAAAAAGTTGTCGAAGAAATGAGAGGAGCACGAGGGAAATATCCAATGTAGCTCTCGGGTCTGGTGGGAAATCCCCCCGGGGCTTCCGGCTCGCTCGCGGACGTGCGTCGGATGTGCAAGTTGCCGCGCGCTAATTTAAAACAAAGGGCTCGAGGCCGGAGGATGGAGCGCAAAATCCAAAAGAGCAGCGCCGACTTTCTTCTGTATCTTGGCTGCACCAGCAGCAGCAGCAGCTCGTACGTCCGAGTTTTTTTTTGCTCGCGCCTTACCGATAGACCTCTCCTCCTCTCTCCGCGCGGCTCATCACTCATCCCTTTTCCCCGACACATTTTATTCCAGCATTTTGCCCGCAACGAAAATTTCCACCCAGTTTCTAAATTCTCGCGCGGCAATATGAGCAAGTGCTCTTTTCACCTATCTCACGACAGTCAACTGCAGCCGCGAATCCGAATGAGCTTCTCCTCTTCCGAGCGGTTGGCTTCTAGTTGTGAATGAAAGCATCCCAAGCAAACCCGGGCCGTATGCGCTTTTCCACCGGGCCGTTTGTCATTATTCGGAGGCTCGGCCCGTTTGAAACGCAGCCTTGTTTTTTTCTATTTTTCATGATATTTTTGAGATAATATTTTTTTTTGCATTTACCATGATTGGCCGAGTACTCGAGCTTGCGTTTCTTGTCGACGTCGTTTGCCTTCTGCTCCGACTTGCCAACCTCGTTCAGGTTGGATTGTACTTTGTTGCCTGTAAAACAAAAGAGAAAAGATACGTTTGATAATCGAATATGGATGAATCAATGAATTGGCATTGTGGAACCAGCGCGGTGAATCGGCACGGAGCCACACGCTTGGGCGATCGTGGAGTTGGCGCGGAAGCTCGACTTCGAGCGATCGGTATTCCTCGGGCGTCGGGTATAACTCGCCGCTCACGTAGCCCGTGTTCTAATCCCTCCTCCCTCCTCCCGCAGGAGAAGTCACTAAGTCAGGCTTAAGAGCGAGTCACGGTCGGCGAATTACGAATCGCGCGCTTGCGCTCGATGTATCCGCGGCGTGCGGCAAACAGACACAAAGGGACGTGCGACGAAACCGAAGATGTTTACGCCCGAGAGCAGGGAGAAGACGCGGCGGCGGCTGCGCTTAACTATGGTGCGCCAACTCCTTGGGTAAACACAATTCCATTACCCCGCGCAGCGACGAATGGAAATTTTAGCAGCTGGGCCGTTATTCCGAGCTTGTTCGGCTCCCGCCGCAGATTTTCCTAGTCGCGCGCGCGCCGCTTGACTTTGACGCACAGCGCGAGTCTCGCGAGCGTCAACAAGACCATGATCAATCCTGTGTCGCATGTGTCTGCCTCTCTGACAGCCCCGTTACGTGGCGGAATGGTCGGAAATATATCTTATCGAAAATTCAATCCAACGTTTACGTGTTGTGTTCTTTTTTTTCGGGGGTACGTTTTTTCGTAACCTTCGGTCTTATTGAAATTGTTAGAAAGTTCAATCTTGAGGGCCGAAACGGTAGAAGTGGAAATTCAATTCGTTTATATTGATGCGTGGGATTTCGACAGCCAGTTTTGTTGGTCACGTCGGGCTGTTTATTAAAAAAAAAAAAAGAAAAACAGATCCCTGTGCAGCAATCATCCCCCGAGTAAAATTTGTGAACCACAGCTGTTTTGATGCTTGTCTCACTGAGACGTCGGAGCAAACAGCTACTCAGCACCGACAGATAGCATGGCGATACGACTGCCCGAGACACAGCGTCAAATAAAAGTGAAACATAATGGTAGAGATCGCTCCCTTGTATAAACTATTTTGATGGCAATCTAACCGTTTCTCGAGTAATCTGTTTTGCTCCTTAGATACGCGGCGCTTCTCATTTTCACGTAATTCTATGCAAGTGGATATATGCAACGTTCCTCGTTCGAGATGTAACGGGACTGGTAACGATTTTCCTATTCATTCATTGCATTCAGAAATTCTTTCTTTCAACGATCTTTTTTAACAACTTCGAGAAAAGTTATCACTTCACTATTTCTATTGAAACTACTTCGATTCTGAAAAGATAATGTTTGGAGTTTACTCGAGAAGCATGAGCTTATAGACAGTTCTCATGATAATTGTTCTCTGATGATAATTATTTTTATCAATTCTACGTTATTATTATGGGAAAATTTGTCTGGCAGTGACATGGCTCTGTACTTCGAAATAATAGGTTCGAAATAATATTGCGTTCATGTTGCATGGAATAGTTCACCAAGAAATTCAAAATTCTCTCTGAACAACCCAGTATTTGGTACTACATATTTTACATCTGACTGTTACCTCAAGATTGCATGTTTGAACACGATTTCACGTATATAGTTGGTGAATTTTGCAGTTGCATTCCTGAAAATAACCCCATCACGAAGTTGAAAAGAAGCGACAAAGGTTCTTTTTGGGCTTGCAGTGATAACTCTCAAAATTTCTACGGAGCTTTTCATTCAATGCCGCTAGTCGTATTTTCTTGCGCGTTCAAATGTATTCTATCAATTTCAAGGAGCGGCGAACAAAATCGGGGTGCATTCGATTTTCAAGCGTAAACCGTTTGCGTCGCTTACACTCTCGTTTCCGAGCGAACATACGAATCTGCAACAAGCGAAATCAGTCAATCAAACTGGGCGAAAACTCGCGGGCTCTCGGATAATGGGCTGGGGAGCAAAGTTTGCATCGCTCATCGGGGAAATGGCGAAACAAGGTGAATTACCAGGGCCACTTGAGACCGCGGACAATAGCCCGGAAACAGACTTATCCCCGGCGGCTATTTGTTATTGGACGCGACAAAACAATGCGGCCGAAAACCCCGCGGTGGGGGGGGGGGGCTGGTCGAGGGCAGATAAAACAAACCGACGGTGGCGTCGGCTATCCGATAACACTTTCTTAATTGCGAGCGAATCCGCAAATGAGCTCGTTACCACCGCACGCGCGCGGCTAACTAGCCGGGAGGGAAGGTCGACGGGAGGGGGGAGGGGGCGGCAGGGTGTCCGTTATGTAGCCGCGAGCCAATGGGTACGGCCAATGGATACTAGAGCCAGACGTCGGCCCATGCAAATGCCGGCCAAACAGCGTATAGACTGTTTGGCCGCGGGCCTACGCGTTTGTCCCCGCGGATACACACCTGCCGAGCTCCTCCGAGGCGCCGTTTAATTATTTGCTTTCAATCAGCCGGGCCCTGATTGTTTCGCGTGCGAGCAGCCAAACGCATTGTTCGACCTACCGGGTGAGTCCCCATTGTACCCCCTTGCTCCCCCCCCCGTCGCCTGCACTCTTTGCGATCCGCGTTTTTCGTAAATGCGCTGTATGCGCTCGAAGTCGAGTTCACAATGTTTCAAGGAAATTGTAAACGGCTGTATTTATTAATTCAGAAGCTAGAGTTTCCGGCTAATGGACGGGTGAATTTTTTGTTCGAGCTATATCAGTCTTGCATGAGAAAAACACACTAAATATTACGGCCGAAAATGCTTGCATCAAACAGGACACCTTTCGACCTCAGCCGGTGAGTTCTAAAAATGTTGACTCGATTGGGAGACTTTCCCCGGTTTGACTGGTTGAATTTCAAATTTTCAAAAGCCATCATTCATAATGGCTCTAGAAGTAAACCAAAATCCACTGGAGAAATGCGAGCTGAATACTTGAATATTTTACGAAAGGGATTTGCTGCTCTCGGAGATTGGATCTATCGCCGTTATTATTCTCGTAAATACCATCTTCGATGTTCCGAAAACATTATTTACCGCTGAACAATTACGACACACGTTTCAAATTCAACTTTGACAAATCCAAAGAAATTATACTTATACTATAAATAAAACTTGGTAAAAACTGTCGAAAGAGTCCATGAAAACCTATATACGAGTACCTTACAACGTATCAATTATGCGATCCGCTGGGGGAGGTATCGCGCCGACACGACAATACGGCGAGAACTGGAAAATAATCCACGCGGGCCGGGCGAGTGATTAATTTTTAATGAATCGTGCGACGTCCGCGACGAGCCATATTGTTCTCGGCTCGGGACTGTTTAATTTTGGAGCTGGTTATATCGGTGGCCGGAGGGGGGGGGCAGGGAATGACGATCGTTTCGCCGAATCATAATTTACAAGTCGATCCGTTCTCGCGACCATTCTAATTAAACTGTCGTTCTGGCACGTGGGCCACGGCTATTTGATTAAACGGCCGATAACGGGGTTCGCCATCGCAAAAGCGCCATTGTCCGTGTGCGTATATATGTATACGTATACGCGTGCGGATATATTTACGCACGGCCCAGCTAATGGACGGACTCGCTGAGGTATTGCGGGCTCCGGTGTCGCTGCGTTTACAAGCAAAATAGCTCCGGGCTGTAAGTACACACCGGTCCGATGCTATGATTTTTTTCCCTCTCAATTTTTTTTCCAGACGGTCATCGCGAGCTGTGCGAGGCACAAACGAGAACGTCGAGGAAATTCGAGCCCGGATTGATTTATAGAAAATAATAGAATACTATAGCGCGCGGTATGAAACATTAGTGAGTTGAAATTATATATTTCTTGCACTAGCTTTAGAAAGTCGACGTCTAGTTGTAGGGTTTGTTATATAAATTGTCGTTATTTTTTAAAACAGATGAGAAATATGAATGAAGATAAGTTTGTCTGAGCACTAGACTGTTCTTCTACAGTATTCACATGAGCTTATGCGAAATATTTTCAGTAAGATAAGAATGTCCACGAGTGCAAGAAAATGCAATACTGACATAAGTGAAATTAATTCAATTGAGTTCAACGAAATTACCTGAATGTAATTCATTTTGACTGCTCTATTTCAACGGTTTAAAGAGTATCATTGAGGTGTAGAATGATTTCTTTGAGGCTCTAGCCGCAGTGTTTCGTGAGAAATGTTAAAAGCATCTAGCGCGAGACGAAAGAAAGCCTAATCTGGACCTATGAGTGATGTACACCGTGGCTTTGCCCGGCGGAAGAAAATAATGCCAATTACGCTGCAGATAAAATAATGCCAATTACGCAGACAAAGATTTTGAAGGATTCGAAAAAAAACCATCCCGCGAATCTGGCTAATTAATTGACGAAGCTCCGAGCAATTAAACTAAAAGCGAATCGTCAAAGGGCCGCGTCGCCGCGGCTGGTATCAACAGTTGCGCTTTTCTGTTACCGCGGTGTTAAAATAATTAACATCGCTCGTGACAATTTCCATGGAACGAGCGGCCTCGTCGGCGAACAAAGCAGTGCCACGCCGCCGGGACAAAAGTGTCGTTTGCTCGCGGCGAGAAGACGAAAAATATTGTGTACACGTGTACACAGCCGCACACGCGCGCGTACAGAGCTCGAGCGCAGTGTCAGTGGTACGGCTCCCCCGACGGACAAGTCAGTTGGGGCGCGCAAGCGAGAAACTGCAACAAGGACTGGGGCTTGGGGGGGGGGGCGAGAGTTTGCGCGAGCGAGGAACATTAATGCCACCCCGCGGACCGCAGATGTTGCGCCAATTACAAAGCTCAGCCCACCAGAAGTGCGCCCCGAGACTTAACCTCCGGCCGGGCCGTGTTGTGTGCCCCCTTCCTCCCCTCCCCGCGCCCAGTTAGAAGAGGGAGAGAGGGAGAGAGAGGAAGTTGCGCCGACAACAGCCCGGGGACTGATATTAGATTAGATTAGATCCGGTTTATTGTTTTACGGCCTGACAAAAACACGACGACGCGCTTGGGGATTGAGCGCACTCCTCGGCCGATGTGTTATTCCCATATACGTTTCTCCCATGACTGCCCCGTTGCCAATCGATGCGCACGTGTTCATTGCCCAAAAACCCTCAAATTATCAAGATTCAACGTGGTACGATTTGTAACACGGTGATTTCTTTTTTACATTCTTTTATCTACACATAAATTGTCGAATGATTTACATTAGCATACGCGGCCTCTGTTAATACTCGCTCCGGATTCCGTTGAAATTAATATTCTCGCTATTTTCGTAGTAAAATCATAACATTCGGTCGAGCCTGATTTAGCGATTTTGAATGCATGAGCTGCTTAACATGAGTTCAAGTGGACCTCGAATGGTCTCTGCGAGCTTTGGTCGAAAATACCGAGTTGTTGCAAAAGAAAAACGGCTAAAATAAGCACTAATTTGGAGTTGGAAACGTCGAATTTTACTACTCCTAGCCCGAGCCCTTGTTATAATCTCTCCACGTACGCAATGAAAGTCACAAGGAAAGATCAGTACAGGGGTACAGAGCTATAGAGCCGAGCTCGCTCGGGAAGAATCTCAAAAAGAGTCTCGGGGTGGCTTTGTTTGGGTCGCGTGTGCGCGCAAATTCAATACCAATACCGCCGAGTGTACGAACATATAAGACGCGCTCCGTAGATATATACACAGGAGGGTCGTGTTGCAGTTTGGCGCGCAGCTGCGCGTTATTATTCTTGTCTCTGACCGGTTGAGCCGCGCGTTATTAGTGTGCCGCGCGGCCCGTTAGCATAAATGAAATATTGATACGCGCCCGGGCGCGCGACACGTCCGTCAGGCGGCTTGCGTTTTATCAACGAGCCGCGCGCTCGTCCCGTTTGGTTTAATTCGCGATCCAGCCTCGACGGGTCTATCGCTAGTAGAGCCGGGCGTTTTCCTCCCCCGAGGCTACCCCGCCAAGAAGGAGGGGAGGGGGGCTCGAGCCGAGCACAGCCAAATGAGCTGGAAAATTGCTCAGCCGCGTGCGAGCGAGGGTATTCATGTGGGACTCGATAAAAGCGCGACCAGTTGCGCTTACCTTTCTTCTTGTCGCTGTGAATGGTCAACGAGCTTGGGTTGCCGTACACCGAGTTGTTCAGCTCCGACGAAGATTCCCACTCTGCAATGCAACCAGACAAGGTGTCATATTCCCACGCGTTGTGTGCAATTTTGATTGCGCGGCTCGATAAGCCGTGTATATAGCGTCCACCCCGGCTGACGGCTGTGCATGCAATTCGTCCCTAACGCCAGCTACCGCCGGGGTGATCATCTCAAATATCACTTTTGTCGAGTGTAAAATTCGCCGGACAAAAGTGATGTTCCAATGCAAGCGAGTGCGGATGAATTTCAGAGTGGAAATTTTTACCGTACACTCGTTACCGCGGCGAACTATCACTTGTATTAAGTGAGATTCACAAATTCAACTTTTCACTATAATCCAGGAAAATATTCACTTCTGTCTAATCTCTACGCACGGCGGTGAGAATTTCCTCGCGATCCGCTCTCAAATTCATCCAGCCACTTTCGCAGTGTAATTTCACTCTCATACAGTACGTTTTTACTGCGAGGATATTCAAGCGAGTCGTTAGTACACGTACTCGACAGCTACATTGCGGGTAAAATCCCACTCTAAATCGTACTTCAGAGAATCGATCATGACCCATATCTTCAATTTTGCGGTGAGCCAATTGAAGGGAATCGCTATTTTAATTTTGATTCATATGATTTCTTCCAAATTGCTTTATAAAATACGACTGAACTACAAACCATCCTTAACTTATGCGCTCGGCCGAGGTATGATTAAATTATCGATGATTATCCAAAATTCAACTTTTGATGTTCTCTGAAATACGATCCAACGGAATCAATTTTCTCTCCGATTCGATAAGAAGAATCGGTTTATTAATAGGGTTTTTCTTTAATCACAAGCGGGAGCAAAGCATAGGTCGTAAAACCGGGCTAATTTTGGGAAGTTTACGCTCGTTTGAACCAGCACGCTGACACACACACACACACACACACACACACACACATACTATTTATATAATTATTCCAGATATCAACAGTCCTTTCGACACTCGAAACTAGTAATTTTAGTCAAAACAGTTAATCCTGATTGCAAAGACCTTTTACAAAGCCAGTCCAATCAGTGTTGCGAATTGTTCAAAAGAAATAAAATATTTCAAACGAAGTCGTTCCTTCAAGCGTCATTGTGAACATTCATCGTCGGAATCCGGATTCCAAATTGAAATGTGAAAATCTAATTTGACACGTCATCAAGCTACGAGAGAAACTCAATTTTTCCATGTTTCATTGTTCACTTATCAAATGCCTAATTCAGAGCTGCGCGTGAATGTATTCAGGCCTACACGTGTCCGACCACTTCGAACTTGTTCTACTTGGCGCGTTGATTTATTCTTCATTGAAGCCTCATTTATATAGTGCGGGTGGCTCAAATTGCGCATCTCGGGCGAGATTGACAACGTGTTGAAAGTCGCCCAGCACTATGGCGTCGAGCTAATATACCGCAATTAATCGCGTAAAATGCCCGACCACGATAAAAATCTCAGGGACAAATCAATACGTTCATTTTGTAATTCGGTAAAAAGACCATAAAACATGAAGCCTGAGCAAGTTTATAGGAGCGTTGGAGCGGCTCGTAAACCAGATCGAGATGCATTATACGACGTTGCCGATAAATCATCATTATTACTTGCGGCGCTATTCTGTCCGAATTACCGAGGCCATTAAATTATCAAGTGTAAACTCGGCACCCGATGTAAACTCGATGATTTCGAAATATTGAATAATCCGCGCGGGCTCGGATGAAACGAGCCGGGGTGTGCGAGGTGTGGGGGGAGGGGAAAGCCGGGGCAGCGGAACAAGAGGACAAAGTACAGAGAACATTGAAAGTGAGAGAAAGCACACACGCACACGCACGCAAACAGGTATATAGTATGTACAGTTTATGCATATAAGAGGTGTTATCTCACCTTTGTTGGGCAGCTCGGTGGTGACTGGGCTCGGGCTGGTGCTGGGTGGCGCGGACTCTGCAATAAGCGAAACAACACACGACTTTATAAATATTTAATTAAAATCTCCCCTCGTGCCTGGGCTGCTGCCGTTCGCGCGCTTCGGCTCCCTCTATCTCTCTCTCCCTCGCTCTCTCTCGCTCTTTCTCTCTCTCGTATATACGTATGCGGGTACACGAGTATACGTATAGGCGCTCGCGCTCAGCCAAAGGAGCAAGCGAGACGAAACTTATACGCCGAACCTGCCTATATCTCCGGCCTCCACCTGTATACATGTATGTATGTATGTGCCCATATATATATATGAATGTGCGTACAGCCACTCATTTGCATATGCATGTGCGTGGAGCTGCTGTGTTTATTTATGGGCTGTCTGTGTATATATGCGGCGTGCACCAGTGCGTTCGTTTATCTCTGTCTACTTTCGCCGCGCCCCCTCAGCTCTCTATTGATGTACAATACATACATACATACATATAAAACATGTGCCCAGTGGGTGAGTGAACAGTTATACTGTGCGTGAGACAAACAAAGAGAGAGAGTGAAAGAGTGAGAGTGAGAGTGACTAGCTTACTTTTCAAGACGGCTCACTTGCGGTTGTCCACCACTAGATCGTGTCCTTTTTTAATGTGCGCTTTACTCGCGCAATCACACTCCCGTGTGCCTACGCTATCATCTCGCTGAATGCAAAGAGTGACAACCAATCAATTACACAGACGTTCAATCTTACTTCAGTCAACGTTTCACGAGTATTCATGGAGTTTTCGAGAATCGAAGGGACACTGGCGCGATCGGTTTCTCTACTTGTCCCGTAGCAATCCATTCCGTATGAGGTTTCATGTATATCAACGATCTTTACACTCTATTTAAAAATTACTATTTACCAGTACAAATTGCACAACTGAAAAATACAGTAGATTTTTACTAGAAAAAATGGTAAAATTTCACTAATGTTTCAGTAATTTAGTAACAATTTACTATATTGTATTGTCAATAAATACTATTTTGTATCAGTACTATTTTGTATTTTGTTGCATACGTGCAACTATTAAATAGTAGTTGTTTTACTATTTCAGATTCAGAGTGTACGGCGCGTTCCACGTAATTATGTAATTATGTATCGGGTGAGTTATTGAAATAAAATGAAGCGACATTAAGTATGTCGATACAAGGTTCTCGAACTTTTCTACGAAAGACGATCGCTTTGAATATTTTCTGATGCGCACATCGCAGCACGGCTAGATCCGTTTGGAAAAAATATCCCACGAAAGTCTGAGTAATGGGTCGCTATATCGGGTAGCGGATGAAATCACCGGGGGGGGGGGAGGATGGGGAGGATCAGAGTTGAGTTGTCATTATGCATAATTTAGAGTAGATACACGCGAGGCTAAACAATAGCGAGCGACGGGGCCGTGGGCGTGTATAATTTGATATGTATGAAAACGGAAGCTCGCGAGGAAGTGTGTGTGGGCGTGTGCGTATGTGTGCGAGGGAGAACGGGGCCGAGAAGTTGAAGCGCGCATCGAGCCAAGTTTGAGATCGGAGGCTCGGAGGTGGGGCCGGGGCCAAGTTATGCGTGACTTCCGGCTGCACCGCGAGCCTCTTCGACGCGCTACTCTCGTCAGCGGAGTAAAGCAGCGCCGAAACCAGCCAAATTATGGATAGCGCACCACCTGTTACCAAGCCGCTACTCCTGCTCTCCCCCACCCGTTCTCCCATGTCCTCCCCCGCCTCTCCCCGCCATCCCACCGCCTCACGTCAACCGCCCCAACAACACAATCAAGCTCAATCCGAATTCCGTTATTCATACGCTACGGTTTTTTCTCCTTCCAGAACTCACTGCCCCGAGTTTGTCTGTCTGTCTGTCTGTCAGCGGTGGCATGGAATTAATTAATGCCGAGATGAAAATCTGCGCTCACAGATTCATCCCCGATGGCAACGCAATATTGCGAAAGAATATTCGTCAATTTTTTTTCCAATTTTATTTCGTTGTTCTAAGGTACGCGTGTAAAATGAAGCCCAGTATACCATACGAGCACCGCCCTTCGGATCTCGTATGATATACGCGCATCTACAGCAGCGTCGCAATGTGGAATATTGTTGGTGTCATAGAATAATATGGAAAGAAAATATTTTGACCGTCCGCGGACGTTTACATCAGTTTTTGAACAGTCGTTGGTTCGATTTTTTTTAACCGAAACATTCCATGAAATTTCTCTTGGGGGTGTCAGACTTTGTTTTCTTTCTCGAGTGAACTCTTTAATGGCCACCACCTAAATTACTGATTTTTCTCTCGATTTTGCAAGTCTAAAGACGATATTTTGTAAACGCGATTTTTCAACGCAGAGAATCCAAAATTCAATGTAGCTTGGCCAATTTTGAAGATCCTATATTCCGGCCTTTCATTCGTCACTAGCAGGCAACATACTTTAAAGCAACGCAACACAGTGTCCGTTCAAATTGCGTGAGTCAGGTAGGTCTCGCGCAATTTTCACGGCTGTCTCAAAATATGTTCTCCCTACGAAAAATTATCACTTATTTCGTTTCGTTCGACGTGCGAAGCCGTATTTTCGTAAAGATTATTCGCTCGTTTGAGTTTTATTTTTTTGTTCTTTTGTCGGAATGGCCGAAGAGCCGTTGGCGTATATAACCAGCTTCGGGGATATATGGAGCTTTTAGCGGGCGTTAATGCCGCTCCAGCGGAGAATACGTTCGGCCCGCTAATCGCCTAATGAGGATTTCGCTGCTGCCGAGCTCGGCCGGGCCCATTTAATTATCATCGATGAATAATTACCGCCGACCCACTGCTCGCCACTCGATAAATCTAAGCCGCACAGCTCGCCGAGCGAAAGTCGCTAGTCCCGCGCGCCTCCAAACGTTCCTCCCAGGCTTCGGACTAATCCGAGCGCCGCGAGCTGTTTCTACTAGATGGAACAAGATTTATTCGCCGTCTTTCTTCGTTCAAAGTCCACCCGGCGTTAAGTCGAATAGACGTTTTGATCGGTTGCAATTTTAATACGTGCTTCGAGATACCATTAATCGGGATCAATTTTCCGTGCATCCATCAAGTCCTTTGCCTGACGAGATTCATTTGAATGACTGAATTTGAACGCGAACTCGACTTGATTACGCGTAAAATAGCTACGAGGGAAATATTCATCGGGAGCGACAGCTGTTTTACATTATTAGATAGATAGATAGCCTATAACATCAGTTATGTATTCCACGATCAGATCTCAGTTTCGCAGAAAAGCAAATCGAATGAGTAATCCTTGACTTTATTAAATCAGACATATACCAATATCGACTTTCGTTGCGCAGTCTTATAAGATCGATATGCCGCAACAAATGCGTGTGCAAATTGTGGGCGAATCAAGACTCGATGAGCACACGCATCGAACGAAATCCGTGCAACGCGTCGACGAGCGATTGGTCTGGACTCAGGGGGTGAGAAATTGGGTAAGCGCGCGGCTGAAGAGGCTTGGCCCGGTGCGGGTATAGATATCGCGCTCCGGAGAGAGCCGCTGCGCGCGCCATATAATGTGCGTGAGCCGAAGAGTACGGCTCGTTAGCCCGCGGTGAATTCATTCATCACGCGGCCGGAGCCGGAGATGTTGGCGCGAGACAAAGCCAGCCCAAGACGAAATTGCAGCTACGCGCATCAGCGGCCCGCCATCCAGTTAGACGGCGACTTTTCACTTTTGATTTATCGCGCCAACTTTTATTCCGCCCGTTCGCTCGCCTCGCCTCGCCTCTCCACAGCCCCCTGCCCCCCCTCGCTCCCGCGCCCAGCAGATATTAAAACCCGTTGTCCCGGCCATTTAACTTTGCCGCTCGCTCGCGCGCTGATTGATGATTGGTTCCTGCCGCCGCGCCGCGCGCTCCAAAACCCGATCAATCGGCCCGCGCGACACTCAGCCGCCGCCGCTGCCACCGCCTCCGCCGCGCACTCACTGCAGCTTTGTGTAGCAATGTGACCCGCGGATACGACGTGTCGACCTTTCACCCGGCATATCAAGTTCTGTATAAGCGACGCTCCATCCCACCTTCTGATTCAACGTGTGGGCCAGTAGGGTGGAAGAATTTCTAACGCCTACTTTTTTACATGTGCATTGCATGTAGAATAAGATAACATATTCATACCGTATCTTTTATCATCTTTCGAAATGAATAAACAGGGAAATATAGACGCTGGAAGTTTCCGTGATTTCTTTCATATACTACAATAGAAATGACGTCACATCGTTACTACCGGTATGACCGTCGTGCGTATTTCACCCTTTCTTATTAGCCCGAATTATGATTGGATCGAAAAAAAAAATTAATATGACTTAATTATTCTTGCGCGTACTATTGACTCCTAAGATACAAACAAGTACAGCGTAGTCTTCCCTATTATACATGTCTTTGCGCGAGCTCATTTTTATCTCCGATGAGTGAGACGTAACGCATTTGCAACGAACTATTGCTACGATTGATTATACTATACATGGAATTAGTTTCCCGATTCATTATTTATCCGATATAATATTTATATATCCTGATACGGATTAGTATAAATACTCTAGAGTACAGGGGTACTGCAAACTCACACGACTGACAATTCAATCAGACGATTGAGGTGTGGTTGAAGGATATATATACAGACGCTGTCTGCGGGGCAACTTGTTAGAAAGTTGATCGGATCGCGGGAAAGCCGACGAGAAAGAGAGAGAGAGAGAGAGAGGTCCCGACCATCGCGAAACTACCAAACAAATTTTCTTAGCTACGCGGGCGCGCCAATGTGATTATCTACAGTGGCTCATCGCGGGTGAAACTTACACGAGGCGCGCGGCTGCGGCGCCGAGAGATAATTGTCCGCGCGCATTGTTAAGTCGTTTTCCCGCCCCTCGTCGAGCCTTCCTTCCTTCCTTCCCGTACCGCCACTGTTCAACTTTCTACCCGGCGCCCTCCGACCTTTTCTTCGTTCTCGTGTATCAAAGTCTTTTGTCGCGCCCGCGTGGGGGCCTGCTCTCTCTCCATTAGATCGTCGGAGCCACAGAGGCCGGCGCATGGGCGTTTGTTGCTCGTTCGTATATACGCTCGATTTGGGAAGTTGCGCGACGTTACGGCCGTCGCGGATAGTATATTCGATGAACCGACCGAATGCGCCTCCACCGAGTCTATCGTATACTCGCGGTCTACTTTTTATGGGCGAACGCGAGTTGGGGAATGAGCCCGCCGATGGGATCCAAAACTCATTCGACCCGATTCAAAAGTGAATTCGTATCCGCTTTCGGGAAACGACGAGTCATTTTATTAGCGAGTGTAACTGCTCTTGCCGACAACTTCCGAGTTGGCAGCCCACGGCTGCACAGCCAGACAGAGAAAGAGAGACAGGGAGATCGAGTGAGAAAGAGCGCAACTGACCGTTTGCTCTTAGCCTCTCGCGCTTTGCCTCTAACTTTATTTTCAACTACGGTAATAAGCTATTCCGAGGAGAACAATTTCGTCCGGTTTGTTCTGGCCGCGACTTTGCGATCTACTTCTCTGCTTCCGACTATTATTATGCAATTTTCTCTCCCTTCCTACAGCTGACAGAGCTATGAATATTTCAGGCATTTTTGTGTCTCTCTCGTGAGGTTTCGTATAATCCATTCATTAGCGTGTTGCACCTCGAGTATCGCGCTAAGCGATCTCAAAATTATTGCCTCGCCCGTGTCGCTATACGTTTGGAGAATTTTCTCCCGCTTGGATCGACAAGGTCGACAAGGTGGCAAAGCAAACGAGACGGATTGCCAATTTGAGGGAGGAATTGAGTCGAAACGTCTCGCAGAAATTCAGTTGGAGCCGAGCAGAATCATAGTAATTCACTTTGTACTCTCGATAGCTGTTGGTGGATCTACTCAACTGAGCGTTTTGATTGTTCAAAACTCATTTCTTTTGACGCGTATTTTTTACATAAAAAGTGATGGCCTGTGAAGTGAAGCAAGTTAACTCGTGATTTGAGTTAGATATAAATATCATGCTAGACTACCAGGTGTAGAAAGACTAGGTTAGGATTAATAAGACAGATCTTCTTTGGTTATGGAATAATTAGTTTCGGTCTGTTTTGTCAAGAGTAGGAAAAGCTAAGAATCGTGTGTATTGAGGCCCTTATAATGATCAAATTTATTTTTCAAAAATTCAAGAATATATTCATATAAGTTTGACAAATGAACATATATGTTGGGATTTATTGATGAGTATACGTATGTGATAAAGATAATTCCCACGATGAAATTCCAGTATACACTAATTGAAATATAATTTCTAACAATGCGGGAGTACATTACGCGTAGCGCGTTTGAATTTAGCTATGTATAATGAAATTAAAATGACACTGGTATTTGGTATAAACTACGAACGCTTGAAAAAAAAAGAAAAACCGAGCTGAAAAACAAGTCCGTGACTGGCATGGCTATATACACTGCTCTGTTTGTCAGAGACGACCGTGTTCGACTGGGTAAATCGAGAAAGAGTGTAATTCGAATCGACGTAGAAGCGACGCGTTTTGTGATTGATCATAAGAGGCTGCGTAGTCGGGTAAGAGCTGTCGGATCATGGGATATCGGGGCACGGCGAAAAATGAGGAGGGCACGAGCGGCGGGACAAGTTGACGAATGTGTGTGTGTGTGTGTGTGTGTGCTCGCGCGCGCGAGAGAGAGAGAGCGAGGATCGAATCGCGTATGCAGGCTGCAGCAGCAGGGAACGAGAGGAGGAAAAGAAGGGGAAGAAGGGAAAATAGCTGAGCTGGAGCTGGGCGCGGGTCTGAGGTGGCGTGCGCGGGCCGATGCTGTCCGAGGGCGGAGCAGCTGCAGATTAGTATGCGGCGGCTGTCACTCTGCCGCGGCCCGAATACTCTAGCGCACGCAGACCGTTAATTTTCCATCTCGTGACTCCAATCAATCTTGCACCACGTCAGCGGCCCTCTCCCCCCCATCCGCCCAACCACCCCCCATCTTCCTCCCTTTTTGTCTTCGACCCGCGCGCATGCAGCTCCTCCACACCGCTCCTTTGTGTTGCCGGCGCGAACCGGCCCCCGCGAGCTCCAGCCGCACATTCAAATGATTCCGCCGAAGCGCCGCGCCCTTTTCTCGCCAACTCTTCTTCCCCGGCCACCCGCCACCTCACGATTAATCATTAATCGCGAACGCGCGAGGCGCACACAAAGCTTCGCGATCGTATATGACGCGAGCCGCCAACTTCGTCCGGACTTGCCGCAAATGCTTTCCTCCATGCCCGTGCGCACTTATTCAACGTACTTTTACAGCTTGAAGTCAGTCGGTACGATGGAGTCGTTTTTGACGTTTTCCATTCGATCGCTTCTCAAAAATCATCGGATGCGATTTGCCTCGCATCCGTGCAATCCTGTCCGACGCAATGCAGCTGTAATGAAAAGTATCGACAGCTAGCGCGTGCCCAACCGAAGGGCTTCTCGCTTCTCCCAGAAGGAGTACACCGTAGAGTTCTTGCGGAACATTGTGGGTGCATGAGCAAATAATACTTTTTATTGAAATTTATAATTTATTACGCCCACAAGTTTCAATGATAAATATCGATTCATCAGGGTCGGTGAATCGTTCCATGTTATTGAAAAAGCGAGATTGCGAGAGAAAAAAATTCATGCTATCCGAGCTGATTCGGATACAGCCCCAATTTTTTCTTTCGCAATCTCACTTTTTCAATGATTTGGAATAGTCCACCAAGCCTGATGAATCAATACTTATTTTTTATTCTTGCCAATATCAATCAAGAACTACCAGCTCAATTTAGGAGGTTTTTTCAAAACACGCAATAATTTCATGCTGATGAGATAAAAAGTTCGAACGCCACCAACTTGAATTGCATGGAGTATTAAAAACCTATAGGAGTACCTTAGAAGTTTTTGGGGAGTACCGGATCGTGAGAAACCCCTCGTACACGACGGTACTCACGACGAACTTCCCATCGCCCGGAGTTACTTTGATCCCCAATAGATAAAACGACACGGTGATCGACCGCGACAAACCTCGCCGTTTTCATAATCGGGATCCCTATTATTTCACAATATCTTAGTGATCTCGGATGGAAATTCGCCCGTCTGGAGGAACTCGCCGAGTTGTCTCCGCGTCGTTTCATGAAGCTCGACGTCAAGTTGGCATTGACGTATAACACGAAGCTGCGCGCTTGACCCTCGCAATCGGCGGGACACGGCTATCGTCCAAAGTTACCGAGCTGCTGCCTATGAGATGCCGGGGTTGCGGAGGATCGCGCGAGCACGCGCAGTTGTCGCAGTTGGCCCGACCCAGTTCGCCCGAGATTTTGGAAAATTCCGGGGTAATTTTGGGGGGAGTGGGGCTCTCCAAACTCGGGCTCAAGTTTAGCCGTTAGCCCGACGCGCTCAACGAGCAGCTGCAAATCAGCCGTGGGCTGCGAGCTGCTCCAGCCCAAAGAGCCGTGTGCAAGCAGGCTCTTGGCAATTCCGACTCTTGATAAAGACGTTATAGCGCGCAAGCCCGCGTTACGCAGCCGTCAGCACTGATAACAAGCCCGGGAGTAAACGGCTCACTCTCCCTGCAGCAAATTGCAGGCGGCCAGATCGCAGCCCTTGTACGTGTTGCGCGCCCCGAGTTTTGACGCATCTCAGATCTTCAGCCTGTCTCGCGGGCGCTTTAGCCTCCTTCTCATCCGCATATACCTGCGCTGCCTTTGATAGTTTCGTCAATCAATCCCGTCCGCGTTGGGACAAACATTAATCCGAGTATAAACCGTCGGTCCATACGAGGCAATCGTATTTCAAACTCGCACAGCGACAGAATGAACGAAGCTCGGCTGTTTTATCCGCAGTAATCAGGTTTGCGAAGCTGATAAAACTGTCGCGAATGAACCAGAAGTGAAACGATGTTGAAAGGGAAAAAAATAAGGTTTGTCTGATCACGCTCGGCTATTTCTACTGGAGTTACAATGACATTTAATTTAATAAAAAAAAAAATCAAGCCGAATCTCCTTGTCGATTATGTACTTTTTTTCTGAATCAAAGTAGGTGTTCTACGCGCTTGTGACATTCAGATGAAAAGCGTCGCGGATATCTTTGGAGACGATCGAATGAGCAGTAGAATCAATTCGCGACGAAGGGCAGCATGATGCTAAAAAAAACAACCGGTCAATCGAATGTTAGAAATGAAAAGGGAGGCCGCGAGGCGGTGGCCCCGGGAGAAACTCGTCTGACCTTTGGTCTGTCCGATTCGACTCACGTCCGCCGTTAATTCATCTCCGCATCCCGGCAGGCTCGATTCGCGCGATATCCGCAGCCAGGGAGCGTACGCACTAGGAAAGCCTTTCCAATCTCGCGCTCACCCTGAATATGTATTCCCGCGGCGGCTGCTCGACTTCGCACGTCGGCAGCCGCAGCTCAACGTCGAGAAGCTTCCACATGCTTTCTCTCTCTTCGCTTCGTTCCTGCCTCCAACCTTCCACCCTATCTCAGCTCTCTCTCTCTCTCTCTCTCCTATCCCTTGCTTTCTTTCTTTGTTCCGTGGCTGCGCTTGGATAATTCATGGCAGCCCCGCGGCCCGCCCCGATCATCCGCCGCCCATCGCTGACCGCCGGATTAGCCCCCCAGGAAATTGCCAAACTTCTTCCTTCGACGTGTTTCAAACCCATTGCAAAAGTCGCGTCGCTGCAGCCCCCGGATTTTCTCATATCGCGCTCCCGCTTGGTTGACTGTCGCTCCCCCATCCCCACCCACCCCCCAAGGCGTCGGTATATACTCCGCTGTAGCGGCCAGCCCACTCGCCAGCGAATTGATTCGTTAAATATACCACGATATATGAATCAATTTTCGAACACGATTCTCCCATTTACGAACTCGCGTCTCTTTCATTTTAATCCACCTGTTTCATTCAACGAGCTTAACCAGTCATGAACTGTTGAATATATTGAAAAGGGAGTGATTTTATCAGTTGTTGGGGATGTTACCGTACAATTTTGAATATAACATGTTACAAAGTGTCATTGATCATTCTTTTATTAAGTACTCTCTGAATACTGGAAGCTGATGAAAATTCTACTGATTTAATGAAGTGAATATTTACCATTGTTCATTAGTCATGCAATTTTTGCGTGAACTAGTAGTTCTTGTTCTCTTCTTTGAATTTAGAAAGTATGCATTCATTACTCCTTGCTTGGAAATCTATTCGCACCATTGAGTGATAATAACGTTGACGAGACATATTTTCAACTCATAATTATTATAAGCATACCAAATATTTTAAAAACATAAGAACTCACGAATAGGGTGTGGAATTATAAAATGCAAAGCTAATTTTGAGATAATCGCGCGTGTACGAATGTTGCCAGTGAAAGAAAGCCATTGGACATTACATTTTATCCAACGACGCTGAAGTTGGAGTAAAAACTTATACAAGTTGAAATTTATCACGAGAGATAATATCTAAATAGGCCGACACGACGAGGGAGTAATTAGCATATATACTCGCATTGTATTGCATTTTAATGGTCATCAAATTACCTTTAACGATGCGATGGATATGAAAAACTACTTTTTAACGAGATTCTTAACGAGGCTCTTGAAATTGTTCGGGAAATATCAAGGAGCCTTTACTCATTCAAAGTTGAAATAGAGAAGGAGAAAAAGGAGAAGAAGCAGAGGAAGAAGAAGGGAAGAAGCAAGAAGACGGGGTTGGGGAATTGAGGAAGTAGCGCTGACGGGTGTACGCCTCGAGACCATAGACGTCTTTTGCAAGCTCGCAAGAATGGCCGGCCGGGGCCGGAGAGCTGGAGTCGGGGCGAAAACAGATGCGATCTTGGCAAATGAATTTTACATGGGCGCACGCGCTCGACCGGTCATCCATTGACCCGGCGGTTCGCGTTTTAATTAAGCCTCCGCTCGAGAATGAGAGAGAGAGAGAGAGAGAGAGAGAGAGAGAGAGAGAGAGAGAGAGAGCAATTGCGCGGTCGCGGTAATTACACTTTTCCCACGCTGCAAACGCATTGTTATTCCGACTGCCAAATGCCGCGCCCACGGCCATAGGTATTGGTAATAAATACCTGCTCGCGCCGAGATAGTTGGCGAGGGACTTGGGGCGATCTTGGCCCGACGACGCGGCCGAATTACACGGCGGCCGAGTTGGCTCGTCGCGCGGATCAGCGTGTGTATTGGAAATTCTCGCGCCTCGGGCGGGTTCGCCGCTCAAAACCGCGCGGGGCAGCCAGGCAACAAAAACTCCCGCGCCCGCAGTTGCTCCGGGCGAATAGTCCTTGTCGAGTGCCATTCATATTTCGCCCCGACACCCGCCGACTGGCGCGTAGTTTTCCGCACGGACTCGACCACGGACTCGACGATGGATTATCGATTTGGCCACGGGTTGGTTTCCCGTTTTTTTTTCTTTTTACGCGACGTTGTCCGTCAATTAAGCATAAATTCAGCAGCATCCAGCATTTCTCGTTCACGAGACAAAGAATTTGCGACGCCATATATGTACGCGATATACACACGTTAAATAAGTCTCGGTCGCGCTGCTGGACGTAATATTCTTGCGAATCCCAGCGAATCCCATACATTTTTATGAATACAAGTTTAATTGCTTCGCGAGTTTGAATTTGCTGCTTAATACTATCAAAGCGTTCCCGGCGAGAATTCATGAAATGTTGTAAAAATTAATCCACCGAATTATTGAAGAAAACGAGCGAAAAAATATAGCTTTACACCGAGCGTCAAACGGATCCAAAGGCAGCAATGTCCCTTCACTACATACGTGAAAGTCGGGTGAGTTTTGTTCGTTGATTATGATTACGAAAACCACGACCATAAAGCGAGAGAAAATTGTGAGGGAAAGAGCGAATCGCGGAGGGACTCGATCGCGCGACAGCCGTGTGCCATAGCGGGCCGAGCGCGCAACAAACGCGCGCGACATAAAGCAGCGACGGTGAATTAGGCTGGCGGAGCAGAGTCGAACGACGTCGCGAGTATACGAAGCTGGGCGAATAATTTAGCCTGGCCGGGTGGTAGATGGGAGGTAGCGGGGGAGGGGGAGGGAAGCAAGCCGTTGGACGCCGGCCGATGATGAATCTGCCGGTGGGCGCACGCGCTTTTCGGGACCACCTCGAGCCCGAGGACAAATGTGGTTTTTATGCGGGCCGCTTAATAAAACGTAGCAGCCGACATATCTCTCGCTGCTGCCACTTAATTTCGTCCCGAGCTCCTCTCTCTCTCTCTCTCTTTCTGTCTCATGATTTTCCTGCGTTCCCCTACTACCCGTCGAGCCAGCCGGTATCTAATGCTTCCCTTACTCTTTTATCCCCGGGCTCGACTGGGGCTCGCCTCTTTTTCTCCGCTGCCACGCGCGCGCGAGCGCCAGAAGACACTCCCGAGGGATTTCGCGAGCCGGGTAGTCTCTCGTCGCGAGCATTATTCGCGCTTATTGCAATTGTATTTGCGCGCGCATCTCGACTTTCCTCTCTCGGTCGCGGTCGCGTGTAATTGCGCGCGCGAGCAAAGGCCGCATCTATACACGCGCCGGCTCGGCTCGAGCTCGTTGTCTCGACTTGCGCGTATATACGTATATATACGGACTATCGGCGACGGATGAAAGCCGCTGCACACTAATTGGCTCGCTTTGTGTGCCGAAGCACCGCCGAGCTTTTACAACGATGCCGTGCGGCGCAGAAAGGACGCGCGCCGTTACACCGCGGTATACGGATCTCTGAGCTCGTGTTTCCCGTGCGTACTACTCCCCAATTTAGAACTGATCTCAACCGCCCGCGAGTGTGCCAGCCCCGACAGGCTCGGATTCAAATCGGCATCTATCAAGCGAAAAATTTTTGATTCTCAACTCAGCTCGGCTGTCGGAGCGCTGGAAATTTGCGCGATAAGTTACGTTCGGGTATATTAGGATCCCAATGAGCTGGACTCGAATCGAATCTCGGCCAGCTACCAAAGTCGCTATTCATCAATTAGTCAGAGCATATCCGATTTGACTCCGAATTCAAAGTAAGCTAAGTATGGCAATGATCGATATGGGCGCCGGAGCCGCCGCAGCCTCGAATGGGAAAATTCCCAAATTATTATCGGTCGGTCCTTCGTAAACTAGCCCTCCTGATCATTCAATCAAAACAATATTGAAAAGAGCAGTTCTCTCTCTCTCTCCCCCGCTCGCGCTTACGATTCGGCGATTGAACGTTCCATTCACTCTCCCCCTTCCACGAATTTTCCACGTTCAAAAGACTCTCACAGATACATGTATACATCGACTCGCGGTTTGCCCCCGAGCGCATAATTACGAAGGCGCCTTTTCGGGTGGCGAATACATCCGGCGGCGCGGGGAATATCGATTCGGCCGATTAAAATCCAAACGCGCATATCGACATGAATGGCGCGAGTGCCGTGGGCGTGCGGGGGCAGTGTGTTGTAGCCCGTCGCAACGAGGCGGATTTCGTCGGGGCTTTCATACCCAAGTGCCGCGGCCGGTTCATTTGAATGAGCGCGGCCGGCTAATGCAAAAAACCGATGCATGCTAATGGCTGCGTTTACGCGCGGGCCCGCGGACCAACACAGCCCGCGGCCTCTGACGATCCTCTCGATGTCGTGCGCATGTATATAAGCTATGTCATACGCGCGGGCGCGATACCACCCCCGCCCCCCCCTCCCTCACTACTCCCACGAACCCGGCCTAATTCTCCCAGCTGCCCGTGTCGTTTATTAGACCTGCGCGTTATTAATGACGCACGCACACCACTCGCGCGCCTCATTCTCCCCGTCGTGCCGCACGCCGACACTTTTTACGAGCTTGCCCGTGCGTATGCACTGGCGGAATTTCGTATACGGGCTTCGTGACATTTCTACGAACCAACAAGCAATTACAAGCCGGAAGCAACGAGTTTTTTTCCAACTTTCTCTCAATGCACCCTTCGTGGTATATATATACTCATATTTATATTGCGACTTGTCTCAATGAAACACACGTGTATACTGGCGAAGTCATTAGGGCAAGGTCGCCCACACATTGGACCGATGATGAGTCGCTTGAAAAGGACAGTATGTAGCCGGTGTTGGTGTAAGGGCGCGAATGCTGTCCTCGATCTCTTGGTGATTTTGACTTTTTCAAAAGTGCTCGTTGAGAAAATCAAGGGGTTCAGTACCTTTCGAGTGCGCGGACGCATCCCACGCGCACCACGCATACTTTACGCAGAGAATTAGCCCGGCGTGTAATGTCGCGGGGAGAATAAAAAGAAGCACTCACCGTACACTCGAATCGTGCCCTCGGTCTCGCCCCTGGGATTCTTCGCGACGCACTTGTAACTGCCGTAGTCGGGTTTCTGCAACAAAACAATCCAAGTTGGGGGCATTAGGCTCGGCTGGGATGTATACGTGTGTGGACGCGCGCATGCAGCGAGCGAGCAGACACACAGACTTGAGCGTTACGTGGCCGTAACAAATCTGGCGCCCCGAACGAATCGATAAAGCATGAAGGAAAATGTATATCGAACGCGGCTTTATTGCCGGTCGTTAAGCACTTGCAAGCTTTTTGAGGGAGAAGCTCGTACGGCCCCGCGTCGCCGGATAAGTTCGCGAATTGCGATCGTTTCACTGCGCCACATTTATTTCGCTTCCCTCCTCCTCTCCCTCCTACTCCTACTCCTACTCCTCTCGCTCGCTCGCTCGCTTTTCTCTTATAGTTTCCCCCGAGCGGACTCGCGACATTTAAGTGTTTCGCGTTTTCTGCTGCTGCTTTTTCGGCGCGCCGACATTTCTCATGTCGACTCCTCCTCCTCCTCCTCCTCCTTCTCCTCCTCTACCCCCACCCTATACAGACTCCTATTACAAGCGGTAAAAGTGTATATCGCCTCGCGAGATTTGTAATTTTCAACCCACCCTGTTTGCAACGTCAACGCGTTTCATTGTACGTTGTTAGTATGCCTCGAGCCCGATCAGCTGTCACCGCATCTGAACTATGAGCAGAAAATTCTTTGCCGATTTGATTCGAACAACGCGATTGTTGATTTTCAATCATTCAACCAATTCATTCACGAATTTTCCAGATGAAACTATTTACCGTTTCGTATTCAATTTATCTATTTAACGATCCTCGCGTCATTTGTTAAGCAAATACAATTACAACCTAATTTTAGTTATTAATCTGAGAAACACACGTATCACGAGGCAGAAATAACGTTTAATAACAGGCTACATTTTGTACTACCCTCTCGCGTAGTCAAATTAAATTTTATGTTATCAATGAGGTATTTCACAAATGAAAGAAAAAAGATCAACACCAAAAAGTTGGAAGGGGGGTCGGGTATACCAACTTTGTTTTTATTAGATGTGGATGTGAAGTTAAGAATGAATCATTATAATCTAATTGGTATACGTGAATAACACTCACCTCGATATCAAAAATGGTCAAAGTCATATTTGTCTTGTACGAAGGCTTCTCAGGCGTCGACATCACCTTGTACTTCCTGCCCTCGTGTATCATTACACCATCATCTCTCGTCCAATAATTCAAGGACGTTGGGTGGGCCTCCGTATGGCACTCGAGTGTAATCGAGTACCCGAGTGGAACACCGACCAATTGATGCGGTATCCACAGCATCGGAGGAACTGAAATCGACAATTGCATATCGTAATTTAATTATAACATATTATAATATTTCATAGCACGGGAATGATACATGCCACACTGTACACAACTTGTAGAGGCTATGGTTTAATTCGATGTATACATGTTAAACATCATTCGTAACCTGAGTTGATTATTCTCTCATTGAATTTGTTTCTCATTGGTATAAGGCACGGGAGTACGTCTTGAATATGTTAATTTTGAATAATACTACGGGAATAAACGCTGATTAATTAATGCGAACAATTGATTCGCATGCGATCCCGCAGAGAGAAAGCCCGACGCCATGAAATTAAATTCACATTGAAACGATCATTCACAACTCGACAAATTCGTGAAAAGTCAAACATTTGTAGCCGGTTGCGTAACGTATGTGAGGCGAGTACTGTTGGGGCGCGCAGTGGAATCCTCGAGATGTACACGTTGGGACGTTATCGTCGCATCCGGCGTCCTCGTCCCCGAGGATCGCCTCGGCGTCGTTCGTTGTTCTCGTCACGCGGCACAGTTCAAGTGGCGCGTCGCGCCGGCCGAAAAAAGCTGATTGCCCTTTGAGATTCTCGTTTAGATGTTGCGTAACAAACGATTGGACGCGCGCACATCAGATATATTTACACACACGTATATATATATATATATATATACGTATATGTACACATCGGTGGATCAGATCAGGGGGGCGGGAGGAAGTTTTGCGCTCTCGGAACGACGGCGGAAAAGCTCGCTCGCCGGGAGATTGGGCCACGCGATCCGGAATAATATTTTCGCGAAAGTTCAAGCCTTGCGCGCGCGGGTGGCGCAGCTGCAAGGGGCCGCTGCTGGCGGCTCCGTGGCGGCGGCGGCGGCGGCGGCCGGCGACTGGCAAGCGAGACAAGCGTCTCGGCTGCAGCAAAGGGGATCCGACACCTTCTTAAAATGCAAAACACCCGGCCGGGGAGAGCCGGGGGGGACGGAGAAGAGCAGCCGGGAGAGGAAGGGAAAGAGCGGGAGGCGCGCGCGACAGGCTCGGCTGACACGACCAGCTCTCTCTCTCTCTCTCTCTCTCTCTCTCTCTCTCTCTCTCTCTCTCTCTCTCTCTCTCGCATTGCGAAGACGTCGCGCATTGACTTGAAAAACCCATTCGCCGCTGCCGCGCCGGCCGATTCCCTCTTGCCAAACGCCAACCGGTGCGAGGGACACGCGAATCAATAGGAATCTCAGTTGCGCGCCACGCCAAAACACACTCGATCAATCTTTTCATTTGATTCGCTCCATCCTTTTGTTCGCGCCCGCCTCGGTCGCAAATTATTCAGAATACCATCGGCTCCGGAGCGCTATTCTCGTCGCTGCGCTCGCGATGCACGGCGTCGAATATCAGACCATACTTAATCGCCGACGGTCGAACGTCACAAATTAACGTGCGATTGCGCCCAGATACATTCGCGAGATATAAGGATGCATCCGTGTAAATCACACGTCATATATGAGCAATTCCACGGAACTTTAGGATTTTGGAAGAAGAAAAATCAAAGAATTAATTTTGAGGGCACACCACTGAAACTTATTCTATAACATTCCAAATAACCATGACAGTATAAAAAATATAGGACCCCTCATTTCATCTAACACTGTTTTAAGGAAAAGTGAAGAAAAAACTATTTATGTGGAGAAAAAAATTTAGTCTGTTCAAATTGTAGTTCTTGACCTCCTCTTTCGACCCATCATACCGAATATTCTTCAAATCATCATTTTCCAAGTTGTTTATTAATTCAAAATCTTTTGTATGACGACTATGCATAATTTTCTATGACATAGATTACGCCCCCGCGTCTATTTTTTTGGATTTTTCACCTCAGATTATGAAAATGCTCAATCTCCTCTATAAATCTGCATGATCAAATTTTGAATAGATAACCCATTTATATTATTTTTTCAACGTTTTTCTGGAATCAAACGTCAAATAATTGTTTTTATGGTCAATATGCCCCCAGAATATCAATTTTTCCAACACATAGCCAGTTCAAATTGTAGCTCTTGACCTCCTTTTTCGACCCATTATACCAAATATTCTTCAAATCATCATTTTCCAAGTTGTTTATTACTTCAAAATCTTTCGTACCATGCATAGAATAATTTTGCATTTCTTAAAAATTTTCTTAAGCCTTTCTCTCGCTGCAGAATGCGAATTCTGTCTCAACCATTGGTATATATAACCTTAAAGGGATGGAGAGAAAAGAGCCATCGGTTTGAAGAGTGTGCCGAACGTACTAGCAATGTGCCGATAAAAAATGTGAATTTTCCCAATGAGGGGCCCATGCGACTACCTAACTTTACATCAATATAACGTTCTTATTAATTGCGGCACACTCATTCAAACAAAGGCATACGGTTCGCCATAAAAAAATCTACGACATATAGTATGTTAACTTCATGTGATCAAAAAAAGCTTTTTTCTACAGAGGCAAAAGCGAAACATTTTCATTTTTCTTGAAAAGTAGTTGCAGGTATATATTGAATTAATAAGCCAGTTTGCGATTCGGGCACACTTTTGAAACAGTTTCTACTGTATTCTGCGATCATCACACTTTACAAAAAAAATTTTTCCGAGTATTTTTGGTGAAAATGCTTGCATACAAATCCCTAATAACTCAGAAAAATTGGGTTGGTTGCAACGAAAATCAATGAAAATGTTGGATATTATGATATTTTACGTGCAGTAAATGATTTTTTATAATAATTATGAACATATGATCTTATATTTTATGATTTTTAGTATACAGTCCTATTGCACAAACTTCAAAAAAATCATCGAATAGCCATCAAACACAACAGAAGCATGGAATCCTAAGGTTTCGTGGAATGGCTCATATATGTATATATTTCACGAGTTTTCCACGAGTCAACCTTAATTTGATACGATTATTCAGATTTGAACCACTACGGTGTTAAATTCGAATAATCGGACATATTGCCAGCTTTCACGATGTATTTTTAATGAGCGACGGCTAAAAGCGTACGCCATCAAGTATTCACTCTAATCCATTACATTGGAAAAAAGAAAATCGGTGAGAGGAACTACACGAGATTATTGTTTTTTTTCTGGTGCCCGTTGCTCCCTCATATTCGAAAAATCCATTAAATACATCCAAACGTATTCTCAAATTAAAAAAGAAATGCATCAATCAATAATTCAATTCGTTATGACTCGGGCAAAAAAATTAACGTTCAAGGGAGCAGAACAAATTTGTCAGTTGGCAACGATCGATACGATTTTAATTTTGATTTCAAAGAGAAACCATCGTATCCGCGATACATACGAATTTCCGCGAAAAAAGACAATCTTCGGGATTCCGTCAAATAAAGCGAACGCAAAGCTAATACACTGTCGGGCTGGCGTTGATCTTGTTATCCCCCCGTGCGATTCGATCTCATGCTTCGTTAGTCAACGTCGGCATCTGCCATCGCTGAAATTTCCACGCAGCGTTTCGCCCTGACGAAGCCAAGTAGTTGCAGGGAGATAGCGAGAAGGAGGCGGGCAGAGGCGGGTACATGGTAAGATTTAAAGAGGCTATATTCAACGGATAGAGAGAGCATGAAATTCATAGGATAACTGCGCGCGAAGCCGGAAAACTTCTCGCTTGCTCTGGTTAAAGTTGGAATCTCCAAACCTGCACACCGCGAGAAATTTCATTCTCACTACTTTAACTTGTACGTTAAACTACTTTTACGGCCAGCCGCGTTTTCGCCGAGTCATTTGTGATTTTTCAGAAACACAACGCGATTCATTTCCCGGCGCCCAGTATTACAAGCGTTCAGAGTCCCGAGTCGATGAACCGTCACCAAAATGTTGACTGATAAAATCTATCCGTCGCACAACTATTCCATGGACTATTGACGTTGTAATTCGCGTGTAGAGCGTACTTTTGGAATCGGAGAGACACAGAGAGGGCAGGTTTGATGAAAATGAGGGGACAGCCCATGAATGAAATTGGACAAAAGTGCCAAGGCAAATCGGGGGAAACAATGGAGTGTAGGCGCACCAGCGGACGAAAGTTAATTCAAGCGGAAGTCAAACAGAGCCCTGGATAATTCGGCGAGCGGCTCGTGTACATGGGCGTGCGCGCGCGTGTGTGTGTATACGTATGTATATGCGCCCCCCATTGATTGCGGCTGGGCCAAGGCACACACGCTCGTACGTACGCGCCACGGTGGCACTTTTCATCGGAGCGCGACACACGAGCGACGGCGGGGGCGAGTCTTAAATTCGTCAGCGGCCGCCTCGGGCGGATAAACTGCCGCGTGCATTCGGGCGCGCGAATCAACCCATTCAACGTTCTTTCGCCCGCGGTTAAGGCTCTCCGCTCTCTCGACTGTGTGTACATTTTCGACAGCCACGCATACTCGGGCTGTGTGTTTACGCTCGGGCTTTTTCAGAACCCGCCGCCTCCGTCGTCGCCGACGACGACGTGCGCGATTTCACGTGCCCCGTTGCTTAAACTTCCACTTGCCGCTATACACAATCGGCTGGATGTTGAAGCGTCCCTCGAGGCGAAGCATCCCTTGTTGCACACCGGTTCTTCAAGCTCGAAATTACACCATCCACATTATGCGACGTGCTTGCAGCGGCTGTCGAGTATTTATTAACTCTGTAATTTTACCGTAGCTTTGAAGTTTCGGCGGGAGGGTAGATGGAGAAATCATTGTGTGAACGATGAACTCGGTGCGTCGGAGTCGGTTCTGATTTCCGAGATAAGGATCGCTCCTGGAGAATCGGTCTCTCATCTCCAACATGCCAATAAATAGAACGGGAGTTGGCGCGAGTATCAGATTATCGAGGAACTCATTCAATCCAATAAACGCGCGCGCGCGCGCGCAACTGTACCCCGGCGTTCTTGCTCCTCCGATGGAAGTCTGCACAATGAAATCATTCGATTCGGTTCATTGAAGTCGCAAAATACGATTCCCCCAACGGAAAACTCGTCGACTTTTTGTCATTCTCGACTAAACGTTGAACGTTCAAGCGAAAACGCAAGTATACATACACGTTGGAACATGGAAAAGTATAATCGTTTCGCGTTGTGTCTCGTTGAAAGGCTGATCCTCGTTTACCAAGATTGAAGATTTGGAAAATTTGCAAGAAGAATATTTGATGGGACAAGCCGCGTTAATCCTTCCGGGCGAGGCGGGGCGCGAGCGCGTAAATTTCATAAAGAGTATAATGTCCGGGGGTGGGGCTTTTGATGCGAGATAAATTGACAATGTAAGTAGCGGGCGACGTTGACGAATGAAAATAAACGAGCTCTCGGCCGGGACGGGCGGGGGGGGGGCGCAATAATAAGGGCAGCGCGCAGCCCAGCGCGAATTTTGTGAATATCCGCCCCGGAGGGCCACGAGCTAATCTGCCGGGGCGCGCCGGGCCGGACGTCGAGCTGCACCAGCGGAAATCCGCCGATTCCTTAATCCGCGCAAGATGTCACGCTCGGCTCCCAAGACTAATGGCCCCACGAGGCGGCGGATCTACCCTAGTAATTGCTAACCGTTGAAATAATTATCCGCGCCTTTATATCCCCGCTCTTTCTCACGGCATTGTCCTCGGGTCTTTTTACCTCGGCCAAGGTCTGATACTCCCGGCAGTTGCTTGTGATCGGATCCACCGTGACATCAATGTCCGCCGACATTATTCCACATTGCTTCGCCCAGTTATTGTTTCCGAACTGGAGTTGTTCGATTTCATCGTATTCTCAAGTCGGCGGTCGTTTTGTTCATCGAATCTCGACAATCCGAGCGTTTTTTTCCTCCTTCGTCCACGTTAAACGAGCTTCCATGTTTTATTTACTCGTTTTATCTACCCTCCCATCTTCATAGCGATCAAGTTTATTTAAGTCTCAGTGCTATTGTGTATCTTTCTAATTCCCTTGCTTCTCTCATTTTATCGTTGCCTATCTACTTTTTCCCGAGCAAGCATCTGCGATAGGATTGTCAGCGAGCTCGAGCGAAGAAAAAGCTGTTAGGGAGAAAAATAGATGGACGACGATTGAGAGAGGGAGAGAAGCATGGAGGGGGAGAAAGACGAAGGGAGGAAGAGAGACAGAGAGGCAATAAGCCGAATGAGAAAAGACAGTCGCGCGCCCCGTTAGTCTATTCATCTTTCCTCGACGCTTGCTCGCATATTGTTCAATCGGTAAAAAGACAAATGCTAAAAAACGTCCTGCTGAAAAAACGGATTTAGCTTGCTCATCTTGCTATGTATTATACTTATAGCCTTCGCTTCGGTGCTTTTTTCCGTTCCGAACCTTGATTGATGTCATAGTGAACTGTCTAAGTGATACGAGTCGGATTTTTCATCTCTAAATTACTATTTCTACTTTCGTTTGCAATCAGTCGCAGCAAGATGCTACTTCAAATATTCGTTCTTCGAGAGTTCAATCTTATAATACTCACTTAGGGGAAACGTTCGACCAGCGATTTTTGGAAAAATAGGAAATAGTAATAAGCTCAGTATATAACTGTCGACAAATTTTCTTCAGACTGTATAATGAGAATTTTCGTTGATTATGCAATTAAAAATCTAGTAATAACGAATTCGAACTCTAAGACGCCTTTGAAAATAAGTTTCCCTATCAAAATCTGATTCAAAGGGCTATAATTTGAAATTAATTGAATTTAAACTCATTATGAGATGCCCACCACCCATTAGCCTGTTTGATAGTCCAATTAAAATATGCAAGGAGAACACATGCAATTTTGTGTAATGTAAACAAATGTTGTTCTACTAAAGAATGAAAGGACAAAGGCAGCAGAACAGATAATCCCTCGAGTTGGCAAACCGTAAGACTAAGAGGATCAACTGGTAGGGAATAGAAGTGCATGATGAGATTACCATTGAGTAAAAGATGATGAAACATATTCCCTTTTTTTTCTTTATCTATATCTTTTCTCTTTTAATACCCCGGCTATTCGAGGTCGCAAAACAATGGTTGCGAAAATAATACGGTTATACAAATTGTTAAAATTATTAGAATGTCTTTCCAGATTAATTTCAACTCGTTTGATGAATTGAACTACTGAAATTATAACAGATGAGTTCTTATGTTTCCAATTTGAATGACTCAATTTATTTTCTATACGATTCGTGTAAATATCAATATTTATGAATTAATCGACTCTCTTCATTTGCTCTTCATTGATTTAATGTGTAAATTGTATTTTCTGAACAAAGTTATATTCCATTTTTGTCATAAAGGTTATATTGAATTTGATTATTAATATTAATATTATTTGATTAATATTATTTTAATCGATAGTTTGATTAATTTTAAAGCAATTGAGGTTAATACGTCCAGACAAGCGAAACTGTCACCCATTTTCCTCAAAAAGTAAAACGGGTGGAGCCGGATCCTCGGTCCATGATTCTTGTAGCATCTATTGATATAGAATTGAGTGAAAAAAGCTTCCAATTGTATCCGTTTTGAAAGGGTAACCGGAAACTTTTTTATTTTTCCAGACCAACACTTATCCGTTTTAGCAAAATTTCAATGTCATCACGGTAAATATTAATTCTTCAATTCACCTTTGAATCAAATGGGAAAAAACATCACCAGGGCATAAATTTCAAGTATTATGTGATCTACAAGATTCCGGTCAAAAACTTAGAATCACGTGTTTCTGGGACGATACAGGTATAAAATTGCTATTTCCTAGATCACTTTATACAATTTTTCTTAAATGGTTCATTTTACCAGCATAATCTGGGAAAAATATTGACACGATTTTAACGTATGTCAAAAGATGTTCGGACGGAAATTCTACCAGGATCTTCTAGAGCACGTCTAATACTTCAAATTTATGCCTCAGCATATTTTCTATACTCTTTACTGTCCCATATTTACTATAGATTTCCCAAAGTATTGGTTTCACTCTGCAAATACGCAAGAAAAACGGTCATTTATAGGCCTTTTTCGCTAAGCAAGAAAAAGATAAGAACTCGAGATAAGATGAATTGGTCCCATGAACAAATTTTTATTCAAAGAATAATGGTCAAAAAATTGTATTTGCTAAAAACGTTAGTCTGAAGGTATTCTCAATAACAGAAGAAAATTAATAATATTTCAAATACAAAACTTAACGAGTGTTGTTATTGATAGAGATTAGTTTCTATTAACATTTCTCTCTATCGTTAGTATTTTATTTCGTAGCTCGTTTCATTACGGGTATTGAATCGAGTTGCATCTGTCTCGAAGTTGAGCCCGACTATACCGATAACTTGATACTATAATCAAAGTAGTGTCATTTGAAGCAGCAGGTCTTGGACTGCGGGTAACTTGTGGCCCAGGCTTGGTTAACTGTTTGAGCCGCAAGTATACTCGTGAGCTCGAAACGACAAGGACGGTTACTTCAAACTTTCGACGTTTCCTGTCCCGTCCGGATTTTCCGTGGAATTTTAATCCGGTCGTTGGCGCGTCCTGAAACAAGAGCCAGTGCATCGGAGGGAGCGCAGTGCGAGTCTGAAATTCATATAGAGTCAGTCTCGCGCGCGGCAGAGCTCGTCGGACTAATGCGCCGTTCGAGCGCCGCCTCACCGGGCGAGCAAAACTTTTCAAGATATCAGCGCGGTATTTATTTCAAGCCACAAGCTGTGGAGAGCTACTTAATCAGATTTCCCTTCAAACTTATCAAAGTATCTTCGTGGCAAAACTTGGCGATTCTTTTTATAAGTAGAGAGAAAGAGAGAGTGAGAGAAATTTTTCTTTCGAAATTTATTAAATTTTCAACATTTGAGCGAGTTGTTGGGGAAGCAAAAGTTTTAATACACTCATTTTCGTGAAAAGACACGTGTGCTCCGAGCGAGAGAGCGAAATGAATTGCACGTGCTTCAACCCGAATACTGTGCAGCTTGTATATTGTATATATACGATAGGCAAAAGTTGCATGGCCCAGTTGTTTGTTTTGTAAGCATTTCTCGATGATGTTTCAGCGAGCAATGCGCCAACAAGCGAATCATTGAAAGTGGACCGAGGAATGGGTGTTCGGAGCGCTCACGAGATGCGGAGTGCCGAAGCTCTTTGGGATGCCGAACGTCAGCGGCCGGCCGACGTACCTCACCCGACGCGAGTCATGAATTTCCGCGGCCTTCCAAAGCGCTGAATTCAGACCTATCTAATCAGCATAGCGATCAGATCCGATCGAACACTCGCGTGGTCCCGCACCCGATAATCCGGCCTTCCCACTTCTTTGAGTAATTTTAGGCCGTCCCGACAAACTCTCTGAGCTCATATTTCAAACGTTCTCCAAGCCCAAGTTAGTGCATTTTTTTAAAACTGTATTTCCTGGGCAGTGGAGAATATCATTCGGGTTATGCTTACGAGCTTTACTGAAACGCAAATGGTACTATTTGAGCCCTTATAGGCCACTGCAGAGGTCTCAAAATGTACTATATACTTTGATCTGCTGGATATAAATTTTGAGGGCAAACAAGCGGCACGTAGGTGAGAAATTTCTACCAAAAATTGTCGGGGAATAAAAAATATATTGCATTTTCTCCTTCAAATTCTCCAAAGAAAAGGTTTAAGTTTACCACCAGAATTTGCCGTTTAAAAGAAAATGCCAAGAAATAAAAATAGAATGAGATTTTTTTCAATTTATAACGAATTACTGATCAGTCGGATGGTGAAATTTTTCAACTAGCCTGGTCTCAACCTACCACTTCGTGGTTCGAGTATGGGTTTGGAAGAAAAGAAAATGCTGCCAACGGAATCGAATTTTGGAAGATGCTTGGTCACCGAACTATTGCATGAGAATTAATAAAATATCGTACGAATTACTATTTTGCGCAAGCCATCGGTTATGTTGCATGTTTGAAAAATGACTAATTCCACGCCCGTGTAAAGATGGTGCAATCACAATTTACTCACGCACTCGTGAAAGCTAGTACATCGAGCCGTTGAGAGATAATTTGAAAAAGCGAAGTGAGGAAGGATTAGATGGGAAATAGAAGGACGTGTCGCTGTACAGGGAGAGGGTGCGAAAGAGATGGGAAAATGCGAAGAGACAACGCCCCAGCAGCTGGCTGCGAGAGAGCTGGTGAGGTGAGACGCGCGTAGGGGGCGAGGGGCACTGGGGGATTGGGCTCTCGCGAGTTCGTTTGCAGCTCGAGCTCGGGGATCGAGAAAGCGGAGCCGCGCTAAAAGAAAGCCTCGAATTTAGAGGCGGCGAGAGTCGGCAGCTGCGGAAAGAGAAATAAAGCCAGCGAAAGAGAGGGAGCAAGCGAGAGAGAGAGAGAGCAAGTCGTTGTCGCATTAACATTCCTTTCGCGCGGAGGAGCCGAGGGGGAGAGAGACTGGGCGGGATTTGATTACGGAGCGAGCAAAGCGCCTGCAAAGGAAACACGTGTGAAAGCTTGCCGGGCCCGGCTCTTGCTCGAGGGCCGAGTGGGCAAAAAGAGCACGGCCTCGTTAGCCCCACCGCCGTGCGCTTAATTCGCGTGTTTTCATAATCGACTTCTGGCGCCCGGCTTAATCCGACCCGATCCTCAGCTACGAAGCGCAGATCGGCCGGATTACCTCGGGCTATTGGCTTATGCCATTACGCCCGAGTTGCGCTTCACACCGTTTCATTGTGCAACGCAACATTCCCCCCCCCTGCACGCGCCCAACTACCGACACACGAGTCAATTAATTTTGGTTCATGCAAGTGCGCGGCCCACATGGGATAGGCTAATCGTTTGCGACGCTCTTCCATATTACCTGCGACCGATTCCCGCTTACAACTTTCTCAAGGAGAAACCATTGCAATGGGGTGAGAATCGAACAGCCAATGGGGTAGCAATCGTAGCAACCGTTGCTAACGTCGAGCAAATATGTTCGATATCTTGATAAAATTTGACATATATAGGTATTCTCTCAAAGACTCAGCCTGGAGGGAGTGAAGTGAAAATTCACTTTAGTTCTATACAATACTTCATCCGTCTTTTTCACTGTAACCTTTTGAGAGAGTAAGTTGAATTAATGCTTGAACCGAGTTGAAGAAAAAATTAGCAAGAGGTTTGATTTCGATAATTCTAACGTCAAATATTCAACAATTTCAAGAATTTCTTATGTTTCATAGCAACCACTAGTAACCTATGATTTTTTTTCCCTAACGATTGTTGAAAAGAGGGAGAGATAAAGTTATATCTTTGAACATTTGTCAAATTCACATTTGACACGATGATTTTCAATCCAAATCAAAATAAGTTGACACAAGCAATATTTGATCGGCCTCGTGGTCAGGTAAGCTTATCTAGATATGAAATAACTTGTTCGCCCCGAAAAACTTGGGGATTCGATTCGAATCGAATATGGCTGAATTGTGGTTGAATGTCAGCCGAGTCACATCCGACGGGCAATATAACGATGGGAAATTTGATGAAAGAAGTGAAAAAGTTATGCCAGTCAGGAGCGAGTCGGTCAGATAATCCGGTTAAAAGTACGTCACGTACACATAAGCTGGGAAAAAGTGTCGATTCGCGTTGGTGGGACATATTCGAAGTCGTGCTAGCGTCGCCTTTGCCGCGGCGCAACTTATAACTCGCCAGCGCTGGCTTCTAATCAGTTCGAATCCGTGCCAACAAGACGATAAACTTTGGAAAGTCGGTTATCCAAGAGCGAGAGAGAGAGAGAGAGAGGGAGAGAGTCGGGAAAGAACTCGAATAAAAGGAAGAGGAGCCGCAGAAAATTTCTCCGATAGCCATTTCTGTCGGGTGGCAATATAGAGGTGTGCGCGCACCCGCGGCTCAGTCTCTCTCTCTCTCTCTCTGTCTCGCTCTCTCTCTCCTCTCCCTCTATACATGTACACAAGTCTTTCGGTCAAGTTGTCGCGCGAGGCTTGACGCTTGACCCTTGGCCGCCTGGTGGTATTGGTGGTGGTGGTGCTGCTGCTGCTGGTTGCCGAGCACGTGCAGCCCGCCACCGGACACAGACTCGATGGCGCGTCGCCAAAACTTTGTGCCGGGGGAAATTGCAAGATGAATATCGATCCGTAACGTCTGCGACTGCTCCTCGGTCGGCTCCCCGGGCCACGTCAAAGCATTTGCCGATGCCGTGCTTTGTCGCGCCCCGGCCCCCAACCCTCTCTGCACTCGAGTCCTTACCGATTATACGCGGGGATAAGCGGATAATCGGCCCGCGTGGATTCGAACCCTACATCCCTCGACCTCTTCGCTCTTGCTCCAAATGCCATCGCGTATATAAGCCCAGCCGATTGTCAAACATGTGCTGGGAGAAAACGTCCTTTTCTCTTGTGCACTCAATCTTACTAATCTGTATAGCTACTAACTATGGACTTTTGTTTCGAAGAAGCCGCTTGTGAGGTTTTTTCATTGGAGAAATTACTCCGTAAGAATCTATTCCACACCTTTGAGAATAGGCAATATTTTACCAATACGTGGTCTGAAACTGTTCGAACCGTTTCTACTGATTCGATCGACGACTTTTCTTATGTTTTGTCTTTCACGATACAAGATGTGAAATTCAACTGAATTTTCCAACTGAAATATGTCAACATAGCGAGAGACTGCTTAAAGTTAAAGTAGATCATTCACTTTCAACAATTGTTCCTACAGAGCAGAACGTCTGACCACTCGCTGATGTTTACTACTCGCTCTTGTACACCCCACACCCCCTTACCGCAATGTCTCCCAGCGAGCGACAGATTTATTGTGACGAATGCAAATACAGTCGGCTATAGAGCACGATTGGATCGCACACGACTTTCGAGAACGCTCGCCAAGTAGAACGCCGTACTTTTTGGGCACGTCGATAAAATTTTAATCGGGCAAATGTGTTCAGCCACGTCTTCCTCTTCTCTCTCCCTCTCTCTCTCGGCCCTTGCGATCGCGAATAATTTTCGTCGGATCAATCGACGGGTGGGTCATAATCGTCCGGCCGTCATTAATACTTTGAAGCATTGGCTCGCAGTGGCGCGGTAGGGTCGACTTTATGACGTGCATGATCGCGCGGCCGCGCGCCGGTTCAGCCGTGACCTCCGCGCGCTTCCAAGAGCCCGCGAGAACTCGTATTTTGCGCGTGACGAGAGCCCACGCTTTTCACTCGCAGCGCGGCACAAGCAGAAACGGCCGGCTCAAAAGCGGAGGAGGGGCTCTTTAATTGCCGATTTGCGCACCGAGTTCTCCCACCCCCCGCCACCTCCGCCACCTCGCACTATCTGAGCCGAGCGTACTTTTAAAAATCGATTCTCGCCCAAGAGTAATGGGTTTTTTCCGCACAGCACGGCCGACGCGTTTCTTCCTCGACAAGAATTTGCCTCTCCTCTCCCGCGGGATGATTTGCAAAATCCATTCTAGCTGCAGTTCTCGCCCGCCGGTGATGGTGGGGGTGGCGAGGATTTTGCTAGACATCGAACGCGACGCAGAATTTTCGGGCAGTCCGTCACCGGCGGTAATAGGTCTCGTTGCTCCCGATGTGTGCGAGTCCGAATTTCAAGCCGCGGGGAGCAAACGATCCGTCGGGCGTGGGGACGGTTAAAAAGCTGCGGCGTTGACGTTTTCGCGCCGAGGAATGCGCTGACCGAGGCATTCCATTGACGCGAGCGCCCGGCGTGACTCTGTGAAACACATTCCCAAGCGGGGAATTCGCCGGGTGCAGATTCATATTGCCGATATGATGCAGAGAGAGTGAGAGAGAGAGAGAGAAAGAGCAGCTGGAGTTGGGCGTAAACAAAGGGCGCGAGACACCGAGCCGGAGCGAGCGGCGGAGAGCCACTCTCAATTCCGAGCATAATGTGTGCTCGCTCGGGCGAGTGAATAAAAATTCAAAAGTGCACAGCGTGTGTTGGGGTGGGAGGTGGGAGGGTAGCGGAGGGAGGGCTCGACGTGCAACCCCGTGGAAAACGAAACAAACAACCAAGAGAGAGGGACAGAGAGAGAGAGGGACTTGAAGATCGAGCTGGTCGTATTTATTTGAATAGCGAACGTGCAGCGTAATATGCCGGGGCGCGCGCGCGCGTGGCCCGCCGTGTGTACATATAAACAGTTGTACTGGGGCGAGCGGGCGGGCGGGCGGGCGGGCCGCTCCCGGGAACGACGTGCCATTACACCGTAACGTCGGCCGAATACCAAATTCTTCGACGAGGGGCAAAAGAGACAAGCCGGCGCGAAAGGGCTGACGGGGGTGAGAGCGAGAGAACGTCCCGGCTCCGGATACCCCATTCCGCTGGGTCCCCCCTATCCCCCGCCCCCCAACGTACTCGAATCACGCGCGCGCGCCCAATCGATCTCTCCCGCTGCCCTCTCCCCCCCCCCGCCGCCTATCATGAGCCAACCGCACAATTAGACGACCCGTCTAATGACGCGGATTAGCCGTTTTTTTTCTCCCGAACAATTTTCACGTCGCGTTTCGAGCTACGCTGGGTGTTCGTCCTCGCCCGAGCAAAATGTGTACAATGCTCGCTCGTGGATTATCCATCCTCGACTCGAGCGTCGATTTCGCTCGGATTTCAATCCAACGGGATTTGAAATAATGAAAAGTAATTGGGCACTTGGATTACAATTTTCGCTTTGATGGGATTACCCAATTGCTAGAGGCAATATAAACGCAAGCTCGGAGAAATCGCCCGTTTGTCGCTAATTAATGATATAATCTATATGCTGCACTGCAGGTGAACAATGAATTTTTCCAAATGGGCTCATTTTACTTTGGGAATCGTCCGGACGTGTTTTTAAATACACGGAAGCGAATGAATCAGCTTTTGGCGAGTGCACTGGTGCACCAATATTGTGTGATACGTCGGTTTTTACGTTACACGAATACCCAAGATTTCTCTATCGAAGAACCGGGCCAGGCAACATTAATGCTTATTTGATGATAAAGATCCTCATAGAATATATGGATTTGAAACATTACAAAAACTAATCGGAGTGTAGCTTGAGCGGGGGAAAGATACCAGAAAGAGGACATGGCAAGTGACAGTGACGGTATTTTCGTGGTTTAACAATGACGAATTTAGAATAATTCGCATGCATGGATCACTTATTCCGATCACGATGAAAATCCTGTACACGGGGGCGATGGCGATGATTATTGAAGAAATGTTTGTAAAAGAGCGAGTTCGCGAGGGTTATTTGGAGAGTTAGCCAGACTCTGGAGATGTACGTGCGCGCCCCAAGACGCAACGGACGAACGAACGAACGAACGAACGAGCTCGAAAAACTTAATTGAAGTTGTGTTTCGACTGCGCAATCGTCTCTTCCCCCAGTAACAGTGGCAGCGGCGGCAGTCGGGGGATGTTCCAGCTGGAGATTTATCAGCCGAGCCGAAAAGGCAATGAGAAGGAGGGAGGAAGCTAGCTGCCATCCGGTTTTACGTAATATCTTCTTCTCTCCGGGCGGCGGAGGCCTCTTAATGGGGGCTGCGGATTCATCCCGCTCTCGCTCTCGACTCGCGCTGTCACTCAGCTGAATATTAATCGGAGGGAGCCACGTAGCAACACACCCAACCAAGCCAAACTTTGTTGTTCCACTCAAACTTTCAAGATTTTCTGCTCGTCCGAGTTTCGACAGGATTGTGTGCTGCTGCTGCTGCTGCTGCTTCTGCTGCCACAGCCGCCGCCGCGGCGAATCAACTCAAACGAATCGAGAACAAGAACAATCCGGCCCGAGGAAAAGACACGGGCAAATTCACAATCAAACTGGACCCCGAGAGCTCGGCCCCGGTCAAACTGTAAAATTGCGTTTAGAGCTGAAAAATCGAGCTGGCGAAAGACAAACAGCGGGGGCCGGGACAGCCGAGTGACGGATAGATAAACACAGAAGAAAGGCGTAACTGGACTGGGAGAGGCCGGACGAAATGAAGGAAGCGCTGCTGGCCGCTCCGCGAGGAGCAAAACGAGAGCTGGGCCTGCCCTCGGGGACTACGTGCCTGGATTACCTGCTCCCCGCCACTTTTCAACCGCTCCAACCTCCCCCCCCCGCCGCCGCCGCGCCCTCCGCAGCTCCAGCGCAGCCAGCGTTAACTCTCGACTCGTGTCGGAAATTCTGAAATTTGCCCGACCGACCGGGGCGCCGCTTTTTATTCCATTCTATTTCCGCGGTGAAATCCGCAGTTCCCTCCGGGACACCCGTGGCCCCCCTCTTACGTGTACTGTAATAAGGCACTTGACGCGCTTTTCACGCCAGCTCGAAAGAGGCATCCTCGTCCGAGATCGCGTAGAGCTGGGCGGAATTTTGCCACCTCCTCCTCCCACCCCCAGAGGAAAAATTCCAAATGGTTACAGGGAGAACGTGAGTATGTTAGTGCGAAAAATGTCACTGAATGCAATAGGAAAATGATCAATGACTCATCTATATATATGTGAAAATCGGATACTCTTATAATTTTATAAATTGAACGAAAAACGAACGCTCGTTATCAAAGGATTGGAGGTTTCCCTTCGTGATGATATTTTATATAAATTGTAAAAGATTTTTATAATGTTTTCGAACGACAATTTTCGCGTGAGAACCATATTGGATAACCTAATTAAATTGACAATGCACACCGATGGAAAAGAAAAATCGATTCACTCAAACAGCCGAATTCCCTTTCCGACCAGTCACTTCACATACACGCGGATAATTTCGACGCGAATTTCCCAGATTTATTTCGGAATGAGATCCACTTTTTATAAAATATTTCTCGTGTCGATTATCAAAGAAAATCATCGAACACAACGATTCGATGGCGAGTATTCATTTTCAAACCTACGTTGGTCCTCGCTTGATTCGAATCGAACGAACGAACTTGACGCGTTGCGTATACACGTCGCCCGACAAATCGAGAGTAATCCGCGCGGCCGTGCGAGAGTAAAAACAAAGTCTAGGCCCCCGCGTTCCCATTTATAATTCAAACAACATCAGGCTAACTAAATCTGTCGGCAAGCCGGGCCATCCCGAACGAGCCCGGTTGCGCGTGAAATTTTCATAAAAATGCGTCTCGCGCTCGAGCGCCCGCGCGCGGGCGCGTTAAATTGTAAAATATATCGGCGGCCGGGGCCGGGGGAGGCGGCAACTTGGGCAAACTTCTCGAGAGGCTGGCTCGGAGCATATTCATAAAGCTGCGCCTGCAGCTAGTTACACACGCCGGAGTAACACGAGTGCGTGATATGTCGCACGCGAGCGCACAGCCGCCCCTACCGACTACCCTCGACAAATCTCCCCCTAATGTTGCCGCCACCGCCGCCGCAGACAAGACGGCATTCCTTCGCATTGTCTAGCTAAAATTAGCCGTGCGTCGGGCGCTTTTCTGAATCTCATGTAGGCAATTCCCCAATACTATCCCCTCTATTTTGACATTTCTTCGAATGATTAGGAGTGCCAGTTTTTGACGTACGTATCTCATTCTATTACAACAAATCGATGTCTTTTTTTTTATGACTCTTCATTGTACACTGTTACAAATCGCTGGTGCTCCGATGTCAACAGCTTGCAAGTGCCGTACAGAAATGGAATCGATATCATATCATAATCTCACACGTTTCATTTCAATTACACGAAATGACACTCCGATTTCAAATGGAGCTGAACCCACTCATTATATCCGGACCGCGGCGCGATCTAATCTTGAAACCACACGACCCATTCAATTCCAGCCGGACACTATCGTCGGGAAGATCTTGATGAAAAAATAATCGGCGATACGCGTCGCGGCAAGCGCAAGCCGTGCGAGTCACGGAATCAAACGATATACGCGCACGATATCCATCGATGTATCTGGCCTCAGCTGCACGATCGCCCGTGAAAAAGCTCGGAGAAACACCATAGTCCGAGCGTTAGAGCCGATCGTTATCGGTCGTCATCGAGATGGCGAAACAAAAGCTCCCGTAAAGCCGACGAAACGGCCGGTCATCGCTTCGTTCTCCCTCTCTCGCTTTCTCTCTCTTGAGCGTCGCTACTGCTGGAGCTTTCTTTTACACCGCCCTCCTCCGGGGGGAGAGAGGAGGAGGGGGGTCTGCACGTGGCCGGACTTTTGTTTCGCGTTTTTAAATGCGCCACGTACAAGTTTTTCCGAGGGCCGTTGAATTTTTATGAGCTGGCGCACCGCGAATTAGCAGAGCTCCGGCCCTTTCTTCCCCCGGCACAGGGACGCGCTCGCCACTTTCTTTGTTTCCCCGCCGCGCGCCGCGGCAACTGGATTTTTCCTACTCTGTCCTGCTCCCTCCCCCCTCCGTCGCCTCTTTGTTCCTCGCTTCGGGCTTGCGGCTCCGCCTCTGTTCCCTCGCAGGAATTATTAATTTTTAACCGCCTCTTCAGCAGTCGTCACGCGACCGGCACGTGAAAACGCTTGGCACTTTTTTGCCGCGTCCTCTTGCTCGCGTTCTGCCCCCCCCCCCCCTCCGCAACAATACCCACAGGGTGTCAACGAGATAACGGCTGGTTTTGAATTTTGCAAGCTCGCGCGCTTTTTTTCGGCTGGCTGTTTGCTTGCTCGTTTGCCCTATATACTCCAAAGTAGCCCCGAAAAGTCCCGCTAACATATATCACTCGCGATTCAACGCATAGTCGGGGCGATTATTTTGGTTAAGTACAGTGACAAAAATTACGATGCACATTGTGCGTATACAGTTTACGAATTCGCAGGATCGTTATGTGTACAATCAACTATATATCTCTATCGACCATCCAGTATAGTGGATTTTGCATTTGGATGAACGGATTGATATGAATTCGGGTTATTGTCGAAAATAGTGGGAACAAATCACTTGTCTCGTATAGCGAATCTTTGGCCGAGTAACCACTTTTGAAATCGGCTAATATGTGAAAACGATCTAGGCGAGCCAGAAATCAAGTATGATATGAGGACGCGCGGCAAGAAGACACGCTGGCGCGGGATGTTCGTAATAGGGAAACGATGGATAGCGGGAGAAGAGCCGCGGAGAGAAAGCCGATCCGTCTGGCAATCTGGCGACGATTCAGCTGTGCTCATGCGACAAATGTATGGTACGCAGCTTGAGAAAGAGAAAGAGAGAGAAAGAGTGTAGAAGAGTGTCTTATCTGGGCGGGCCAGCCGCGAGTAAAATGAAAAGTGGCCGGTTATAAATATACATAGGAGGTGTCGGCGGGTCGTGTGAGAGAGAGAGAAAGGAGAGATAGAGAGAGGGACGCACAAATCACGGAAGCCGCGAGAGCCGAGCTGCTGCTCCCGGGACATAATATAGCTGACAATCCGCGTGGCGCACCGGCGCGGCGCTCTGGGATTATTTGGCTGTTGAGGGGCAGCCGTGGCAGCGGCACGCGTGATGCATTGGCCGGCAGTGTATACTGTAACCGCGGCCGGCTTATAGCCCCTAATAATCATGTCATAACATGCGACCCTGCCCCCCCCCTTTTTACACACCCCCGCCATTCAACTCGACACTCGAGCTGCCGCGCGCCACCACGCCACCTCTCTCCATCACCTCCTCTCGTCCTACGTGTTCAACGCTCGAGAGGCTTTTGCTTTCGCCGCATCGTCACGCCATCCGTCTCGCGCTGAATATCTTCGAGTGGATATTGCGACACTCCCAACGAAAGAGTCAATCCACGTCACTCGTGCGCGGTGTGAGCTTACGAACTTTTCGTCGTAGGAGTATTGACGAAGTGTCACTCGTCCTTGCAACGCCTACTCTTTGAATACTAAATAGTTCAAAATCACTATTCGATAGTTGAGCTCCTTACTGGTATAGTTATATTTCGAAACTATTTCAAATATCAAGGTTTTATTCTCTTACCCCCAGATAGTCGATAGTTCGATGCGCAAAACAGTAATTGCTATTTGCTTTTCAGAGAAATTTCACAATAATTTTACTATTTCGGTTAATTTTTAAGTATTTCAAATGTAGAGGAATAGTATATGCATGGGGGAAATCATCATTTGTCTTCGAACGATTAAACGTAAACTTTCTGTTCTTTCAACATTTCTCAATGTAATCGAAGGAAGAACCACCCGGATAATTTCGTATAGGCTACTGTTACAGAAGCATTATATTTTATGATAATATAACATTTTATTCCATAGTCCGAATACATAGATAATGTAAACCGGTAACCCCGAATTTCTACCCCAGTGTTTCCGTGCCCCAATGGTTAGGGGTAGCCGTCCTGAGACACACAGAACAATGTGCAGCTCCTTCTTTCCTCCGATACATTTTCCATTCGTACAAACACCAAGCGCATACTCAAGGACTGGATATTAATCTATGCTCGACTTTGATCAAATGTACCATTTGGATATAGAAACGTAAATTTTGGTAAAATCATTCGAATCTTTCTTCCAATTGTAGCTGAATCCCACTCGACGAGATTCAGCGTGGAAGGAGAAAATCCGTGCGGGCAAAGTGAGGCAGCTTCATGATCAATGAATCAAACTCCATCGGTCCGGCAACAAGTCTTCGGGACATTCGAATAAAAATCAGTTATACCTGGCGTACGACCCGCACGCAATCGTCCTACGACGAGAGCTGCCGCCGTGTAATCGGCGTTAAACCTCCAAGACAGACAATCCTCCCTTTTTCCCTCACTATTCTCGGTAAAGCAAGCGGCGCAGGTCCGGAGTGAGAAATAGAATAAGAGTTAGGCGTGGGAAGGAAGCGAAAGCGATATTGAAAAGAAATAAATCAGAATAAGGGTGAGCGGTACGTGAGCGGAAGAAGCAGCCAAGGCCGAAAGTAAAATCGCGCCTAACGAACAACGCTGCCCCGGTTCCCCTGAAAATGGAGCGGAGGAAAAGAGAAAAAGTAGGGAAAGAGAGGATGGAGCACGTTAGACGGGGTGGGGCGGTGGTGCGGCAAAAGAAGAGGGCGTTAATGAGTTTTTTGGAGGCGGCGGCAACGGCATGCCAGAGACGCGAATTAGAGCTGGCCGAGCGCGGCTCGCAGTCGGATCGATTCGCAGTTTTAAATTTAAATAAACGCCGATAAAACGACGAGTTTTTTTCTCCCCACCGGCACGCGGACGACTCGAGGCCCGCGCGCGTTCATTCCACTCCCGAGCCTCGAGAGCGGTGGCCTCTCCCCGCCTTTTGTCCTGCCCAACACCGCGGGACAGACGGCGAGCTCTTTCTTCCCCCGACCGATTCTCGTAATTTCATTACCCGCGGATTCAACGCACCGACGACGTCTCGATGGCCAAGTATTTTTGTGATCGCACCCAACCTTCGCATATATATATATTGTTACATCAGCAAGACATATAACGGCCAAAGCTCTGCGAGAGCGGATCAATTTCCGTCCCCCCGCTGATTGATATTACGGGCGGAGGAAGCTGTTGATTGGATTAAGCGAAATCAATTTATTCCGGCCTCCCCCACCCCCCGACTCGCGATCCACCCGACTAAATGTGAAAACGGCTTGCAATTGTGAAGAAAATCCGTTGGGGTTGATTCACCTTTCGGCGCTCGCGTATATAAATATACACGTCGCCGCGGGAAAACGGGATATCAATCAAGACTAATTCGGGGCCACTCTCGCCCCCCGACACGTGAATATTAAGTCGCGCCGAGTTCGAGCGCGCATAGATTTGGGCGCGCTCGCTCTATCCGAGCATTGTGTTGACAGCCGATCAATTTGAGGCTTTTCATTATCATCGATTTTGTTTCGGGGCGCTCGCTCTCGCTCTCGGACCCGGGTGAATAATTGATCGCGGCCGAATCGGCTGCTGGCTTTGTCGCTTATTTTAGAAAAACTCTCGGTATCGGCGTGTGGCGATCCATTAGTACCTCCACCGGCGCACGCGAGTCGATCGAGGGATATACGCTTGCCGCGCGCGCGACCAAAACACGATTAGATTGTGCTGGCGCTTTTTAGAGTAGCCGCGCGTAAATCACATTACCCGCACGGGATTTGACAGCGCGAATACGTCGCGTTGGCCAGCCCTCGTGACGTTGCTCGCGAAATCAAACTCGGCTCTCCGATCGGAGCTCGATAATGCAAAGTGACGTCTTAGGAATTTGCGAAACGGCGCGACGGCCGTAGCGAACATATATATATATATATATATATATGTATACACTCGCAGGCGAACGCGACGAGATGAGGTCTGGTGGGAGGGGTGGATGGAAAAGCGGCAGATAAGGGGAAGGGACGTAGCGTTGGGCAAACTTTGGTAATTTGAGGGGCGGTAGGTGGGTGGGATGAGGGGAGGTGGCCGCAGGTAGCTTAATTTTTGCTGTAACACGTGTCTGCCTGCCAGAAGCCCGGTGGTGCTCTCGGCCAGATACGGCACGGATTTTTCTCGTTGCTGATTTTAATAACAGATTGGCCCTGCGCTCGCTCGCGAGCTCGAGTTACGTAGTAGACGTAGCGCTGGCGGGCTGAGTCACTGCTTATACGTGACTCGAGCTCGACGCTCCTTTTCAAATCTGCAGCCGGCTGCCGCTTCAGCTGCCGCCGCCGCCGCCGCCGCCGCCGCCGCCGCTCTCGGGGCTCGTGCCGCCGAGGAATAAATTAAAAGGATTTCTTATTGCGCCCGTCTCCCTTCCCCATCCCCCCCGTAGCCCTCGACGCGAGCAATAGATGAAGATGGAAAATCCCACCCCCTGCTCCTCCTTCGCCGAGACGCCGTTTTTCATTTGCATCGCCTTTGTCCCCCCGCGCCCGCGACTCGTCGTCGCGTACTTTTCATCTCGCCCGCCCAAGCGCAAAAACTGGCAACGGGCCGTCGGGGAATGTCGCGCGCGCGCGAGTCTCGCGACTGGGCCGTTTTGTTCGCGGGCTCGATCCGTCACCCTCCGCGCTGTGTGTCCTCATCGATCGCTCGTCAATCACACAACCCGCGTGGTATACGTTTATGAAATACGCGATGGACGCGCACTAAACGGTAATTCACCTGGGCGACAGGGACGAACGAGACAATCGGATGGCACTCCCGCGTAAAAGTGTGTTCGCGGCAATCGAACGAGAATGATACGTATAATGGGAGCGGACGACTCGCGCGCGCGCATAATGAGCCGGCCGTCAGTCACTTCGGCCGCGTGTATATATATCTGTGCAGGCTGCTCCGTTAATTGGGCGAGTGGTCGGGATAATGGGCAGCCTCTGCCTCCCAACCCCCCGGACACACTTGCGCCCTCTTTTTTCGCCCGTTTGTTTTTCCCCCCGCTCGCAAAGCCGTAATGTCATCGGCGCGCCGGGCCTGGCATTTCGGACGGCTGTAATCTGTCGGCCGGCGGCTTTAATTAATCCGGCCGTCGCTTTAAAAATACGGCGAAAACCGTGCACCCCATCCCCTTCGCGCGCTCCCGAGCCCCTTGTCGCGCGGCTCTCTCGCTTCGTCCGTTTAATTTTTATCCAATTAATACGCCGCCGGTTATTTTCGGCAGCCCGGCAGCCGAGACAGCCGCACCGATAGACGTGCCATTACAATGACGCTTCAATCGTCGTTTTACTATAATTTCGCCCGCCGGTTTCGACTTTACGCGCGCGTGTCCCCGTGTGTGTATATACGTATAGGGATATACATTTCAGCTGTCGCGCTCGAGTGAATTTATACGACGGATTTCACTCGTCGCTCTCCGCGGATTTTTGTCGTGTCTCTCGTGGGCTCGCTAGTACATTCGACTATATTGTTATTGCGCCATTTTTTTTATCGCGCGCGTAATTAATGCACAAGCGCGTTTGTTAACAAGCTACGGCACGAAGCTCGGAGAATTCGTGCAACGTACAAAGGACCATATCAGCCCATAATATGGAGAGTATTCGAAAGCAGTGCGTATCATTTCGATGAATTGTATGGAGGGAACGAAATATACATGTACCGTTGCAACGGATTTTTTTTCTCTGTAGAATCGTCTCGATATAAATTTGCTCCGGAAGTGGAAGCATAATCATCGCCGTCGATATAAAATCACTCGGTAAGTCAATTAAACGTCTCGATGGGGATGATACACGACAAAAACAGACAGGTATACATTGAGTGGTAAGAGAGCGAAAGCATCAAGAGCGCGCAGAGCGGAGAGGGGCGCGAACGAGATAGGGTGTGGGAGGCGCGGCCAATTGAAACGGGGCCAAACGCAGGTCGCACTCGACGACGACGCGACGTTGCGTGCTGCAGTTGGGCCGCGGCTTACTTTTATGCGCGGCCCGGCCTTGCGGCTTTTGCACTTTGCCCCGGAGTGTACGTGCAGATGTGTATGTGTGTGTGCCACGAGGGGTCGCTATCCGTCTATCTGGAGCTCGCGCGGAACGCGCGTCGAAAGGAGCAAGCGAGATGGCGATAAGCCGTGGGAGAGCAGAGCCCCTCGACCGGGCTGCGGGCGCGATATCGCCCTGTCCGCCCGCGACTTCGCACTCTTTTTCAATTTCGCCATGCTTATCTGACACGATCTCCCGCCCGGCTGTTGTGCTCGTCAAATAATCCGCGTTTAATACATCTTTACGTGCGTTATACTGTTTGCACGATCCCGTACAGCCACGTGTACGTGCATAAATGATTCCAAGTGTTTTTATCTTCTTATTATTTATCCACTGCCGAACGTAATATTATATTTTCATTCAAAACTGGTGAGAAAGAATATTTTATTGTTACTTCGTCGATTGTTTTGTACTTAAATTGTATTATTTATTACGTGTTTTTTTGTGTAATACAATTTTAGCCTGATGAGGTCAGTAAACCTAACTGGCGAAACGTCGTATTAAATAAATATGTGGTGGATTTTGTGAATTTTCCCTTTTCCACTTCACTCTGAATTGGCCCTCAAAGATCGACAATTTATACATATTTGTTTTTATCTTCATTCCCATCTCGTAACGCAATTTCAAATGAATTTCAAATAGACGAATCAATTAATGACTATGCATATCATACTAGATAAAAATCGGTACGCGCGTCCATATCAAATAACAACGAAGTCACTCTATTGCAAGAGAATATAACTCGATATCCAGGAGCTTCGTTCGTTTCTGATTAGCAGCCAATCATCGTGTGACATTGCAACATCGTTTCTGGGCACCTAAACAGATGACACGTGCATCCGTATATAGCCTGACGTATCGATTTTCACGAGGTATCAGATGTACAGTATTGTGTGAACAGATCCTCACGGATATGTATATGTATTACTGTATACGCGTACATAAAATCAAGAGCGATCGTGAATGTCTGCGCGAGAACGAGAAGTTGCCTGTGGGCACGGGCTGTTTGGGTAGCCAAAAAGCATCTGACAAAGTTTTATCGGGATTGTCGAGCCGAGTCGAAGCTGCCTCCTAGTCGGGGTAAATAATGTATGGAAGTGCGCAAACAAGAATGTAGGCGAGTGGAAAAAGTTGTGAGCAGGAGAATCGCGGGGGGGGCGTGGGGGGTTCTTGGCGATTAGAATAATCGGCGAGGTGGAGCTGATCGGGGGGGAGGTGGGGGCGAGTATATTTGCCGAGCGCCGGGAGTTATTGTCGGTGTCGCTCTCGAGGAGGAGGAAGGAGGGGAGCATACCGCACACACGGTTAGGAGTGGCAGCGGTGTGTACTCACAGTCGACGGACACCTTGATCTGCTTGCTGACCGACGGAGGCACGCTGTTGCTCGCGATGCACAGGTAGTTGCCCATGTCCAGCCTCGAGATCCGCGTCATCTCCAGAGTGTTGCCTATCCACTCCGTCACTGAAACAAATCACGCGTTCGTTCAGTCTCCAGGTGTCCAAACATCGTATACCCTCTTCCATCCCTCCGAAACGAATTCGCTCGCATACCGGCGGGGAAAAATGGCTCGCAAAGAGACCACGACTCACGGGTTTGAATCTCAAATTTCACTGAAACTTTTGCGGATAGTTGTTTTAATGCCTAAACATGAGATATTTGAAGTCGTTATTAACTGTTCATTGATTATTTCATGCATGTAATGTACATCTATGAACAGCTACGTAACATGTTAAATATCATACGTTTGGAGAATATGACAATATTTTCGAGAGATCGAAGCAATGCGGTGAATAACTACAAATATAATGTATTTGGGTAACCATAAACCATCCGCAAAAGTTTCACCGAGATCCGAAACCCGAATCCCAAGTTATTTTCTAGCTAGTGAAGAGAAATATAGTATAATGAAAAAGTACTGAGAGTAGTATACATAACTAAAGAGTATGTGATACACTTACATTGATTCAATCAAATTTGTAGTTCGACTTATTTTCAATCCAATAATAGATGTAACAAGTAGCAGAATGAATTCATATTCAAGTTCATCAATAAAACACAAACAACATGTTAATTATACAAACTTCATAATAATTGATGATACTTTAATGGAAAAGATTTCAAAAACTCGAAATACATCGAGATTAATAGTAAACTTTAATGACTTTAAAGCTATTGATGTTCTGCATCAATAATTTCCACAGGTCAGAATGTACAATTTTGCAAATCGACTTCCATAACTTCCTTACAGTCATGAAAATTATTGATCTTTATAGATGCACTAGATGTTAAGATCAATGACTTCTTCGTTATTGTAAGAGTCTATTTAGCAATTGGTTTACATGGACATCTTCAATTCTTCAAAGTGAACAAAATTTAAAAATTGCAAGTATGCAACATTTACAGTATAATGTAAAATAGTGAATATTTTAAGTATTTCGCGAAAAACTAACAAAATGGAAAAAGCCTCTCATTCCATTTCTAATTCATCATACAAATATTCTAATAAAATGAGAATATTGAAAAACTAAATTATCATCCGGATTAATTATGACGTAGAGAAAATTAACTACGGTATACTTTTTTTCTGATACGAAATAATATAGTTAAACCGGCTAATTAAAACATAGTAGCGTGTAATAAATGATTAGCAAGCATATGCATTCATGGCGAGGAAAACGAGAAATTATTGTGCCATAGACTTCAAGGGTTGAGCGATTATACCACACAGATATATTTATAGTTCATTTGCGGTTTGTATAACCGAAGTCTTCTCCTCGATGTACTTGAAAAATCCCTCTATTTGCCATCCACAAACAATTTCTTGCGTAGCATTGGATGACAAGAAACTGATGCGTCAAGTTAGATAAATATTCACGGGTCGATACGTTTGACGGTAAATAAGCTCTGCATGCGATTCGTGCACACGCGCTTCCCACACTCGCGTCGGCTTCGTCTTCACTCGTGCGTCAAACTCTGCAGGCCTGAATCGCACCTCGATATTACTCTTCTATCTTTGGCCCAAAAATTACACACACGGTTTCCCACTTTTTTTGCCCAAACTATCACGAAAAAAATGTTCGACACGCGATGATTTATTTTCATCATTACCCTTGCCAGTTCAACGATACAAGTTTCAATGTGATACGTTGCGATTACTTGCTTTGCAAATTTCACGCGGAATCATCGATTATTCGGTGTCGAAATGAGGCTGTAGATGGACTTGGGACGTGCGGGTATACGTGCGAGGCTCACCTTGTAACGTCTTGTTGATAGAAATCTTATTGTTGTCGTCCCTTTTCCATCGAATGCTGGGCGGCGGGCTGCCGGTCGCTTTGCACGTCAGCGTAACATTCGCCCCCTCCCGCACAATAGTGTCGGACGAGCTCTGCGAGTCGTCGATATTGGGCGGCACTGTAATCAAACAATTTCAACGTTTCCCATTCAATATTCATCGTTTGCTCACTTTTGCATTTATTCATATTTGCGATTACTGATCGATCAACAAAATTCGGACGATCGTGTCACTGTGAATCTTCAATAGTAAAAAAACTACTGTTTATTAGTAGAAATTACATAAACGATAAAAATAATGGATATTTAATTGAAAAATTGATAAATTTCACAACATTTCAGTGAAATTTGTAAGAATCTATCAATTTTTCGGAAAACATTCCAGTTGAATATTAGCTATTTTCATGGGTTAAGCAATTTACACTATTTCAGTTTCCGACGGTACGTAACGATCCTCTCGCATTTTTATCAAACCTATGATCGCGAGTATATCTCGTTAGGATTGAGGGCGAGCAGTGACATTTTCACAGTCGTTCGAAAGTCAAAACTTACGGCTTGGAACATGGTTCGTCCAACCTGCTTACCGTTGCGTGGGTGGGAAAAAAGAAAAATAGCCTGACCGATGATAGGTCGACAGATGTTGATCAGGGAATGTAATATCCCGGGGTGAAAGTAGAGTGAATCATGGATAACGCGGATTCAATTTCGCGCGTTGGCATCGACGAAATTATTCGAGTCGCGGCGGAGTGAATAATTTCCGACTCGCGCGCATATCCGGACGTACATCCCTACAGCATCACGCGCGTTCGTTACACCCGTATAACGTCAGCTGAGGAGAGTGGGGGAGGCTTAAAAAATTCGATCACGTAAGGGCCCAACAATGACGAGGGAGTTAATGAGGCTGCGCGCGGGACATAGCCCCGTCGTTGTGACGGCCCGATCAGGTGGCAGCTGCGTGATTGGACAAATCGATAATGGCCGCGACTTGGACGAGACAGTTGACCAAGGCGTATTGGGTCGAAACGCGTCGGTTGAGCGACAGGTGTCCGCTGTTCCGGTATAAAAAAATAAAAAGACCGAACGAAAAATTATCTGCCACCCGGACTACTGCAGTCCGATCCGCGCTGACGCCTAACTGTCCGTCCGTAGTATATATACGCGCGTATTTCTCGAGGACGGCCACCTGACACTGCGTATACATATAGGACATTTGGACAACAGGTCGAGTACATTCGCCGCGTCTCGCACGAAGAATAATTTACGTTCATAGTTTCGCAATGATCCGCGAACGCGTGTCGAATTTTTCCACAAGCTCGCGAGTATATACGCGAGAGCGCAGCGCGCGAGGGTTGCGAGTGAAAGCAGCAGGATGCAGGCGAGTGTTTGCGGGTGGGTCGCGCGCAACGTTTCGCGCAGTGCGGATCGATGCGTTGATCGGGCGCAACTCGTACACGTGTATATATACTCTTTGCGTTGGCGCAAAGAAGCCTATGGCTGCCTCGCGGTTCAGTCGGTCGGGGGGTAGAGCAAACATCGAGTGAGTTGTCGCAGGGTAAACGAGGCTCGCGTGTAATCGTCGTGCACAGCCCGACGTAATACGTCGCGCGGCTGCCGTCATAATATCGGCCGCGAAAGTAGCGCACCGGTGTAATATCGCGGCGCGCCGCACGAGGACAGAACGACGGGGGGAAAAGCTGCTTACACTCGGGCGATTCAGCCCTCCCCCCGCGCAGCTCGCTAATAAGTACAAATTAATTAGACCTGCTTGCGCTCTTCTTCTGCCATGTCAAGAGGATATGCGCACCATTCAGAGTGCTCCGGGATATTATAAACGTTTTCCGTGAAATTGGATAGCAAATTACGCATTGATTTGCCGATCTTTGATTCGCGCGCAAAGAGGACGCGCCACGTCTGTCGTACGAACCTACAAACTAATTATGATGCCTCGAACGTACGTCTGGTTCCTCGTTTTTTTCCGTGATCTTGAATTATAAAAACCGTTTATAATTGAATGCTAAAGAGGAATTTTCAAGGTTCGACGTTTTTCAAAGTATGTACGTGATGAGTATACTTGGACTTTCCAATTTAAATTTCGATCCGAGTTAGAAATTGTTGTCTCTCCATGTATGTCTGGTCTGTCTGTCGGGGGCCGGATGAATTCGACGTTTTCATCTCGTCAACATATACTTATTGTGTTTTGATCCAGCTAATCTGATGAATAGCTCTTACTTATATTGGCAGGAATTAGTACTCCTTCTGGTACAGTACTGTAGTGAGAAGGCCCTCCTTACTTTCCAAAAACCTCCGAAATTTCGAAATTTCGAAATTTCTTCCTCTCAAATCAAACAAAAAATCAATCGACAACCCGCGGCGAATCAAAGTATATTAAGGTAGGGTTGAACAATCGTTGGATGTAACACCACTTGTAGAGGAGAAAGAGGCGCGCGGTCGGTGCAGGGCAAACATTGTGGAGGGTATTTTGTTTCGGGAAAGAGCCGCGGGAGAGTCTCGTGCGTGAATTGGCGCTCGCAGGTACGTGTGTGTGTGTGTGTGTGTGTGTGTGTGTGTGTGTGTGTGTGTGTGTGTGTGTGTGTGTGTGTGTGTGACTGTGCGTACGTACGTGTGTACGTGTGAATATATATCGCATGGCATTAATGCTAATGCCGGGCCGTTGGCGTATTGTTTAGCTGGGGGTTTAGCTACAGCCGCGGCGGATTGAGCCGCAGCGGCGTGCAGATATATACATGCATTATTCAGTCGCGTGCGTATACACAAAGTGAAGGCGCCGCAGCCGACGCGGAGCAGCCGACGCCTGTCCTGTCATCGAAGAATTACGCGACCGACTAGCGACGAACGACCCATCGCTGCGCGTTCCCATAGACATATACACATGTGTTTAGGCTTCGCGAACGACACGTGCGTCTGCGGCTGTGAGAAGCAGTATGGGTCGCTCACATACGAACCGCCGCGGTCGAGAGAAACTCGATATTCGGATTCGTCTTGCCGAAAGTCGTTCTCCCGGTAGCCCGAATATCGCCGCCTCAACGAGATACATGTGCGCGTGGCGGGTGACAAATGCGCGCATGTATCTTTTGTACGGTATATGGGCGCGGGTGGACTGGATCATGCCGGTTCTTTCATTCGCGCACGATTTTATTTCATCGCTGCTTCCGTTCGTCTATCTATTTGTCTTTCTCACAAAAATAATCCCAATAAATCGCCAGCCTTGTGAAAGTTGATTCATGAAAGGATCTTATCGAGACTATGATTTCATCAGAAGTGTATCGGAATTCATGAACTGCCGCGTTACAAAGATACACCTCTCGCATTTCCAGAGAGGAAAGAATCTTCATTATTGTTTGAGATACACAAACGGAAAACGTGAGTAAATTTAACTGACTCGAAGTAATCATGAAGGGAAGAACCCTTGGGGTCAGACAAGAGTTCTGGCAAATCATATGTGAGGAGACATTGGGTTATCGATCGCTTTTCCCCTTTTCCCTTGTCGTTTATTCTGCCTGAGCAGAGGATCCTTCGATTCTTAATTGGATACTTCAGAAAGAATGTGAAAAACATGGATGATGCTCAGCAATGCGAAAAGATGTCAAAGAAGTATGATAAGTATTCAGATATGGTCAGCTATGATATGCTGCGAACATCTTCTTCCTTCGAGAAACGAGTTCTTTGATGCGGATTCCTTTTTGAAAAAAATAACGTGAAGAATAAAGAGGGAGATTTCAATCGTCGCTCAAGAGATTTGATAAAAGAACACCAAAATACAAATTCAAATGAATTTATCAATGTATATACCATTCAATTCTTCTGAATAGTTAATACTTGACATAATACCGTATACAATTTTCAAAAGTTTTTTAATTCATTTGTATTTCATGTTTCCCAAAGAAAAAAAGCAGATGGGCTGCTGAGTGAAGAGAAAATGAGCGTAATTTAATCGCTCGCTGAAAATGTACAACTACAAAAATTAATATTAATTTCTCCTACAGACCTTATTTAAATCTTAAACGAGTTAATGAATAATATGATACATTTTGTCTCGAATGATAAATATTGATTAAATAACAATTATAAAACTATTGATTTAATTCAAGATTTCTGCGAGTAATACAGTAATACGGTCAAGTAAAACCGACATCCACTTTTCTAATATAGTGAAATTTATATTTTCATTTTTCTCATAATCTTGCAGTACCTACTGTAAAATAATATAGTGCAAAAAAATTTTCCCTTTTTATCTGTTCAAAAATCGTAACGGGAAAATTTTTCAAGCGAAAATTGAAAGTCTTGTATCAGAATCAATTGAAAAAACGTATAAAATAGAAGTATTCGATTTGCTCCACGAGATCTTGGTGGAATTTTTGTCCCAACATAATTTTCCATACTTTGAAACTAGGTTAACATGTTTCTGAGACTATGAAGGTTAAACTGCCGTTTCCCATAATCCATACAATTTCTCTCAAAAGGGTCATATATTACCAACATAATCTGGGGAAAATGTTGTCGTGATTTTGACGTATGAAAAATTACGTTGGGTTTCCACCGGAATCTTGTAGAACACTTTGAATACTTCAATTTTATGCCCCAGCATACTTTAAACGCATGTTTTGTCTCACGTTCACCATACAATTCCTCAAAGTGGCCGTCTTACCTGCATGTGTCAGGAAAATGGCAATTTTTACGGCATTTTTCCCTCAATAAAGAAATAGGGTAAAAGCCTTAATTCGTCGCATAAGAATAATGACATTTATAGAAAAATAACGAGAAAAGATTATGTATTTGGAAAGAGGTGTCGGTCAGAAAGGTATAAGCAACAGCAGCAGCAGAAGGAAAAGAAGAAGAAATATCAATAACCTCAATGTGGCCGCAGGGATCTTACATAACAGGATCGATATTGATTAATTGTTAAGACAACCATGAATAGAATGTTGGGATATAAACAGAAAAGTAAGTTAATTGTTGGAATACATCGGGCGAATACAGATGGGGCGAAACGTGAAATTAGCTGTAGTCATTTCAAATCGCGCCAACGTCTAGGATGGGTCATTAGTCTTGATATAATAGCTCGGGCGGATGTCGATATAATAAGACAGCGTCAGTAGCAGCAGCAGCAGCAGCGTCGCATAACGATTGTGACAGTATGAATAGAGCCGGGTATTTAGGAGACGGCCTTATTACCCGCAGAGAGAATAATATTACGTGTATGGCGGGGGAGGTAAAAGAGTAAGCCGGAGGAAGGCGCGCGCGGCAAGCGAAGGTCGTAAGGATCCCGCGGAATATAAGGATACATCCCCAGCGGCGGCTGCGGCATTAGCCGCGTCTTGTCTGCCGGGCGCGGCATTTTCCGCGAGTACTTACGCAACGTACTTTGGTATATACTGGCGGCCCGGGAGACTCGCGCGAGAGAGCTTGCGGCAACTGGAAAAGAAACGAGCTGCTCGGGCCGCTGTATACCGCTCGTCTGACTGGCACTGACAGCCAGCTCGTCACGCTTTATTTTACAAACACTGTTTGCACCGCGCGGCCCCCTGCGCCTGACAGTTCATCGGCTCTCCCGAATACGCGCCGCCCCGCCACTATCTACCGTGTATACGCTGATGCTGCTCGAGAAAACCCCTTTCGAAAAACACGCCCGCGCGCTACTTGGCTCCGGCAATTTTACCCGGCTCCTCACTCGACGTCGTGTGTACGCCGCACCGATCAACAATCAAATCAGTATATATACCCACGCCCGTCGTTATATCCACTTGCGCCGTATTCGTTTTACTATACGTTTCGCTTGTACCGATTGCAATCGAGTGGAAAAGAAAAACAACAATGATTGCCACGATGAAATCAGTTTTGACGTCGATTGAATTCAAGAAATATAACGAGAAACAATGGTATAACTCTATTCGAAAAGTCACCTATTGGAATCAGCTTCCATGAACAGGTGGTTAGATAGATAGATAGATAGAATCATTTATTTCAGACCTTGGGGTAGAACCCCGTTTGATCTTGGTAGTAGTACAGAGTATAACAATAAGTAAAAGCAAAAAGTAATAACAATAGGTAGAGGTAACGGTAATAGTAAATAGATGTAAGTACAATTTATATATAGTGCTGAACGCAAACATATTGATGTCGGTTGAAGAAACATTAGCGATTTATTTAGATATGCAGCGTGTTATGAAGGAGGGGAGGGATGAGGATTACCGAATTTGTGTGAGCTTTATGGATCCAGTCGTCCTTGTCTTGCTTCAAGAGATATTGGTAAAGTTGTTTCTTAAACGAGCTTACTGAGGTTGTGTTTAGATCTTTGTTTAGGTTGTGGTTAGGTACATCGTGTGGTGGCATAATGTATTTATAATAATGTATAATTTCAGGAATTTTATTTAATTGTTAGATAAACCGAATGAATTGAAATCAACGTCAAAAGAAAGAGTATGAATGCCCAAATAATCGAATATTGTTCATGACTTTTACGAAGCAAAAGTCGACTGTAAATTTCACGATTAATCAAGTACCGAAGCGTAATGAATTTCGTGCATAGCGCAATGTAGACGCTATTTTGCTGCTCACCGAAACCGAACGCCTCTATCTTCACACCGATCACCTCAATATCACGGTGGTACGCGTCTGATGATGACACTGGAGTCATCACTGATGAGTCCACATTCAGTGTTTGTACTCAATCCTTTCCGTTCGACTCAATTTTGAACGCGAGCGAGTCGGGTCGGAGAAAAAATTTATTTGGGTACCTCGGTCGAACTATCGATACTAACAGATACAAAAGTTCCCCAATAAACAAAGAAATTTTCATAGTTTAGTTCATCAACGTTGTTTGGGTGGTTGTCATCGACATAAACGAGTGCTACTCCAAGTGCTGCTCCAACTCTCATGTTTACCTACGGCTTCGAAAGTACTTGCCAAGTAGCGTTCGGCCATCCAGTCAAATCGTCATAAAATACGCGGAGAAGCGTGTTCGATTAACGTTCGATGTAACTACAGATTTTACAGTCACTCGAATTTTTTACTAGCAATGTATACTCGTCGTAAAATGCTCTCGGCCCACATGCGGATCGCGATTTTATCCCGTACTAACGCAGATTACGAGCGCAGCCTCGATCAATCGTAAAGTCATTCGGAGATGCTAATGATCGGAAGATTGGAGGTGGCTCAAACGGCCTCCCATCTCTCCGTCGGGATAGGCCCTGGACCGTGGCCGTATAGCCCCCCCCCCCGGCGAGCACCGTATATATTCACTCAGCGAGTCATAAATATTCCGATCACAATTTCCCGTTTGGCTGTGCGCATTAAATCAGCCGAGCGCGATATGAATGCTCTCCGCGTGGCCTAACAAATCCAGCATAAGCTGTAGCGTTACGATTTAGGATGAAAAGAGGGAAAAACGAGGAGGAGGAGGTGGCAGTTAATCACGCGAGGCTATTCGCGGCTCGTTCGTCGCGTCCTTCGGATAATGCAGCCTCCTCTCGGCCACGTGCTGTACGAGCGGACGAGCACGTGTACCGCGTGCTCGGTCGGTGCGTGCGCGGTACGTGTCGTAAAATGTAAATCGTCCCGGGTACGTAATACTCGGCCGCCGCGCTCTCGCGTGTAGTGTAATTGCCCCACCCCCCCGCCGGCACATATTCGCGAACAATGCGGGGCGGCTCCCTTGCGGCGCGCCTTTGCCCGATTTCCAAATCACAGAGACAATCCGAGCCCGAATCGAATTGAGAAAGTTATACCGCGCTGGGGTCCGAGCCACCGTGTGCGGACACGCCCGGTGTATCCTTGCAAGCTCGCAAGCTCCCCGGCTCGACTCGCCGAATGCGCGCGGTCCACTGTTACTTTCAATAACCGGCTGCATACCAATGAGCGTTGGCGACCTAGGGATCTAATGACCTCGCGTTGGGGACGACGTGAAAATTCGTCCGTGTATACAATGTACATGTTAGTGTGTGCCTGTACGGGAGAATCGGTGATTCGAGAGCGAGAGGATCGGGCGCCGCGGCCGCTCGAAAAATATCGGAAAGATCTAAACAAAGACGTGGCGGGGCGAGTGGGACATAACGAGAGCAGGGCGCGCGAATGGTGTTTGAGCACGAGGAAATAACAAGAGAAAATTGCTCGATCCGATCGTGTCCCATCCGTCGGTCGAGTCGCGCCGTCGCGGCCTTTGTCCCATCGCCCCGGCAAACACGTGCAAGTACGCCTCTCGAGTAAATACCTTTTTTTTCGCTAGCTTTAACGAGAGCGCCAGTGTGTGGCGGGGGGAGAGAGTGAGAGAGAAAGAGGGAGGAAGAGCAGCAAGAGAAAGGGAGCTCAGCCAGTGGATTCGAGCCGACCAAGACAAACTTTTGAAAAGTTTCCCAGGGAGCGGCCCGCGGCAGCCGGCTCGTACACACTGTACCCTCCCCGCCAGTGTCTGCGTGTGCGCGTGTGTAAAGGGGCTCGTCGGCCTTCGAGAAGTTGGCTTGACATTGTGGCAGCTGGGCTCGTCAGCCGCCAGACAAGAGCAGCTCAATGAAAGTGTCTGCTCGGGGTAAACACGAGAAAGAGGCCGATATCCGCGCTTCTTTCGAGCCGCTGCTCTCCTCAATGGGAGACAAGCGAAGAGACGCCGCGGCGGCGAAAGTAAGGAGCCCACGAGGGTGAAGGCGGGGGATTTGCTTTTCGCCGGGCCAGCCAAACTCAATGCGACCCGCTTGGGGGCAAAAATCAAGTGAATTCGCCGTGTGCGGCGTCGCTCGACCGACAGCCCCGCGGCCGACACTCACTCGCGAGAGAGCCAGCTGTACTAACTGTTAGCCCACATTTGGCGCCTCCCCTCTGCTCTCCCCTGGTTCGGCTTGAATAATGCACGAGAGCCTCGTTTGCACCTCTCGCTCGTCGTTTTAGACTCGCGGCTCACGCGACAACAACAGCCACGAGGCAATGTATCCGTGATACATTGCGCGCTGGCTGACACTCATAATCATGTATCATTTTGTCGGATGGACGTTGAAGCGACGTGGGATGTGTGGAGCCACCCACTCACCTCGCGACGAATCTCTTGGAATTTTTCATGCTACAAAAGCTGCGAATGTGATATGATTATTTTTTTTTCATTTCAATCAATCGCTCGACCGACGAACCTACTCTGTGAATTAGGTTTTGACTAAACATGTGAGCGCGACGCGCAAATATATACAATTGTGTTTATTCGGCAGCAGTTACAACGGGATCGTCTTGATCGGAAAAATCGTTGAATCGCGCGATTTATCACGGCGTAAAATCCAAGGAAACGAGCGACTGTCGCGCGCTAGCAGTTGTTTTAGTGCGAGCTTTTGAGTTTTTTCCTTCCCCTGCAGTCGAGTATAATTGAGAGCAAGGACGTATGGAGAGCCCCGTGCGAATGGGAGATAAGAGAAAAAGTGCGCGTTAGATCGAGAGGAGGAACGGAGCAACGGGGCGAGAGTCCCGCAGAAACAATTAATCTATCCCTCTGATTGCTCGGCAGCCTCTACTCCTCCGCTGCTCGGCTCGCTTCGGTTCCGCTTCGCCTGGGCGTTTGTGTCTCCCCCGCGGGCTCTCTTTGCCCGAGACGTCAAAACTCGAGATATTAATATGTTCTACCAGATGGCAGAGCCGCCCAGCCCTTCTCCAATTAAATTATTAGTGTTCCAACTCCCTTTCTCCTTCTCTCCCTCTTTGTCTCTCTCTCTCTCTCTCTCTCTGCTTCTCCTCTGAGCACACAACGAGTAGCTTTTCGTTTGGTTCCGAGATAACGAGATGCCCAGAAGACAGACGAATTGACTCGATTATCCCGGACAAACGGATCAACGGATGCAATAAACGCTTGCTCGAATCTCGTACAATTTGATCATTTCCTCCAAACCCAAACGTCAAACGCATCCTCAGCCGCGGCGAGTGTCTGAACGACTCCACTCGAGTCCCGTCTATAACTTTTTGGCTTTCTGGCCAATTCGTAATAGACGAATGATTCACAATTCGCCCCTTCGATTTTACGATGACAGAAATATTCTCGTTTTACTCTGGGTAAACCGGTGAGTGGGGGAATTGAAAAATTGTAAAAGGTGATAAAGAGTGCACTCACCGACAACGTGAAGGTATCCGTATTGCGTCTTGGCAGTGGCGGTGTTGATTTGGCACATGTACCTGCCCTTGTCCTCCTCTTGCACGTCGTTGATATGTAGGTACCAAGTCCGGTGGCCCTCGTGCGACACGGATATCCTCGGATTCCTCGTGATAACGTGATTGTGCACTGTCAAAATGGCGCTCTGATCGAACAGCATCCACGCGACCTGCGAAACCAAGCGGATTTATCAGCGATCCATAACAACGCGCTGCTCCGAGCTCCACTGTACGGATACTCTACTATACATTGGACTCCGGACCGCTTGTATAAGCCGCCAAGCTTAGCCGGGGGACAACGGCCAAAGGGAGTATATACAGAGTGAGCGAACAACCCCAAGGGTACAGTTATTTTTGCTCAATCATTAAAACTATACACACATCTATACTGGTACTGGGGATCGATTGGCAGTAAATATTATCAATATATTGGATATAGCAGTCTGTGCGACAACGTGCGATCTACCCTGGGGCTAATTCTGCTGAAAAACATGACGGGCTCCTGAATGTATCGAGTTTAATTTTTTGTATATACTGATTTAGTACAGTGACGACATTGTCCTGTGTCGTAGTGATTGACGCATTCTCAAATTGATATTCTCTTCTCGGAAAGCCTTTAACTGAATCAGGATATTTCGCGTGAGTGCAACAAGGTGCAGTGGTGCACGTTCGCGCGAAATACACCACTGAATCTTTCCTTAGGCGGAAGATCCACTTGGTTGGTGCGATATCGCGAGAAATATATGGGACGTTCCACGTCAAGTGAGCATGGTCAAAATTTTGTTCGAGATTCTGCATTGACAAATTGATTGGTATCCATCCCCAGAATACTCAAAAATTTTTTCAGATTTTTAGGTGCATGTATGTGGAAGTTAGTCTGTGCACTCAAAACCTGAATTATTCAAAATTTAACTTTTTTCTCAATTTTGAGAGCCCAAATAATCTTGTATATGTGGGAAAATGAAAAAAAGTTGAGAACAAAAATTATGCTGAATACTACAAAGATTTTAAAAAAAAATTGTTTGACACCAGAATCCTCCATCCGGATAGGCTACTCTATTAATTAAACATGTTTCAACCAGTTTGGCTATGTTCGCCCACTTATTTTTGACCTTTCAAGTTATACGTACAAACCTTTGTTCGATAGCTTGAAAATGGTCTCATACATTTTTTGGAGAAATTCCAATATCTCCTGCAATTAATTGTTTAAATCTGCAATATCACAATCGCCTTCTTGTTAGTTTCAACATATCAGGTCCACGATGAAGCTCACAGTGAGGATATCATGCCTTCGGGTCATCAATCTCAGCCAAACTCTACAGATATGTTCCCTGACACTGGATCAAGCTACCGGTAGAGTTTGGAGTTCCAGCGCTGCCTTGTTATAGAGCTTTTTATGACTTTAGACTGAGGCAGCTATATATAGATATACATATCTGCCTTGATTTGTCTAAAATCCACATAATATTCATAATTTCATCAAGAAAATAATGTATTTCACCTTGTTTGGTACTATGAATAAATATTAACTCATGTAATTGACTTATATTGTGTGAACTGCAAGGCTAAGGTTGGAAAAGCTATTGACCGGTTGTCTCAAATTACATTCCTGGTTAATGTTTATAATTTCATGTGTAAATAACTTGCATGTGATTTGAGACCACCCGTCAAGAGCTGTTCACACAATATAAGTGAAACCATAAGTTATAATATTCATTCATAGTACCAAACAAGGTGAAATACATTATTTTCTTGATGAAATTATGAATATTATGTGGATTTTAGACAATATAAGGCAGATATGTATATCTATATATAGCTGCCTCAGTCTAAAGTCATAAAAAGCTCTATAACAAGGCAGCGCTGGAACTCCAAACTCTACCGGTAGCTTGATCCAGTGTCAGGGAACATATCTGTAGAGTTTGGCTGAGATTGATGACCCGAAGGCATGATATCCTCACTGTGAGCTTCATCGTGGACCTGATATGTTGAAACTAACAAGAAGGCGATTGAGATATTGCAGATTTAAACAATTAATTGCAGGAGATATTGGAATTTCTCCAAAAAATGTATGAGACCATTTTCAAGCTATCGAACAAAGGTTTGTACGTATAACTTGAAAGGTCAAAAATAAGTGGGCGAACATAGCCAAACTGGTTGAAACATGTTTAATTAATAGAGTAGCCTATCCGGATGGAGGATTCTGGTGTCAAACAGTTTTTTTTTATAATCTTTGTAGTATTCAGCATAATTTTTGTTCTCAACTTTTTTTCATTTTCCCACATATACAAGATTATTTGGGCTCTCAAAATTGAGAAAAAAGTTAAATTTTGAATAATTCAGGTTTTGAGTGCACAGACTAACTTCCACATACATGCACCTAAAAATCTGAAAAAATTTTTGAGTATTCTGGGGATGGATACCAATCAATTTGTCAATGCAGAATCTCGAACAAAATTTTGACCATGCTCACTTGACGTGGAACGTCCCATATGTATATATGGAGAAGCCGCAGCTCGCAGGCGTTTGAAGCTAGGCGGAAGGAGAAAGATCCGCTGACAAAGAGCTGTGGTGCGAACGAAGAGCTGCAGCTTGGGAAAATTCGTTACGGACAAAGTGCAATGGCGCCCAATTCCCGCGGGAAAAAGGGCTCGGCACCGCGGAGAAATGATGAGCGATAACCGCCCCGAGAACGGGAGACGCGATCGCATCGGCCGGGTATAACCAAATGGAATATCCTTTTGTAACGAACGATATCTCCTTAAGGGATTAGCTTCTACGGCTGCTATACCCGATTGCCGCCGCCACCACCGCGGCTGCCAAGCAACGTTGAATAACAGATCCAGCATATTGTGTTTACTTATTGTTACTTGCGGCTCTGATTCTTCCTCTTGCTCGCGTTCGGGTTTCGCTCAGAATGGAGGGATATTCTTTTATTCTTGTTGCGTGCTCTGCGAGCTGGGCTTTGTGCGCGCCATTCAAACAAAATGTTCGCGGACTTTTTTGAAACGGCTCTTTTAGAGTGAAGCACGCTCGCTTATACATTCACTCCATTATTCTCAATTAACTGCATGACAAACGTTGGATATAATTGTAGGATTTTCATGAATATCATCTGAATATACATATTGAAAAACCATTTGATATTATTCTTAAGGTAACTGTACCCAATGTGCCCCCCCCCTAAGGGTTTTTCGCGAATTTGACTATGATAGACTTCGAATTTTAAAATTCTGTGAACGGCATCTCAAAGCTTAGCTCAATACCTACTAGAAACCATCTTCATAATCATCATTCGACTACTTTAACCTATCGAAAATCGCAATTAAAAAAAAAACGCAAAAAGGCTAAATGCACAAAACGTGTACCCAATTTGGCACAATTTTTTAATCATTAGCTACAGCCTATATAGGCCTACAGGGACGATCCAATTGGCATTGAAATAAACTCTCAATTATGTTCCCAGTGATATTTATACAAAATTTTTAACATACAACTCAAAAATACGCGTCTAAATCATCGTAATATGTCTATACAAATATTCAATGATTTCACTCAATCTTCCCATTTAAAAACGCGTAGAGGGGCACATTGGGTACACTTTTTTTTGATGCAAAAAACAGCAATTTGAGTAGGATAAAAAATAATTTTAGGAAAACTGATGAGACCAATCGAAAGCTGAGATGTTTTTACACAAAAAAGAGTAATGACACTTTGAGAGATAAAAATTATTGACACCTGATTTTTGAGGTTGAGTGTGAAAAGTGAAATAAGAAAATGGTGAAAAAATCAGTAAGTGAAAGTTCAAAGTGTTGTAGGAGAGTGGTTTTAAGGGCTAAATGGGCGGGGAAGATACCGAAAATTTTCTTTTAATTCCCCCAACATAACCCAAGAGCGACTGATGCTCAGAGAGCACCGGAAATACGAAATCTGATGATTGTGCCAAATTGGGTACTGTTACCTTATATGCTTTTCGTAAGCTTTGATTTGAAACTGACAAGTTAGAATCTAAAATGTCATCCAGTGTCAGAGGACAAAAATTCACGCGATTTTTACAACACGTACGACGGAAAGAACATCGCTCATTTCGAGCGTCGTTGATGAAAGTGTTGAATAATAGTTTGTTCCCAACCGGAAGTGTGAGATTTTCAAAAAGCTGTTCCGACTTTTACCGGCTGATCACGTGACATCTTATGATTCTATATTGATCACACCGTCAGTGAGAGGAAAATCGAAGCCCCTAAAAAAAAAACAACGACGATTCTCTTGGGTCATTAATGATTGTGATGAAACATTTGGACGCTATTTTCGAGCATCCAAACAAGTCAGATGATTATCGATTCGGGCATTTTGAAACATGTGCATCCCCTAAAATTGTCGGACAGCCAAAATTTATGAAGAAGAAAGTAGCAATAAGCGAGACTGTCGCGTGTGCCGAGCCAAATGCCCAAACAATCTGGCCTGTGGAGGCTAGGCTTCACTTCTAAATGGTACAGCGGGAGGAGCTCGAGCGAGGATCGTCGAATCGATCAAAGCGAGCGCGATGCAACGGCCATTCATAAAGCTCGTCCGCGCGCCCCACGAAGTTTGCCCCGCGCGTATCCGGATATATCTGTTGTTCCTCTCTCGGCCCCTGCTCCTCCTGCCCCCCCCCCCCAACAGTTTGGCCCCGAAAACTTTCTCGAAATTCAGCGACGCGGAGTTAGCGCCGGGTGGACGGGGGGAGAGAGGCGATTCACGCGGTAGCCATGAAATATTTATGTTTTCCACCGTGTGCAGCAGCGGGCGTTCGGAGACGCAGAAACATTTTGATAATACGCCCGGCTCTCTCTCCCCCCTCCACCCCCGCTGTCTACTCCGCTAAACGATTCGTTCAATATTCCACCGCTGCTCCTTCACTTTCGCTTCGAGTTTGCTAAATCACGGAATTCCACGGGGCTCGGGCTATTTATGCGGCACGCTCGCGCTACCACAACATTCGTTCGCTACCTCCTCATAGCGCCAATGTTTATCTTGCCATTTTCATCCGCGGTGTAAGTTCGGGATGCTCGCGCGCGTGATGTATAAACATCCAGGGAAAATTGAATTCAGCGGGCGCGAGTTCGCGTTGTCGGTTATTGAGAAGCTTCGAGCAATTGCTCGCAACTTTGGTTTTTCGTCCGTGTTTTAATACTGACGGTCATCCGACTCGAAGAGATCATGCCGCGGCTACTCGATTTTTTCCGTATCACTCCACACGAACGGCTTCCAATTACTTTGACTCGTTGCGCGGTGTTCTCCCGCGCTGCTGTTAGCAAAATACCCCAGGGGTGGGGTGGGCGTTCCCGAACGCCAATCGATTTCACGGCAGGTATGGGATACTTCAAAATCCTCCAAGGATATTATTCGAAGTTCCGAGATGGCGATCGACTATTGGTTTAACCCGAGTGAGAAAGCGCGCGCGAGCCATGAATGTAATCGGTTATCAAGTCGCAAGTTTGACGTTTCAAAATGTCGCATCTTTATCAAAGCGCTTTGATTTTCATTGCTATCTCTTTTGTGTGAGCGTGTGTGTACCGGATCAATTCACGATGAGCACCCTCCCTCCGATACCGATGCGTAATTCGAAAAGTTCGAAACTGGGTCGCGGCCGCGAGGTGGGGGGCAATAGGAAAATTTCGAGAGAACGCATTAACGCAAATAACGGATGAATTGAGAGACTACATTGGGCAGAGAGTAAGATATGATTTTGAGGGTTACGAATCGATCGGGGGTAGAGTTGTGGTTACGGGCGAGTCAAGTATGGGCCGAAGGACGAGGGGCCCGCGGGGCGACTTGTAAATTGGGAGACTAGCGCGGCGGGGTGCGGCAGATAAGGGCGAGATCGCCGAGTCGCGGGTATAGCTACGGTATGGGGCCTGGGGGCTGCGCGGAGCCCAGACTCGCCGGAGCCAGACTCGGCGGCTGGCGCAGTCGGTAAACAAAGCTGTAACTCTCCCGCGACGACGAATCAATGCGCCGCCGCCGCCGCCGCCGCCACCGCCGCTACTCCCCGGCCGGCGCACCACATCCATCTTACTTGCTGCGCCCGCGACCGACCGACCGAACCCTGATCGACGGCCGCGATCGCGCCCCCAGCTTTTTCACGCGCCCGCGTGGCACACAACAACCTCCGCCCGAACAGTCGGGCTCGCGATCCGCAAACGCGCCATCTTATCGATTCCAATTTTGATTCTTCACTTGGGCAACCCAACATATTCTTCTGTAGCGTTTTTGTCTTTTTTATTAAAAGCTCACAGGGAAAAGCCGTTGTATGAAGGTGGATGAGCTATTCAATGGAACTACAGTGGATTTTTCATGTAATAAGAATTCTCAATATCAAAATTCATAGTACTCAAGTCAAAATTCACTTTCATTGCATCGAAAATCCACTGCAGTTTTATTCAATGATTCATTCATCTTCTTAGACTGATTTTTCACTGTTAGGTGTTAAGAGAGTACAGTCCAAAAATCGATCGATTGTATATAATTACAGCGATTATTACAGCTATAACCGTGATTCGCTATTTTTCGCAGATCGTGCGAAAATTTTTTCATAATTAGGATATATGATAATATGTAAGTGGACGGGGGAGTAGGGTGGATTTCTTGTAACGGGCAGATAAGCTTTGGATGTCACGTCGCCTGGTACATGTAGTACATATATCTGCGAATCTATGAAAAAATTGGACGTACTCGATTACATTATAGCAATCATTGGAGTCAGAGTCTTCTTAAATATTTTCTGTGTTCCAATTTTAGTATACGTAAATTTTTGAGAATTATCACGATAAAGACGCCTAGACGGTATCGAATTGTGATTCTAATATTTATGAAAATGGTAGACTTGACTAAACAGTAGCCAGTCGTTATGAACTCATGTCCCGATAATCGGTGTATTCTAATGAATAAACTACTATTCAAAATCATATAGTCAACCGAGTCCTATAGATTTGAGCGTTGCATTGATCAAATATTATTATCCGCACTGCTAGATAAATATGCAAACAATTATAATCTGTTTAATTAGGCATAAGCAACGATGAATCTACAGAATCTAATTGAACTGTAACTGGAGAATTTGATACATTTCAAATATTAGCATTTCTCAACACTCGAGTGTTGGTGAATACGGTCGTATAATTCATCTGCAGCATTAGCGAATCCCTATGCAGCAGTTTATCAACGCGAATAATGTAATTATATAAAACCGAATCGAACCTGCGGTATGATAATAATCAATAATGCCTGTCGGCACTGGGTAACCTATAGCGAAACAAGCAAACTGGGGAGGAATGATTCGATTGTCGATATGATGAGAGAGAGAGAGAGAGAAGAGTATATCGACTAGCGGCGTGACTGCGGTTGAACGAAGTACGAAGCCTAATGCAGCTGGGGGAAACAGCCGGTATACGTTCCATCCGCGAAAACGAATGTTTGTCTGAGCGGAGAGGTGGCACAGCGGCAGCACTTTGGCAAACTCACGCGCAATAATCCACTTGTGTCGCGGCGTCTTCGGGCTAGAGTAGGAAGAGCAGCAGGACGGGGAGGGGAGCAGGCAGGCACTTAGCGCACTTGAGCTCCGCAACCGCCGGCATCACGCATGATTTACATGTGGCTAAGTTCGGGCAAACACGCGCCCAAACGAAACGCGCCTCGATCGAGCGCTATTTCGAGCTGTTGGGTAAATATACCGAGCAGCGCGTACACGTGCACGCACACGTGCACACATACACGCGCGCGCTTGCACGCAGACAACGTCGATTCGCGCTTCTGGCCCGGTGCGCGCAGCCCGAGCTTTATTATGCGATTTTGATATTTCGGCTCGCGCGGCTTAATGCGCGGGTAAATATTCGCCCCCCAGCTACTCTCGAGCTTTTGCGCAGACGGGCAGGCAGGTAGAAAGGCTGACAGCTACAGACAGCTACAGACAGCTACAGAAAGAGAGAGAGAGAGAGAGAGAGAGAGAGAGAGAGAGAGAGAGAGAGAGAGAGAGAGAGAGAGAGATAGAGAAATGAACGAGATTCGGCGGAGAAGCTTTCACCCTCATATTGAGCCAGACGCATCAACTCAATTTTATTCACGGTGAGTTACCAGCGGAGCGAGTGTATTAGGAGTATATAGAGAGTAGCTCGCGTAGCGAGAGTGAGCAGAGGCAAGACGTTTACAAAGGCCACCTCAAGCCGGCGTCAGACAAAGCAACCGCGAAACCACCTTAAAGTTGCACCCCTCAAATTCGCGTAGAGAATGCACAGAGCGCTCAAATATCGTTCATTTTCCTTTCTGCACGCACATACACGCGGCTGCGGCTCGGACTACACGCTTCAACCGGAGCTAATCACGCGAGTTTGCGTCTACCTTTATTACATGCATTCGATACAATCAAAAAGGACGACGAGTTACATATGATTCCACTGGAAGGAATTCACCAAACAACGCTTCGACAATCTTCTATTTTAGTCGAATTCGGTGGCGGGGCCTCCTCAGGCCAAAGCAAACCCACGAATCACGAAACTCGACTTTCTCCAAACGAAGAGACATAACATCATTGATATGTTCTTCATTAGAACGCTCGATGTGTTTCAATCTGGCACGGAGGTGTTACCCACTCGACACTATTCAACGGTAATTGCACGAGCCGAAAATTCGCGATATTTGGAAGAAAACGCGAGGACGCGAGGTTTCAAAGGCGAATGGAAAACGTCCAAAGTTGAAATGATTGAGCAGTCTCTCGCGGGGAGGGTAAGAGGGCGAGGTCAGAGTCGTCGTTTTGGGAACACAAGAGGAGGGCAAAGCAAAGCAGACAAGCATGTCGGAGGTATAGATGCGGTAGGGTTTGCAGTCGGACGAGAGCGAGGCGGGCAGGGGAGGGGGCGAACAATGATTCGCCGCAATAGCCGGGTGAAAAGCCGCTGAGCGGATGGGATGGCGCGCCGGGCCGCCCGGCGGCTGCCAGGAGGTGGCTGGGTAGTCGCGCAAGTTGGGGAGCGCGCGGCTAAACGTATTACAAGCACTTAGCTGCCGCAAGCTGTCGAGCCCTCTCTAGACGCTCTCTTAATTGGCATGCGATGCTCTTGCGGCGCGCAGCTCGCGCTAATACCCCCTTACCTACCCACCCTCCGTTCCTCCGGCTCGCCCCTTGCCCCTCGCCACGGCGAACATCCGGTTACGACCGCGACACCGCGCTTCACCTGTGCATTCGCCGATCGACGAATCCCCAATTTTTCCGTGTTAGCCGGTGCGAAAAATGGCATTTCGCGCATCAGCGCATTTTTCAAATGTCCTTTGAACAAGCACTCATCAGATAAAGTAAGCATATCCGACCGACTAACTGTTAACTTTTAATCACTCGTGTGAACGTGTAACACTCGTTGGCGGCTTGGCCCGCCACTCGTGGGCAAGTCCACACGCGTCTTCAAAAATTCACGCACTAGTTGCATAATATAAGGTAACTGTACCCAATTTGGCACTGTACCCAATTTGGCACAATCGTCAGATTTCGTATTTCCGGTACTCTCTGAGCATCAGTCGCTCTTGGGTTATGTTGGGGGAATTAAAAGAAAATTTTCGGTATCTTCCCCGCCCATTTAGCCCTTAAAACCACTCTCCTACAACACTTTGAACTTTCACTTACTGATTTTTTCACCATTTTCTTATTTCACTTTTCACACTCAACCTCAAAAATCAGGTGTCAATAATTTTTATCTCTCAAAGTGTCATTACTCTTTTTTGTGTAAAAACATCTCAGCTTTCGATTGGTCTCATCAGTTTTCCTAAAATTATTTTTTATCCTACTCAAATTGCTGTTTTTCGCATCAAAAAAAAGTGTACCCAATGTGCCCCTCTACGCGTTTTTAAATGGGAAGATTGAGGGAAATCATTGAATATTTGTATAGACATATTACGATGATTTAGACGCGTATTTTTGAGTTGTATGTTAAAAATGTTGTATAAATATCACTGGGAACATAATTGAGAGTTTATTTCAATGCCAATTGGATCGTCCCTGTAGGCCTATATAGGCTGTAGCTAATGATTAAAAAATTGGGCCAAATTGGGTACACGTTTTGTGCATTTAGCCTTTTTGCGTTTTTTTTTAAATTGCGATTTTCGATAGGTTAAAGTAGTCGAATGATGATTATGAAGATGGTTTCTAATAGGTATTGAGCTAAGCTTTGAGATGCCATTCACAGAATTTTAAAATTCGAAGTCTATCATAGTCAAATTCGCGAAAAACCCTTAGGGGGGGGGGGCACATTGGGTACAGTTACCTTACTATTCCGACGTTTATGTGCATCGAACGGGGCACCGTGAACTGCTTTCTCCGTTCTTCATATGAAAAGTCATTTTGCCAGCAAAGTGGAGCCAGGTAACTCGTGATTTGATCGGTTTAGACTAAACCACGTGATATGAGTGAGATATAGATATAATCATTGTGCAAGGCTATCAGCTGTAGAAAAAAATAGATTAAGATAAATAAGGTAGATCTTTTTTTGGTTATAAAACAGTTAGTTTCAGTCTGTTTTGTCAACAGTAAGAGAAGCCATGGATCATGCGTTTCAATGACCAAGTTTAAGTAATTAAAAATTTAAGAAAGATATCTTTCTTAAATAGAAATATTTCTTTAATAGATCTTTTCAATAAAATGTGTAAACCAATTCAGTACATTGATGAACATATGATCTTGAAACGTGTGGATTGCGTGATAACGCGCGTCGAAATCAATCTAAGAAGATTCCATAAAGTTGAGAAAAACTATGGCTAAGGCCTAAGAATAAGTGGAGTGGGTCTGTGTATGGACAGACAACGCAACGGATAATGTCCTGCCGACATATAACGCTAATTCAAGTAAACCTAAAAATTATATCACCGATATTTTTGAGAAACTACGAGGTTGTGATATTCCCATTGGAAAATTCACAATACGATCCGGCGTAATTAAAATAATTACTTACTTGGAAGAATATATACAAGTATTCAATCGTACAACGGGCGTGTGTACGAATGTTTGCTCGTGGGTGAAAGAGATTACTCTTGAGCTGGAAAATCCGCAAAGTTACGTCATCGGAACGCAGAAACATTGAGAGCAGTTGAATATGAAAAGGAAGCGATCCGTAGCCAGTGGCAGTTACTCATGAATATTGAGCAAGTTGGTAAGTGGGCTTTGAGGGGAGAGGGCCGGGGTGATGCGAGGGCGGGCACTTAACCGCCGCCAAAGACTCGCGCACGCAACTCGGATTCGCAGTTTGTTTGGGGATGTACGAGCGGCGGGACACGTACGTCTCGCTCTCTCCCCCTGCCGGGGAGCGTAGCTCCGTTTGGCGCGAGACCGACCGAGCAAGTTTCCCAGCGCGTCGGTTATGCGACGATTCGCGGGATGAAAAGAGCCGCCCGCAGCCCCCGTCGATTGGCCTTTTCGACACGGGATGGACGAAAGTTGGCTGAGGCACGGGATTGTTTACGCGCGCGTCCTTTTATTCGCTGTCACACTGTATAAGGATTTTTCGCCGCGGCTTTAAATGGGCAAAGTTCGCGCGGGGTTCCCGCCCGCGAGTTGATATTTTGACGAACGCGCGAGGACCAAGGCTCGTTCGGTCGTGATGTACAGTTTTGTTTGCGTCATGCTGGGGGCCGAGGCTTTTTGCCGGCGACGCCTCCGTATGCATGTCGAGAGTCCCGATCGCGTCTCGCGTACTATACACGCCGCTGTAGGCACGCTGTTTATCCCGGGCAGCGATCCGCGATACAAATATCCCGCGGTACGTGGAGGCGCGATAACATCGTTACGTCGAGCGAGCGAGATTACTATTGAATAAGCGAGAGCGGAAAGAAGTTATAATGCACTCGAACCGCCCGGGCGACGTGTCGCGTAACTACTGCAAACTTCGTATCAAAGTCGGGGCTGCAACTTCGTGAACGTTGTCCCGATCAAAATTCAATATAACTCATGAGTAGTTGGGCTGCAAACAGTTGTGCGAATTATGGCGCAATGCAAATTGCCGCCAGCACGTCGGCGTACCCATATACTCCGTTCGCCCTGTAGTGTCGCCCGCGCGATGCTTCCGACCATTTTCCCGAGCGTCCAAATCTGTCGAGCACGATCTTCCCGTCGGGAAAATTCCAAGCGACGCGACAAGCTCGTACGACGCTGTCGGGGGGCTGCGATTCAATTAGAAACAAACAAAAAAACAACTCCGGGGAAAAAGTGCCGACAAGCTGGCAGAAGATCAGCTTTCGTTGTTCGCTCTTTTAAACGACGCCGGTCGAGCTTGAAAAATGCTTAACGAGCCCGGGTGAGACAATGAATAAGAACGGGAAATTCGGAGGGATGCGCGGGGAAGGACAAGGAGGAGGCGAAGGTGGATAATCGCGAAACGATGAAGGGACTTCCCGTAGCTGTTCTATGTATTTATGCTTGTCAGCCCGACGTTTACTCAACCGACAAAGCAGCGCGAGTCTCAGTGGCGAAAGTTGCTCAAAGAACAAACTGATTCAATTTAAAAATCATTTGCTAAGTGCTAGCTCCTAGTTGGTTGACCTTTTTTTCCCCTCCGTCGCGCTCCGTCAGCCTCTCTTTCTCGTTAGACCGGCCGACTCTGCTCCTTGCCTTTCTATTATTGTTGCCACTGTTGCTTCCCTTTTATGTCTCAACTCCTTTTTATTCGAGATACAGCTCCAGCCCCACTGCTAATGCTACTACTCTCTTTCATTCTTCCTTCAGATCCTCGCCCCCCACCCCCCTGCACCCACACACACCACCACCACGAGTTTTTCTTCTCGCTTCTTCTCATCAGATACTTTTCCTATAACTCCTATCTAAATTTCCTATTTTATTTACTCGCTATTATGTTTTGTTGGGCTATACCTACGCACTGTCTCGCAAATATAGATTGTCCCACACGACACAAAACTGGGCTGATAACCAAATGAGAAGATTACTATTGGGCGAAGTGAATTCCTTGATCCGTTTAGATACTGGTGGAATAACTGGTGCTTACAGAAACGTGATGAGGTTATATCATTTACGGATTTCAATCAATCAACTATATTTCACATCCGCTTAAATCATAATGAGCATTGATTCGAGAAGATTTCGTTCCACGACTCAATGGTTTGATGGAAAAAAAATCAACCCGCAAGTTAATCTCATCATTACACGATTTCAGCCATTCGAATCTCGAAATTGATTACTCTAAGGCCCATAAAAAAAGTATTCATTGTCAAATCTGAAAAGATAACATAATATTGAAACTTTTCTATAAGGATTTATATAGATATATTCATATAGATCCTTTACAGGATTTATATTTATATAACAAGATAATTTCTATTTATGTTACGTTACTTATTTTGAAGATTTGAGTATACTCTCTTTTATTGAATCTCAAATAATTAGAAACTACTATTTAATCGTACAAATTGAGTGGCCGATAAAAATAGTAGATATTTATTGAAAAACATAGTGTAATTTTACCACTTCTTAGTCAATGGCTACAATTTCTTCAGTTCTGCAATTTGTACTATTAAATAGTAGTTTCAGATTTAGAGTGTACCAGCCAGAATTATATGCATCCCAAGTAGCAGTAAGCTAAAAAGCTTGCGGAACCTAATTTGGGTGTCACATGCAGTTTCGACCTTACGAAGAGTACCTTTCTGATATCTAAAATTGAAATTTCCATATATACGGTTGGGACCTGCTGGTATTCCGACTTAAACGTAAATCTATCGCAAGGAAGGTTCAACATATCTTCTTATCTAAACCTTATTGCTAGTTTTGCCGTATATAGGTGTGCATATATAACAATACAAACTCATGACAGTGTAAAATCGATTAGAACTCCCCTTTCAACTGGGCATACTAAATTGTCGATAATTTTGATGAAATTGTTCCCAGGGATAATTACAATCAGAGGGAAGGTTACATGGGTTGGAGAGATTTCTATCGAATTGAGGGTTGCGGGGAAGGCGGTAACAGAGGGCTGACGGTGGCTTTATCGAGTCGTTTAAACAGATCGTGTGCGCGTCGCAAAGAGTCGGGCGATCACAAACAAGTGCGCGCATATCCGCTGCGCGGGGTTGGCTCCTCTCTTGGCCCCCTCGTTTCCTCATTCTTTTTCCGGCTCGAGTTGGTGCTCGCGTATCCGCAGCCCGGCCGGCCGCTCGTCACGCTCTGTGCCTTTATCACTCTTTGTCGGAAGCGTTAGAGCGACCCCCACTCCCGAGTTGGCGCGCCGCAACGAAAAAAGAAAACACACGCACACAGTCGCGCTCCGCCTGCGTATTCGCGCGTCGAGTCAGCCCCCGGCTCGAGCGGCGGCTGCGGCCTGATGAAAAGTAATGGAGTGAGCGACAGAAGCGCTGCCACCGACGACTAGACAATTTCCCAGCGTTGACGCGCCATTATTATAATAAAATTTCATTTTCATCGCTTGTTCCCGCGCCACCGCCCCAGCCGCCAAACGGATTCTCTCTTTGTGATTTTCCACAAATTAATTTGATTAAAAGCAACTCGCTCGCGCGCGAGTCTTTCCGCGATCTCGGCTATCCTAATTGAATGGAACACCCCTTACGGCGATTCTCGATCTTTGGTCATTGCCCACGTCCCCGTTTACAATTTACAATTATGCAATTATTAAAAGCCTCGTCTTCTCGGCCTCTCCGTGTATTATTGTGATTTATCTCCTTTTTCAATTTCCCATCAAAGGAATTCGATATCGCTGAAGAATCATATATACATTTGCATGGATTTGGAGCAAAAGGTCGCGAAATTCGAGCTTTTGCAAACCGTAACGGTGGAATCCCCTTCCCCCAAACAAACGCTCTTCTCCGCTCCCTCTCTCTATCTCTCTGTCTGTCTCTCTCTCTCTCCCTCGGTATAGAGACGTGTTTGATCGCTGGAGCCAAGAGCCGTGGATAGGTAAGCGTCAGAGCCGTTACACACGAGTGTCGGAGGAGCGGAGTGTTCGAAACGCCTTTGAAGCTGGTGGCAAATCATGCATTAACCACGCCGAAGCAGAGCCACGTCGTCACACAGGTCACGCGCTTACTTCCCAACCAATGTTTGGCAAGCGACTACACGTCGCTGCTGTATCGAGTTGTACATCACACTTCACGATTTGAATAGCTAACCCCTCCTCACCTCCGTGTTGCATCATTATATATTCCCGGATTTAAAACGATCATCGATCAACAACATTTGTCCCTCAAAATCATGGTAGTCAGTCTCAAGTTATACGTACGAATGAGGATTCAACAGTACTTGGGATACGATACTTGTTCTCTATTAGTGAATTCACATGACACTATAATATCCCGCAAGCAATTCATCAAAATTGACTTCATCATCACGCATTAAATTTATAAAACTCTAGGTAAAATGTATGATATATTTATTCCAGGTGCACTCAACTGAAAGGCTTCTCGCAATAATTGAAATTATTTCAAAAGGATCAATACATTCATGTACTTTACATGATGAGAGGAATATTAATATTTGAAATGCTTTACAAAAAATGAAATGCATTTCAAAAATTAATACCGTGTCACCCCTGACCAAAATTATGACGGAACTTTAAATCTCAAAAATATCATTGTAACATTTATTGTTAACTGATGTTCATATTATAAATTAGTATTGATCCTTTTTAAAACTTCCTTAATTATCGATGAACAGTGAAGGGATACAACATATTGCACTTGAAAAGAAGAGAAAGCTTCACGAATATTAATCGTATGTAACGTAGCATGTAAGAAAATAGACACACGAGGGAGAAGAGTGAAATCATCCTCATGAACGGTGTGACACGAATCAACGGAGCTTGGAATTTGCGCGTCTGTTCTCAACGTCCACAAGCTCATCAGCCGTGCGTCGTTTGCTGTTACACTGAGAGCAGCTTATAGTTGGGTGAACTATAAATCTACTACAAATATAGTTCTATTTTGACCCAGCTATGAAATATTGTGATTTCAGCTATAAAAATTTCACTGATGTATACCATAGAAAAAGTATCCATTATACTATATTTAAAGTAAATTTTACTCTATACAGTTCTTTTATTAATAGTAGATGTGATTGAGTGGACACAGTTGACTATATAATTCTGGTTCATTAAACAATAATTGTTGATGGGTGAACAATAATTGAATAGTAATTGAACATTGTTGGAAAAACTTTAAAACATGAGAGTTATTTGTACAAATAAAGTTAATTTAACGATATTTATAGTAGATTCTTTTATAATTTCGTTTACTATATCATATAGCAGATTCCGATAAGAGAATTTTTCTCAGTGTAAGCGATCAATTTTTTTTGTCTGGGTGAGGGAAAGGAGGTGACACAAAAAACAAAACCAACGAGTGATTGGACAATCGCGAAGAGCTAGACGAGGGGCTATCGAATGATTTGATTATTTGAATATGCGGTTTCACCGTTGCGCCATGTATATTTTTGCGAAACATGCGCGCGAGCCAAAAAATACTCGCGCCTCTTTCCGATCGCGATTGTTCTGTCGTCAAAATGGAGAATCCATGCCGGACAACTAAATCCTCGCCGGCTGTGTCGCGTTGTTTCGTTGAGATTCAATTTTGAAGTATAGCTGCGTCCAGGCTACAGCCAGTGCCATTGACTCGAGGGCGTTTTTTCCACCATACCGTCCCTCCCGCTCTGCCACCCCCCCCTCTTCCGGGCGATGTTAATGGATAACGAATTACGCTGTAAGTATAATTGAGTGAGCTCGTCGCTCACTAAAGGCCGCGGGAGATTTGCGCTCTGATTTTGCGGAAATGGCTTTTCCATTTGGCATTAAACTCATGCTCGAGAGCTAAAGCTTTATGGCACGACGATCTATTTGAACCTTTTTTTGGATTATCCGTTAATTATTTAGCTAGCCAGGCAACCTCGTGATCAATTCTTCAAACACAATCACTATTGTTTATTTTTATTTTAATTATTACATGCCTGTATAGATTTAATTGCCCGATTACTATAGCTCGTTAGCTATTATCATTTAATTTCTCGGTATAGATAAAATCGTCCTTTCTTCGAGTTTTCCAATATTTATTATTTACGAAATATAATTTCCGACACATAAAACTCGCAGTCACTCGGATTAAAAGTATTTTTCCGTAAAAACACTCTCGGAGTTGTAAACACAGCCATCAATCATATAGTCACACACATACACACATGTGAACTTATACACACACGTTTAATTAGGTCAGAATTGGACATAAATCAACGAGCTTTTGTCAAACTTTATTCTGTTCAATCAAACTTTAGTGGGCCTGATCACACTATATTCGGATCGATCAGTCTTACAACTAGACTTTAGTCAGACATCGATCAAAATCCGATCAATCCGCAGACAAACTCTGACTCGAGTCAATCTTTGGTCAGACACGCAGATACACACGTCACAAGTGATCGCCCTTTTTGGCGCAGTTATCGTACTATTCGACAAGAATTGATTTTCGTCACTAAAGTGTTGATCTTGAAGAAAACCGTAACAATTCACGACGATATGGTACATAGAATGTTAAAAGTTTCGTCCAAGCATTTGCTTACCAGGGATGCGGCTGCGCGAAAAATGAAGGGCAAATTAATCGTTCGGGAGACAAGCCGCGCGGAATAGGGCCGGGCGCGGCCCATAACTCGGCAAATGAATTTTCAGCGCAATTCGTGCGGCTTGGCCGCGAAAATTTCAGCCCCCGTTATACGGTTTAGTTCGGTAGCATCTGGCAGGAGGCAAGAAGTACGTGCGGACGTCGATAAGGACGAGAAGCAGAAGCAGAAGCAGAAGCAGCAGCCCATGGTTACGGGGGGGGCGGGGAGAGCTGTGTGTGTGGGTGCGTGTGTGTATGTGTATTGCCGAGTCTGAGCACGTGCCACGTAATTGCGGGCCGAGTTTGGGGGAAAGGCCGGCGTCGGAGGAGGCTCATTAAACCGGTGGTGGTGGTTGTAGGCGGCGGTGGCTGCGGTGGCCCAGCAATACCCAGCCGGCATACACGATCAGCAATAAAATCATCCGACGATCATCCAGCCAGCCGCTGAAAGCCAACGACGGCAGCGCCCGCGATTGAAAATTAAACGGCCCCCTCGTGTCGGTTCCTGCCCTGTATCCAGCCCAAACCCGCGAGCCGTAACTCTCCCGCCATCGAGCGAATATTCACACCTTTCCCGCGTGCTCTGGCTCGCACTAGCCGACTGCTCGTTTCTCCTGCGAGCCAAATCTCTCCACCTATCCAGGGATCCCGTTTTGAAAACATTGAAAGATCGACTTTTGTAGTAATTTTTTTTATAATGCACAATGAAGCTTCGCAACGGGATCTTTGTTCTGTGTGGCTGGAATAGACGGTCCATTTTCTCCCTAGGTTTTATCCCTACTTGAAATATTGAACCCGTTTTTCTTAAAACTCTATTTTACACAGTCGGTTGGGCACAATTTCTCAAAAACTATCGCATAAATTTCGTTGCGTAGACTACTGTGAGATAAGATTGACTCACGATTGAACAGAGAATTTTTATTTTCTACAGATACAACTCATCCGCAAACTATAATAAACGACTAGATTATCACCAGAAGCCGAATGTTTTACATACAACTCTTCCAAAAATCCTGATTGGAATTTTATTTCAAACCCTCCATTCAATCACAATTTAAGGTATATTCCCCTCCTATCAGAAAATATTGGTTTTTCGATTTTTGAAAACGATATCACGAGTTATCCTGGCCAACGAGAAGATACATTTTTCCAAGGAGTCTCCGAAAATCAGCTCTCGATGGCTCATTTTTCAATATTTTCTCATGAGCTAATTTTACGCAGAATCAATTCAAATGACGTTCTTTATTTGCCGGTGTTTGAATCAAACGATTCATTCAACAAGTTCAAAAAGAATTAGTACAAAATATAATATTTCATCCCGTCCAAACCCCTGCAACCCGGCTCAAATTGGCTTTTGAAGACGAGAGAAAAGTGTTGGGCACGACCGCAATTGGCAGTAACTTCCGCGGGCAGTAGCTCCGGGACAAATTGGACGAGAATGCAGAGTACAGGAGGAGAAATGAAGCAAATAGAATGGGCGATCGAGCATTTATCCACTTGACGACGGCTCTGAAGTATCCCTAACATCGTTATCCAACTAGATTATCCAAGTTTTGTGCGCGGGCGCCGAGGTGCACGTCAGAACAATCTCGACCCGAGCCAGGGCCGGCGCGTCAGTGCGGAGACTCCTTACCCGGTGCAAATTTCGTTTTCGCCTCGTCGTTTTTTGCCGCCCCCAAGCCCCCCACTCCCCATCTCTCCCGGGCTACTTATGCAAACAAAAGCGTCGCTGACTTTGGTTGGCTGCAGCCTGCGGCGAAGAACAGTTGCGAGGTATAACGCAATCGCGCGTTCGCACCAGTCTCTCTTAAGCGACACTGCGGCTCTAACTCAATTTGTCGGACGAAGTGTTGAATAAATAGCAGGGGCCGGGAGAAAAAGCTTGTAGCTTCGTTAGGGGCAGCAAGATATTTGGACTGGCGCGAAAAACGGAGTAACAACGCGACAAGAGAGAGAGAGAGAGAGAGAGAGAGAGAGAGAGAGAGATAGAGGGAGGGATGGAGGGAGAGTATACACATAGAGTCGACTGCGCGCAGGACGATATCAACGTGCAAAGTGAACGAGTAAACTGCGGCAAGACGCGATGTGAAATCCTACTCTCGACTCTCCTCCCCCTGGCTCCGGTCGAGCTTCGTCGACAAAACGCCAACAATGATGATTGCCCACGACTGAGTCCGCTAATTCGCCTCTCCTCTGCTGCGCAACTCGTGCAGATTGTTTATCAATTACTATACACACACACACCCATCCCGAGACTCTTTTGCACGAGCGAATTGGCGAATTGCCGCGCGTACGCGTTGGAACGTTGAGCCAGCCCTGATTGACTCTGCCGATTGACATTTGACTCGGTGCGTTTTGCACAAGCCGACTCAGTTACAAGGGACGAGCGAGCAGGCCGTTATGAGATCGTACAGGGCTGGTGGGTGTACGGCGACGCTCTAGAACGAGAGAGAGAGAGAGAGAGAGAGAGAGAGAGATGCTACCGCACGGGAGCAAAAGTTGATATCGGCGGCGGTCTGAATATGAATTGGGCGGAGATGGGGCGGGCGGGTTGTATAATGGAGTGGCACGTATATATATACGCGGGCGCGCCGGCTGAGATATATCCGAGCCGTCGATCACTGCTCAGCCGGTGCGCCGGGGCAATTTGTTGAGGCGAGGGCCGGACTCATGAGCGGGGGCTTGGCGAGGTCAGAAATCGGCCCCGACTCGCGGCCCCGGCGACGGGTGACAAACGATTCGCGCCGCGGCTCCGCTATACTATACTCGAGAGCGGCCTCCCCCGCCCCCCAACGGAGCCGCGAGACCGACGAGCCGTGCGCGGAATAATTCAGAACGGCTCACTCCGTGCGCGGATATGAGCTCGCTCATCGCAGGCAGCTATTGCCTCCTCGCGCGAGGAGAAACGCCATTTGCACGTCTCCCTCTACCCGTCTTGGCTGTCCAACGTGACGCCGCCGTGTGATACGGCTCTCTACGCGCCCGGCAGAGCCCGACAGGCGGGGGTCAAGGTTCGCCGCGTCATCGCTTGGTCGCGGATTTGCCTCGACCGTCGTCTTGAAAAACGTCGGGAACGAGTAATACATACGACGGGAGTCGAGTTGTTTTTGATTTCGGGCTGGAGGATTGAAACAATGGGGATCGCGAGGAGAGAGGTAGCGCAGGGGTGTGGGTCACAGGCGAAGAGTCATGGGTGCGCGCTCGGTTGTCTAGAGGGAAGGAGCTGCGTCGTGGTATTTATATTGGCTTCTCGCGCGTCGACAGTGATCTAGCGGGAATTCCGCGCCGGCTTGCTGTCACGACTCTCGGGCCCGTCCTCCTCCCTCGCTTGATCATTTTTCCCGCTCTCTTTCTCGCTCTCACTCCCTTGCTCACTCTTTTGCCACGGCACACTCGTCGAAGTAATAAAAGCGCGCGGGCCACGCGTCACACGTAGCGCGCGCACCCAAATGAAAGAAAAACAGCTGCAGACGGGGGAGACACGCGAGACAAAGAGGGAGGGAGAGAGAAAGAGAGTATTTTTCAGGGACGAAATTAAGAAGAGCGCAGCCGACAATATAAAGGCTGCGTGTTATTCTTATCCGGTGATGGCGGCTCGTTATACCGGCGACGAGTTATCACGCGCAATAAGCGTAACCGGCTCTCTCTCTTTGCTCTCAACTCTACTCGTTGCGATGTGTCCTCCGAGCCTGCACGCGCTCGCACTCTTTTATAAGCTCATTCATTCACGCGCTTGGCGCGATTTGCTATGAGCCTTTTGCCACGATTAAATCAGCTACCCTCGAACGTCAAGGATGCAACACACATTCCACATGTTTTACGATTTACAGAAATATGTGTACACACTAGTTTTGAGATGTCTCACTTTGATGTGATTTCTCGTTCGAACAATATTCCGCTCTGATGGTTGCAATGAAAAGTACGAGGGACGGTGCTTTGGAGCATGGCAAAAATGCTGGTAGTTTTTTTTAGGAGGAGGGGAGGATCACAGCTGCGACGGTTCAATAGTGCGCAACCGCCGACAATATTACAATGTCCGCCCTGACGTTTCTGATTGAATGAAAAAAAGCATTAAACTTCGAACGATGCTCTTTGTTTGCGATGTTATAAAATCTATCGTTACCATAACAATTGTCGAATAGGTTATAGTACGAGTATTTAAAGTTTAAGCATTTTTTGTTGTTATATCGAGTGGATGAATTCATTTTAAAATCCAAATTGTTTCAATCAAATTTGGCTCCACGGTTCAATAAAAGTGAGTGACGATTTTTCATTTTGAATATTCCATATTTATGCTTGGTGAAGTTAAACATTGCATCTTTCATAGTAGAAAATTAAATTCATGGACAGCTAAGCTTCGCTCAACAGAATGAAAATGAGAGAAACATACTTTATATACAGTAATAACAAAAAAAAAGTTTCAATTTTCCCGTATTTTTAATTCGAAACATAGAACTATTGCTGCAGTTATTTACTTGTTAAATAGAAAAATACTTCGCTCCTGTACCTCTGGATTCTAAAACTCATTTATGTATAATGAAACTCTAAATTGATGCGTATATTTTGCCACCTAACGTCAAAAAAAAAGAAATTACAATTAAATGGATATTTCATTCGGAAATTTTTCCGAAACGTAAATTGCTTGTAAACATTGATAAATGACTATATCGATGGCTCTCACGAAGAAAGACACATCTTGGAATCTGTCCGCGAAGAAAGACACATGTCAGAATTATTCTCCCGTAAATATTAATAAAGAAAGAGTTTAAACCGCAATCGAACTGTCGAAAAGGCTTTTTTTGTCTTGCTTCGTAAGACCCATCGATATATTCCAGGAACACAGTCATATTACTGTGTAAACTCACATGCAAAGAACTGTTCAACCGAATAATATGAGCCCCAACTCACCTGAAACAAAAAAAAGAATAAATTCGAACGAGTGTCGAATGATATGGCGTAAATTTGAGGCTTATGACTCGGGCAAAACTACGCAACTATCTAAACAAGTTATCTCTGTGCGCACATATACAAACTCAAGCGAGTCGGATCAGTATGAATTGGGAAGATATGCGCGCCCGATCTTATTGATCTCGACGATTCGAGTCGTACGGGTAAATATGTTGAGAATATCGGTTTGCTCGGCTCGGCTTGCTCGATGCTCGACACGAAAAACGAAGGAAAACGCGCCCGAGCCGTCGGGTGAGGCCGGGGCGAGCCGGAATGTTCAGGGCGAGAATAAGCAAGTGGGGGGTGTACGTGGGGGAAAAGGTCGGGGGCTCGCAACAAGCAGCCGGCCACTCGGAGGTTCGCCGACAGGAATATCGGCCCCCGGCCCTCGGCAACTTTACCAATAACCGGCCGAGGCGTGTAAAGTGGCGGGCCGACACGTGTGCGCCTCCCGCGGGGACAGCGCGCGCCAGTTGTGCTGCGCGCACTCGCGATCTCACCCGTGCCCGAGCTTTTCCGAGCTTTCGCCTCTCGAATTCGCCTCCCTCCTCCCCCACTGCGCGCACGCTTCTTATCGCTCGCCCCCGTCCCAGCGGCTACGCGGCTGATTCGATTCTTCCGCGGGATTTATATCGATCACGACTCGATCGACGATGACTCAACAAAGTATATTATTTCACTTGGTATTGTATGGTGCAGGGGGGAATAAGCAAGGATGGGAAAACGCAAGATTTATGGGCCAGGAACATCGTGATTGAAGTACAGGGAGGAAAACGGGAATGAATCTTGAATAATCCGATCAAGTTTTCAGTGTCTCGCTACAGTCAGTTTCCTGTGGTTGTACATGCAAATTATTAATGACAACTTGAGTGGTATGAAATCGTTGGTTGGTATGCAGCAAATCAATGTACAGTTGTTTCTGTTCATAGTGTGCTTTATTGTTGAATCAAAGCGCAACACGCGCGAATATCGATTGACATATCAAAAACCCATTACAGCACGCACAAACCACAACGACAATGAGGTGAAATATTAATTCGTAAGTTTTGACATTAAATCATTTGTACGTGAGGTAATTGAAGGGCGAATACGCTGTTACAGTCAATTAGCATTGAAAAGTGCACTGTATCATTAAAGCTTTGGTTTATATACAAAGCAACAGAATTGAAATTATCCCAGACTAACCCTCATAATTGTGCAGCATATTTAACATACGTACTCCCTAAGCCTGAGTTAAGAAATATCATTAATGAATAAATCAAAGTTTCTAGTTCATAGATCAAATCGCGTAATCGAATGAAAATTCACTCAAAAAATTATCAATCATTCTATTGTATATTCACTGCTCGTCAGGTATGTAATTCCCGATCAGTATAAATATTAACTATTGAGATTACAAATTTCAACTATTTTGAATTTAGAGAGTACAGCATGAAACGAAGTTGCCTCTATATGATCAAGCTTTTCTTCCCTGGTTTGTTGGCGATCGTGAGAGAAAGCGCAGCTATCAGAGGAAGACGCGCAGTGCGCGTACAGTCGGTCAGTGTACGGGGGGCAAGAACATACACAACAGGGCCGCGGCGAGAGCCGGGGAGAAAGAAAGAGAGATGAGAAGAGCGCTTGAAGGCGAGCAAGCAGACAGGGGTTGCATATAAGTAGGAAACAAACCGGGCGTATACAGCTGGAGCGATTCGTATATTTAGAAACGAACGCCGGCCGCGGAGCGCCCGGCAGTAATTTATCGTGTCGTTTTTCTCGAACGCGCGTGTGTATATATATATATATATATATATATATATATATATATATATATATATATATATATATATATATATATATATATATATGTATACAGCGTACAGCTATTGTCGCTTTCTCTTGGCCGAATTTCGATTACTTCGAAGTGGTGCGCGCCAACGCGTCCGCGCCGCTATCTGCATCTGCGCGCGCGTCTCTACGTATACACTGTGTATATTTGTACTCGACGCGTCCGGAGCACCAGCTGAGCTCTCGGCGTTACGCTCGCTTGCAATTACTGCGGGCTCGCTGTCCCCGTATATCCAGCCCGGCCAAACAGCTCACGCGCTAAACTCTTTCCGCGTCGGTTTATTAATATATTTCAGTATGGGGATCAGAGGAGCTAGTCGAGTGTCAATGAGACGATTCGTATTGAATCCTCTAAGATTGAAATAGTCAATATTCGACTGAAAATGTGTACGATTTTTCAGTTGAATATTTACTATTCTCGTCTGTTGTGCATAGTAACTGTTAAGCCACTGATGGATAGTAACTTTTTACTATTCTAGATTTAGAGTATACGTATTAATAAATAGATCCATTCCAAATGCGGAGCATCATAAAAAGTTGATTGGGGTACAAAAATTCACTTTCAGTTTACAAAATTTATTTCAGCAGAGAGTCGCGTTTTTTCACGATGCGATATTTTCGCCCTTCGGGCGAATCTCACTTCTCCGGTCCCGCACGACTCCATTCAACATTCAACCTTCGCATGGTTTTGCATAGTATCCAATAGAACATTCTAGGGTGAATGCGTCGCTGGATATATATGCACACATGAACATACAATCAGAGTTATGACTTTCTTAAGGAAAATTATCTTGCTCGTCGTATTTCCGTACTGCCAATAATTTAAAAAGCTACGATCGCTAAAAGATCCCATAACAAGGGGGTTCGATGTTCCAGAAAAATAATAAATCACTTGAGACGTCGAAGGAATATTTAATTTCCAATGCTGGCGTGAAAAACTGGAGTATTGACAGCTGTTCACACGACGTCTGCTATCCGACAATTCGAAATTTAAATTTTCTCCCCCCGTGGCACAAAATCGATTCGAATCGTCAGAGGAGCGGAAGAAAATGTGTGAAACAAGATTGGAAGTTGATCTGGTATATGAGAACCGTTGGATTTGTCGGTGCGAGATACAGCGACCGGGCGTTGGATACATCGGCGGAGCGGACAGGTTGTGATGGGCTCGCGCGCCGAGTGGCTTGCATGCGGCTGCATAAACATCGTCCGGTGACAATCAGGCGGCTTGATTGATTCTGGTCAGCTCGTGCAGAGGCTGCGCGCGCGCGTGCGTGTAGGTGTGTGTGCCGAGGGGCACGTGTAACAGCCTCTAGCCCAAAGACAATACCCCGCACAGGCCGGACTTGTCCGACGCTATCTGCTGTTTGCTCGATACACTCGAGTTGTGTCTTGTGCGCGAACACACGCTTTTCACGAGCGCACGACGTTTTTCAACCGCCGCGCGACTCGATTACATCGGCTTATACACATCGCGGTACACACGGCGCAAATTCACCGGTTGATTGCTGTTGACAGCTTCTCTGTCGACGATTGTGTTGACTCGAGGCCCTCTCCTTAAAACTTGCTTTGGGCTTTGTTCGCGGAAAGAGTCGCGACGGGACCGACGGGGATAACGAACACCGAGAACTACAAATGAGTATACGATTCGACGCGTCGAAATTTCACCGCAGCTGGCGCTCGCTCGCTCGCTCCACGCGAATACAATTTTACACAACTTGGATATTACAACTTGGCGCAATCGCCTTTGGAGAATTTTCGGGGAATCAAGTGCAAGAGCTCCGAGTCCCGAGTCGAAAACGCGTCTCCGAGTTGAAAACGCTTTGCGGTTCATTTTGAGCCGCCCTTTCAGATGCACGTATTCGTCGACTTGGATGAACGGTTCAGCGTGAAAAAGCTGTTTCGCGCGAATGAGAAGAGACATACATACATTTATACCCGGAAAAATCGGGTCAACGTGACTTGGCTCGTTTCACTCGTTTACGATATTGAATGACTGATGCTGAGAACTGTCATGGTTTATACGTTGGTCGAGTTATTTAAATCAAATTCTTCCCGACACTAAATAGACTATCGGGTTGTTTTCGATATTTAGCGGTTCTTCCGCAATTTTGGCACACTGAGAATTATATCAATGGGAAAAATTTAGTCGGCTTGATGCGAGTATCATAAACACCAGCATACACGCACACACACTATTTAATTGCCCGAACGATGAAAATCGAAAAACAATGTTCCCATCACCCGGAGTAAATCAAAAGTATAGTTAAAATCCCCCCCCCCCAGAAAAGTAGACAAAAGTACACAGCAAAAACGATTTCAATAAAGTGTCGTAGTACTCAAAATTGTATGCACTTTAAGACGTTGTGTATGTACGTATTACTCGAAGTAATTAATTTAATTTTCTTAACATTCAATACAAGTTTTCGCGTACTGAATTCCAGTATGCAATTTCAAAAATCTTTTCATTTATTCAACTGAGTATTGTATAAATGTCAGTATTTGTTATTAGTATTTTGGTGAGCATTTTTCGAAATATAACTATAGGCAACTTTACGAGTTGCTCCGAATTCTAAGAACTAACCTGATTAAAACGGTGAGGGGAAAGAAACTGGGAAATGGGAAATCAGTGCTAAGAATTTTGAATGTTAAAGTATCATATGGAAATTAGTTCTCTTAATACGTTTCATTAAAAATAATAATTTATTCCGAGAAGAAACGAGCCTCTATACAGTTTCTTTTATACGTACCTATTTGAGAGCATTATTTAAGGTTATGAAAATCAGAGAATAATAGTTATAAGATTTTGGAGGATCTGTATTCATACACGTAGAATAAAGAATGGCCACTTATTCTATCTGGAGTGTCATTTCTATCACTTCAGTCGTACAGCAATACAATACTAAAAATACTCAATCTAACGACGAAATTACGAATCTTGGTTCGAGGACTTGGGTCGCACTGGAACTAGTCGCACCTCAAATTGATGAGAATTTCGCACGAGAATCGAAGAACCGTTTTTGCCGCGTACGCGACTCGCAAGCTTTTTTTCGAGGCTTGAAAAAGGCAAAAACCAAGCGAATGGAAATTTCCACGTGAATTCGCCGGTGCTAGAGCGGAGCGCGAGTGCAGGCTGCGTATACACACACGCGCGCGCGCTTGCGGGGACAACCATCGCCGCGGGGCATCGTCCGTCCATCGCTTTTGCAGAGGTGGGACGAGGATGGGGGCGACGGCTTGGCTAAAAGCTTTTTAATGACCGATCGGAGCGGCGAGCGCGCTTCGATTGCCCGCCGCGGCGAAACGGCGCGCAGCGGGTACGCAAGTGGCCCGAACGCGGATCATGTTCTGCGTCGCGAGACGGGCTTGATTGAAAAGTTCCCCGGCCGATTAACGCCGGACTGGCTGTGTGCGCGACTGCCCATGAATAATTCAACGGATCAGCCGCGGCTCGGCTCGAAAACGAATTATATAGCTTGATGATTCGGGGATAGACATCGCGCGGCAATGAGGCTGTGAGCTCGCGACGGCAAGCGGGATATATCATACTGTTGCGCTGGGCTGAGACACCGCGAGTCTAGCCGAATCAAATTGCGCCCGCTTTGGCCGTATATAGATTCGTGCGAGGGTTATGACGTCAGGCGACTAACGGAGGGCTCGATTAGTTTCAATCGGTGCGTGTGTTGCGCTCCGTGAGAAAAACGCCCGATGGGCTTTCTATCTCTCGCCCACTCGAATCTCTCCGCTCGAGCTGTCGATTCCGAAGGCGTGTGTGCGGCTGGGCCGATGCGAGGAGAAATCTCGCGAGCGCAATTGCGCGGCCGGTTAATAGAGCGAAACGTGCAGCCCTGCTCGCGCAGCTTAACGCAATCAGCATTCCCCGTTTAATGAGTCCTCCCCCCCCCGTCTCCCCATCCACCCTCCATATCTCGCTTCTCTCTCGCTCTCCTTATCACCGCAAACTGCTGCTCTCTCGCTTCGGCTCCTTTACGAGCTTTCACGCGTACCCCCCAAACTCCGTCTCACTTCCGTTTCCGAATGAGCCGCTCGCGCTTCTCTCTCGCAGTTATTCTTTCACCCCACACCGCCCGCGATCCTCTTCCTTTTTATCTTGTTCTTCACTTTTCACTTTGTTCCCACGCCGATCCTTTCTCCGACTCTCTCTCTCTCTCTTCAACTCGGCTTCTGGCCCCCTCCCCCCACCCTTATATACATTCCCTCTCTTTGCTTTTGCTCAAAGCGCATAACTTTTGCGTTTGTATTTCTGATTTCTCTCCCCCCCCCCTCCTCTCTCGCTCTTTCTCTCTCTCTTCTTCTTCCTCTTCTTCTTTTGGTTACTCCTTCTTGCGGTTTTTATGCCCCACCAACTTGATACTTTACCCTCTGTATACGTGCTCATCCATATATCTTCACTTCATGGCTGCTACATCTTTTATACGCATACGTGCATTTATCGTTTTTCTTCTTCCAGCAATGCTCATTTTGTTTTATTTGCACTCATAACTGTTGATGGGTGAATCAAGATCTTTTTAGCAAAGAAAAAAAAACATACTGAATGCATTTTGTCTCGTTATGAAATTGAGAATTCAGAGATCCGAGGTACGCGCGCAGAACTTTAAAATATCAGTATAATTTTTGAGAAAAAAAAATGTAACATGTATTTTCGTTATATTTTCTTGTCATATCAGAGACATATGAAAATCATTCCGACCGAATTAGTTGAATAACGAAAGTGCGCGTCCTGTTATAATTACATTTGTTTATTTTCCATTAATTTTCCAATCAATTCAATATCGGCTATGTTCTCTCAACGAAACAAAGTATTTCTTACAAATCAATAACAACACAGTAAACTTGAATCAGTCTGAATTCATTTCTAAAAACAGCTCGTCACATGCTCAAAATTTTTTTCATTGCGAGCAAGAAAAATACACAATGAATTGCGGTTCTACATCCAATGTGAAGGTATATCTAATCTCGTCGTGGTTGGATTCTCTGGTCGATCATCAATTTTACATGTTTATCGTTATCAACTGCTGTTATTATTCATTGTCCGAGGTCAGCTTCGCGAATGCAATCATTTAGAAGGTGCAAGATCTTGTATCTCTGCGCGATGGAGATAGATTGACTCTGTATCAATGGTAGTTGGTGCTGGCTGGTGATTTACAATTATTTAATTTGATTTAATTTTTAATAAAATTAGTTGATGATCGCTTACAAATATTAAAATCATCTACTTGGCAAGACAAACAAATAATTATTCATCCAATTGAATAACAGTAATTTCATTACGCTCATCCGATTTCCTTGAGAGGGGGGGGGAGGGGTTATGGAAGTCAAAATCCCTTAATCGTGCAACGCACTACAGCGTCGCGTTCAATGAGAACTAGACGCTTTCGCTGCGGAACGACGGACGTGGGACGAGTACTGGAGGGCGGCGGCGAACCGGAGCAGAACGCGGGAAAGTGTTTCCACGTGTTTCAATCAATTGGACAATTGAAAATCATCGGTGCACTTTCCAAATCCACTCGCTATTTCAATGTAGAACAAGAGTTCTAACAATTAACAAAGCTTTACTTTATTTGACTGCCAATACATGATATATACTAAATATAAACTAACAAGCTATGACCTTGAATAATATTTGAGAATTAGCCAAGCTTCCTCAAGAGTTTGTTTGCTTAAAAAATGCATTCAATATCTATAAGAAAATACCCATTGGGTTATCTGCAACGAATGTTCTTTCTCCATACTCATATTCAAGCTACCTTTCAGCTTATTTGGAATTAAGTTCAGTTTTGAAAACAGTTTCGTTCAGTTTTATTACGATTCTGAAAATCTCCACTTTCATTTAGAATAAATCTCTCAAAATAAAAGAACCTATTTGAAAAACCATTTTTTTCTCATCTAAAATCCACAACCAATACAGTTCGGCATTAACGTCGTTGTACCGGTCTAGTTGGTACACATTAATTCTAGCGAGTTTGAGCTATAAATTGTACGGTACGAAGAAGTTACTTAGCAAATCTTTCTAGAGCGCCTTCATGTTAATGCACCAATTAAAAGAGACAACCAAGTAAAAAGTCATTGATTCGAATCTCACTGCATTCGAATTATCTCGTAAACGAAACATTTCTTTGAAAATAATCTGATCGCGATTTCATCTCGTACGCTCGATAGAATCTAAACGAAAGTTCAGAAGATTTGCTGTTTAAAAAATGTATACTAAAAATATACTCATCAGAGATTTTATAATTCTATCATGGTTATGATGAACTGGTTATATGAATTGTGAAAAAAGCAGGGCCATGTTGGTTTCAAGTCTGAGGTTGGGGTGGTAACATGAATACTATTTGAATAGGTTTTATTAAAGATTTTATCAAAGATTTTATTAATAAGTCTGCAATTTACTGTGAGAAAAAGTTTAATTCCACATTCTCTCGAATTTGGAAGAATACTGAGAAAGATAGCGTCAGGCTTGAAGAACAATAACTTTCAGAAGATGATGAAATGTTATATTATGATATTCCGGAGTTTTAAATTTACGAGTTAATTGAAAAAAAATCGAATCTGTGTTTGAGAATCTCTTATCCGTACGCTTCGAAAACGCATTGGCATCAATAGATTTTTTCATGCACGCAATCTTGTTTTAAGCCTTCAATTTCCAGTTTCTAATTCCTTGATTGGTATAGTTTTAACAAATATCTCTTTTTGGTTTTAAGTAGACATAACTTATGCGATGACATTTGGAACTTTGCTTCCGATTTACTTTTGATGTATCAAAACAACCACACAAAATAACTTGTTCTTTCACACATAGTTGTATCATATAAATGAATATACTCTACTGCAGAAACTATTTTTTTCAGATATCATCTAATAATAGATATACCAATGTCATTATGGATTCGTTACGTGACCAGAATATGAGTGCGAGTCAAAGCGGAAATCAAATAGAAATAATGTGCATACTATCATTCATCGAAGTCATTAATGTTTAGCAAAAAGTATTGATAAGAATTTACTCGCATGAATGAAATTGTTATCAGTGACGTAGATTATTATCTTCGATCAAATCACGTAGTCGAGATATTTAAGCTTTCAGTATCTCAACGTTCTACGAGCAGAACACTTCGATTGTCTTCACGTACAATTCAGTGTTATAATGAAGAAGTAACTGAAAACGTCAAAATGATTTTGTCAGTTATAAAATTTTTATCAATCAACGTATTATTAATCACGTGTACAATCATTGTTCATTGCAAAAGTTTACGAATCCTTGGCTTATTTCCTGCAAACGTCAGAAGCCATTTTGTTATGTGTGAGGAATTAATGAAAGAATTAGCAGCTAGAGGACATCAAGTTGACGTTTATAGCCATTTTCCTCTTAAAAAGCCCATACCCAATTATAAAGACTTCAGTTTAGAGGGTTCTATGATCAAAGTATCTAACAATTTGTCATTTGATGTCGCAAGTATTTCCTCACCTTCGGAATCGCTGGCACATTGGTTACAAACGCATGGGAAACCAATGTGTGATCTAATGGAACTTCCTATTTTCCAAGAACTACTTCATAATCCACCTAATGATCCACCATATGATCTAGTAATTAATGAAGTAAGAGCATTTTTCATTTAACGAGCTCGTACGTCCCTAAGTTTTTGAGATTTTGAACATTTTCAATGTATTGTTCATAAAATAGAACAACTTTTTCAATAATTGGGATAATTTCTTAATACATAGACAACGTCGGGACTCTAGACATGATATTATGTGCATCAAGTTTTTTCAGTTTAATCATAAAATTGTAATCTTTCAGCTCTGCCTCGCGAATTGTTACATTCCATGGGGACGATACTTGAATGTGCCTTTTATTGCTGTCGTGACACCACCTCTACTGGATTGGATGTTCACACCGTTTGCAACACCAATCAATCTTGCAACAGATCCAAGCATCTATTCTCCATATGCCGCACCAATGACATTCTCAGAGCGTCTAGGCAATTTTATGATTTACCACTCAATAACTCGAACGTTTCATAAATATGTCCGGATACAAGACGAGAGCATTGAGAAAATTTTTGGGCCTGGATATCCGAATTCAGTGGATTTGATGAAAGATGTATCTTTAGTGTTAGTAAATCATGACTATGCAATCAGTGGGTTAAGGCCATTTAGCCCTATGGTTATTCCGGTTGGTGGTTTGCACGTTGTAGACCATAATGAAACATTACCAGAGGTATCTATAAAATCTACTAATTATCAGTACAAATTTATACATCGTTGCTTATCAGATACTACATCAAAATCGTTGACAGAATTATTCATTCAATCAATCATATTACAGGTGGTACGTAAATGGTTGGACGAAAGTGAACAGGGTTGCATTTACTTTTCATTCGGATCGATGACCAGGTTTGAGACATTCCCGAAAGCCTCAATCGATGCTTTTTACAAATCGTTCAAAAATATAGCACCAACTCGTGTGCTTCTGAAAGTCGCAAAGCCAGAAGAACTCCCTCCAAATCTACCTGCTAATGTATTGGTTCAACCATGGTTCCCTCAAATGCAAGTATTGAGTGAGTAATTTGCAGAAAATGTTTACTGTTTGAAAAATCCGTATAGTTATGTAACTTCGCAAAACTGTATAATTTTCAGAACACAAAAACATAAGAGCATTCGTAACCCATGGAGGACTCATGGGAACACAAGAAGCATTATTTTATGGAGTACCTCTGGTAGTTGTACCTATGTTTGGCGATCAAAAATTCAATGCTGAAACTTACGTCAAAAAAAAAATTGCTATAACAATTCATATAAATGAGATTACTGAAAAAACCTGTACCGATGCTCTCAAAGAAATTCTCTACAATCCTGCCTATAAGTAAGTTGATACTATCTATTGACATTCAATGATCAATTGATCATTGCTCTACTCTTTTTTTTCCACTATAGGGAAGCTGCACAGAGAATAAGTAGCCAATTCAGAGATCGACCCATGAGTCCATTAGATACTGCAATATTTTGGATAGAATACATACATAAACACGGAAAAGATGCATTGAGGTCACCTTCAATTGATATGCCATGGTGGCAAGTGTCTCTTCTAGATGTATATGGCTTCATTGCAACTGTGATAGTTTTAGTATCGTATATTACGATAAAAGTTATTCGAACAGTATTTGGTTGGGTAATTAACAAAACAAGTCCTCCATCTAGTCAAAAATTCAAATCAAATTAGTCTCCGGATGTTAGCTAATTTTATCCATCAAAATGTCAGTACTTTAGTGATCACAATTGATGTTATAATGTCATTGTATAGCCTGACAACATGAATTTTGAAAATTGAAAAATAAATGGGAATATATTTATTGATCCATTTCGATATGTATATTTCCAAAATCTACATTTAGATTTTATTCATTATTTGAAATTGAGATTCGATCATTGATGCTTCAAAACTTATTATGGTTTACACCCTAAATTCCCTTACTGGAAATTTCGCGATTATAGAATTTTTTCATGGGTTGATAGAGCTTATTCGTTCGGCCCTGCTTGTTGTAGTGTGTTGCCAGGTGCGATGTGGACTCTTATACACACACGCGCGAAGGGAAAAAGTGTACGCGGACAAGATCGAGCGGGCGATAACGCACTACAGCGTCGCGTTCTATGAGAACTATAGAGGATTTCGCTGCGGGACGACGGACGTGGGACGAGTAGGGGAGGGCGGCGGCGAACCGGAGCTGAGTGCCGAAAAGTGTTTCCACGTGTTCCGAACAATCGGACCGTTGAAAATCTCCGATGCGTTTTCCAAATCCACTCGCGACGCGCGAGCTTTTTTGCCCGGGCTTTGTTTCTGTCCGGATTCCGGGCCTGCGATATCGAGCATTTCGCACTAGCGTGCAGCCCGCCTTCCTGGAACTGTTCGATCATCTGTTTCCTTTTAGATGCAGCGCTTATCTGAGATTTGCCACGCGAGAAAGCTTTTTTGCCCGATGTATGCCAGACGTCGGATTTATTCCTCTCCCCTCCGCGCCTCGTATCGATTCATGCATTTATTCGCTGTGCTAATATGCGAGAGCAAGCTTTTTTACAAACGTGACTTCACATCGCAATGACAGATAGGTGGTGCGCTCATCTGTTGATTCGTCAAGTTTCAAATCCACGGTCGGATGAGAAACACGGCACAAAAACAGTAGAGGTAAATGCTTTGGAATCGATTATATCGCGAGTGAATCTCAAGATCATTTAGAATGAATGATTTTTAATAAATCAATAACGAGATGTAGAGTACGTTACAGATGAACGAAATCAAGTCCGAGAAAAATCAGAATAATCGAGCGAGAGTCCGGGGGACACTCGGATTCACTCTATTCGCCAAACAGTCCCAATAGTGGCGTTGAGAGAAGGAGAGAGAAAGCGGGGAAAAGCTCGGCTAATGTGTAAAGGGATTATTTTTCAGGGGAAGCTATAAGCCGGCTGCGTTATATAGCTAGCCGAGCAGGGCGGGAAAAAACAAGCGAGGGCTTAAATCGGAAAGCGAAATGGGGCTGCAACGTGGTGGCAGAGTGCTGCGCTGTCCCGGCTCGGCCCGGTCCTACCCGCCAAGTGCTTCGCCCAGCTAATCAATGCGTTAATCAGCGGCTTCTTTTTGCTTCTCCACCTACGAAGCTCTGGCCCCCGTTTTTCCACTCTATGCCCAAACAGACGGCTGTTTTGCTTGCGCCATCCCCTCTCACTTGGCATCAGCCAAATTACAATGCTCTCTTTCTCTCTCTTCCATGCTCGTATTTACTATTCGCCCATTCATATATTGACTCTTTTCTAGCGACAATATTTTCATTACAAGTATTTTCGCACAGTAGATTAAGAATTATAAAATATTAACGTATAATTACTGGTTTTTCCTTTTCAAAGGGTAATTATGATTAGGTAAAAATCGGATCACTCGTCCTTCTGTTTCGTGGTCTATGGTTCGAATATTACCTAATTCTGAAGAGACTTTTTATGCGCATATACTCTTTTGAAACCTCACAGTGAAACCAGTGTATGAAAATGAAAAATTACTGTATGAAGGTGGAAGAATGATTGAGCCGGATTGCAGCTAATTTCTCAAATGATACAAGTGAATTTGCACTTTTGTTCCATGAATTTTGATACATGAAAAATTAATTGTATACACTGAATCATTCGTGTACCATCATACAGTGATTTTCCACTTCCTTCCACTGGTTCTTCACTGTAAGTTTTTAAGAGAGTATGCAACTACACTTTTTGGTGTAATCGTCCAATCTTGGAATTTTTCACATAAGTCAGTGATGGCGTAAATCGTTTTGAATTTTCCTCCACAATCGTTGCTAAGGCGGAAGTAAAAATTGAATATAAGCTTAATTTTCGGTATTTCTTTCATCATATGATACAAAATCTTTCCAAACATGTAATATATTGTGCGTGTATAGTGACAATCGCTCGAACCTCTAATGACGTTTGTTTATATCCCGAAATACCATTGCTGAGGAGTCTCTCGCGAAAGGCATACTGGTAAATTACTTGACAGCGGTCTTTCCTTCAAGGTTAGAGCTTCCAGTATCTATCGGTCTAATAAGATAAGTATTTATTCAGAATGTGAATTCGAGAAAAAACTCTTCTGATATGTCAGCTACTGATTCACCTGTAATCAGCTAGTCCACTGCCGAGTACTGTTCTCCATTGAACGTGATTTATTGAATCAACTGCAATCGGTTTCATACAAAATAATAAAGATGTGTAAATTGATTTAGCTCAAGCTACACAATTTGTTTTTATCCTTCGGCCCGTTTACGTATCATCAACGAGAGTGTGGTCACGACTGTATTATATCATGATTCAAGTTTGTAGACAATAGAGAATTCACATGCAATTGCTGTGAAAATAATTGGCACGTGTATTTTTGTTTCTCCATTTCGACAAACATGAAACGGACATGAATACAGTGAGTTGAAATATTGTCTACATTGTGTGAAGTCGTATGAAGTTGTGACGCCATGTATCCATGCACTTGTCTCTGTATTGTGATAGAGGAGATGACACTGCGGATTTTCAACACATCGCATCGTCTGTGATTTTCGTGAAATCAAGAAACAAATAGTAAATTCGGTTCACTAAATTTTTCAAGCTCGCAACAAAAACACTAAAGAGACGTTTTCACGAAAGTTTCTGTTGTATCTTCCAAACCAAAGAATGCGGTGATGCCTGTACGCTCTGGTTAGATGCGCCTGAAAGTTGAAAAAGCCAATTGGTATATTGCGAGCCGAACCAATACATTCGTCCCCATCTCGTTGTATCGATCGTCACAGTCGTTATTTCGCCCGTCACTGGCCGATCAGAAGCCCTCTCGACTCGAGTAAATCTCAGCCACGTCTCTGTGGCTTGGCCGTAATGTATATACACGTATACATTCAAGAAGGATCGCGAGTAACGCTATACATGCCACGGCGCACACAGCCGTGCAGCCTTGAATTCGCAACTAAAATTTCACGAGCCGCAGCGATTCGAAGTGAGGCCAGCAGGTAGACTTGGCCAAGGCAGAATAGTCGAGCGAGAGGAGGGGCGTCGCTTGGGACCGGGTGCGCGCGAGCGCGAGACGCGTATCGCCCCCCGCGCGCGCGCGAGCACTTACACCTGCGTGCACGTGTGCACGTGCGCGCATGTAGATATACATACACACAGCCGAGGTGGGTATGCATATACAGGGAGTAGCGCAAGGCATCCCGAGTCAACGGCCGGGAAAATGAGTGTCGTCTGTTCCGGGACACGCGCCTAAAGATTCCAGCCGCGTAACGCCAGAGCTTCTCCCCTGTTCCCCGTTATTATATCCTCTCTCACTCCCTCTCGCTCTTCTTGGGTCGTTCGTCTTGCCGGGCATCCCCGGATTGCCGATGATATTGAATCAGGGCATATCTCTCGGAGATGCGACTTTTTATGCCACTTTCCCGGCGTGATTGCGCACTAAACGAATCACTGCACCCCTCGCCGCTTAACATTTTTTACGACTCGTTTTCCCCGCGTTATGTCCTTTTCTTTCAAGCTCGCGTTGCGTATACACAGCTCCCGCGAGCAAAATCCGGTCGGCGCAATTCATGCTTCTTCCGGCTTCCGTATTTCAGTCGTTCCTCTTCTGTTTTTCATGACGGGGGCGCGGCCTATCATTCCAAACTGCGAAATTGTGCGGCGGCTTTCAACGACAGCGGTGAGTTGTTTTTCAAGTCCGTCATGCGGGTGAAACGAGACAAATTTGATTAAGAAAAAAACTGAAGGTCTTTTCTCCCCCCCCCCAGTCCCGTGGTCTCCAAGATTCCGCTCGAGAATATATATATGTTTATATCCGACATGTGTTATCCGAGAGCATCATACTCCGAATAATGTCCATTCCCCAGCTCTCACTCGAGGGAATTTCATATTCCAGAACAAGATGTAACCGATCAAGGTGTCGAGCAAGAACGAATTTCCATCTTAATCTTGATCATTCTCCGCTCGATCGGGACACGCTGACACAGCTCGCATTTGCAAGACAAATCAGAGCAGGCTAGATTCCGGATAATAGTCCCCGAGTCCGTAGGAAAGACGGAGAAAGAGAGAGGAGATAGAGCAAGAAAGATTTGAGCCTCGAGTTTTATTAAAAATCTGCCATCCAAGAGATGATGGATGTCACGACGGCGGCTCGCCCTTCCGGCGTTTAGAAGAATCGTAATCACGCGTGGCAAAAACAATAAAGATTGATACTACGCAAATCAGCAAGAAAGTCCGAGAACCTCTCCTTCATCGTTAGCTCAACACGAATTACGAATTTCTCGACGTGACGTGTCATACTACAATGCATTTTTTATATTCGTGGATACTAGGATAGAAAACTTGGAATTCATTCATATTCAAGATATCTTGCCTATTACAACAGATATTACCTTGTTTAGTTGAATTGGCACACATGTTTGGTTCAATTTAATTTCTATGCGCGTCTCAGATTAGGCCGTGACTAGCCGTGAAAAAAATCTTGATTTCAACACAAAAATTGATGAATACAATGATTCACTCGAAAAATGATAGACAAACGGGTTATATTTTAGATTTGTCGAAATTGTCCTTTGATTCAATCAGCAAATTACGAGGAACTGTTTCGATTCAAAAGATTATAATCTTGAAATTGCAAGAGAGTGGAAGTGGAAGTTTATTATTCACAAGACACTGGCAAACTTTTTGCACTTCCATAAGAAGATTCCTTTCGAACGTATAATACCCATATATACAAGTTTGCAATTGGATCGAGTGAACTCCGGCGAAAGCATCGCAATTCAATCTGTCGCTTTTTGCCGCAGCGAACCATGGATGTAAACACGGAAAAAGACTTGAGCAGCGGGCGATTCGTTTTTTCCCTCTTGGCCGTCCTCGGCACTAGCTTGGGAGGAAAATAGTGATAGAAAATGGGAAAAAGGAGACAGCGAAACTCGCGCGTAAGTTTCGCGGTAGGGGGGAAAATAACTTATCTCGCCATTAGCAAACAGGAAGTCGGAACTTTGATCGAGAAGTGGCTGAGATGTTGTAGCAAACGCGATGAAAGCCGAGCCAAAAGGAAAAAAGGCAAACGGACAGTGGAGGGAGATGGAAATCGGATGGAAGATAGATTGGCTCTGAAAGACCGCCGGCTGCTTGGGGTGGCGAGAAAATTCGAGCTGGTGAATTAAAGCGGCCGCGTCTAACGAAGTCAGTGCCGCCAAGGAAGAATAGGGGAAGGGACAGGAAGGGCCAGGAAAAACGGAGGCGGTAGAAGGACGTCTATATCGGCAGCCGGAAACTGTCATAACAAGCGTAATCTCGTATACAAGGAGGTACGGGGGTCACTTTGGTAAGCGCTCGAACCCTCGACAGCGCCACGTGCTAGCCGCAGTCCTGAATTAACGAGGGAAAAAGTTTCTCCAGATAACTTTCCGATGGAAATTTTTTCTAAATGATCTGTATTTAATTGCGCTAGCTCTATTCTGCCGAGAGTCGACACCTCTACTTCACACTGGCCCATTATTCAACTGTAAGTTTATTAATATTCTCAAATAATATTATGATATTATTTGAGAATTATTCTGAATATAATTTTATTCTTAGAAAAATGTTGAATAAACTGTTTCAGATACAGATATTATCTGATAATGAAAAAAGCCTAATGAGGAATTATATTACCAGGACATACGTACGAAACAGAGCGGAGATTCACTTTTATAAGATAACATATGTTGCCATTATTCCAGCTATCTGAATAACACTGGACTTTATCAAAAGATATTGATGATAAATTACTCATGAATGAACATTTTTTCAGATATTTTATTGACACACTTCATTATCTTACTGATTCCTGGATTAATGTGTATTGCAGATTGTTGCAACCATTGTTATCAGAAGATATTTGAGTTTCAAGAAGCTTTCAAAATCCAAAGAGAAACGAACGCAAAACTTCAGTTTTAACATAGAGTTCAGTAGTATAGCAAAGAAGATACTAGAAACATCATAATGATCTTGTCAGTTGTAAAATTTTTGTCAATCAACGTATTATTTATTACGTGTACAAACATTGTTCATTGCGAAAGTTTACGAATCCTTGGCTTATTTCCTGCACAAGTCAGAAGCCATTTCGTTATGTGCGAAGAATTAATGAGAGAATTAGCAGCTAGAGGACATCAAGTTGACGTTTATAGTCATTTTCCCCTTAAAAATCCCATACCCAATTATAAAGACTTCAGTTTACAGGGTACTTTGACCGCAGTATCTAACAATTTGTCGTTTGATGTCGCAAGTATTTCTTCACCGTCTGAATCAATTAGACATTGGTCACAAACGCATGGGAAACCAATGTGTAACCTAATGGAACTTCCTATTTTCCGTAATCCACCCAACGATCCACCCAACGATCCACCATATGATCTAGTAATTAATGAAGTAAGAGCATTTTTTTATTTCTTCAAGCTAGAATGTACCTAGAATTGTGAAATTTTGAAAATCTATACTATACTATAAAGTTAATCCTCTAGGAAATTTCATGGAAAGATTTTTCAATGAAGGAGTTGACTTCCATGGAAACAAATGAGACGGATCGAAAGGAAATTGCCTGCGGTATCATGATCCACATTGAAATTTACGAAAAAAACGATGCGTGGGCGTCAAAAATGGTAAAAATCAATTTGCGTTTTTTTTGGTATCCGATAAACCATTGGAAAAAACTGTAAAATAGTTGTATGGTGCAAATTTGAGTTTCACTGATTTATAGATCAATCGAAGATCTTTCCTATTCTATGGTGAGAATTTTGGAAAAAATGATGCGTGGGCGTGAAATATGGGAAAAACTGACTTTTGTCAACTTGTGCCGCATAAACCGTTAAAAAAATCTATGAAACAGCGTCGTGATGAAAATTCTGATTAGAGGTATCGATAAAGCTCATTGAGCGCTTCAATTATTCGTCGTGAAAAATTCAAAAATATTCATGCGTGGGCGTGAAGTATGTGATTGAAAATTGGTGGTTTACTTTGCGATTTTTATGCTTTCAGATAAATACGTGAGATCATGATTTGGTGAAATGTCGGGTATGTTCGATCGAAAGAACATCAGATGGGTTTGAATATCCATGGAGAGAATTTTGGAAAAAATTATGCGTGGGCGTGAAATATGGAAAAAACTGACTTTTGTCAAGTCGTGCTGCATAAACCGTTAGAAAAATGTATGAAACAGCGTCGTGATGAAAATTCTGATCAAAGGTATCGATAGAGCTCATTGAGCGCTTCAATTTTTTTTCGTGAAAAATCGAAAGATGTCGATGCGTGGGCGGGGAGTATGTCATTGAAAAATGGGGGTTTACTATGTAATTTTTATGCATTCAGAAAAAAACGTGAGATTAGAGTCTTGTTTGATTTTGAGTATGTTCGATCGAAAGAACATGGAATGGGCTTTCATATCCATGGCGAGAATTTTAGAGAAATTCATGCGTGGGCATGAAATATGGAAAAAACTGATTTTTTTCAAGTTGTACCGCATAATCCGTTAAAAAAATTTAAGAAACAGCGTCTCGATGTAAATATTGATTAGAGGGATTGTTAGAGCTCATTGAGCGCTTCAATTTTTCATCGGGAAAAAATTGAAAATATTGATGCATGGGCGTGAAGTATGTACTTAAAATTCGGTGTTTCAATTTGTAAAAAGTTAGAATTCGTTTGAAAAAAATACTTGATATTTGAAAGAAATGAAGAATTTTGGAAAAATCGATGCGTGTGCGAGAAATATGTGAAAACTGACTTTTAGCAAGTTGAGCAACATAAATCGTTCAAAAATCTACGAATCAGCGTCGTGACGGAAATTCTGATCTGACGAATAGATATAGCTGATTGAGCGCTCCCCGTTTCCATCGTGAAAAATGGAAAAATGTCGATGCGTGGGCGTTAATTTTATGAGAAATTTGCATGTTTTCATGGCGAAAGTTATTAAGTTGCAATATAGTAATAAGATGCAATATAGTAGAAATTATATTTATTTCCATTGATATTTCTTGAGGTTTGACGAAAATTCATGATCATAAAAAAATCTATTTCTGATTATGTTATTTTACTTCCTCAAAGACAAAGCTTTGGTATGAGGTAAATTGAAATTGACATCTCAAATCAGACATCGGGACCTCATTTTTGATAGCCTAGAGGTGAGATACATGTTGATGTAAAAGCGTCCGTAGATACTTTGAATTATTCACCAATAATTCCAATAAAAATTTCATTATTTTCCTTTATTCTTGATAGAGCAAATGAAAGACACGAGCGAGCGATAGCGAGTGAGTGATTCTGGCTAGTTGTTGATGTATTTTTCATCACGGGTACACGAAAAATGACATATTGCGTAGCAATTTCGGGAACGCAAAACAAGCAATTGTGTCATTTCGTCACGCTCCGGGTCATTTCGTAACGCTACAGCGTCATGAAAATCGCAACGGAGTGCACAATCACCCACTTTGTGTCCACGAAACTACCACGAGATACGTCGATTTTTATGCTCGTGATGAAAAATAGTATGAGCAACTTGCACGGTACAGTCGCCAATAGCATACTTGGGCGACATGTCACCCTCGCTGCGCTCGTGCGTCAACGCGCCCGCGTGTGCAATTGGCAACTTTCCGTACTCGTTACACAATGTACTATTCCGTGAAGTAGAACTTTTTTCAATGAGCGCAGAAATTTTTCAATCATACGCATCTTTCGTTCTTCACATGCTTAAATTTTTTCAGTTATATGTTGAAATTGAAATTTTGTAGCTCTGCCTTGCGACATGTTATATTCCATGGGGCCGACATCTGAATGTGCCTTTGGTCGCTGTCGTGACACCACCTCTTCTTGATTGGATGTATACCCCGTTTGCAACACCAATCAATCTTGCAACAGATCCAAGCCCAACTTCTTCATATGCAGCACCAATGACATTCTTAGAGCGTCTGAACAACTTCATAATTTTTCACTCAATTACTCGAACTTTTAATAAATATGTCCGGGAACAAGACGAGTGCGTTGAAAAATTTTTTGGGCCTACTTATCCTAATTCAGTGGACCTGATGAAAGAAGTATCATTAGTCTTAGTGAATCATGACCACGCAGTCAGTGGCTTAAGACCATTCAGCCCTATGATTATTCATTCCGAAACCCTCGATCGATGCTTTTTACAAATCGTTCAAAAATATAGCACCAACTCGTGTGCTTCTGAAAGTCGCAAAGCCAGAAGAACTCCCTCCAAATCTACCTGCTAATGTATTGGTTCAACCATGGTTCCCTCAAATGCAAGTATTGAGTGAGTAATTTGTAGAAATTGTTTACTGTTTGAAAAATCCTTATAGCTATGTAACTTCGCAAAACTGTATAATTTTCAGAACACAAAAACATAAGAGCATTCGTAACCCATGGAGGACTCATGGGAACACAAGAAGCATTATTTTATGGAGTACCTCTGGTAGTAGTACCTATGTTTGGCGATCAAAAATTCAATGCTGAAACTTACGTCAAAAAAAAAATTGCTATATCAATTCATATAAATGAGATTACTGAAAAAAGCTGTACCGATGCTCTCAAAGAAATTCTCAACAATCCTGCCTATAAGTAAGTTGATATTATCTATCTATTAACATTCAATAATCAATTGATCATTGCTCTACTCTTTTTTTCCACTATAGGGAGGCTGCACAGAGAATAAGTAGCCAATTCAGAGATCGACCCATGAGTCCATTAGATACTGCAATATTTTGGATAGAATACATACATAAACACGGAAAAGATGCATTGAGGTCACCTTCAATTGATATGCCATGGTGGCAAGTCTCTCTTCTAGATATATACGGCTTCATTGCAACTGTGATAGTTTTAGTATCGTATATTACGATAAAAGTTATTCGAACAGTATTCGGTTGGTTAATTAACAAAACAAGTACTCCATCTAGTCAAAAATTCAAATCAAATTAGTCTCCGGATGTTAGCTAATTTTATCCATCAAAATGTCAGTACTTTAGTGATCACACTTAATGTTATAATAGCACAGCGTATCTCAAAACTGATTACATGAATATAATAAAAAATCCAAAAATATATGGAAATATGTACGAATATACTTTCAGATTTCATTTTGCAAAAATAAACTCAAAAACTCAAGAAACAAGACTAACAGCATATTCCTGTCATGAATTATATTCATTTGTAATGATAAATATTGATCAATCGTTTACAATTATAATTTCACGAAAATATTTTTCATTCAAACTTTATTCAAACTAGTTACATTCAAGAGAATCATGTGATTCTGTTATCTATCTGTTATCCTATACCAAATCTCTCATCCGTGAATCTTTTAGACTTCAGGATCTTCATTCTCTTAATCTACAGATCGAAAAATATATTTTGCCAATAATGTCTCTATGTATATATGAATAAACGTACGTATGTATGTGATGTTATTTCTGGCACTTGGCACAACTCTTAAAAGAATCGTCCGATCTTTCTGAAATTTTGCATACAAGCGATCGGTGTCAAGATATGAACCAAGTTCAATTTTCAGCAAATACTGTGTTTTTAGGAAGTTCCTTATATATTCTCATACAGGGTTGCTGGGGCTCGAATACATATGAGGATCTACGAGAATCAACGAGCTATTTTTATAGCAACCTTCGTGATATCCCTAGAATCTTTTGATTATCTCCACAGCAACCGTCGCTATGGAAGAAACATTCATACCAGCTGTTATTGAAATCCCTAGCAACCGTTGGTACGTGAGAGGAACAATCACTTCCAGGTCCATTTTCACTTCCTATGACCTAAGATAAAGAATCTTTAAATCGCTCTGTAGCAACCGTTGTTTATCTCCCACACACCCGTTGCTAAGGGATTGGAAAATGAGTTGTGGTTCATTTATAGTACTTTTTAGGACAAAGGAGACAGAATTTTACCAATACCACTGATGTTGATATGAGACCTGAAACCCATTTAGGCGTTTTTAGTTTCGTTTCAGAACTTATCTATACGAATCATCGAGGACAATAGCTAACATAAATTATTGTCAGTTATACCAGTTAGCGAACGTCTGTACACCAGTGTAAATAGATATACCGAGAATAAGCCAGAAATGTAAAACACGAGTGACACGCTCATCCATCGGCTAGTCTGTTGTGTGTTTTCACATGAACAGTTGGGCGTCGACTAGCATCTTTCTCTCTGACGGATTGCTTGCTTCGCGCACCATTCATTCGAATAAAAGCTCAAGCCCGCGACAAGCAGTAAGACTCGAGCATTCAAATTTGTACGGAGGATCTTGAGAAAATTGAAAAAGATACTCAGAAGCGAAGGTAAACGGGTAGAAACGGAAACCAGCCCAGCTATGCGGAATTACCAGGTCCATGTTGGCAGTGCGCGCAAAGTGTCTCGTTCGCTCAGTCGCGCGCGCGCCATTAAAATGATAAAATAATGTTTGTGATGATAAGTGCTACTAAAGCCTGCTACTTACAGCCGCAAGAGGAGGAGGAGAAGAAGAAGAAGAAGAAGGTGGAGGAGGAAGAGACGAAGAAGGGAGAAGCAGCGGCAGCAAGGGTAAGGGCGAATCCAATCTCCGAACCTTAAAAACGCTTTTAGAAAGCGAATGAAAGCTGACGGAGATTTTTTTGAGGAGAGACCCTCCAGACTCTTTATTTCGCGCGCCAGCCGTACAGATCTTTTCGAATTACTTAGAGCGTGATGCGTTTGTTGAGTAATCTCAAATTGTAAGACTGCTGAAATCAAATATTAATTGTACTGTTTAACCAAGCTTCAACATTTTACGGTTAACGACGAGCAGCCAGAAGATAAAACGTTTTCCAACGGCAACCTGTGTAAGCTTTTATGATTAAAACTGAGTTCGGAGAGTGATGATTTTGTTTGTTTTAGCTAAGTTATTGATTTTGTTTGTAAGCAGAGTTATTGTTCATTCAAGCTTGTAATCCGAGATAAGATTGAATAAATGAATTACTTAATTTGCTTTCATCGATCCAAAACGATTATGCGAAGAATATCTTGCTGTTAGGCATAAAATATATTGTTTCAGCTACACTAAAATGTTCCTCAAATATTATTACAATATCTTTTCGAAAAAATAGAAAAGAAAACTATAAATCATTTTCTCTTAAAAATTTAGATTTTATTCTAATACAAATTACTATTTACTAAATGAGTCGTTCCAAAAAAGGTAGCAAGAATACAAAGATAGTATTTCATTTACTTAGTGTCAAAACATCACTTACACCAATAACCTTCAACTGCATATTTTATAAAAATGAAAAGTGTAAGGAATAATTTTTGTATTCAAATCGTTTACATGAAAGATTTCTTATTCATAACATCCTTGGTGAAAATTAAACATTTTTTACCGTTACCACAAGACTAGTTGAGTGAAAGTTGGCTAAAATCATTAGCTAAAAGTTATCCGAGTCCCTTCACTAGCGGGATCTTAGCAGTATTTCATGCTTCTATTTTAACGAGAAGTCAGCTAAAGATATTAACATTAACCGGTTTTTAGCTTGCAAATATTTTTTCTCCTCAGAGTCCGAGGTGAAACACTCCGATTTGAGTATAATTTGAGCTTATTACTCAGATATAACGAATCGCAAATCAATAAACGATCCAGATCTTTATCGATACGCATTACTATGTTAATATCTATTTTTGTACCATCCATATGCGTGTCCGCTAAAAGTTAAAAATTCCAGAGAATTTTTCATGAACGCACGACATTTTGTATAGACAGATGTATATTACTCACATAAACCAGCCACAATTTTTCAATATATCAGTGAAATCAAAACGCTAGCCGACGAATAAATGAAAATATCACCTGTTTGGGTATCATAAAGCTACCTGCAAAAGTCTCAGTGAAATTCGAAACCTAAATGTGAGTTGTGGTCTCGTAGTAAGCGAGTGACGATATGAAACTGTTGGCTATACACATTAACAGTCATGCAAACGCGTTGAACCGGCATACCAGCCGTGGCACAGCGGGGAAAAAATCCCAAGGCAAAAGCAAGTTATTGCAGAGTCGTTCGGTGTGGCGGGGGAGGGCCGGGGTGTAAATATCGGCGGGCGGGGCTCGGATCGAGTTTACAGCGTGTAATATAGCGAGCCGTCAGTGGGTTGCGCAACCTCCACTTAGAGTCCGCGGTGTTGGCTCTGGTTTTGGGCACGGAGCGAAGCAGCCGCGTGTTTGCGGTTTCGCCGTGGCGGTACACTTCTGGCGTGCGCTCTACCCGAGTTGGCCCGGAGCTGTTTCGGCTGCGCCCGCCGCGCCGCCGGATCCGAGACGCGCCACCGCAACAGCCTGCCCCCATCACCCCCCTGGACGCTCCATCCCATTGTTTGCACGGCCGAGCTCGCCTTCGGCAGCATTCGCAGCTTCATCCGTCATTTGCGATTGTGAATGATTTAGTCGATCAAAAAGCCCGAGGCTCTCGGAATACTCAACAGAGTAGATTGGCGAGATTGAGCCTCGAGGACAGGCTGTAGCAATTGCCAGCTCCACTCAGAGTACGCGATCACTTTTTCGTTGCCCGCGTGGCGTATTCTTGATCTATATGCTTTTCAGTCAAATGTCGCTCACTGTATTACAGTGAAAATTCACTGGAACTAAAGAAAAAATATCGGAACTTAATGTTAGAGTGAAATTTCATTGTAGTAAAGAGTACTACACGGAGCATAGTTGTTCATCTTCAAGACTAGCACTCGAATCCAATCACGTTGATTCTGCTGATCGAGTATTTTAATTTGACCAATTTGACAATGACATTTGAGACGATAGTCAGGTCAAATACATGTCTTTTATACGGCTTTCGTCCTGGCCAAAGTCATTTGCTCTCGGTTGAATCGTGATAGGAGGTGAGAAAATTCAATGATGAATTTTTCAAGAATTAATTACATTACCAAAAATTTTATTCGGTAGAAATATCATAACACATGAACAAATATTTGAAAGATAAACATAAAGAAGAGTGTGCTGGTATTTCGAATGAGAATTCACATCACGCGACTTGGCTCGAGTATCCATGGTAGTTGGGAAAAAAAACCAATACTCGCGTATAGGAAAAGTCGAATGATGCGTATGCGCCCACTCGAAGCTGTACATACAAAAGAGTGCCGAAAGATAGAGGCAGCGAGGAGCGGACCAGCTCGAGAGAAGATACAACGTCGCTCGTTATATCGCACCGAGCGAACGAGCGGCGGGACTGGAACGATTGCGCGGCCTGCGAGTCTTTCAGTCGAGCCGACTTGTGCCCCCGCGGAGTTCAGTGGTAGTGGCCTGACCTGTTCAGACGAGAGTAAAATTCATAGGCGTACCGCTATTGTGGCGCGCTTGAGTAGCGCGCGTAACCCAGTCCGACGTCTTGATATAATACAAATACAGCCACGAACTCGCCTGCAGCCTCGAGTTCATTACCCGTTCCCGTCTGAGTAGTCGGAGAAGAGGGCCCGGATATCGAGGATAGCGGAGCCCTCCCTTGCCCCCCCCCCACTTGTTTCCCCCGCGTTGCCCCCGACTTGTGGCGACCGATCGAATCTTTCCGCTCTCGCGGCTGCTCAATTGAAAAATCAACGAGTCTAATTAATTGGAGGATCATAATTGAATGGGACGATTGGAGGAGAGGAGCGTTAACAAGTAGTCCGCTCGCTAGCGGGCCACTGTATAGCTCCTTCGCCAAGGCTGTAATCACCCTCCGATATCGCCTTGGCACTCACTTCACTTCTCGCGCTTACCCAACTACTTCATCCCAGCCGAGTCGTCGCCCAAGCTGCTACAACGCCTGGGTTGAAACTTGGCGGGGTGACAAGATATTACACGCCGTTCGATTACGCCGCAGTTGACCAGTGGGCCCCGATCCCGCTGATTCTCACCCGAGTCGAATTGATGAAAGCGAAAGGGCCAGAGTTGATACGTACACGTGTGCGTATGTGTGCGCGAGTCGAGGCAACGAGCAGCGGGGGAAACGGGGAACAAAGCGCGTCGCGTCGGCTAATGCGAGATGATAAGACGCGCGCGTCCCTAATTATTATTCGCGTCTAAGTTAAGGCCCGGAGTTTGGCCAGTCTCGACATTATGCAAATGTTGGAACTTGGATGAGCATATCGAGAATAGTGGTCTCATCGTCCCTTATAGGCTGCTGTATGCATTCACAAGTTGGTACGTAACGTGAGAACGGCTAACTTTACGCCTCCATCCTGGCTTTTGATTCAATTGTAACGTACGACTGTTGACTCCACAGATTACGTATATCCCTCCCAAAGCAGATGCGATTTTGCTCGTTCGATTGTCGTATATATACCCGTTCGATCTAGCTACATTGTTCGTAATCGCTCGCAATGAATTGTCCCCGAGTTCTATTATTTTTTGTCACTAATGTTTTCCCTCGGATATTGCCAACCCATGAATTTGTTAATCTTTTGTGACACTCTCAACGTGTGCCAACTTTGGAATGAGATTAATTTAAGATTATTAGAATTGAAAATCATCGTTAGGTTATGGCTGAATAATCATTACTGACATAATCGAGATTCATTATTAGAATCGCAAACAACCAGTATTTGAAATTTATACAAGTTTAACGATAACGAAAGTTTCGGTATTTTATCAGTGCAACGCGCCGTCTCATCTACTAGCTGTTTCATTTCAGAATTTATGCCCCATAGGCTGATAGACTAGATAAAAATTTTTACAACTTCACGGTCGATTCTTCCATTCTTTCAATTTCCAAAAACTTAACGGGTGCGAATAACGAAAATTATCATACACGTTGGATTCGGCAATGTATATATATTTGAAATGCTATCCACCCTCTTGGTGGAGAATCGAGGGAAAGAATGTTGTTGAGCGTGACGCGACGAAGGATAGAAGTGAGGGAAGGAAGGAAGAGAGGAACACGTGATATCGGTGAGCAAATAATTTAATTATCCGCGGCAAGCTTGCACTCGCGAGTATTTCGGCTAAGTGACGATCGGGAGTGTTTGAGTTGGTGGCTCCGGCGAGCACTAAAGGCAAGTTTGCCTCGCTCCCTGCGGTATTCCACGACTTGCCAGAAGAAGACCGAGGGGATTAGCACTGCTAAACGAGCCCCTTCCCTCCCGCGACGTCTTGGGACATTGCTGACCGACCTTCTGATTAGCTCCATTAACCTCGATCGCCCCCGTTCTCCTTTCTTTACGTGACAAGCTCACTTCATTACCACCGCTTCACTTTTGTCCCAAATGCATCTCCAGTCGTTTACGTACATATGCAGACTCGTTATACTCGAGGGATCTACGCGCAAATAAATTGTTCAGTCGAGTAGGAGAAACATCAAACTATTTCACATATTTCATTCATCAACTACAGCAAACTGTGGAAATATATCAAGCCGGAAGTTATCTTTGATTGAGAAGAAAAAACAATTGATCCCGACCATTAGAATAGTACACTGCGACGAATTTGGTTTGGCAATCCTACTATGTAACGTATAGTGAAGAAAAATATAGTGAATCATACTAGATTTATACCCGAAACTCACTATATTACAGAAAATGTTACTATCCATTTATAATAAAATTGAATGAATGATATCACAATATTCTTTTTTGATTTATGATATTTTCAAAGAAATCTGCGAGCTTTTTCTCTAAATTCACCTGTATAAGCGTAACTCGAAGTCGTAAACTGGCCTAAAACAGTTATGATGGCAAAAGTAGTAGATTCGGGCATCTGATAAAATTTATTTAACCCACTCATGCCCAAGTAAAACCTGGGATGGTTGGACTCAAACAACCTTTGGAAATAGAATTTCGGAAATAGAATATAACAAAATTGGCGGAAAACAAACTTCTAATTGTTTCAACAATGAGAAGTTGGTTGGCAATCGATTCTACGGGGAAAATTACGTATGGAATATATATTCGTTTCTTAAAAAATTAATTTTTTGCTTCGCGAAACGCTTATGTGAACAATGGATCCCAAGTAAAAATCTATTTATTTATAAGCATTTCGCGAAACAGAAATTTAACTTTTCAAAGAACAAATGTAATATTAATCGTGGAATTTGGTCTCAGATCAAAAATAGAAACATTTTTCAATCATTTTTTCAAACAATTATTGTTTAGACAATAAGGAAATCAAGTTTTTTCATCTCTTATAATTTTATTCCATTTTTAATACTTAATTACTTTGAGTGCAGCTCGCCCAGATTTTCCATGAGCTTTAATGGGTTAAGGATTCTAAAATCTGAAAAAATTGTTTTTCAACAATTCACAAAATGTGAAATAAATTTTAACATTTCCTGTAAAATTAACTATATTAATCAGATCAGATTTCCTATGTTTTGTATAGTAGGGTTCGTGAAACACGTACCGTTATCGCATTTTTCCCTCATGAAAATATAGTAGCGTTTATTATACTTTTTTCTCAGTGTACAGTTATTTTATCAGCTAGAGGAATAGCTGAATGACTCGCTGAATAGCTGAATGACTCGATTAAAATTGAAATAATGAACCTTGATTATCGTAGAGTATAAAATATGAAGACGCGTATGAATGATGTGAATATATTCACAGTCATATAGATTAATATTCCAGTAGAGTGGGACGAGTATCAATGGGAATAGAGGAGATTCATCTAATTAGAATAGACGTTCTCATTTTGTACGGTACTAGAAGCTGTTTAGCACGCGTGATGACGTATCAATTCATAAATTGAAGGAAGTTCCGATGGTGGTGGCCATCTTGAGGAACTTTTTCGGATTGGTCGATTCCTAACGAGCTCAATTTGTATTGGTCGAGAGCCGGAGTGAATGGAAACACGAGTGAGTGAAGTGAGTTGGGAGTTTAAATTTTTTTTCTTTTTTTCTTCATCCACAGGGGTTATCCTTAATGTTTACTATGCTGTCAGTATTTCGATGTGCTAAGGTTACAAAAGCATTTGAAATCAACAATATTCCAAGTGTTTTCTTGGAATATTGTTGATGAACAAAAAGTATTTATCATTCACGTGTTCAGCCAACCAATAAACTCAATGCGCGCGCTCGCGCGCGCAGTGAATTGCTAGTCAGATAAAAAAAATGAAACAAGCTGACCACTCTGAACATAGCAACAACTACTGCTGCTTTTGAGACTACCAATCAAAAGCCGAATAAATGTGTTGAATCAATCTGATTGGCCAACGACCTTCAATTCGATACTTTTCGCTATCTCCCTTTTAAGATAGGATATGATAGATCTCATCCGATTAAAAAGGTGAATTTTATGACCATCACGAGAGAAGTGTGAATCATACCATGTAGGTAGATGTGATAAAATAGGATTCGAAATAGTTGAGGGAAGCTCTTGAGATCCACCAGTTCACGGCATGTTTCGATTGAAGAATCGCCGAGTGTAGGTTGAGAGGCGAGTAAGAACTGTCGAAGTATGTAAGAAAGAATAATAATGAAGGAAGTGAAATCTGAGATGATCGGTTGGGTGTGTTTGTGTGTGTGCTTGTGGAAAGGAACCGCGAGAGCCACTTGAGCGAATCCAATCTGCAGTAGATGCTCTGGCTCGCTCGTCGATCCTGTCGAGCATTTGCAAAAATGTGCCCGGCTCAAGTAGCGCAAACACATGGGCTGGGAGTAAAAGACGGGGTTGATATGTCCATAGCGGGAGAGCTTCTGTACTCTTGGTCGCGTCGGGAGCCAAAGGAGCTGGCACCTCTCCAAGCCGCAGGCCCGATTCAATTTTCTCGCCGCGCGCTCACATCACCCAGACAGCCAGCTACGCGACATAGGTAGAGATGCTCGACAGAGAGCGCATCCCTCCATCGATTAAATCCTCCTGCTCCTGCTCGTCCACCGGCTGCGGGGTCATTTAAATTCACGAATATCCGCCGTCGGCCGTTTGAAATGCGGCAAGCAATTGGAGAGAGAGGGAGAGAGAGAGAGAGAAAGAGAGGGAGAGAAAGCGAGAGCTGCACCTCTTCTATCTTCGTTCGAGCTCTCCCCCCACCCCCTCCGCGAGTCGTTTTAATGAATGCGATTCATTGGAGGGTCTCATTAAAATCAAGTGTCGCGTGTGGGATTCTCTCGCGCGCCGCGCACATACCGTCGACGGCCCTCCCCGGCCCCCTCCCAGTCGAACGAGGGCGACCGGCAAAACTTTCAGCCCCGCGCCTATATGTGTTTAGTCGCGCTGTCCGCCCCGCTCCCTTTGCAACGACCCGCTATCGCAATTTTCACCTTTTCATCCAGTCGCGCGGCGCGGGGCACGCTACGCGCCGGCTGCGGCGCGGCCGTTTATTCCAGTCGTACGACTCGTGGATTTTTTTACGGCTCGCGCCAAGCGAAAAAGCGATTATATCGTGTAATACTGACGATCTGTACTCACTTTGTACGTGCCCAAGTCTTTCACGGTGCAGGCGAGTCTGACGTTTCTGCCGGCAGGCACCGTTATGTTGCCGATCTCTTTCACAAACTCCGGCTCCAGTACCGTTGACACTGTAAGACACATGTTTGCTGCGTTATTATCACATTATCATACACATCATCATAGGTGGCGTCATACGCCGATAATATCATGTTTTTTCTATGATCAGTATCAATATATATCTTTTGACAATTTCGTAAAATAGTCACGTTAGTATTTTCGAGGGGTTTCTCACTCGAGTACTACGAGAGGGAGAACGATGGAGTTCTTATGGAGTATGCATTGTGCACGGATAGAATCAATAATGGTCAAAGAATATCTGCAGGAAATAAAAGCGATTTACTGCATGTTTCATGTGACGGCTATTTGACTGCCTATTTACCCAAACTCAATTACGCAAATGTCTCATCGCAATTAAAGGAACTAAGGTGAACCAAAGACGGTTGGCAATGGGTTCCATATCATTTGATGGAACAATTTTGACGCAAATAAAAATGATTGCTGCAAATGACTTTGCAGCGGTGTGCTTTACTTCTCATCGAAACTTTGTGTGAAAAAATTACAATGCGAGATATCGCTTTTGAGACACAAAGATTTTGTATCATTTGCCACAAGAAGTGCTGCAAATTAAACTCAAATGATTTTCTATTTTCTTAGCGGTTACTATGAATAATTTATGATAAATTTACAATGTATAATAAACAACGTATTTTTCTGAAAATTGCAAACAATCCACAGATTACGTTAGCAACAGTAGCTAGCGAATTAACCAACGGATTTTGCTGAAAATTGAATAGTCCTTAAATCACGCCATCGAAACTGTTTAGAATAGTCACATCGGTTACTAGGGAAATAAAAAACGAATGTTGGCGAATCACAGATTTCAAGAACTAACTCGTATGCAAAATATCAAGTTAATCAAACGATTCCTTCAAGAAACTCGTTAGAAACGGTAGCTAGGGAAACCAACAACGAATTTTGCTGAAAATTGATCTGGGTCCACAAATTCCCGAAACAAACTAATGTGCAAAATTTCAGGATGTTCTTTCGAGAGTTATCGGGTGGCTATCACATACAGACACACGCGCTATTAGTATAGTTTATTGCTGCAACGTTAATCCGATCGCAATGGCGATTTTGAGGTGAGATCAAACATGGTGCGACTGGTAGCCCGAGACGCGTGGGCAGGTGTAAGATGAATTGTTTTATGCAGGCTGTATCGAGTGGTCGGTGTGAATGTGGGAACGCGCGGCTGCAGGTGTACGCGTCTGATATTGGATGCAACTGGTGTACGCCGTTAGGTAGTCACTTGAAATCCTTTCTTATGGAGGGCGCGAGTCGGAGCCGGAGCGGCGAGTCGTCCGTGACTCTTATAAGTCGGGGATCGGAGGGGCGAAGGAGCCAGCTACTCCACTTGGCAATGAGCGGACGAGAAAGAGAAGGAGGCAGCCCGAGCTACTAGCAAATTCTCTTTGGGACACACTGCCATCGACTTCACTACCCCGGCTTTTGCTCTCTCGTTCGCACTTCAAAAGAAACTCGCGCGCCACACGCCGGTCCCTAGCTCGTATGTTTGACGCGTGTCCCAGCCCCAAAGAGAGCCGGCAAATGCAGTTAGAATTCCTTTGTGCGCACCGAGGATGTTCGCCGCGGCCATCAGCCAGCTCAGACGCGCAAAGACTAGTTCACCAAGCTGGATTCTTCGATATGCTGGATTAAACCGGCCCGCTACCTCATCTCTCTCTCTCTCTCTCTCTCTCTCTCTCTCTCTCTCTCTCTCTTTCTATGTCTGTCTCTACGTACTCATATCTATATAGAGTTCCTCTCATCTATTTGCACCTTAACCTATCTCTGCATTATGTAATTATACATAATATCTCTTGAACTCAAGCTCGTAATCAATAGACCTTCCGCTGTATATACGAGTGTATAGTTAATGAGGCACGTCTCAAACAGCTCATTATCCTGATTCAAATTATATAATTCAAGTATGCTGCTATAGCTAAACGAGATTATATAGCATCCTTTGATTTGTAGCCCACTAATCATCTGAAATTTGTACCAATACACTCACTATTGGCACCTAACACGTATATGCGAATATAGGAAAAATTTCTTTATTATAAAAATAACCGCTGGTAAGTGAATTAGCTTTCTCAAAGAGGCTTTGCGTTGCTTAAGAAATCAACCATGTCTACTGCTGACGTAAACAACGGTCGGTAAGGAAATTAACGAAGGTTACTAGGAATGTAAACAGTGGTTTCTATGAAATATTAAATATTTTGAAGATTTTAAAACACTCAACGTTAGGACTATCGAAAGTGGACCTTATTCTGATACTGTTTTTAGTTCAGCAACGGTTGCTAGGGACATAAATAATTGCTGTTATAAAATATAGAACTCGGTTTACACCTAATTACTACTACGAATTTAGCTACGAAATTTTATCATCCGACTATTTAGCTCTACGTTGGCTGGAAAATAAACATCGCAACCAATCAACATAATATACACAAATAAAATGAAGAATCGTTGATCAAGTTCGAAAGTTAATTTTTCACCCTATTACAAAGCTTTCTCTTCGGGAAAGCAAAACCGCTGACATTGCCAACCACTATGTTTTTATAATATTTTTTGAACGATGGATCCGATTTTAATTGAATTTATTCGTTCTTGCTCACATATATGATGTGATACCAAAACAGACGTGATTTATTAACTGCTGGAATATTTAGCCGTGAAAATTGAATGCATTCAAGTTAATATTTTCCTTTCAATAAAAACCTATAAATGAAATTCTTGGTATGGCAGAATATAATAGTATTATATTATGCAAGTGTTTCTTTGATATTTGTAAACTTGTGTAAATGTCTACACAGTAGTCAGACACAATATTTGATCTTATGAGTGTTCGTTCAGAGGCCATTTGAAAAACTCACAAGTGTGTAAAGTAACATTTCACGCACCAAATAATATAAGAATGATTTTGGTAAATAAAATATTTGGGAAAGATAATCACAAAATAATGGTAAGGATATAAAATACAAAATTGATATAGCTCGTTGTGTAACTAAAGCATTGCATTGAATATCATTTGTATTAATGTTTCCAAAGTAAATTAATTCGACGACTATTTTGATTTCGAAGGAGAAAGTAACGAAGGTACGTTGCTCGACTTCTTTGGCCTAGTCCAAGTTTGTTGAAAAATGCAATTGCACATCAGCGGAGGAAAATCATATGGGGTGTGTCTATTACTAAAAAAAACCGAACAACGGGTGTGCACATATCGCCAACCGATCAGAGCCATTAATACGTCTTCCGACATTTTCCTACGTGACAGATCGGGCTGACGGTTGCGGCGCTGCTGTATTATAGCCGCTTCGATACTCGAGATCCCAACAGTCGTGAGGCGTCATTGGATCGGCCGTAACTCATTTTAAATTTGCGAAGAGTGCGAATGTGGGATATATTTCTCGCCGCGCGACACTCGGCATACATATAATTACGAGCGAACCAATAACACGTTGCGCCACAGAGGAGTGAAGAACTTACAGATTCGTTAGGGAATCGGGAACGAAGAGAGATGGGCTCTGTAATTAAGTGGCGCGCGATACAGCGTTGAAGCGGCTGGTAATGAGGAGCATAGGGGAGGAGGGATGGGGCCAAATCTCGCATAATTATTAAAATGTATCCGCGAACAAATTGGAAAGGGAGCTGAGACTCGCGGGGTGAACGAGCTGGAGACTCGGAGTTAATGACACACGTACGTATATACGTGTATGCACTAGTCGTCGATCTCTGCATCCGTAGCTCGTTGGCTCTCGCGTAATTTCAAGACGCCACAAAAGGATCTCGGCCGTGCGCGAGCGCGCGTCGCTCTTGGAATCCGACGTGACTCGTTTGGATTCCGAATTAACAAGCCGAAAAGCAGTCGATCCGCGTAGCGGCGTAAAAATGTGGGGGATGCAGAAGGTGATTAGAGCCGCCACCGCCGCCGAGGCTGCGGCTCGTCTTCATCAAGCGCCACGACGAGTAGCGCGCGCGCGAGCCGATTTTAATTACTCCGCGCCCCGGCTCCACTGCGATTCAAAGACGCGCCAACGCAATTATATATGCGCGCGGCCCCCCGAGCGCGAGCTACTTCGCTTCTTTTTTTTTTCCTTCCCACCGAGACCACCTGCGCGTGATAACTGCAGCGCGACGGCGCTCGATCGACACTCGTGCCGCTCTCGACACTTCTGCCCAGTTGCCGGATACGCGGCCTACGTGCGGCTTGGCCAGACGAGTCAAGCTAGTCGAATCAGGCCAAGATTCGTCTAGTCGCCGTCGTACGTCCCGCGTTGATTCCATATCTTCCCTTCGAAACGTCATTTTTATACCGGATCAACTGACACGGGCACTCGTGTAGATCACTCACCCGGCGGGCAAATCTTGACCCGCTTCTCGTCGCCATCCGAATCTAAAGCGTGAAATATCAACTCTCAATGATCCAATGCGTCAATTGCGAATTCAGCGAAAATCACGAGGGGCTTCTCACTCCACAGCTTTCAGAGGGAGTACCACAGAGTTCTTATGGAGCATTGCGAATTTATGGATGAATAGAACTCGTTTGTTATTTCCAATATTAACCAAAAGCTATTCCTCAGATCAGGACAAGCTGGATCAAAGGAAAATAAATTCATGCTGTCGAATGCCGTCAAATTTAGTATACCAAAAACGATGGAGAGAGTACCGGAGGAAGAAGCCCCTCGGAAAATCACGCGAGAAGAGTGCGATCGCGGGGGAGTATTATCGGGACGGGAGTAAAACTACTCGAACGACACGGTGTCTCATTGATAAATTGGGCTCACGGCGTTGATCCCCCGTAAGCACTCTACTGTTTTTGGTAATAATTCCGTTGTGAGCCGGAGAAGAAGGCGAAGGAGGGAAAAGACGTGTCGGCCGGGCCGAGACGGGGGGATTAATCCGACAACGACGCTGTAAATGGCTTGCCGGCTAGTCGGGGGCTTGGAATTTCTACGGTCGGCGTATTAAAACGTTATAATTCGAGAAGAACAGCATTATCCCGCCATAAATAATGAATCTCATCCCGAGTGGCTTTCTCCCGGAGCCGGTGGGCGAGCAAGTATATACGAATACGCCCGCGTCAGCGATTTCCTATGCAGCAGCAGCAGCAGCGAAAAAATCCTCCTTGGCTTGTTCGCTCGAGTTTGCTGCCGCTGCGCCGGCTTTATTCACTGCTGCTGCTGCTGCTCCTGCTCCTGCCCGTCGCAAGCTTGATTCGTTTTGTAAGAGACGGGCGTTTTTAGCGATACTCGGAATTAGAGATGCATTTGCTATGCCCGGCTGCGCACAAGCTGAGAATAGTGTGCCAAGAAACGACAGCTACTTGTATTATTCAGTCGGCACGAAGAGACAGACTGTCGGGAGCTCGAGCAAGTAACAAATGCTTGATCTACTCTGTACATCAGCAGTAAATCAAGTTTGTATCACTATGCTCATCGGCAAGATACTGACTTTTCTCCATAGTATGCGTGGAGCAGAATGTTTCGGTTTTGTTTTGTGTTTACACCTAAACCAAAGCCAAGGGCAATACTCTACGCTGAATATGACGAAAATTCATGTTCACACCACGGGCGTAAGGCACGTGCAACTTACCACCACGGGTGATCGTGTGATCCTCGCGCCGATGGGAGGGGGGGATAGATATTTCCCACACAAAAAACAGAACTTACTTGGCATTACAAATAAACTTTTTCGACAATCAAGTTCGAACCGTTGGATGTGAACGCAACAATGCAATCGAAACAGTTATCTTTAGCATGAATCTCAACAAGCGCTGATTGTCGCGAGGGGAAAAAAGTTGATACAGATAGATGCGTGCTTTTCCTCTGGTGATTCATCCCGACGCTTCTTTACGCACGCACCCGGGCATTGAAAATTATTTTCTTCAAGCCATCAGCCATGAAATTGCTTCAGCGATCCCAAATCGACCATATGAAGATGCTATGCCACCGTGCTAGCCGAACGGAATAGTGCAGTCGGACAGTGGACGCGCGAGAAGAGCCGGGCAAATGTTGACGTGTACGAACACGCATCGGGCGAGCCGTCCAATTGGCGGCGAACGAAGCGCAAGTAACTTATTGCAGCCGCGGCAATCGTCGTGGGCTTATCCGTACCGGTTGGATCGGCCAATATAGAAGCGGCGGGCTAAAACAATCGGAGGTTCGGTCATTTAGCGCAATCTCATCTGGCCTTTCGTGGCTGCTCGGCTCGCGTGGCTGTCATTAAAAAGAAGAAGACGAGGAAGAAGAAGAGGAAGATGACGAAGAAGCGAAGAGTCGAGAAAGAGAGGAGAGCGGGTCAAAAGCAAAAGCAAAACGATTTCCAATCGTTCTGGGTCAGCCGGCGTGTGCTTGTGCAATTGTTTCGGGCCGCGCGCCCTCGCACATGTATGTATGTATATAGAGCCGAGAAAAGCGAGGAGGAGGGGAACGGAGCCGAGGAGAGGAGAGAAGAGCGGCGTACGCGGCGTTTTCATTAAATTGCGATGGCTATCGGGGGCGATCGCTTGCCAACGGCAGCCGAGAGAGCGAGCCAGCGTTTTCGCGAGCGTTCATCAGAAATGCATGGGGTCGCAGTGAGGCCGCCGCCAACCCCCAAGCCGCAATCCCGCGCAAAGCCTGCACATGGCCCGAGAGGAGCCGCCGAGTCCGAGCCGAATCCGAGATAAGGCTGCGCGTATATACTTTATCGAGATTCGCGTGCCCCCGTGCCGCCCCTGCGACTTTATTCTTCGGGACGGAGGAGACCGAGCGGGAGCCAGCCAGCCAGCCAGCCAAGCCAAGTGAGTGGGCTGACAGAAAGAGAGAGAGAGAGAGGGATGCAGAGCGATTTATCGACTGCGCATTCAAATCTCTCTGTTTCGTTAGCAGTTTGCGGAGCGAGCCCTTTCCCGTGCAGCCCCCAAACGCTATCGTGTTAGCTCCTCCGCTCTGCCTCCCAAGAGAGTCACCGCGTGGCGAAACAAGCTTCTCCGCTCATTATGAGCCGGGGGTTTGGCCAATGGCGCTTGCCTTCTCGCGTACACACTGCGCTCATCTACTCGTCGTACGTCGTCGGATTCGACCCCAACTCGAGTGCCGATTGCTTGTCGATTTTCCCCGGCGTCAACCGAACGCTACATATACAGTTTCGCAACGTAAGCGTATATCTCGTGTGGCCGCTTGCCTAACGCGGGGCCCACCTACGCCAGTTTTCCCCCGAATGGCGATCGGGTTCGGTTGGTAGCCCTACACAAATGTACGCTTTGCCTCCCAACCCCGGAGATTTCACCCCGCTGCTGTATTTCGACTGTTTCAAGTTGGAGCTCAACATTTTCAGCTTACATTTCTCATATTTTGCTTTCTCAAATTCATCAACTATTCTCTTTTTGACTCCGATGTTTGTCAAACGTCGGGGAGAGAGGGGCAAATAGACACAGTTTTTACAAAGTATCGTTTTTTTTATAAGAAAATTGGAATCTAGACAATATCGAAGTTTACGATATGAAAGTATTTGCTCTCGCGTATACGTAGCCTTTTTGCTTTCTCAAAGAGAAAGCTTTGTAACGGGGTAAAAATCGACCCACCGAATCGGACTTCGGGACCTCGATTTTCGTAATCTACGGGTCGAAAAACATGGAAATCCGAAAATGTCTGTATGTATGTACGTACGTACGTACGTACGTACGTATGTACGTACGTGCACTTTTTTTTGTCGTACGATAACTCTCGAAGGAATTGTCCGATCGTCCTGAAATTTTGCACACAGGTTAGTCGCCGCAAAATCTCGGTCGAGTTCAATTTTCAGCCAATTCCGTTGTTTATTTCTCTAGCAACCGTTGCTAACGTGTTTTTGATAAAAGCTCCGAAAATCATCATCAATGCACGATGGGTCTCCAATTCTTTCGACGACAATCGATGAGAATCGATAAGACATTCATTTTGGAACAACCATTGTTTATTCTCCTAGCAACCGTTGCTATGGAGATACAAAATTCAGCTTCAGACTGACTTTTTTTGTCGTACGTTAATTTTCGAAGGAATGGTCCGATCGTCCTGAAATTTTGCACACAGGTCGGTCTCCGGCAGATGTGAACCGAGTTCGGTGTTCAGCAACATCCGTTGTTTGATTCCATGGCAACCGTTGCTAGCGTGTTTTCGATAAGTTCCCATATAATTCATGATAAATGATCATTTGGGTTTGTATATTTATGGGATTCTATAACAATCAAAGAGACCTTTCCCGTATAAACCATTGTTGATGTCTCTAGCAACCGGTGTTTATATCGCTTGCAACCGTAACTAGGGAATGGGAAAAGTCAGTTGGAGGTTCATTTTTGGAACTGTTGATGACTAAGAAGTAAGAACATCGAAGCTCCGACATTTACCATAGCAACCGTTGTTTACGTCCTTAGCAACCGTTACTATGGAGTGTGAAAAATCAGTTGGAGGTCCATTTTCGGAACTGTTGATGACTAAGAAGTAATAACGTCGAAGCTCCGACATTTACCAATAGCAACCGTTGTTTACGTCCTTAGCAACCGTTACTATGGAGTGGGAAAAGTCAGTTTGAAGTCCATTTTTGAAACTGTTGGTGACTAAGAAGTAAGAACATCGAAGCTCCGACATTTACCATTGCAACCGTTGTTTACGTCCTTAGCAACCGTTATTATGGAGTGGGAAAAGTCAGTTGGAGGTCCATTTTCGGAACTGTTGATGACTAAGAAGTAATAACGTCGAAGCTCCGACATTTACCATAGCAACCGTTGTTTACGTCCTTAGCAACCGTTACTATGGAGTGGGAAAAGTCAGTTAGAGGTCCATTTTCGGAACTGTTGACGACTAAGAAGTAAGAACACCGAAGCTCGGATATTTACCATAGCAACCGTTACTATGGAGTGGAGGAAATAAGTTAGAGGTTCATTTTGCTTTCTCAAAGAGTGGTGATTAATGCAAATTGAGGTTCAATTGCAATACTTTGAGAAAGCATACTGCTGAGGCACTTGGCAGCGGTTTTTGTTTCCACAAAACATATTAACAGGGGATATATTAACAGGTACTCTTATACTCCTATTATATTCATAACTGTTAGGTGGTATTTTTAAGTGGACTGATATATTGAAATCGATCTTGTATCAATGCTTGAATTCCCCCGAATCCTCGTAAATGAAGACACTGCATCGAGAACATTGCGCAGCAGCAACATTTCCAGCCACCGATAAATAATACGTATGATTTATTTATGAGGAAGAAGACCAGCCAGTGCTCTTTTAGAGCATTAAATTGTGAAGAGCCTCTGAAAATATCCGATCAAATCGCCATCCCAGAATCGAAAGTCGAAGACAATAATCGTAAGTCAAATAATTGCTCCGTATCCATTTGGTGCGCGGGGATAAGTGTAAAAGTGCGATGTCGGACGTCCTCGAGGGCGTAGGATCGATAAAGAGCGAATGCGATTATGTGCGAAGAGCCCGTTTATACGGCTTTATTAATTCGAACGGCGCGGATCCAATGTTCCGCTGCTCATTTGACAATGTCGCGCGCGGCAGCAGCAGTTGCCGCGCGTTGGCTGGCCAGCGCAAAGTGTCGGACAAACGACATCGGTCCATCAGTCGCGGGAGGACAATAAGTCGTTGCTGGCTCGAGCCTTATCGCTGCCCGACTATAGTGTCCTCTCCCTTTCCCTCTCTTTTATTTTCCGCGCCTCGCCGCCGCGCCGTGTTCATCCATATCACTTCACGACGCCACTACGGGGAAAAAGCAAAGCGACGCCAGATAAACGTGTCATGTGCTTGAGCGCAGCTTTTTTGCCCGGCTCTCTTCCAGATTGGGCCTTCCAACAGAGCCGAGTGACTGTTGTCGCGTCCGAGGCCGTGCCCGCCCTCCCTCCCTCCCTCCCTACTTCTTAACCGCGGTAGAATTTAACTTTAATTGCGCCAAGGCCAGCAACAGCTCTATTGTTGCAGCTCTCGCAGCTCGTTTAGCTCTTTAGTTCCACTTCCACCACCTCGTGTACCTTTTTCTTCTTCATCTTTTCTTTTACCGTTTGAACGAGCGTTTTCAACGTGATTATCCCGCTTTTGTCGACTAATTTATTTTTAAACTTCCTCCCACCAGCAAGACCCTTTCCAGCCGTCAGCGAAGTAGAATATGAGTGTGGTGACTAATTTAAATATACAACTGGCTACATGCGGACGCGTCGCTTGCTGGCTTTATTTGTTCACACGTTTTCAAAATTATATTTCAATTTTAGTTCGTGCATTCCATTCCGATTATCCTTTTCACTAACTCATCCATCCGTTTCAATATGTTCGTCTTTAAAACTTACATTAATTTTTATTCAGTTCTTGAAAATACGTTATCATACTAACTCAACCTAATCTATTCTTTCTTCAACTGGTAGCCCATGTTTTTCTTACGCCGACACTCTCTATCTATTTTCTTGTTGTGCAATGTTTCGACGTTTCTGAATCTATCTTTTCAAACAACTTAACAAGCCGCCCCCTTAAATAATTCAAATTTCGGAAAGGTAATAGACGACTACTTGAATTATTCAATTTTCTCATTTTATTTACTACTCAGCTGGACTAACTTACATATTTTGAAATTTGTAGTTATCGCTAGATTGAATAACAAAGAATCATATCGTATAGACTTAGCGATTTCTCTTCTGAAGCTATTTGAACTACTATTTAACGATATAATTATCTTGAACAATTTTTTATGTTATACGTGATCATAAACGCTCATTTCACACATCGAATTCCGTGCGTGAAATGCGATTTCACACACTAGTGCGTGAAATCGCATCGGTTTCCGTGCGTGAAATATTTCACACACTAGTGCGTGAAATCGCATTTCACGCACGGAAATCGATGCGTGCAATATTTCACACACGGAAACCGATGCGTAAAATATTTCACGCACTCAAATCTCGATGAGTGAAATTCGCGTTTGGATCACTTATAACATAAAATATCGTATGCAACTCGTGAAATGCGATTCCATGCACTCGTGTGACCGCCTAATTTGAATTTTCAAAATTTGAGGCCGGATTCGTTATCAGCGACCTCAAAAACACATGTATACCAATTTTTACGAGAAACCATCGAGGCAAAAACTGTTTAACGTAAATAGTTAACTTGGCATATTACATTCAGATGTGTCCTTACACACACACGTACACACATATTTACATACACACACACACGCACACAAGCAATCGCACTCAAGTGCGCACGTACCGCATCAACTCCGAACTCGAAAAAACGCCGCAAAATAAAATTAAACCTGAGATAGATTTTTCTATAATGTAAAATCTGAGTTAGATCTTTCTTTAAAAGTCGATTTGAGAACGATCTTTCTATACTGCTCGATTCGGAATAGATCTTTTTATTCCGCTCGATTCGAGATAGATCTTTTTATTCCGCTCGATTCGAGGTAGATCTTTTTATTTCGCTTAATTCGAAATAGATCTTTTTATTTCGCTTAAATCGAAATAGATCTTTCTTTAGCGCGTTTCTGAGATCGTTGCTTTTTCCCCCCAGGCGACGAAATATTGGAAATTCAATTTATCGTGCATGAAGCATAGTTACGTGTACAATAGAGCTCCTGCAAACAATCATCGAAAAACTTTATTCATTATATTTGATATTTAAAGTTTTGTGGTACGCTCAAGGCCAAACACGATCTCATTACACACTATGTAAGACTAATAAACAGCATTGAACCGTTGAGAGTGAACATGAAATTCAACGCAGATAGCCGACGTCTTGTGAAATAGGATCAAACTATGTTTATCTTTAGCTATTAACAATTAATTATACATGAATGATTAATTATTAAATAGCCGTATGTTTTTAAATAGATATTTGTTATCGATCTGCTGATTGTGAAGAACGAAATAATATATTATCAGATTTTGATTTATACAAACTTATTAGCTTTACTATAAATTGATTCTGATGATAAGCCATTTTCGGTGAGATGACTAATTTTTACCGTTATCAAGCGTAATCACCCAAAAATAGAAGATTTCCGTATGAATTTGAAAGTATAGGAAATAATTTAAATGGGCACTTCTCTCTTGAAAGCTCAGAGTAAAAATTTACTGCGAATTGTGAGGTAAACATTTTTGCTATCAAAACTCATGAACTGAAAGGAAAATTTCATGAAAAATTTACTGCAGTTCCATTCAATAATTCATCCACCTCCATACAGTGATTATTAATTTTGATACAGCGGTTTTTCACTGTAAGCTTTTAAGAGAGTACAATTAGTTGGAGTGAGAGTTTATGTACACTTATAGAGATAGTAACAAATATCTCATCACAGTATCTTGATTTTCATCTATGATGTGTAATCATTAATATACAAAAATGGTTTGTATTATCAAAGACTAAATATATATTTCAAGTTTTCATTTAAATTTTACACCTGAAGCGTTTTACATTATTTTTTTAGTTAGAATATACTCCTAATCAATCGTAAATTTCAACATAATTTGCCTTTGCCTATGTCTGGTATTAGCGATATAAAATTAAAAGTAAATATACGGTGAGATAATTAAAAGATAATAGTTTCGACGCAATTACACAATTGATTAGAGTAGCACTTACGTTTTTTTTTAAAAAGCCAGTATTGATATTTCTCAGTGTATAATATTAAATCTGTGCTTATGTGAACAGAGATGGGTTTGTCCCAGCGGTAGCGAAGTGCCAACTTTGCGTCCTAGCGTTTGCAAAGAACGGCAGTTTTCTCCCGGAGGTTACGAAAAATAGTCTATGCACCTTGCTCATCTGAGCTGTTTCGGCAAGCGCAAATTTGCGACCCGAGCGAAGCGAGAGTAACGTTTTTAGTACCGAAATCGCCTAACCTCGCTCGCTCGGGTGCATAATATACTATTTCTAATCGAATTTTCGGTCGACTTTAAGAAGTACATGAATACTCTCCAGACAATGACGATCTTCAGTACAATCATCAGGCGCTTGCCACCTTGTTTGATGATGACTCTGGAAGGCATTAACCAGTGTTTGGACGAAACGCTTAATCTTCCCTTTTTGACTCTCGTTTTTGAATGTGAATGAGTCGAACTGAAGAAAATCGTTTTGTGATGATTTGTTCGAATTCTCAAACTGTAATCAAAGATTATTTATGTGCTTTGTAGTGTCGACCGAAAATTTGACTGGAAAACAAGTACCGAAGCGTAAAATCTCGATAGAACAAGAGATCTAGCATTGAAGATTACAGCAAACTTTATGTGAATTATACCATTGAAATATCTCAGGATCAAACGACGTTTTCCCCCCTCACTTGTCTTGCCACCCAAACAGCCATTTCGAGCGACATCGCATTATCATCGAATAGAAGCTCTCATAATTTTATCTGGAGAAATTGCTTTAGCATTCAAAAGGTGGAGCAGCTTTGTAATCACGCGTAGCCCACCCGAGAGACTTATAAATTCACTCCTTCCCACCAGAATTTCTCGTTCCAGAAAGAGCCCGCGGTCCTATCCTCTTCTCCTTTTAATCGCTTATCGGTGAATCGGTCTCGGGGCATTGGAAAGTGACATCGGGAGTACTATCAGTGAAAATCTTCACTGTATGCCGGTGGGATACCCTTTTGAGTGGTGGACAGTGAAATTTTCACCCCAAAACAAGTGAAAACTCACTTAAATTTCACGAGATTTGATAATTCAAACTTTTACCGCGATTTACAGTAGGTGTGTATTCAGTGAAAATTAATTTCAAGTGATTTTCCGGTAAAAATGTTGTTTATCAAATCTTTAAAGGAATTCAAGTATTCAACGACACAACAGTTATGATTTCACTTGCCGAATTTTCTCACACTTGTGAATTATTGTGTATTGTTTCGAGAAATGACGAAATACATTGCTCAACAATTAGTGACCGGAAATGGGACAAACATTATTCAATTTGACGGAATGCCACACTCAAATCCCCACATGTGTATTCAATTCATACAACTGATAATGTTGACGAGATAATAACAAGACATGGTGGATAGAGTATCACACGGTCGGCTGCATGAAAACGGAGAGCACGTGCGGCGAGGGTACTCCCAGACGGAGTACCGTGGAATTCTAAAATGGAGTATTGCGGCTTCATGAATAGTATTCGTTTATTCTCTCAGATTAGGACGAGCTGGATAAAAACACAAGAAGTTTGTGCTGAGCCAGACAAAAACGCCAAATGCCATCAAATTCAGTGCCATATAGAGTACTCAGAAGGTTGGGAGTACCGTAGAAATTTGGAGCGAGTACCGGATTGTGAGAAGCCCCGTCGACGCTCGGCGTTCGATCCCCGGCTCGCAGCTGCGCAATCGGCCCATGGAATCTCATAAATCTTGGGAGAAACCCGATTAAGTGCGCCGCACAGCCGGGCGGCCGTTCAATCTAAGTATTCAAATGAGCCGCGACTGCCGAGTATTTTCGCGGGCACCACCTGTTTTTACACCATCCACTGAACGCGTGTATAGGTTTGTTGGCGCGCCCGCGGGAAGGCGCGAATTTTCTCGCCGCGCGCGTTCGAGTTTGCAGAGAGGTGGGCAACCTGGCCGCGGTTATGGATCAGCCTCGCCGATCTCAAGCCGTTTTCGTCCCTTTCCCCACCCCCACCTTTTGTCCATTTGCTCTTCGACCATTTTCCCTCGCGCCCGCGCGGCTATTCAGCCGCGGTCGAGTGGCTCCCGTCATTCAGGATATATTTATGACACGCGCTCGTCGTTCTTTTCCCTTTCGCTTTGCCAATCGCCGAAATATCACTCCGATCTCGGTGCCTCGGCGCAATTTCATCCACTCGATTTTTTCTCGAATCCCGTTCGGTCCATACGCCCGCGCGCGCGACAATCCGCGGCCGGATTTTATTTTATCCCTTCGAATATTGCGAGACATAACTATACGGAGAGACTAGTTTAGAAAGTCAAAGGGATTCCGGGGGAGCCAGCCCGAATGAAAAACTTATTTCTACCTTTCTATGCGCACGTATATCTGTATATATCTGTATTATTAAGCTCACGACGTCGCCAAGAGCAAGGACGCTTGCCTAACTCTCGAATTTCCGGCGACGGTCAGGCGAGCAGCTACCGCGCCAGCCGCACGGTCGTCAACTTTCCCTCGATAACCGTAATCTCCGGCTCGAAAGCAACGTGGCTTCCGAAGCTCGCAACGTTTTATCCGAATCCGAATTTATATGTGCTACATTTTTTCAATAACTTTCTCGCGTTGTGTCCTTCGCCCTTGCTCGCGATATTTCAATGGGAAATTTTGAATCAATTTTGCGAGAGTAAACAGGATCGCCAAACTGAGCGGATGAATCAATTGTATGAGTGAACTTCGTTGTCTAGCGTTTCAGCGGGTGCATCTTCTAATCCCAGAATATTGCACGCCACGATTGAGAATCAGTGATAGGACGTTGCAAATTCTTTTATCAATGGGGAAACTTACGAATTGACGGGAATCCGTTCTTGAGAATTTCGAAGAAGTTCAACGCTGGGAAGCGCACCGAAGACAGAAAGGGAGGCTGAGCGAGTCGAAAAGTCGATGTGCGACAGCAGCGATGCCGAACGACATATATTTCGAAGCTCGCCGCTCGTCGCGTGCGTGCGTGCGTGGGGGGATAAGCGCGAGCCGGGCCGCCACGCGCAGCCGAGCGAGTAATCTATAAAGCCGATGCGTAAAAGCGTAAAACGCCCGTCGGCCCCTCTCCTAAGAATTACGGGCTTTGTTTCGCTATACAGCTGATACAATCGCGGGAAGTGGCCCTCGGCCGCAAGAGGAGCAGCGCCACGGCCGGGCGACCTTATCTTAATGAACTGCCGGGACTTGGCCGTGCAATTTGGAAAACGTCGGGCGTTAAACGGCCGATAAAGCCGACACGCCCGGAAATATTCGGGAACCGAGCGCGTATATATGTATATCCGCATTCGTTTTTGCCGGCGCCCCCTGGGCTGCCGCATATATATACAGCTCTTTTGCCCCGCAGCTCATATACACACCCACGTGCATTTCGTCGATATTCGCGCCCCTTCCCCTCCCCCTCCGTTCTTTTACCGAAGAAAAATATATACATTGATGCAATTTCGTTGTTCGCTTCGTTCGAGCTTCAATGGCACGCGTGTGCTTTTCCTGATTCCTCCCCCGCGCCACGCCCGCGACACGAATCTAAATTTTGAGAGCAACGCGCGCATTTTCCTTCGAGCCCAAGCTGTTAATCCAGCTCGAACGAGAGAATAAAACCCGGGATAATGGAGAAAATGTATAAACAGCTCTCCGGCTCGTATAATTTCACAGGAGTATTTTGACTCGAATTGCATTTGATTGAACGACGAAATGCAATTCAGCGTACAGTGTGTGCGTGTGTGCGTGTGTGTGTGTTGTTGAAATGAATTCGTCGATTAGTGTAGTACAGATTGATGGTGATTATCGGGTAATTCGACGAGGAAAGGGGCCGAGGGAGGAGACAAGAGTTGACGAGCCGAAGCGGCTATAAAATACGACTCGCGGCGATCCGTTTGTCAAATTGGTCGAGAGCTGGGCGCATAGGCGGTCACGTGGAAAGCTGCAGTGGGAAGAATAGAAAGCACATTGTCGCGCGTGTATAAAGTCGAGCGAGTCGCGCGCGCGGGGGGAATCTGGAGAAGGGCGCGGCTGCGTGAAAAAGAGGGAAAAAAAGGGCAACACGAGACGCGCGGCGCCTGTATATGTGCGGAGAAGAACAAAAGAAGAGAGGCAGCTCGCGCTGTATATCAGCCACTCGTGGAATGTACAAAAGGGTGAGAGAGAGAGAGAGAAACAGTAGAGCAATCGGAATGAGCAAGGCTGCGTTGGTACACAAGTACGCACACAGGCACACACGCGCGCGCACTAAGTGCGTGAGCTCGGCATTCAAAGATTCGCCCGCGCGCGCGCCTGTACATTGCGCCCATACCTCTTTCCAGCTCGGCTCGCATCCCCAGTCTGCGTATCCTCGATCGAGCTTTCACGCCTCGCTTCCAACTCGTTTGTTTACAATTGCTGTGTATAACAGGCGAACTACACTCGAAGCTTCAATGCATCAACGCACTTTGATGATAAATACGTCCCTTCTGGCTTGAACTCGGACTCGGTGAATTCCAGTTGGTTCGAACGAGCTATCGAATTTGTGCGAATCTCATTTCACGATTGAGTTAAGATTGCAATTGTTCATTCGTGCAATTGCTCGTGTCGGCAATTACGGGGATTGGTTGCCAATTGTTTTATCAATCAATTTCATACAGCGGAGAACAAGTGTTTTTTTTTGACACTTGTTTTATTTGTACGAGCGTTTGATATTGTAAATTTCAAAATTAATTGTACATATATTAGAAGAATGTGTGTTATTGTTTGGGGTTAGTTTATTATCTAATGGTTAAAGAAAAAATTATAATTTATTAATAGAGCATTTTATACAAATTGCTGATAGAAGCAATATGCCATCCATACTATAGAGTAGGATATTGAAAAAAAAGCAATAGTCATTCCGATTTCCCGATGAAGATGTTTATCGAATTACCTCGACTGTCGGCAGTTTATTTCGAGTCGAGATTTTTGGCGAAATTAATCCATACAAGTGAGTGAAAACACGGCGATTAACGCCATGCACAGGAGAATCAGAGAGTTAGCAAGAGTAGGTTTGACACGATTAATCGCGGGTGAGTATCACAATTCAGAATGCGACGTGGCCGCACTAGTGTACATCCACATGTATATACGTATAGGGATAGCGAGCCAGCGCGGCGCAAGTGCGACCGATCAGTTGGAGCGAGTTGGAAAAACGTCGCACTAAATCAGCCTAGTTTCAGCGAGTCCGCGAAATTTTTTTGCCGGCGCATCATAAACTTTGTCATTATCGGGAGATTTATCCGAAGCCACGCGCGCCGGGGCGTGCGGGGGCCGGCTCGCTTGGATGAAAACACGTGTCCGCCCCGTCGGGCGCAAGCAAACAAGCGCATATACGCGGCGGCGAGCACTGCTTACGGCCGTTACACGTATGTGTGTGTGAGTGCGCGCGCGGAATTAGAAATTGGGCGCGTATGTGGGGCGCAAAAAGCTGGGCGGGCGGCCGGAGCTCGTAAATCCGAGGCAGTCGTCGCTCGCCGCCCCCCTCGAGCGACGAGTCGCGGGAGCGTCAATGTCCATGGCCGTGCGCGTGTGGATTTTAATTTCCTGGCGGGTTTTACGGGCTCGCGACCCTCTCGCGCGACGAGTTCTAAATTCGTCCGGAGCGATCGAATTGAATTTACCAGAGGCCGCGCCACGTGGGGCAGCTGTACTGCGAGTGCGTTACGCATCGAGATATACGCCCCGCGAATACCGCGCACTCCCCATATAAACGAAGCGTGCGTCGTCTCTCTTTTGTCGTGAACCCCCGCGAAGTGTACGAGGCGGTTGCGCGAAGACTCGGCACTGTTTCGTCCGGAACTTCGTCAACAACGGGTAATCGCGAGTCCTATTGCGTCCAATTCCCATCAATTGTGTATTATTATATCGCGAGCAGAATTCCATCAGTATTGCGCAACAGACTGCATCCTTATATGTATATATATACACACACAGTAGTATTAATCAGTTTCAGCGCAGACAGCCGAATTGTCCAAACGTAAATATAGAATTGTATACCCGCTGGATAAAGACATTATAAACAGATATATACATATTGGCTCCGATTAACGAATCAATATATATATATATACGTAGCTTGTATATCCTCGCAATTCTCAATGATAACAAAAGACTAGTTCATTAGGCTAACGATTAATCTGTTTGAACCAGTGCAACCTACATCCCAATTCAGGCTCTCCAACACAGTTTGAAATCCAACCGCGTAATCCGGGCATTCCCTCTGCCACTCATTCGATAAGCACGGCAAACTATCGCATGCTGTAGCCGGGTGCAAAACACACTCGAGGAGTTCAACCTGAGTGGAGGGAAAAATTGAATGGATTTAGGGGATTGCGCGCGCGTGAAATAGACCGGGTGGCTGTATAGGAGTGAAGTTGGTGTACCCAAGGCGGGGCAGGGCTTGAAATAGCTCGGGGGGCTGTTGGTAGCGAGTCGGGGGGCGCCGGGGCTCCTTGCAGAACGCGACATAAGACGCTCGCCATAATCTAGAGGGCCGCTGGTGATCCATCAGAATCAGGGGAGGCTCGTTATTATTCGCGAGTCCACTGGCCGACTCGCCGCGATAAATCAGCCGCGGAAAAAAATGAAGGGGAATCCGGGACGTCTCGCGGTATCCGTCATCGGTCGGCTATACGTATATACACGAGTATGTATAAGTATACGCTATACCGCCCGTCAACCGGGCCGTCGACTGGATTTCCAGCGGTTCTCTTGGGCGCGCTGCTCTATATACACGGGCCGAGTCTCGAGCCGCACGGGCGACTTCCACGAGCCATTCAAACCGCGTAAACGAGACAACTGCAAGATTTAGCCGCGAGTCCCGCAGTGCACGTGGCTGCATGCGAAATGACACGCGTTTCGAATGAAACGTGCGGAATAGCCGTCCTCTTGATAGCCTGCCGCGGATGACGGGTTGGCGTAAACCTCAGCCCTCTTACGCCCTTGCAGTGAAAACTCACTGTGTGTGGAAGTGACTATTCACTGGTAAACGGGGGGAGGACGGATAAACTTTTGACTCTATCACGCGTAAAATGTTTCCCGCGATACCAGTGCAATATTTCAGCTTTTCGTGAAAATTCACTCGCAATGAATTCATATTGCAGTTTCACAGTGGACTACCGGTGGAAAGTTGAATTAACAAATATCGCATGGGATCCAAGTGAATATTCACTGGTATATGGCGGTGAGAATTTGCACCGTAAATCATCTACTAAAAATTCATCCACCCGTCGCTTGTAGGGAAAATTTCAATTTCATGCAGTGAACCGTTACTGTAATTCACTGTATGAAATTCAATAATGTGAAATATTTAAGAGAGCACGTGACGTCTTATTCTCGACCTGCTATGCTTGAAATTCTCTCTCGTCCCCCCCACCCAGATAACTTGGATCTGCTTTGTTCTTCTAGAAAACGTTGAAAAATGCATGCATAAAGTAAATACGTATATTATGGTCTTTTCAAAGATTTAAGTCGTTTATTAAATTTCCCAGAAATAAAGGTCATGTGTGCCATGTTGTGAAATCGATAAACAATTTGAAAATGTTAATACATGTATTAATGAATATACTCATTCTTTATTTCGAGTTTCCAACATTTCCTTGGAGTAAAAATTAGATCGAATTTATCAACGTAAGAGAGGAAATTCAGCTTCGAGCGTTTTTTTTCAATTCAACCTTATCCAGTCTTATAGATTCTTGAGAAAACAAGACGTCACGCAAAGACACCCTTATCTTTGATAATTGGCGGCTGGTATACGAAGTGGCACGCCATCATGAAAATGCTATCGCCGCTAAGGAGTATAATTCATGCGTATGAGTTGACGGTATGAACTGACGGTCGCGACGGTTGGAGTGTGTGTGTGTGCGCGTTGGCTGAGAAAACAAGCCATTGCTCTGGTGATTTTTGGCTGCGGCGCGGTCGAGGCGGGTCCACATACCCTCGCGGAAGCAGTTCGCTCTCGATCAGCACACAAAAAGCGGCTCTCCCTCTCGAAAACCCAAGTCCGTTTGGCTGTGTGACGAGGCGCGGGCGCGCGCGCGAGGCTCGGCCGGGCGGATCCGGTTTGTTTTCCGGTCACATATTTGTAAAGTAGCCGGTGTCTATTCATTGGCTCGGTCGGCGCGGCGCCCACGCACGTCTCGCTCGTTTTTGCGTCCCGCGGGGGATCCGCACCGCGGAGCATTGCTCTATCCCCCCTCCTCCTCACTCTCTCTCTCTCTGTCTCGAGTCGCGCATAAATTCCCGACACGCGCCCCGCCTGTGGAAAAACCGTACGAGCCGAGTCGCGACGCGCCGGAGACAAAGACACACTGCGCACTGAGCAGCTGTGCTTTCGCTCCGGATATGCTTTTGGTGCCCGATAATCCTCTACTATATGCTACTTTTCACTCGGTCGTTTGAACCGTTTAATTGGCTCGTTTGAGATTCGCACCTCCGCCCGAGGAGTCCTTCTTACTCCAGTAGTCCGAGAGCGAGTTCTTATGGAGTACTGTGCATTTATGGATGAATAATACTTTTTATCCTTGTCAACGTCAACCAAGAGCTACTCTTCAGATCGAGATGATCTATTTATTTATTTAAGCACACAACAACTTGAGCTGACGAGATAAAAAGTTGAATTTCGTCAAATTTAGAATCATGGAGTACAAAAAAAGATAGGAGTACCATAAAAATGAGTTTTGAGGGCGTAGTACTGGAGTGAAAAACCCCTCGACCCTAACCAGCCATCGAACTACGCGGCAAATAATTTGTTTTGATTGATTTGTTTTCACTGAGTATCAAGCGGTAGAGTACACTGTCGATTTTGGGCATACAAGTGACGTTTGCCTACAAAAAATGGAAAAACTATAACTATGCCTGCTATCACTTTTCTTTCGTATCCAACTATCTCTTTTGTAATGAATCTTGGAAAAATACCATTTCTAGAATGAATAAACGAGAGACTTCGCTTGTCGACGTAACCCTAAAAACTACTTCAAAATGTTCTATTGCCGCTAAGCCCACATTCTGGGTATTGACAGGATCTCAGTTTTGGCGATGGCCTGACATGAATTGAAACAATTTTTACCAAACTTACGACTCGCTGAAGTGCGTACTTGGGTTCACAATGCAACTCACCTGTAACACAAAGAAATAATCGAGATTAGTGACGAGTATAGTAGGAAATGATGACGAACATCAGTACGAGCAAAGTTTAAATATGTTCGCACAGCTCGCATAGAAGTTAAACAAATTTCGAAACGAAATCTAGTTCGACTGTTTGAGAAACATTCATTTCAGCTCAATATTCGTTCTAATTTCCATTCGTATGACGGAGGATAGGGGCAAAAAAACCAAGCCGTTGTAGTGCGAGATAGACGTTGTTTTTCATCGCGCGCCGCAGACAATGAGTTGGACGCGGGACGCGCTGGTTCAATGGAAAAACGAAAAGGGAGCGAAAAAAAGGCGCGAAATAGTACGAGGAAAAAAATGTGCGCGCGAGCGCCAGAGGAAGAAAGCAAATAGCCCGCGGGAGAAATATAATGCGTGCAGCGTGCGCGTAGCGGTGCTGCAGGCGGCGATCGGGCCACCGGCAATTTGCGACAACTAATCTAAATTCAAATTGGCTCGAACAAAACTAATCTAGCCGTCGAAGCAAGCCCCCTTTTGCAAGCCACCGCCGTCTCTTTTGCGCCCACCCAGCGTTGGCCTCTTTTGCCTCCCCCGAAGGACTGGTCGCTCCTGGGTGTCGCGCCCCGGCTCTTCCAGCATTATCCACTCGAGAAACTAAAGAGTTGCTATTGTTACTCTTCTCGCGGGATCGACCGCATCCCAACGATTGACTGATCTTACTTCGTGATTCGCACGACCGTAGCACAGTAACCGTCCAGATGATCCGTGTGGGTGTGTGCTTGTGATGATTAGAAATCAGTTGGCGCAAAGTCATCTTATATAGATTGATAGATTATAGATTATTGAACTCAAGCTTTTCAAGGTGATCTTTTTCATACTGAAATAATCTGTGTATTGATAGACATATGGTCTAAAGCGACGCCTCTTCGAATTTTTGTTCTGTCTTGTTCTCTGACCTTCAAAATGTAAATATTTATAAATTTTATAATATATTTGTATACGCATTTATTTATACCTATTCCGCTCGAACAGCTTGAATAGTTGAAAGGAAAAGCCACGTACAGTATGAGATACAAAAGTTACAAAGAAGCGAGATATTCGAGCTGTAAAATCGAAAAGTAGAAAAAAAAGATTGGGGGCAGCTTTGTCCCGATGGGTTGACCCAATATTGGCGAGCGGTATTCGCCGAACATTGATGATCGCGTTGTATTGGACAGTGGGATATATTTCGTTGTGGAAAAGTCACAGTAGGAGGCTTGCGAGCGTCGAGTATCTCTCGAGACACAAAGAGCTCGATCTAATATGCTAAACTTTGATCGAACACGAGAATGAGCAGGAATATTCGGTGTTTATTCAGGACCGAAATACAATTAACTCTTCCACCAGATGGAACTGTGTACGTTCGGAGGGCGGGGAAACCCGTCTTGAATATGGGGCGTGTAGTTTGTGCGACTCGTGACGATACTCATCGCTTACTATAACAGACCGCATTTTCATCATGCCCAATATAAACTCACGAAATCGTTGTGTGTTGGCCGAAGAAAGAAAATCATAGCATATTATACGATCAAGCAAATCTCGTTAGATATTGCATGAGAAACGCGACTTTACGAATGTGACTTTTGCATTCGGCGATGATTCTCGAATTATCAGAGACATCGGGCGTGGATAGCCACGACGCCGCGCGAGTCTCCTTGAGACACTGACGAGTTATAGTATGGCATATATACGAATAGAAGTATATGTGCACACGTCGACGGCTCGGCGACGACGGTGCAAAGAAGAAGACGACGACGACGTGGGAGTTGCTAGTCCCTCTCGCATTAGCTTCGTATAATGGCGACGTCAACGTAACCGCATATTTTGCATACTTTGCAGATTCCCCTGCGAAGGAGCCTCCCGGATTTAACTTATGGCTCTACACTGCAGCGTGCCGCGATCCTCATTCTCTCTCACCCCACCGACCCTGCCTCTTCCTCTTCTCTTTTTATTCCCTTCACTTTTTCTGATACATACAAGCTGTTGAAAAAGTAATTTACTCGCTTGCCCCCATCCCGCGGCCAACTACGGGTACAGTTTTCCCTCCGAGATGTCTCGCACGATCTACGTTTTCATCCTCGTATACGCGACAACTCGATCGCACAAATGATTATTTCCTGCGTATAACTAATGAGGCTCGCTCTCTTGTATCTCATACTGTCTAGATCTGAAATCGTTTGAGACTATACTATTCATTAGTAAAAATGATATATATAAACGACTAATGTTTTCTTGAAAATAAGTAAAATATTAATTATTTTGGACAGCAAACTTTTTTCTACATATAAATAGTAAAATATTACTGATAAATTAATCAAAAACTCCATTTGGTCTATTGAGTTATTTATATTTATTACAGTCTCTATATGCTTACAAGTAAGTAAGTATATGCTTACGAGTGAATTTGGAATTGAAATTGGCTCAAGATCATGTTTCCATTAATATTTATTAAAAACTTTTGAAATCTAACCGAAAAATTAGGATGTAAATCATTACAAAATGTCTATAAAAACTTGACGTTTATTTCTTAAATATTGATCAATTTTACCAGTCTTTCGATTCGTAAACGCATAAAGGGCGCATTCAATACTGCCAACATAACTGCGACTGATGCCCAGAGAGCACCGAAATACGAAATATGATAAAAGTGCCACATTGAATACAGTGCCAAAGTGGGTCCAGTCACCATCGATAATATTTTGAAAATGCAGTAGTCGCAGTAGTTGAGCAGTTAGAGTTGAGGCAGTAGGTCTTATTGGGTATGGCATACTTTATATTGAGTATTATATGAGTTTTTATAAGACAAAACTCATATCAATGCGTATTGATCAGACAAACTACTCTCTCGGGACGTTTGTAAACTGTTTCTGCGCAGTCGAAGTTAAATCGAGAGAAGAGAAAAAAGATTAATGTTGGTATTATGATTCGATCACATACTGGTTCTTTACAGCGCGTTAAGATGTTACAGCAAATTTGAATGAGAAATGTGAGAGTTGTGGTTGGCACAAGTCAGGAGAAGAGGACTATATATGAGCGCGAGGCGGAACAGAATATGAGGACTAAAGGAGAAATGAGTGGGTCGATTACGATCGTACACCAAATCATTTGGACAAATTAGTGTTGCGCGAGTATACGCATACATTTTATCTCGCCTCTCCGTTACTCTGTGGGCTCTTATCTGCCTCCTCCGTTTGAGCTTTATCGCGATATTTTTTATCTGCTCTCTCACTCTCTTTCTCTCGGTTGAAATTACAGTACGGGGGATGGGCGCAGGGCCCGCGGCGGCGGTATATACGGCTACAGGCAAGGAAAAACGTCGGCTTGATTCATGCAAAGCGCCGCGAGACTCCGACTTCTCATCAAGCAAGAATGACAAATTCCCGAGCTTGTATGAGACCCGGGGATTTCGCGCAGACGTTACAGCCTGAGTGACGTCGTATTTCGCTTCTTTGGCCATTGCGATAAGCTGCGCATCTCCTCCCGCGCTCCCAGCAGCCCCTGCCCCCTCCGGGCCGCGCCGCTTAGTGCGTGCTTATTCCTTCGGCTCCACTTTTCATTTCGGAGATTGGTTTCGCATGGAAATGCGACGTTCGCCGAGGACGTACGCGACGTACACTGGAAGGACGGCCGGCCACATTTTACGAGTCAATTTTACTCGTTTGCATCGCGAGATGTTTCTCTCTGTCTACTGACTCGTCGGGAGTCTTGCTCATATTTTGCTCATGAAAAATCCTTCGTATACAAATTGCTGAGTTGCCTCCCGGCAAATACGTGTTCAATCCGTGTTTTCGATACTCCGCAGAACCATTGACGTCGATCCGAATAATTTCAATCTTTGACCTTCAAAACATTTAATCGTACGACTCTATATTCGACTTTGCAATTAACATATCACTCTAACAAATTCTGGTTTTATTTGATACATTCTAGATATTAGCTCAGTTCATCTGAAATCGCTAAGAACCTCCCACGTTATGAAACACAAATATTCAGGGTATGAGTATATTTGTAGAGTGTGGTTTTGTGTGCGTGGGTGTGCGTGTGTCAATATAATGGATTTTTAATAATCTTGATTATGCCTTAATGACAAGTGTACTGAACACACATATATAATATAGTTATTTATAAGAATCAATAATAATGTCAACTGTCTTGTGAAATGCTCATAGAATCAACCAATTATATAAATGGAAAACAAAACAAATCACTTCTCAATATGACTATGCATATCTGATTGATCTAACATTGCTGGAAAATATGTTCAAATGCTAAATAATGGAACGCGTTCTCCGACGCGGATAGGATTACACATGACACACATTTGAATGTTAATATTTGAATGTATAACAGTTGTAGCAAATATAGCAGAATCATTACAAATATTCCAATTGCGTCAACTAGTTTCTTCCCGGAATTCCCTGATGTTTTGAAATATCAGAGGACTTCATCATCCTTGATTTGGTGCGAGCCAAAATTGTGGTGAACTTGACAGGTAAAAACAAATCAGAGCATAATACGCGTGATCGCAGTATAAGCGCAGCAAACATGAAAATTTCCCGTATGCACGGCAGTTGCGATTCGGCCGGATTGCAATAGTCGAACGGTCGCCGAGCGAGGAAAATGCAATTAACCCGGGCTGACATTGTTTTGTCGCAGTGGGCTTGTAGACGAAAGTGAGCGAGCCCGCGGCAATTCGGCCAATTAAACACAAAAAGCCCATCGTCGCGCCACTCACTGGCGTACTTGCAAATTCATACGCGAGCAATATCGGATGTAACTCGAGAGCCGGCCCCACCTCTCCTTACAGGACCGGCCAGGATATTGCGCGCGACGAAAGAAACGATAACGAACGCGATGAAAAATCAGGGGCGAGCCGTAGGAGCCACGCGAGCTTCAATATAAACGGCCCGATCCCCGCCCGGCTCGTCATCGCCGACTCTTTGCCCCGCGGGCTCGTCACCAAAGTCCAAAGATATATATATATCCGTGCCCGAGTTTTTATTAAATTTTTACCGGGGCTGTTGGCGCGAGCCCCCCTCGACCGGCGAGTGTACCTCGTTAGCTCGGGCAAAAACCAGCACCAGTCGCGCGTCTGCTTTTGTTTCTCGACCGCGCGCAAATGCGCACACCACTCAAAAATAGCGCAGTCCTATGCGAATTCAATAATGCCCCAAGTGCACGAGGCTGCTGCTGCTGCTGCTGGCTCTCGGTTTTTCCTTCCGACGAGTGTTATCGCAGCCGGGTTTCACATACGCACACACCCACGTGCCGCTGAGCTTTGGTTTCGGGAGGAAAAACTCGGGATGCGGAATGTTGAAAAGAAACAGTGTTTTGCACCGAATTCAGCGCCAAACTGCAAACGACAAAATACGGTCGACACTCGCTGCCGCGGCACCGCAGCGCTCGGTGATATGCGTGAACAAGAACATTGTTCGATCCTGAGAATTAATATCGCTTGGAGGGAATACGAAAAGCAATAGATTTGAATAGATGACTTTGTTACTTCAAAGTACGAAACAGAAATTTCACGAGAAAAATGCGCGGGAGGCTGTAATCAAACGAGCGAAATTTTATCCATCTACTTGACTCCATTGTTTTCGTAGCATTCTCTATCTTTGTAGACTTGTTGACTTTTCATTAATTGGAGCACTGATCGACTATTGAATAGTTCGAAAGAGAACGGAAAACATAGGCTGTAGGTGTTGAAATGTAGGGGATGAAAAGTAGTAACTACATTTTTTGAAAACGGATGAAATAAGTCTACGGCTGTACCGAAATTCGGTTACATACCTACAAGTCATTTTTGTAAAACCCGCATTCACCACAAGGGAGAAAAGAAAAATTTGCCGAGCCGTAAAGTTGTAACCGCATATTGGCAAGATCAGTGGCAGATCATACCCAGGCACACACGCATTCGGAGGTATAGAAGGAGGAGGGGAAGCGAGATGGACAGAGGCTCGAGAGCGGGGAGGACAGCTCTGTGGAAAATATGAATACGAACGCACGAGTCGTCGTGGTAGCACATCTTTTATTCATCCGGCGGCTAATTAAAGGTAAACCGGCCGTTGCGCGCCGGTCTCGCAGTGGCGCGCGGCTGCGTCTGGCGCTGATGGTGGAATTGCCGCTGTGTGTTGGACTGGGGGGAGGCGGGGACGGAGGAGGGCGCGCGCGCGAGAAGCCGCGTGTTTGTTTGGCCGCTCCATAGCTCGCTCACGCTTGCGCTTGAGTCGAACGCAGAGCGAGGGAGAGAGCCGTTGTTTGGAGAGCTTCTTACAAATTAGCCGTGAATATTCATGCGTTTCGCCGGCACACGTAAAAGCCCCAAGTCGCATCCCGTCCCTGCCCCACTCCCCTTCCCCCAACCTCCAACAAGAAACTGGTGATACTCTGCTTCGCGAACCGGCTGTTGGATACTGATATATCGGGGGTACAATCGATAGGCCCACAATTCCATCTCGACAATTTTTTTCATTCTCTCTCTCTCTCTCTCTCTCTCTCTCTCTCTCTCTCTCTCTCTCTCTCTTTCGTAAATACACGACTGAGATCCTTCGTAGACGCTTAATAATTATCACTGACTCTGCTGTTCCCTCATCTTGATTATTGTTCTTCGGTATACCTCGACGCATCTCAAGAACAAAAACAAAGAATACAGGTACTGCAAAATTCATGTGTGAGATATGTTTTTGGTGTGTGGAGGGACGAACACATCACTCCTTACATGGCCAAGCTTGGCTGGATGCGCACGGATATTAGGAGGCAATATTTTATAGCTGTACTTTCGTACAAGATCCTGAGCATTCGTCAGCCGGAGTACCTTCTGAGCCTCTTCACTAGGTATGTGTCCACAAGGCCCTTGAGGGGAGATTCACCGGAACTCTCAGTCCCCAAAATGAAGAATGATTTCGGAATAAATTCCTTCCAGGTGCAGGCGGCACACCTCTGGAACTCCCTTCGCTCCTCTGATAGAAACCTGCCGTTCTTATTAAGTTTTAAATGTTCCATAAGGAACTATTTTTTAGAATTAGAATTAAATGAATGTCCTCGACACCTTTTATGAAGATTGACGCTATTTCTAGATTGTTCAAGTTGTGATGACTAGCTGTATAAATTTATACCAATACTGACACGTTATCTGTGATAATTAGTTTTAAGAATTCTATTGACAACGATGATATGTGAAATATGTTTTAAATAAGTGACTGATATTTTTAAAAAAGATGACTAATATTATGTAAATACCATTTTTGTATAATTTATACAATAAAACATATCTATCTATCTATATCTCTCTATCTAACTCTGATCGTGTTCTTTCATGTGATTTGACTTTCATATGCGTCAAATGCTGCACAAACGTAGTAAAACATTAAAACGTTTCGACGAAAAACTTGTGTGAGCTCGAGAATATAAGATTATTATGAGACATTCCCACCCTCCACCATACATCATCGTTAAATTTTGAGAATTTATTTCGTATTTTATAGTATTTGTTTTATTCGTCAATCAAATACTCGAAGTTTTTATTCATACGCAATTGAAAGTTCCCGGTGGCGCAATAGGCAGCGCTACTGACGGGAGATCAAGAGGGTGCTGGTTCGAATCTAGCCCGGGGAGTGTGAATTTTTTCTCTCGCAATCTCACTTTTCAACAAATTTGGAATGGCCGTCCATAAAGCCTGATAAATAAATATTTACCGCTTGATTGATTGTCTTGTATTCCATAACAATTTGTACTGATTACTCTTATGCACGCCTAATTCGGGTGATATTTTAATAATCAACCACTGCTATCTAAGACAATCATACAAAACTGTCAATCAATTTTGCAACATTATTCATCTTACTTTCAATTAAAAAGCCGCAGCCAACTGAATAAGCAGTATGTTGCCTCAAAGAGATTTTGTGAATTAAGATTCTACAGAGACTCGCATTGAATTATTGGTCACTATGAAAAATATCATGTTAATTTTCATCAATCCTCATATGTAAACCCTTTTGCCAACTAGATGAGCAATATGCTCAATCTAAGAGATTTTGACAATTCTCAAGGTTCTGTGCCCTTTGCCGTAAAATGTTCTGGCTCTGAAACTTGTCGAGATTTATGCGGAAGATATACACTTATGGCGGAATTGATCAAATGAATAACTTTGAATAAATATGTTTTCTCGCCACTGCGGGATCAAACCCAAATTATTAATAAATAATAATGTGCTATTCGCCATTGGACTCGACAAAAAAATATAAGATGCAATCTGATCTCTGGAAAACATTACTTGCGCGTATAATTATGGCTTCAAATAATGATTAACGCGCTGAGATAATCTTAATCAAATTCAGTTGAGGTAACTGTATAAAAGCAGTACACTGGAAAATCTCATTCCAGCAATCAATCCAATAACGTATATACGAACGTATAAATCTTAATTACGTTATCACGCAAGAAGCTGCTACATTTTATGACAAACAAAACGTGTTTAAACAATATGTGAAGAATTTTGTGCGAGAAAAAACTTTTGCATTTATTCACTTCCGCATTGTGCATATTTACCCATTATGATCAACTGCATGAAAAATACATTATCTTTCAAGCCTCATTTCCAATCCCACACTTTGTTGCCAGGACTTGAATGTCACGGACACCGATTTAATTTTTTTTCTTGAAAAATGAAAATTGCACTCCAAGTTCTGACATGTATATTATTTGCCATCGCGGCTGTCAATGCCAGTAGAGGTATGTATGGAAACGTGATCTATCTTCTATCCACAAACACTCCATAGTAACTGATAAAATTATGCCAAAAGGAAACATAGGAGAATACCAGACAGTAGTAAACATGTGCTCAGCTTGTAATAGTCCAGATTCAAGACAAGCTAAGCGCTGTTATGGGATTTGCCAGATGAATGTGAGTAAAAATGGGTTATTTATCTAACTAGCTACATCAAACGCGCTGCGCGCGATCTACATGTATGCGTTTCAAAATCATATTTCAATTATTTTTTCCTCGAATCTTGACCATAATTGTTCTGACGTACATCTTAAATCATTTCATGATGCAAATTTCTAAAAGCTAAATGAATAACCGAACCCTAAATTCTTATAATCCATGTAAAAACTGTATAAGTATTAGAAAGAACTATCGAGCACTGACATCTTCTTCTATTTAAATTATCCTGAGCTATCGACACTTGAGCTCGCAAGACGATTTCAGATTTTTAACACTAAACTATTCATCAAACCACATAACACATAAAACTTGCAAATCAGACATCTTAACCTAACAGAGTTATCCTATCCGGCAACTGTTCAAAACTAAAAAGTAGCCTAAAATATCCAAGTACCATCAATCAAATTCACATTCCTACAATTATAGTTTTGAAAATAAATTGTCAAAACTTATGACAGCATCATCAACGAAACTGACTATCGTAACCTATAATATCATGTCAGCGGCTACTCTATCTATATATACATCTCACTCTATATCTATATTCACCCCAATACAAATCACGTGGTTAGATCTACACCAATCAAATCACGAGTTAATGCCTTCACTCTAAAGGCCATCACTTTTTTATATAAGGATTCATCTCATTCTCGACAAATGTAGATTAGGTTCAGAGATACGCTCAATTTTAATTTATCCAATTTTTTCAGATCTGAGTATTATCTATTTTTTCCCCCTTGGACGCTTTTTGAAACAAATACCATGCACTGAAAGATTGATGGTTTGGTTTACGCCAAAATCAAACTTTCTGAGTATGTGTGATAATAGTACATTTCGATACTAGAGCAAAAGATGAGTTCTGAGACACGAGTGAAATTTACCTAGTATCATCTTCGACATACCTACGAGCCTAGAATCATCCTTTGCCCTAGCATCGAACAGTATTTTTCAACACAAGTGTACAAAACTCAAGTTTAATGATCAACTTTTCGATACAAGTGATGAATTGATGCTCTTTGACCTTCAGGAGTCTATAAAGTTCAAGTGTTTTAACGTCGTTCGATATGCTTATAGCGTATAGAGTTCTAATATTTCTGGCCATAAAACATAACCAGAAACGGGTGCTTTACGCCTACTACGACAAAAAAGTTATAGATAGATTGCCCTTCGAAATCTATATTATGTTACAATTGACCATATAAATTATTTCAATTTGACAGAAACAATATAAGCACAATGAGAGACAACACCGTTACACGAATCTCATGAATTTTATGGAGGAATCAAGAGCGTGGCCACGCATGGGCTGATAAATGAAAATATTGACTTATATACCACTACGACTCTAAGTTGATAATGGACGTGTACAAGATAATAAAAGAACTGCAAAAGAAAGGCGAACGTTGTCTATTTCCAGTGTATTTTATTATTGACCCTATTATTTCATGCAGTTTATGCAAGCAGAATTGTTTTTAGTTTATATATTTTCATAACCTAGTACTGGTCTATATTTGATCTGTTTTGGTATTTGTCAAAGAAGTATTGATTCATTTAATATCTATAATGAAAAACTTAAAAGAGAACACAGATTATCATATTTATGAGGTTTGAACAGTTTGTGGAAAACTGTTTGAGTGAGATAACTGCGAGCGAGCCTACTCTATAATAACTGAAAAAGTATGAATATTATCTTCAAAGACCGATTGCCATTCTCAGTCAGATTTCAGGACTTGAACGGCACAAAAAGTAAGATAACTTTGTCCTTGTACAATGAAAATTTTACTTCAAGTTCTAGCATGTATATCATTCATCACCTTCATTACTACTACTAAAGGTATGTACAAGAACATATTATATTTCCTATCCTCCAACATCCCACATCAATTGATCAAATTTATGTCAGAAGGAACCATTGAAGACGGACTGTTAGCGGAAGTATCTTCAATGTGCTCAGTTTGTCAAAATTCAACTCTTTCGCTAACTAGAAACTGTGACGAGATTTGTGAATTATCAATTCATTTAAAGAATGTGAGTATACAGAATCCTAACGGATTGATCCTATCTCTAACAAATTTAGGATGGAGTCAGATATTTGCATAGTAAAACGCTTACCTCAAGTTTTTTGAAAATTTTTTAAATCTAGCTATACGCATTGCTATACTTGAATCAGTCGATGTTGCATATTTTTAGCGTACAGTTGAACTTTCATATTATTCATTTGATTTTTGAAATGCAAGGTATGTGATTAAAGTTAGGATCCAGTTAATCTTACCCTCACTGGAAATGCCAAACTCTCACAATTTGCTGCACAATTCACTAATTTCGATACTAGAGCAAATCAGATGATTCTCATATAAGTATAAGAATCGAATTTTCCACATGTGTTGAATACTGTTTTCTATCACGAGTTTTGTGAGAAATTCGAAAAAAGACTTTTTCATTTTTTGCACGATTAAAATTATTGCATGAATACTGTTTGATACACAAAGAGATGATTCTCGATGAAATGTTAGGAAAATCACACGAACTGAGTGTGATCTTTTTTGCGCTAGTACCAAATTATATCATGGATAGATAGTTTGCTCGTTAAAATCTAGATTATATTAGAAGTAATCATAGAAAATTATCTCTATTTGACAGGAAACATATATGAAAACATTGAAAGGACAGAACATTTGGCTTGTGAATGAATTAACGCGACAACCACGCCTCGGCTGATGGATCAAGTTCCTCACGCACATGGCAGGATTTCTAAATTGCTAATAAAAATCAATAAAATGATAATTAATAATAATGAAAGGAATGTGGGAAAAATTAACATTGACTTTTTTTTGTACATATTAATGAATAAATGCATGAGGTGCATGGCAGTAGTTGATATAAATTATCTTAAGACTGTGTGTTGTTATATCTTATATATTTTCCTAAATGGTATAGATTATTATAATGTATTCTACAATTGTCTGATTTTTCAATTATTTGGCCTGTATAAACGTAATGCGATGTTTTAAATACTTTTCGCTGTGGCGGGTACAAAAAAAATCACAAGGTACGCTAAGAGCTCAGGTGCTCCTGGTAAACATGAGATTGACTGACCCAGAAGCTTTGACGTTAAAGATGAGATTTCAACATAGTTCCATACTAAATCTGAGAGCGTATTGATTCAATGATTAGAGATATTTTCTTCGAAGAAGAAGTTACGACATTGTAGAGAATGATACACGAAAATAAATCTTCTAGTAGACCTCATCTAACAGGGTAGCATCTATAGACTCTACTCTATTGAATTCTTACAGTGAAAAACCACTGCATTGCAGTGCAAAATCACTGTAAGAAGGTGGACGACAAATTAATTGGATTATAGTGAATTTCTTATGTAACTAAAGTGAATTTTCACTTTAGTTCCATGAGTTTTTATAGAGAACAAGTTTTAAATAAAATTCACAATAAGTAGAGTAAAAATTCACTCCACACTATACTTACTGCAAATCGTGATGTGAAAATGTGAATTTTATGTAAAAATTTTTTTTATCAAAACTTATGGAACTAAAGTGAAAATTCACTTTAGTTACATGAGAAATTCACTGTAATCCAGTTAATTTGTGATCCACCTTCTTATAGTGATTTTCCACTGCAATGCAGAGGTTTTTCACTGTAAGGATTTAAGAGAGTAAGGTCTCTCAAAAATAACGTGTAGTGTTTCCATACATTTAGGGAGTCGAAGCTCGATCTGCCAGATCCCGGTCGGTCGTTCAAACACTCGCCCTAGCCACCAACACATCACCGACTTCAGCGATCTCTACTCTCTTAAATCCTTACAGTGAAATACCGCTGTATTAAAGAGAAAAATCACTCTAAGGAGATGCATGAAATATTGTGACCAGATCGCAGTGAATTTTTTGTGTAACTAAAGTGAATTTTCGGTCGTTATTTCAACCACCTTCTTACAGAGATTTTTTACTTTAACACACAGCGGTTTATCACTGTAAGTTTCTAAAACAGTAGCTGATTATACATGATGGTTGAAATCGATATATGTTGTAACCTGTAGACAATTTCCACAGATCCAGTGTTTATTTCACAAGTTCCAGTGAAATGTTTGGTTTTCGTCAGCCTGTAGCGATTGCGTTACCTTGCGCCAACCATACCGTAATTTCCACCAAGAGGACTAAACAAGAAAGTGTCTCATGAGGAATCTGCTCATTTCGAAATGATCTTTCGGCTAATAATCATATTGAAATCTACGCGCAAATGCCGTACGTGCCACGAACGGATTCTGGACGAGCGATAGGGAGAAATGCGGCGGTCGCGGCCCCGGGGAATAATTGTCAAAGCGCGAGCCGGATCAGCGGGAAAAGCACAGCATCACCGAGCGAGCTATGAACTCGTCGATACATCGATACAGCGCGCATTGTTTAGCCCGACAATGATCCGCGCCGCGACTCGGCCAGCGGAAAAATCGCAGCCGCGCAGTGATTGGGGCCGGGGGTTTGGAGCTGGTTCGTCGCCGATTTTGACCCGGCCGGCGCGCGAGGACAAAAAAGCAAGTGCGCCACCACAGCGGAATATTATTCGCTCGATACATCCGAGAGCAGAGGGTACATACGTAAGCGCGTGTGTGTATGCGCGGGCCGCTTGGCGCGCTTTGCAAATCGGGGCGCCAGCGCGTGTACGCGTGACCGATCGGCCGAGCACGACAAAAAGCTCGGCTCTCCTCTGAATGACGGCCGCCCGAGAGCGACCAACAAAAACGAATGAAAACGAGGCGGGCCAGGCGCCAAAGAATATACAACGCGCCACACGACCCGCGCGAACCTGCAGCCGAAAGAATGGAAACATGCGCGCCATCCCGCGCTCCAGCCTCCCTCCCTCTTTCCCCCGCACCCACCGACTTTCCTCGATTCCTCACCTTTTTTTTCACTACCAATATGAACGGACGGCCTTTTTCACTTCGCGCGGAACCGCGGAGGAAAAAATTCAACGGCCAATTCCCCGCGGTGTCGGTCGCTCGTTCGAATTGTCGCTGGATCTATTCAAAGATACCCGCAAGCTACCGGCCGTTGAGATACTTATACTGATCGGATTTTTGTTCGCGAGCGAGCGAATTCGGGGACAGAAGCTCAGTCTTGCTAAGGCGCTTCGACGAGCGTCATTTTCCGTCCTCGAAAACCTCGGCAGGTATATGACATGTATCGAAAACGGTCGAGTGCAGTATTCTCACTTGAGCTACAGTGAAGACCACCAAGAAACACTGCACTCGCAGTAAATATTCAACGTATATACACGTATCGCTGACGCTATATACATACGGTAGCTCGAATTTTTCGCCGATATTGTAATGAAAATAGTTTCACTAATCGTCGCGGTAAAACATTTGCAGCACTGTAAGAAATGCGGAGGGCATAAGCAAACGCGTAAATGTAATAGATATAGAGAGGGTTGTATGCGCAGTCATATACGCGAGCAGACGGGGCGGGGGTGGGGCAGCGGAATGAGGGAAGCTCGTAAATCTGCAGCCGGGGCCGACGTCTAAAGGGCCTAGTGCCGCGCATGTACACACGCTCGCTCGGCCGTGCGATACGAGGGTGCAGCTGCATTGTTGTACAGATATATCCGTGGGTGCAACGCGCGCGCCCGCTCAGCCAGCCCCAGAATCGGCCGGCATTCTTCATCCCGCGTATGTAGCTCGATATACGTGTTTCGGCCCAATTCACCTCCGTGCTCCCGACTCATTACACTGTGCTCGGCTCGACAAAATAATACGAATTTGCGCCTCGCTCGCGGGAGCCTGATGCACTATGCTCTCTCAGGCTGCTCGTCGATGGACGATGCACCCCCCTCGTGAAGAGTCGCGCTTTTCCCGCGTCGTGCGCGTGACGAGACTCGGCGATATCGCGGCCAGAGCCGAGAGAAACTATATATGTATCCATGGGGGAATAATTCGCGAGGATAAATGAATAAACAGAGACGACGAGCCCGTGGATCCTTATCCCCGCAGAGTAAACGTCTTCGATCGTCTTAATTCAAAGTCAATTTCAACTCCAATCCACGAGCAAAGATTGCAACGGCAGGAAAAAAGAAACGAGAGAGAAGAACGAGGGGAAAGAGAGTGAGGAGGGGGGGAAGGAGAGAAAAAAAGAGTTATGAGGGATTTGAAAGGGTGAGCGATTGGATGGCCCGCTACGCCCCATGTAAAACAAATAGCTGCGAAACGTGACCGACGTGACGGGTAAATATGACGTACAAAGGGGCAGCGGGAGAAAAAAAATATTCCACGTAGGGCGGAACATCGATAATGGACAAGCGTTATTACATAATCCATCACCCGCTCTCGAGTTTCTCCTTTTTTTTTCACGATCGCGCAGTAATCTGCAGTTGCCCCGGCGTAATAGCTCTGGAGCGATCGCGATCGAGCAGTGTGTTTTCTTCTCGGGCTCGAATCACGTACCGACGTATTCAAAACGTACGTATCTCGCATGAAATTACGAGCGAGCTCGGAATCTTGCGAAGGATTTCGATAGCTTGCGATGTATTGAAGCTTTAGATTGGACGAAACGTCCGAGCAGCCGAGCTATTATCTAGGCTTATGCACATACACTCTAAATCTAGGATTGTCAAAATCTACCGTTCATTGGTCGCATAACTGATAAAAAATAGTAAATACCTAACTGAAAAATTAGTAGATTGTACAGAAATTTACTATATTTCAGTACTTATGTCTAGCTGATCAAGTATTTATCATTTTTATCATGCAAATTCCATCATGTCAATATCTCAGAGGGTATATTAATTCGCTGGGGGGGACACTCGACGAGTTTGAAACTTCGAATAGCGAATAATCGATGAATTCGCGAATACGCGACCGGATCAACTTGTAGGCTGGTAAAAAGTCGATTGCGACTCGTGTATACAACCGTAGAAACCTCCGCCTATATACACTAGCACGTGGCGCGCGCCCGATATCGGGGCGCGGAATATGCAGTTTTGCAAATCGGAGAAGCGTCGTCGTCGTCTCCGTCATCGGAGGCATCGTTTGATGTCGGCCGCGCGTCGTTACGCCGCGAGGATCCATGTCCCGCGTGTACATCTCGTTATGGGCGCGCCGAATCGTATTTTGGACGAGGTCGCGCGCGCGAGCGCTCCAATTAGCGAGCCGATCGGACCGCGAACAGGGGTATGCGTCGCGTACCGAGGTGGCGAGCTCGACACGCGATTCGGCCAAGTTGTTGCCGCACGCGCTCGTATCCGCTGCTTCGCGCGGCTCAACAGCCAACCCTCGCACTTGCAAATGTAGAGCCCTCGATTTAACGACGCGCGCGCGGGCAAAATCAGCCCACAGCATAATCGCGCCTACTTCCAGCTTCGAATCCGAAACGAAAGGTGAAAGGGGCTGGTCCTCGCGGGTCTGCCTCGCGCCCTATTTTACCCGCCGCGTGTGCATTTCACTTCGGAATCAATCTCCCAGCGAACTTTCATCTCTCGTCCGATTCTTCGCGATCCATCTCGCGCGTGGCGTTTAAATTCAACGGCATAAATATCCATTAATACATTGGGTGTGTGTGTGAGGGATAGAGAAAGAGAGAAAGGAACGAAATGTATATGCGCGGGATTTATGATCAAAGCACGCTGTGTAACTGTGAAATGAGTTCATATCAAATATCGCGGAATGGAGTAAATAAGCTTCTGGGGCAAGGATATAACTTTCTCCGCAACACATATCATGTCGTCGATGCTGTACCGTATGAAACACGGGTGGCAGATGAAAGACTGCGTAGGAGGGGCTTTATTTTTAGCGAAAAAAATAATGTCCCGTATCAATTGTACGGAAGCTCGGCATAGCCGTACAACCTCTAACGCTATTATTGATACCAGTGCTTTGGTTTATCGTCTAAAACACACTAAAACTTGGATAATTTTTCCGATTTTTTCTTGTTTTTCATCTTGTACATATAAATACGCAAAGTATAAAAATCGACGTTTCCGTTCCGTCACTCCGTTGGAATCGGAGCACCAGCACATTGTCGCAGACGCATAATGCTATGGCCCGTGCGCGAGGAATCGCGCAGTTGGCTAATCAAAGGAAGGCAAACAGCAGATAACGCATTTTCGGGGCTCGAGTCTGGGAGGGAGGGTCTCGTGCGCAACGCGACAGATGCGCACCCAATGACTCGAGCGTCGTCCAAAGAGCGGCTTTAATCAGCCTCGGCCCACTGGATTCCCGGGTAATTAATCGGGCCGCTGCCGCCCCCTCGAGTCCCGAGAGACTGGTGCCGCGCCGTGCGAGAGAGACTTTCACCAGCCACTCGTTGATTCACGCGGATCCGTGATGGAGCCACAATAGCGGCTACTTGCTTTCAATTAATATTATACTATTACATGATTCTATTCTTAATTTTGGATCAATTTATTTCCTCCGTCTACCATTCGCTGTCCTATCAAATTTTAATGTGAGCTTTATGAATCATGGCTACTTTTTTACTAGTATCATTTCCTTTGTTATTAGAAAGATCCGAGTTCGAACGTTTTTGGTATATTTCGGGGTTACGAAATCAACTAATTTTTTATTCAAATGAATTTCACGAATTTCAAGATTCGGATAAAAATCTAGTTATAATTTGCGAAATTTGAAAAAAATACTTCCGATTGAATTGGCAATATGCTTTCATAAGTCACAAGTCATAAGTCTCAATAAGCATTTATGAGGATTTATGAGAAATGTTTCCAGGGCACGTTAGTACCCATAGCTAAAGAAATAAACAACAGTCTCTATTAGAAATTGAATCTGTTTCACATATTGTCAAATCTGACGTACGAGTAAAATTCCTGCAGGAAGATCGGACGATTTCTTCGGTTCTTTGGTTATCACGTGCCAAAAACACGTACGTAAGCACATGAAGACATTTATAGGTATTGACATTGTTCGACCCGTAGATTACGAATATGAGTATGTCTGAAAGTCCGAATCGAAAGTTTAATTCTCGTCCCGTTACAATACGTGAGAAAACAAAATGGCTATACCATAAAGTTATATTCGCAAGTAGCTTCGAAGTCACCTCATACGTTTCGAATTGAAACGTTAGAGAAATCTCATGAAAATCGTATTTGACTGTGTTGCTTATACTTCTTGAAATGCGATTGATACATATTTGTTCTCAAAATAGAGAAAAATAAGAGACGTGCAGCTTCGTCGGACGATACATACGTATACAATACTGTAACCACCCAAACCAAAGCTGTGTCGTCGCCACAAGCTTTATCCCTCTGTAACCCCCTTGTAGTTTTTGTCAAATCGAGAAACAAAACATACACGCAAGCGATTGTCGGCAGCTCGACAAAAACAACGAAACAGAATTTTTCACGCGATTTCTTTTTCCCCGAGACACGACGCGGAAGGAACGGAGCATTTCAATACCTTGCGACGAGCGGGTGAAAACTCGCGCGGTTGGAAAGAAAAAAATGCACGCAAGCTCGAATACGCTTTGCATGATTCGAAGAGCCGAGCCCAAGGTCGGGGATTCGAAACAATAGCGAGGCGATTTAATTTCACTTGATAAATCTCAACAATGAAACCGAAGCCAAACGAACAAGTGTATATCGAGTGTGTGTGCACACGTACGCGCGCGGGACAATGGCGAGACGAAACAGTATATACTGGAGGGCTAATACCCGCGAATCAGCGTAAGAATTCACGAATCAATGGTGGTAGCGGTGGGCTAAGCGGCCGAATGAATGGTCCGAGCTCGGCTGCTGCGCCAACATTGTCTTGCGGCCGCCGGCGGCTTATATATCGTCGGCTGCGAGCCCAAACCGCGCGATTCACCCATATATGCGCTTCGTCTCTTTCTCTGCCACGGCTGTGTGCAATCAGACTCGGAAACGATCTGCCCGATTCCGCCGGGCTAAATATTTGATTGGCGAGAGCCCCCCTCCCGGCGAATCGCCCGCTAAATCGACAATGCCGAGAGCCGGACTCGGGCGCCGGATTAGAGCCGCGATTCACTTAGGCGCGCCCGCTGAAAAATCCAGCGCTCTCTTCTTTTTTCGCTCTCTACCTCTTTCTGTCTCTGATTTTTTAACCGGCTCTGTGCTTCCGAGACAACAAATGGATTGTCCGCCCTTTTCACGCCTTCCTGTTTTTCTCGTCGCTCTATAGATTGTCTCGGTGCGTTATTTTTTATCCATCCCGTATAAGAGGAAACATGATATGCTTCAAGTACAGCCCCGTCAAACTTTCTGGATTCGAGAGTATTGATTTTTAGATTTGAACAATTTCATTTCGATATATTTTCGCGAGAGCGTATAGTTGTCCGACCAAAACCATACCCTTTCTACTTGAGCGTTTCCGTCACTCACGGGTTCGCGATGAATCATCTTGGCTTGCGATTAATTATATGTTTCAGTCCCTCAATAGCGTATGCATAAACCTGATCGAACTCGAAAGAAATTGCTTGTATCGTGCTTGTATCGCTAATTTTCTACTGGATAATCGTGCGAGGGTCATAACATCATTTGACAAGATAACGGAACAGCTGCGATTGTGGATCTGACCTCATTCCTACTGTATAATGTCGTCGATATCAAGTGGTTTGTGTGCCTTGATTGCTAGAAATAGATCGAAACGATTTGAAAAATCACACTGTTTTTTGCCTCGTCACTCCTCCGATTCCAAATTTTTTTTCACCCTACGAGCCACAACTTCTCTACTAGCGTCTTCCACAATCATGAGTTTGATGAAATATGATTTGCCGAGCAACGAGACTGTGTTTTACACAAATCTACAATTCGAAGCACGCGAATTAGAGGAGTGAAGGGTACGACTGCAGTGCGGCTACAGTGAGAGTTTGACACAGGCACAATAAAAAAAACAATGCCAACAGAGGCGCGCGTCGCGCTGGGCAAGCAAGAGACGTGGCGTGTGCATCGCGGCTGGTGTACGGCGCGCGGCCCGAGGCGGTATAACGCGCGCTCGGGAGGAGGGGCTCTCGATAAACAACGTGTACCAAGTGCCAAGGCGGCGTTCGACGTATTTCGCCGGGAGGCTCGCCGCCAGCGAATTTTGGAGGAGCCGCGCGCGCGCGAGCAGCCTTATCGGATTAGGCGCCCGGCCCCCTCCCCGTCGGATAAAGTATTCGTGCGGCCGTATCCACGATAAAACGCGAGCACGTGTAACACCGACCGTGTCGTTATCGTCGCGCGGCAAGCTCCCGGCCCCCCACCGACACTTGCGCACACACAACACACACAACACGCCAGCGAGCCCCCTTTTCTCTTTGCGGATTCGCCGCGGCTTAAGCGCCTCGTTCCGCTCAGATATTTTCCCCCGGTTTCCGGCACTAACGACACTCCACCAGCTAGCTGCAATATGCAAATCCCCGCCCCTCTCCCGGCTCCTTGTATTATCGCCCATTCATGCTTTGCCTTTCGCCGCGTCAACGTAATTTTATAACACATTTTCCTTTTCTTCCCCGTGTCCCTTTCTGTACCCCCGCGTCTCTGACGCGGCCGCTCGCCGCCCAACAAAAACTCTCTGGCCTATGTACACGTCTTAGCGTGTGACCAATACAAATATCCTCGCATGCGCGGAATGAAAATCTTTTCGTATGCCGAAATCTTGAGAAAAATACGAAATCGTGTGTAACGAAAAGTCGATACTAGTTCCAAGGTCTAGTAGCGCTGGCAATCATGGCTGGTAAAGGAATTCTATATACTAGATATATCTGTACGAAGGTGGAATAATTCAGCCAAGGATTTATTCTATATCAGATAGTTGAATTGACGGACTTTCATTTCAATTCACGCAAGATTCTCGCGAATGTTTTGCGGTCACAAGCGCGAGCCAAAAAAACAACGGTCGACAACGGAGGATGTTTTGCTATTTCAAATTATATAATGTATATATATTTAGGTCGGTATGAAGCGAGCTTAGCCTCGTTTTACCCGGAACGAATGTATCTGACGATGGAATCGGAAGTTTATCAACGATAAACGCGCGGTATTGGAGGTCGCACGGCATAGAATTGCGGGGACGATTATATGGTGGCATCCCCGCAAACACGCCAGATTGGACGTAGCTCGGGAATTTATCAGGGAACAAGATCGAAATGTGTTTTTTGATAAAAATGAAACGGCCGGTGGATTCCCAGTCACGTGTTAAATACGTTATCAGGCCGAGCCCAAGAAGATTGCAGCACGAGGAAATTGCACCAATTTACTCTTGGCAATTTCGTCCAAAACGTTTAGATTCGATCTTGTAGCTCTCTCTCTCTCGCGCGCGCCCGCGCGAGTCCTCCACCTCACGCACCGACCCGAGGCACACGCCCCCTCGCATCCTGCCCGACGTGCCCAATCTTTTCAACGCAAATATACTATTCGGTAATCTATCGGCCGGGAGACGGCCCTGCGTTCTTTTCGCGCACTTTTTTTTCGAGGCATGCCATTGAACTGGCGATTGCCTAGAATCATACGTGTTCCCCGCGATAATAATATTTTTCGCGTCACGGTAGATTTGCCACGTCGCTTCTAAAGGTCCAATTGTTTTTCAGCTTCTGTTCTGAATATACACGCATCGAAGAGCTTCCCAACTGCAATCGCGGACTTGGACGAGCGTACTAGTATATGCATTTATAGAACTCAATAAGGATTTGTTTGTATTGTTCTGCTTTAATTTTTCTCGAGGAAATCGTGGTCTCGATCAGAGCAACTTTGTATTTTCACTAAAATACTGAATAAAATTCTGAAGAAAGAAAATGGTAAATTTTGGGAAGACCATGATTTAAGTGTGTTAGACGGAGGAAAAAAGCCACACAGACGACGTGGGACGAAGTACGGTATATCGGAATCGCGAGCTGCGTAGCCGTAGGTGTGTATGTGTGTGTATAGGTGTGTGTGTATGTGTGTATAGGCACGCGGTGACCGAGGTAATGGGGAGGCGGCTGGGGCTGGGGCTACTCAGTATGCATTGCGGCCCTCCGCTGCAGGGCCAATACCGCAGCCGGTATATGATATGCTCGGTGTGCGTGCGATACACACCCCGCCGCCCAGCTACGAGTCAAGAATGCAAAAAGATTTTCCTCCTCTTCTATCAGATTTGACTAGGGCTAGATCGAGCTGCCAGAGACAAGAGGTCGCTCAATCATCAAAATCAATCCTCATCGGTATGCCCATTACAGACACATACACTCATGAAGAAACGTATTTCGAAATAAGCCTAATTGGAGATGACTAAAAAGAAGAAAATAATTTCTATCATTAGAACAGAATAGAGTTTAGTCAAAAGATCGGCTGAGGCATTTTATTTTTGTTTTCACTAAATGAATTTTGAAAGAGACATGTTCATAATTTTTTAAGGGGCTACAATGAGTCCCCTAAGAGAAGAGGTTATTTTGACCGCCAATAATGAACGGAGATGCGCATGTCACATGGCTATTGTAGCCAACTTCAGTCTACACGTTTAAGACTGTATATTGAAACATCTAATTATTAATAAGGAAAATATATTTTCATGTGAGCGTAGCCACGGTCATTGACAATGATTATTTATGTGTGCAAAGTTTGAGATGTTTTGTGCCAACCTCCCTGCTGCTGGAAGACAGATATACAGACCCCACAGTGAATATAAATAAAAGCATATAACAATGGGAATTTATCAAGAAAATTGTATCAGAGTTCGGTTATAACAGGATATAACAAGTTATTCATGACTTTTTCTAAGTAATGCACAAAGTGCACGAAACGACTGGTTGATCAATATACAACTTCGGACGAATCGTATATTTCGGTTCTTAGTTAAACAGGCATGAATAATTAAGTGAAGGGGCAAAAATAAATTCTCCGAAGAGCTCGAGGTCGATGCAGTGCAGTGATTGTGAGCAGGACAAAGGAAAACGATACAGCTCTTACACGGATACGGGATGCGCGAATATGTTCCCCCAAAAATGTGATGACGCGTAGTAGGCGCCGAAGTACGAATACGTTTCATTGGGAGGAAAGTCTCCGACACTCGTGTAATATTCCGCAGCGATAAGAAGATGGAGAGAAATGCGAAGATAAAAAAATTGTCGATACCGCGTAGCGGAAAAAAACAAAGAAAAAAAAAGGAAACGAAAGGAGAAAAGGAACAAGCGATGAATGCCGCGCATGGGAAAACCTCACTCACATAATTGTATTCAAGCTCGTTTCCACTCGATCGCGCGCATCGCGCGTGAATCGCGCATGGCCGATTTGCCGGGAACAAATCGCTCGCGCGCAAGCGAATTCATTCCACCGAGCCCAACTCCCGCCCTCCTCAACGTCCCACCCCCCCCCGTCCTTCTTATCTGCGCTGATTTTTTTTTCTCCGCTATACACGTCGACCGTTTGATTTTATTGTCTCGCTCGCATAACGAATATATAATATATATATTAGATATTCGTTACGTCGCACACGTCGCGCGAATGCTCGAGATTTATTGGGCTGCAGAGCAGAGGCGAGTGAGGGGTAACGCCTCGGCACTTTTACGTTGGGCAAAGGAGGCTAATTCATGCTATATAGAGCAAACAAAGTAGCACCGGCCGGATCAGATTAGTCGAATTCGCGCGGTGATGGAATCGGCTTCAATTAGCGCACGGTATATTTCCTGGCCATGTCACCGACCTTATTGCGGATAAGAAATTTATTACCTCCAATAGGGACGCACAATTTATGGGGCGAGGCTTACACCACGTGTCTACGACGATATGAATCCATCGGCTATTTTGTGTTCTGACGCTTAATGAGTTCCATCAGAGCAGCTAATATTTATTTACTATATAAATATATACCTTTCAATTCTTGCTTACGTTAGAATTTTTCATTTTCTCAACAAGATGAACCCCGAGTGATCACTAAAATTGTGGATATCTCGGTATATGTACCTTCGAGGCTTATACGATTCTAACAGTGAATTTAACACGCTTTATACGACTGTTGATCAAAGTTTTAAGGGTACCCGAGAAATTTAAAACGGTACGAGGTCGTCGAAAAAGCAGCAGACTGCGTTGCGTCAAAATAATTCTTGGAGAAATCACGGCAGCCGCGGCAAGATTTTGGGAGGGCAAATTCGATGCAGAATGTACCGGGGGCGAAATAGCATTTGGTCGGATCCGCGCGGGCGCCGCTCGATCGGTGATAATTCCACGGGAGAATACACGCGAGCCGACGATTGGGGCACATGAGGAACCCAACAAATCCGACTAATCCGGGTCGGGGCGAATTATTCAATGGCCCGTCGGAGAGCTCGGAGCGATTGGCGCGCGGAGAAACAAGCAAGACGCCCGCGTAATCAGTGCTAATCCGGCTGGACCAATCAAAGCCACACGCCATCCCCGGCAAAAGTGTATAGACTCACGCGGGCATTAGCGAAATTCCCATACGCGTTTTGATCCATCAATGCGCCGGAGCTCGCTCGCATTGTTCGGGCATAATGAGCTGGCGATCGCGCGCGCGCCTCCCTCCCGATTAGATTCGATTCCCATTTCGATTTCTGCGTGTGTATACACGGGCCCCGGCGCGTGCGCGTCTCTATATATATCTCGAGCCCCGGCCTTTTGTATTAGCCTGCAGCGCCCGCTTGGCTCTCGGCTTCTCTCTTTGCGCTGTATCCGCGCGCGCGGATATTTGTTTGCTGATTACGTGAATTTTTAATGGCATAATTAGCCCCCGCCACCGCCCCGCGCGCGCGGCTTTGATTGCTTTTTAATGAGTTTGCCCGCACGAGCAATTAAACGCTCCTATAAGTACGAATCGGTAATCGCACCGCGCAAATTCCGCCCTCTTTTTTATGGGTATTTTTTTTTCGTTCCCATTTCTATGTACGTACAAACATACGCGCATGCAGCTCGCGGACGAGCGTATACACGTCGAGTATGACCCAGGCGATCGAGCGACCGATGGATCATTCGTGCGTGCGTTTGCAGCACGTTCCACCCCAACGTCGAGCCCCTCGAAGCGCAAACAGTTTTTTTTCCCGCGATCGGCCGTCTTGATTGGCGACAAGAAGATTCGGCAGCGCGTATAATATCAGAGCGAGGCGGATTCAATATTATCAGTAGTAAAAACCCGGATCGTCTCGGACGGACGAGGGGGAATCGGACGGATCGAACGGGGAACGAGGAAAACGGGGATTTCCTTGTTATTCATTAAACGGCCAATCTCGAGCGATTCAGCCATAGGAGAATCAAGACGGATCGCGCAAAAGAAATCTCAAATCAATCTGCCGGCACTGAGCCGTTTATTATTCATCACCCGGACGATGAATCAGCGGAAAAGCGAGAGACAAAAGCCGACGACTCGACGCGGGGAAGAGGCCGCAAGTAGAAGCCGCAGCTTTTGCGCGTAGCGCACGGCAATCATAATAACACCGACGAATTGCAGCGCGAAAACGTTGCGCAGCTTCTTGGCCTTTGAGACTCACCCCCCGCTCCGTGTGCGCCTCGTTCTCTTTTTTCTTTCTCCCCGCCCCCCGCATCCACTCGGGCCCTTCAACGGTATAACAAGGCAAAAAAGTATATTAATTGCGAGCCGTGTTGTGCGCACGATGTTATTAAATTCTTATGGAAATGGGCAGAGTGGAAGAGAGGCCAAGAGAAGAAGCAGCAGTAGAAGAAGAAGAAGAAGAAGAAGAAGCAGCTACTCGAGCAGGGGGGAAAGGGGGGTTGGGTGGGGAGACATGAGGGATGCGGCTACTGAGCCGAGTGGAAAATGAGAGGAAAGAAGAGCGAGAGCTGCCAAGGCTCGCACAGCTTATCCCCCCCCCTCGACCCCTCATAAACTTGTCTATTGTGTTGTAAAATCTAAATAATTTCAACTTGTCCGTGGCTTCAGCACAGCCGGTTCGTGCATATATAGCCGCTGCCACGAGACTCGAGATCAAAACCGAGCCAATCGCCCCTTGCGTGATGTATACAAAGCCCGAGACTTAGGTGATGGCACGCCACCCACCGCAGCTCGACAATCACATATTCAAATTGTGTTTGGTATAATCAGGCTCTATCCGTCTATGCGGATACTACGCACACACTGCACCACGCGCACACACACACACACACCTGCACACACTACCTGCATATACTTGCTCATGGCGATCGCCTACTGTTTCTATTTATCATCCCCTCCCTCTCTCTCGGGGTACAGAATGGAATGGCAAGGGCTTTCATGAGAGTATCTTGTGGTCGGACCGATGAGTGGCTCTGATGACCGGATACTCATGAAAAATCCGATGTATATATATCGCTGCCACATGAACGGAATCACCGGCCGGAAATCATTCAACGTTTCTCTAAGCCGCGTCGATAAAGAGAAAAACAGCGCGAGTTGATAAAAGATATCATATAGGCTTCGAATGCCAATGACATCGTGGTTTGTTTGTTGTGACGTTTGGCGTGACTCGTTTTTTATTTCAAAGTATATAATTATATCGCGCGAGGGACGCTCCGAGGTGTAGCACGCGGAGACATATCCCATAAATTGTGAGCAACTCGGAGAGTATCTATATATAACTGGCGAGCAATGAAAAACACACAAGACTTCGCGATTTGACGGTGCGAGATTCCGGTGGTGGGAACGAGAGGGAGCGATCGGGCAATCACGTCGGTTTAGGATACACACACACACACACACACACACACACACACACACACACACACACACACACACACACACACACACGTATACATCCGAATCAGAAGCGATTGCAGCGCGAGTATAACGACGAGAGGCAAAAGCGAATGGATAATGTAGGAGTGCCAGAGCGGCGCGGGGATTTTTCTTGTCCCGAGAGAAGATCCATCGGCTGACGGATCGACGCGGCCGATCCATTAGCCCGTCGGGCGATTCTTCGTGGACGGATATGGGGTTGGGGGGGTCGGCGGAGATTTTGAATTGGTGCGCACGGCATCGCGGGGGCCGGATCACCCGATCCCCCCGACTCTCGGACTCATAAATATGATAATGCGCGAATGAGACAGCTGGAGCTGGGCGGGAGCGAGGAGGAGGAGAGAGAGAGAGAGAAAGTGGGCTTGCTTGTTTGCTTGCTGGCGCGCGCGCGTGTGTGTGGGTATACACTTGGGATGCACGAAATACCACTGCTCTCTGTCTCTCTCTCTCTCGTCGCGATCCACTTTTTTGCAGCAGCAGCCTTCTCTTTTGCTTCCCCTTCCACTGCTAGACGGCTGCGCTGATATTGGAAATCCGCGAGGGCGTGACTATTGAACTGCGGGCTCGAGCAGCTTGTGCGCAAGCGACGAGCGACGAGACACAGATTCTCCCGTTCGAGCAGGACCTGATGTGCCTCTGCTGCCGCCGCTGCTGCTGCTGGCAATGGTATTCATGGAATCTCCACAAAGGATCGTCACTCCAACAGCCAGCCTCCCTTCTTTCCCCCTCGTCTTATTCTTATTGTACTCATATACACTATTGCATTTCAACACCTCGTGTCTCATCTTCTCCGTCCGACTACTCCGGACGTGATTGTTATTGCACATAAAGGCGTGATCGCGTAGTTCCTGGGGCGCGGCATTTTCAAAAAGCACATTGCGACGCGTGAGCGCACGAAAAAAATACTTTTGGATCAATGCATGAATTATGCCTCTAGAAATGGACACTTTATCTAGGCTTATGATATAAAGACGCAGTCCGATAGAACATCAAGAAGAATTTATTTACCAAGGATGTTGTTCGCTCAATATCCGTTAAGAAATATCAATCTATATCAATGAACGAACTTTTGCATAAGAATCGATGCCTCGTCTCTTTTCTTTCTATGCCTTTCCTTTTTCATCAATCATCTAGGTATAAGTCCCTTGCACAGTCCTATATGAACCCCTACACTTTTCATACGCACAGATACTAGTTCATTTCTAAACGCATAACCTACGGCCATCCCCTTGAATCATTAATTCTTGCGGCTTAGCAGATTGTCAAAGTATAGCATTGAATAGAGCTTTCATTTCTCATACCAGCAGCGTTTGGAAATTCAAGTTTAACGAGATGCTGTGACTGTTCATGACCTGTTCCGGTGGCTTAAATTGGATACACCTATACCTTAATATGATATGTCATTGTCATACCGCGCGTGGCTCATTACGATTAGGCGTATATGCTCGATAGATATATCTCGGGCGATGCGGCTCGACGTAATTACGCTTAGGAAAAGCGTCGGAGCTTGGTATATACATGGCAATCGAACGGGCGGCGCGTCGCCAGCCCCTCGTTAGGTACATTTCACGGGGCGAGCCAGACTTTACACTGCGCGCTCAATTCAGCCCGACTGGACCTAGTGACCGCGGCGAGTGAATATATTCTTCATTGCGCAGCTCAGCCGCGGAATCATCAACTGCGGACGAGCCGCGCCAACTCTGGACACACACAAATCTTTGAGATTCGCGACGCGATCGCCCCGACGAAGCAAAAATGTCTTTAGCTTGCGTGCATAGTGCGGGGAGGGGCTGCAGCAGCAGCGAGATGATTCGCGTCGCTTCAGACGGCTCGGATAAATCGCGATACGGGGGAAAGCCTGCGCCGAGTCTCGGCCGCGATACTCGATTCGCCGTCGTGCGCACACGGCTCTCGACGTGTCGGCTGCAGCGAGGCAGAGGCGTGCGCGAGCGCGTTGATACAGAGAGCAACAGCAGCAGCAGACAGGGGCTGAAAGTCGAGTGATGTCCTTTGAGCCGATGTCACCGGGCACGAATAAAAAGCCCATTAGAATAATTAGCCGTGCTTGCGCGTCCCTTTAATTATGCCGAGTAGCCGGGAGGGGGCGGCCAAGTCTCGCGCGGCTATATGTGTGTCGCCGGCTTCGAATTTCATTGCGCGCGTATATGCGTGCGCGTGTATATGCGATCGACACGCGGTGCTAATCGGGTCGCAGATGCGTAAAGCTCGATCCACTCTCTCTCTTCTTTGTCGCTCCTTCGCGCGAGCACGATCTCATTAGCCGCGGATCGTTTTGATATAATCTGAACTATCTGTACGCGCGCGCGAGCTTGCAGTCGTATATATACACGTATACGCTGCATTAATTAGCTGGCGCGAGTCGTCGAGCTTCGGGAGAAAGAGAAGGAGGGCGATCCTAAGTATTGCTCTTCAGCTTTTAGGGATCGGGATCAGTGGGTCGATCAACGGCGGACTACACACCGAGGACACGCGGCGCGCATCATACAGCCTCGATTCTCACTCGCGCGCTTATACGACGCACTACACGATTCGCGCCGGGTCATTTCAAAGTATGTATAATTTACCAAGCGCAGCCCGAGTGGAATCACCCGCATGCGATATCAAATCAATCCTACTTTGCCTGGCACTCGTGTGCGTGTGGGTCGATCGACGTTTGTAGGTTGACGCATAAAGTAAATGGGAAATGAAAGCTGAATTTGTCATGGGAGTTTGAGGTTTTCTGGTTTTTTGCCAGAGAGGATTGAATTTGTTCAATTGGAAATAGTTTCATTGGCAGAGCACGAGAGGTGTAGTACGCAAGGATGTGTGTGTGTGTGTGTGTGTGTGTGTGTGTGTGTGTGTGTGTGTGTGTGTGTGTGTGTGTGTGTGTGTGTGTGGGTGGGTGTGTGTGTGTGTGTGTGTGTGTGTGTGTGTGTGTGGGAAGGCAGGCGCGCGAAGCGGAGACAAAACGCGTAGCGGCGGGGGCAATCTCTTGGCCGCGGCCGCGGGAGTGAGCGCCTCAATTGAATTAGCGCTCGGTCGCGGCCGCCGCAGCTCATTCGAGCGCGTAATTCACAAGCGGAAGCTATGGGCTCCGGGCGGAAAGGCGCGCATTGTGCGAGCCAAGTGCCAAGTGCCAGCCGAGCCAACTCTTAATATCGCCCCCCAACTTAATACGCTTGTTTTGCCCGCGCCACGCTACCCGCTTCCCGGGCCCCCACTTGCTCTCGGCGCCAAAGCGTTAAACACCTTATTTGCTCCGGCTCGTTTTCACTTTTTCCCTAGGCCGCTCGGCGACACGTTGTTATCACGCTGGCGTACACATTTTTTTTTCACCATTCGCATACACCGAGCGAAATTTGAGTTGGCAATTAGGCTGCGCGTAGCCTTGAAAATTAAGGTTCTCGTGGTTAGATTCGAGCCACGTAACCCGACTTTTCTCCAATGGTATACATCTCGAATTCATCAGTAGCTCGCCTGAAATTTTACGGTGTATATACGTGGTAAACGCGTCTAGTCAAAGGCACATAATCTCGGCTGATGTTGACGTGAACGTCAAATCCCTGGTAGAAAATTAAGCATTTCTTGCCGTTAACACAATACCAGTTAAGTAAGAACTGGCTGAAATCATTAGCTAAAAGTTATCCGAATCTCTTCGTTAGCGGGATATTAACAGTATTTTATGCTACGAATCCGTCCCTTCGTTACCAAGATCTTGGCAGTATTTTAAGCTACTACTTTAACAAGAATCCAGCTAAGGATATTCACACTAACCAATTCTTAGCTAATAAATGCTTAACGTTTCTACCAGGGATGAGATACAATGAAATGAATAGATTTAAATCGATTGAGTGTGACTCAGTGAGAGTTAGTCAAATAGATCATTACGGTTTGTATAGTGGGAGGTCAATACTGAATAACCACTATTAACGTAAACGATAAATCATTTTGAGCTGCTGTTTCGGATCAGCTGATGCACTGCGCATCAGTTGAGAAGTTGTATTACCGTGCAAAAGCGTGAAAATAAGTAGCTACCGATAAAATTCAATCAGTGCCACAAGTAAAAAGTGGGGAGGTTGAGTCGCTCTCAGACACATTTTATCGGGGGAACCTTAATTTTTTAGGCGATGCGCACTCTAATTATCAACTTGAAAATCTCTTGGTATACCAACTCGCGATGGCGGACTGGCTATATATACTATATAAGGTGACTGACAACAGTGTAACACCCTTAAAGAGTTTTTTACAAATTCGCCTACGATAAAATTGGAATTTCGAAATCCTGCGAAGGGCATCTCAAAGGCTTGCTCAAGACCTATCGAAAACCATGGTTAAACTACCATCTACCCATTTTGACCCAATCAAAAAGTGATTAAACCAAAGTAACTTAAAAGAGCCACAGTCGGTACACGTGTATCCATTGTGGAAATAAGAAAAAGAGGGGAAAAGCAGGAAGAAAAAGTTCAAACTGTTTTAAGAGAGAGTTTTAAGAACTAAATGAGCGAGGAAGCGAGGGAAAATGTTGTTTTAATACTGCCAACATAATCCAATGTCAACTGGTGCACAAAGAGTACCGGAAATGTGAGGGTATATGAAAGAAGTCCATTGGATACAGTGCCAAATTAGGGCCAGTCACCTCACATAATTCGAGCAAGTTCGTCTCTCACCCCCAACATGTTTCAAAATCATTTATCATTGTACCTACTCGAATTTACCCGATTCGAATACGAATATCCCATCGTAACTGGTATGAAACAAGTTCGATGCTTCTTTTAACACGTTCATAATTAACACTATCAAGAATAGCTGCAAACGATTCGCTTGAAATAAATACGGATTTTTACAGTATCAATGATTGGATCGATGAATAAAACAAAATCCGACCGCTAGTTATCCAAAGAATTTCCTGAAATGGCACAAGTGACGGGTATTCAATGTTCGTACATTCGTGTCTGATTGATTTTCAATGAACGGCTTCAAATTGGCAACGAAATTTTGACGCAAAATTTCGATTCCTTAGTCGTGTATTCACAATACACGGAACAAACAGGTCGACGAAACAATCCAGCTCGTTAATAAATCGCAACGGCTACTGCTTTTGCGCAATAGCTCGAGAGTTTATCCAACAAATCCCGAACGACACTGTTGCTTGATTACACAGCTCCACAAAAAAATAATAAAAAATTGAACCAGAGACTGGACCACCCTACTTCTATGTATTTTTGGCTGCTGAATCCGAATCTGAGGTCCGTTTAGCTCCATCACCCCTGCATTTAGCCATAACCTCAAAAATATGGTGGACGACATATCGATGAAATCGATATTTTGCAAAACAAAAAATTCTATTCTATTCTCCATAAAAAAATAAAAGAAAACTGTCCTTAGCGATTTTCCGATTCGTCGCATACTTTTTGGGTAAAAAAATTCAGAAAGTTTGACGGCTAGTGGGCTGGATTCAAAATTCATAATGTAATGAATTTTTCACTCGTCAACTATGCGACTAATTGAAAAAACATCAAGAACAGTTCCTATCTAATTTTTTACATAAAATCTAAAAAAAAATTCTGTTTTGCAAAATGATGATTTTAAAATTTTTTTGATTCAGCAGCCAAAAATACATAGAAGTAGGGTGGTCCAGTCTCTGGTTCAATTTTTTATTTTGCTTTCTCAAAGAGAAAGCTTTGTAATGGGGCAAAAATCGACCCACCGAATCGGACCTCGGGACCTCGATTTTCGTAATCTACGGGTCGAAAAACATGGAAATCCAAAAGTGTCTGTATGTATGTGTGTGTGTGTGTGTGTGTGTGTGTGTGTGTGTGTGTGTGTGTGTGTGTATGTATGTGTGTAACGTTTTTTTTCGTCCACGATAACTCTCGAAGAAATGGTCCGATCTTCTTGAAATTTTGCACACAGGTTAGTCACGGCAAAATCTCGGCCGAGTTCAGCAAAATCCGTTGGTTATTTCCTTAGCAACCGTTTCTAACGTGTTTTCTCACAAATCCTTATGAGTGCTCATTGGGGCAAGCCGGAAAATCAGTTTTAAGTCACACTCGATGGCCAAGGACACTGAATTGTTCTATTTTCTTCATAGCAACCGTTGTTTACTTCCCTAGCAACCGTTATGAAGGTTGGAAATTATTAATTTAAGATCTATTTCCATCATTTTCGACGGCAAAGGACACAAAATCTTCCCAATTAGCTCCTTAGCAACCGTTGTTCACCGCCCTAGCAACCGTTGCTAAGGGGGAAAAAAATTGATGTAAGTTTCGTTTCCAGTATTTTCAAAGTACTATAGAGAAAATTGGGAAAATTTGGTGTCTTTTGCCGTCGAAAATGATCAAAATAGATTTTGAATTGATCATTTCCAACCTCAGCCGTCGAAAATGATCAAAAACTGACTTAAGGGCAGGGCGGATCGATTTTGACCGCTATTAAACCGTATGACAGTCACAAGATGAATTGATCGAAAAATTATGCAGGTCCAAATGTCTCGCATCGTGTAGAACCTATAGAACCGTTTGCTTTGTTGCATTTGATCAAAATAATAAGAGAGCCCGGACAGACATCAACACTCGCAACATAGTTTGGTCAATTGAAAAAATAACGACACTTTACACAGTCACAAAGATACGAATTGAATTGATTAAATAATTTTTTTGTAATTTTTGAAAAATAGATGATAGTATCTACGGTAGTGGAAAGGTGAAAATACAGGTTTGGGAAGCGTTTGTCGGTGATATTGAAGCCTCTTTGAGAAAGCATACTGCTAAGGCACTTGGCAGCGGTTTTTTTTTCTGTGGAGCTGTGTTATCAATTTTGAAACATTGGTACAGCTTGAAAACGGCGTTTCGTACGAACCGATCAGATCGAGCCACGACGCGACACACGCGAACCCTGGGCAATTCGCGGAATTCACCGTTCGCGCACCGGGTATTTCCGTCGTTATGCGTATCTGGCGCGCAGCTGTTACTTCTTTGCCTCGCGCCCCAGCCACCCGTGTGCGTCTTATTTTGCGCGCCACGCTTCCTTCTTTTTTCTTTTTTTTTTCGACTCGCCAGCGCTTCGCCGAGGCGCCACGCGCTACCCAAAACAGGGCCCATAAAACTCCCCCGAGACAGCTAACGCGTGTTGCAGCTTATTTAGACGCGGGCGCGCGCGCTAACGCCTTATTATAAGACAGGCTCTCGGCCTACGGACTAAATCCATCTTCCGACGCTCTACAGCTGGCGTCGTAACTTGATTTTGAACTTTCACAAGCGACGATACAACAGGTCCCGTCGGCCACCAATCAATTAGCCGCAACTTGACGGCTCCAGCGTTCTTTCGCTTCGACCGTACATACACGAAATATATATATATGTTCGTCGATGATGAATGCGACTGCATTATAAATCGAATAATCGATGTATCGTCGAGTGGAAAAATCCCCTCCCGGCTAATGGATTCCTCTCATGTTGAAATATTCATTCGGTTGCTCCGTCTATGACGGAAACATACGGTGCGGGAGAAAAGCACGCAAAGCACTACATACACATAATTTAAATGTAAGCTTTATTTGCGAATCGCAGGAACGCAAAAATCCACGTATGCGCACGCGGCAGACGAAACAACTACCAACTTTGAACTCGATGGCTCTTCTTCGCCACTCTTGGGGATGGGCCTTCTTTTTGAAACTTGAAAATTCATATGTGACCCGCTTTTTTATTTTTGCGGGAAAAAGCTCCTACACAGTTTTAAGCGGGAGTTCCAGGAACCACCGAAACTGGGGTGTTAAATTCAAAGCGAGACCCATTGGGCGAGAGTCAAGAGCTCGCGAGAGTCAAGTAGACTGAATTTCAAATCGACCGAAAATTTACGTTACAAAATTAGACGAATAATTGAGGTTACATAACTCGAACACACTTGACAAATCTAATCAATGATTCAACTCATCGTCGGAACTTCGTGAAATATTCCATTTGATCACTTTCCCAACGACGATATACTAGGTAACATATATTCAATCGAAGTATTATAAATTTAATGCACGGAGCTTGATGAAAATTTGTATCATTGAAGAGTGGACCGTCCAATACTTTTTGGAAATAAAATTAAAACCGTTACTCGCCCGCAGATAAAATTCACCACAGCGGCACTCCAAAACACGAGGATACTTCGGTGCTGTACCGCGACTTGGCTCGAAACTCTTTGAAGTGCGCGAGCGCGCGGTTTCTTCATTTTGCCCGCTAGATACATTCGCGCGCATTGTTTGGGGAATAACAAGTTCGAGGAGGCTTCGAAGAAGCCCACTGAGAAAGCCCTTCGCATCCCACCAAAGTCTCGACGGTTGAGCATTTATTTTTGCATCGCTTCGTTTCGAGCAGGCTCAAGCAATTGGCCAAGTGTATCTACATATATACGCAACGGTCGCGGTATGCGACAAACATGTTGATTAAAGGGCTCGCTCCCCGCCCCGAGAAGAGAGATCGCGAATCGAGCGACGCACCGAAAGTATATACGAGTGTTTGTTTGCGCGGCGGCTCAACGGAGAGAAAGTGCGCGGCCTGACCGAAATAGAAGCGCGCGGCCTATTACGCGCGCGAGAGCCGGACACCCGCTCACTATATATATACATATACGCGTGCGCGCACTCAGATGCTTCGTCTCGGCAGAATTAGCCTGCGCGGCTCGGTCACGCTCGACGCCAGCGCTGCATACATATTTGCCTTGTCGGTGTGCTCGGGATATTTTTATTCCAAACAACCCTATACCTCGTCTCGAGCCTCGCGCGTGCAATTGGTCCACAACTACACAAGATAATAATTTTTATTCTCTCTAGACACTGCAGTTTTTCAGAACCAATCTCGTGAGCGCGCGTGTATATCCGTGTGAACCGTATGTTGTCTCGGAATCTTACATTTCTCGTAAGGAAAAAAACTTCCCCATTGCCTCGAAATCATACGGGAAGTTTGTGAAATCGAGTATCGGCGTTGTCCCGAAACAACGCGTATCCGCGATTAATCAAAGATTAATCGGGCCGGGGCAAGAGGCGAGTCGTTTGTACGCATATTCGAGCTTTGGGTCGACGACCGGCGCGGTGGATTTCTTAAACACGCGCACCGTGGAAAAGTTGAAGGTAGCCCCGGGGGCGCTTTTCCAACTTGCAACACGCGCCCGAGGAGCCGCGGCGCCGAAATGGATGAGAAAAAAAGCGACGTACAGGAGGAGACTCGGAGCGGGGGAAAAGTGGGGGGCCGTTTACACGCGCTGCTCGCCGGAATGAACTGTCCATAATTAAACGCGGACACGGCGAATTAAAACGATAAATACCGGCCGGCGGGGGGGAGGAGGTGGGCTCGCGTACGCGAAGCACCGCGCAAGACGCGTCCCTTCGCTTGTCCCGTGGATTTATCGGCCGACTGACGGCCCCGCGAAACTCCGGATCGAGCTCGGGGCTTTGTCGCGCTGCGCCGTCCTCCCGCGCGCGGAGCCGTTATTCTCTTGATGTCGCGCGCGGCAAGTATATGAGCACGCACAAGCGTTTTCGTGTAATTGCAATGCCATCCGTTTTGCCGAGTGCCCTATGACGCTTCTCCTGTTTTTTTTTCTTTTTCATCAAACCCATGCCCGAGTGTGTATGCCTGCTTCGATTCTCGTTGGAATTTGAGCCGCGCAAAAATTGTCGCAGCGCCGATTCTCCGCAGCGTTGGGCGTCGCGCGCGCGCGCGCGTTAACAAAGTGCATTGAATCCCGATTCCCCCGCGAGCGAAATCGACAAGCCTATAAATCCCGACCGCGGCACTCATTGTCACTTTTGTCTCTCTCTCTCTCTCTCTCTCTCTCTCTCTCTCGAGCCGATGCATCATTTTTCATGCTATATATGCCTATGCACATATATATACATATATATGGGTGCGCGCGCGGGCTCGAACCGCATCATTCATCTTTGTTCGGATGTGAATCTGAAAACGCCCCGGCGTCGCTGTAGCGTTTGCCCCTCTGTATTCACGCTGGAATTCCGAGCTTTCGAGGGTCGACTGGGGGGGAGAATCCTCAATCGATTACCGCGATTCGCTTGATTTTGCCGTAGCCCATCCGCATACTCCAATGGTGTACATTGAAGAACAATCGAAATGGTATACGTTCGTCTTGTCTTTCGAGATGAGGTTCTGAATATATATAGCCGTTGACCACGTGCGGCTGTATCCGCGCGCTCGGCAATTACGTGAAAAATGTAAAACACGAACTGCCAATATACTATTAACGACGAGAATCTGGCGGCCGCGACGAAGCCGGAGCGCGCGCGTAGTAGGTCGTTTACTAGCTCATTGGCGCGGGAAGAGGCAATAAGCTGGAGTGTGAGGGGGCGCGGGACAATATTGCTGTTGGCAGCTCTCCTCTTCCCCCTGCGCCGAGCGCGCGGCTGATCGCTCGCTGGCTGGCTGGCTGGCTGGCTGGCTCTATCGCAGCCACGGATCATTAATTGCTGCTTTCTATTCAATTATTATCGATCGGTCTCGCCAGCTTCAAATGTCGCGCGCCCCCGTATATACGTATATACGTATACATATATATATGATACGGGTCGTTCTCCGTGTCTCTCAGCCAATACGTATACACGCGTACGTGTATACCTATACGTCCAGCTCGTACGGGATATTCCAGAACGGGACGGCTTTGCCGCGCGAGTGTCGTGGAACATAGCCAATGCGCGAACTCGAATCATACCGTCCTCCTCGAGGCTTCAGCCAGCTCATGCGTATTAATGCAACCAAATCCTGCTTATTGAATTCATCTTTCCAAGATGTATTCAGTATTTTTTCGAAAAGGTAAAAAGTGACAAAGGTGCCGATCTACTTAACTTACAAGGGGAGTATCAGACTGTCGAGTGACTATCTTGAAAAGTTTTATTATGATTGGTCATCCGTACTCCTTGTTAGAACTGATAATTCCCCCCAATACTATTGACTGGAGCTTTGTATGATTATAACCCGATTGATTTTCTTTGATGCATAATTATTGATTCTATCTAGTTTTGAATAAATAGCCTAATAATAATAGCTTGTTGCAAAATTCACTAACATCATATGTTCTTGGTTTCCCATCAATGTTCAACATAATTCATTTAAATTTGAAGAAGTCTTTTGTACCGGGGACAACAATTATATCCAAATCAGCTTTATAAATCACTGTAATTAATTTTCGCCAGTGATTTTGTTAGAAGAGCTGTCAATATCTTTGTCGGGTGAATATGATCTTTGACGGAGTGAATATTGAATGTATCGATTACTCCGAGTGGCGCCGTCGTGCGTTGTGTCAAGCTCTCATAGCAAATGACTCGCGAGAAACTTTGAGGCTGTCTGTTTTCAAGATAAAGCATATGAAAATATTCGGAAACTGTGTAAAATAAAAATCGCTGCCAAGTGAATTTGCAGTATGATTCCGACAAAGGGGCTGAATTAAAGCAGTTAAATGGCTTTGTGAATTCAGATACCTTGAGAATGGACTTTCTATTCAATTAGTCTGACCTTTTTCAACGATTTCTGGAGGAAACACAAAGTTGTAAAGGATGGAATCAGTGGTATCTATTGAATATGAATTAATTTGTAGATTTTGGAATATTTGATGTTAGTATATTGTCGAACATTTTATAGAATAATATTTCATGTTATCACACTGTATAACAATGATCTTATACTTAATTTCTTTACTTTCCCTCAGCAATGGCTGCTAGAAAAATAATGAAGGTTAAATATGTTTCTTATCATCTAGAGTAATTTAGAAACGACCCTGACATTAATTTTCTTCTAACTCTAGCAACGGTTGCTAGGAATATAAACGACGGTTGCCATGTCGGTTAACATCTTGCCACGCCTGACTTGCGTGCAGAATTTTTCACGAAGATCCGACCATTCCTTCGTTATAATTAGTCGCGTGTCAAGAATAGCGTCGCACTCACAAACACCGGACGTTTCTAGGATTCGACGTTATTCAACCTGTGGATTACAAAGTACGAGGTTCCAATTCGGAATTTCAATTTTCACCCCGTGGCAATGCTTTCCATTCGAGAGAGCAAGAGACACCGCGCGAGACCAATTTAATGAGGCTGCGCTGCGCAAAGCGAAAGAGCATATTTATTTGAAATGCTAGGAATGAGTGAGTATGTCGGAGGGCGGTGGACGCGTATACATACGCTGACCACGGAAGAATAGCGCGGCTGGATCGCGCTTGAATGTATACGGTGCGGGTATGAGCTGGCAGACGTGTGTTGGTAAAGTCCGCGGGCGCAAGCGTCATAATACGTGTACCTCGGGTGGCATTCCCGCTGTTTGCCCTTCCACATCGCTCCTTGCTTATGTGTGCGCAGGAGTTTCGGCCCGGGCCGGAAGCCCTGTATGCTGTGTTGGTATATGCGCTCTCGCGCGCGCGCGTCTATTGTCTCGCACTCCATACCCCCCACCCCCACTCTCTCTCCCTCTCTCTAATTGTTTCGCCTTGATTGATTCTCGAGGTTTCGAGCTCGGTGCACCGAGTCACGTGTCACTCGCTTGCCACTCAACTTGACGTACACCTGATTTCACCCCTCGTCGCGCCCCCGCGCACCGGCCGACAAAAATCCGATTCTTCACGCCGAAATCTACACACCGCACGCGCAAATTTCCCACATGATATTCTACATAACGAACTCGAATGAGATACTGCTCTGGACATCAGCCGGTAAAAAACAACTAATCCGATCCAATTTTGGCCCCCCCTTCCTCTCTATCTCTCTATCTCTGATAATTAGTTTAAGAAGTCTGACAAGGATGATATGTGATATATATTTTAACTAAATGACTGATATTTTAAAAAGATGACTAACACTATGTAACTACCATTTTTGTATATTTTATACAATAAAACATATCTATCTATCTATCTATCTATCTCTCGCTTGCTCTCGATTTCACTCGATTCCAATTGCTCAAAATAAATCCTTAATTCAACCATAACAATTATTCACGCACTCGCTCGACCATTACGCAAATGGGGCTTTCCTGTTTATAGTCAAAGCGTATCGTGACAGATGTATACATATATATACTTTACCGAATTCCCATTTCAAAATTAACATTTTTCATACAAGCCCTCTCATAAAATATTCAAATGGAAAAGTGATACGTATATAGGGTAAACTTTGAGGGTCGAAATTATCTGCATTACGATTTTTGGAATAAAAACGTTCCCTCGTGATAAAAAATTAATGGGAATTCAATGGATGCGACGAAATGAATCGGATTTTTCCCCATTGGGAACAGTAGCATATAACCTCAAAAATTACGGTTCCCTCGGTAAACTTGTGTTCGAACCCACACAAGCCGACTCTTCGTATGTGCAGGCGCTGATTAAATTTGTCGGTATGGCTTCTCAATTTTTTTCGCTCTTCCACGGTGAACGCGCATAGCTTGGCAGCCGATACGTACTAGAATCGGCTCACGACATGGTCACAAAGATTCGCATCATTGGTCGATCCTTCACTACTAAGCGTAACAATCTATACCCGAGTATACTCTTTCATTCACTCCGAGTCGGCTGTTCTGCATTCGCGCTTGCAATCGATGCTTCGCAGGTTCGAAGGTTTAGCGTCAGTCGAATATGGACAAAGATGGGAATAAAAAAGGAGTCGTTCCAGAATGCGGGGTGTCGGATTCCACGACGACGGCTGATGTGTGTTGTTGGCTCGTGTGTAGAGCGCGCATATAGATGCCGGGCAATACCCGGCTGGATTCCTCTCGCGCAGCTGCCCCGGCGACTTGCATTACGCGGGCGCGCACCTCGCAATTAATAATTACAGGACCCCGGCCGGCCGGGTCGGAATCCACTTTGCGCGCGAGCACGCGCTACTCGCGTCATCATCATTTCGCCTCGATACGACAGAGAGAGAGAACGCCCCATCGATCTCGCCGTCGCCGCTTAATAGTCCATTGTCCCGCTGATAGGCCGCAATGTCGAATTTACCGGGACAGCCGGCCCGCTCGGCTGATAATGCGTCGTCGCTCTTTTCCCGCGAGCTTTCACATATTCTGCAGCCCCCCCACCCGAGCCACGTTGTACACACGGCGACGCGCTGCAGATTATGATTGATCGAGCTTGTTCTCCGGCCAACAGCTGACACGAGCCGAGTGCCCGCGTTAACATTTCACCCGGATTTGTCGCGCGCGCTTATATACATTTGGTCGCCTTGTTCGCGTATCCCCGGACTGCAGTCGCAGTGTACCGATATTACACCTCGCGTGGAGAACACTTTGCGTTATTTCATGATTTCGAACGCGGATCTTCCGGTGATTCCGGCGGTACTACCCCCTCTGATATTGAAGGATGTGACTCAATCGGCCTTTCGTCGGTAATTGAAAATCGAATGGTGAAATATCAAACGTATTTTCCGTTTATACTTTCACGTCGGATATTTATTTCTCCCCCAATGGAGCGATCGACTGATTCAGCTAGCTGGTAGTATATCCGTGGACGAATATCGGGTTTCGAGCGCGTCGGCCTGTAAAACGTTAGCCAATTCGAATTGGCAGCGGAGCTCGAGTGCGCCGAAAAATCGGCATGGCTATACGCTGTCGGACGCGCGCGTATACTCCCGGCGCGCGCTGCGTCCGGCGAATCTCTGCAGCACCGGGACAGCCGGCCTCATCGATCGGGACGCAGCGATTTAGCTCCTGCAAATTTATGTCCGCTGCAGCGATGCCGGGGTGAGCGACTTGGTTCCTATATATCCCTTTGTCCGCAGTTTTTCTCCTTTCCCGATGCGCGCCACACCCAATCAAATTTACTACTCTATGAACAGCGGCCGTGAATCGGATGCGCCATTTCAATCACTTTGCGAGAGGCCAGATCATTTTGCCCTCTCGAAGGGAAAACACTGTAACGGGGTGAAAAATCTAATTCTCCGAACGGATCCTCGGGATTTCGTCTCCGTAAATATACGCGTAAAGAAATGCCAGAATATGCGTGTGTACGTGTACGTGGCTCTATTTTCGGCTCGCGCGATATAGGCCTATACTCCGAAGAAATTCGTCGAAAATTTCGCACGAAAGTGAGTTTTGGCCAAGATGTGAACTGTATTGAATTTGCCACAGCAACCGTTGTTTATTCCCTTATTAACCACATCGCTATAACATGCCCTGTGTAATACATCTGCTCGTTGTTCATTTTGAATTCTGTAACAATCTTTTTGTTACGGGGGAGAAGAAAATCAATTTAAATAAGATTTCAGAACTTTCGAGGACCCACAATTTTCATGATTCCCATAGCAACCGTAGCTTCCATCTCTATAGTGACCATTGCTAAGGCGAGAAAACAGTGAATAGAACAATTGGTAGACTCTAGAGTTTGTGAATAAAGAAGAGTTGGAACGACTTTTTCATCCCTATCGATGGATCTAACTTGACAGCCATAAGATTAACTTATTCTATCAGATTTCACTGAGACATAGAGCATATTTGTTTCTCACGAGTAAAATTTTGTTGTTGTCAGCCATCAAGACAAAGTGATTGAAAATCGTTAATTTTTATTTCGAAAAAGAACCAGAAATATTTCGCGTAATATCTTCCATCCGAATTGAGTCTCTTTGAGAAATCACGCACCGTTAATTCGTTCGACAACGGTTCGTTCCTCATGTTTCAATCATGTACACTACTCGCGGATTCGAGGTACGTTGCTCGGCGCAGGCGAACGCGCGGTGTCAAGTGTGATATTTTTCGAGCGAGTCGCATCGGCTCGACAACGCCCGCCGCACCTGCGGCCCGTCCTCGGGTCCCCGGGAGAATCCCATCTCGGGAACACATATTCAGCGCGTCTGCGGTATACACGCGAATCGCGGGGGCTCGCGCGAGACGGAACAACGCAACTGTCGGGCGCCTACGTGTCGATAAGTCGTCGCGCTCTAATCTGTTGGCGAAAGATTTCGAGGGTGTGCGCGCGGGAAGAGGGGCTGGCGTCGGCCGAGCCCCAGCTGCTCCGCCGGCTGCTCTCTCCGACCCGATTCGACGCACAAATCCTCAAAGTGATCTCGACTTGGCTCAACTCGGCGAACAACACGGCACACGCTTCTTTCGATTCCAACTCGGGCTTCCCCCCTCCACCCCACCACCGTTCCTTTTCACTATCTCTCCGAGTCGTAATTTTATCATTCGTTTTTCCACCCCTCCCCTTCACCCGCCCGTTCGACCTTGTTTTCCTCTCTGCTCGCTATTTCCGCTCGACTTTGATTGCGTTCTTAGGTTGTCGGGCCAGCTTGAGTTCGGCCGAGCCGTATTTTCTCCTGCCCCGAGAACTTGCTCTCCCGGCATTTTCTTTTTCCATTTGCCGGCTACGTAACGATATACGACTGATTGCAGCTGCTCGCGGCCAATCGGATCAATTCCTCCCTCGAGGCCCCCGCCGCCGATCCGCGGCCGGCTCCCACAGATAGTTCATACTCGGAATCGCGATGCGCATGTTAACGACTCGTACACCGAGAATCGCCGAACGATTAATTGTTTCGTGTATCCGCGGTTCGCGACGTTTATTTGTGGGAGAAACGTTCGAGACGTGTCGCGAATTTTGCGATGCTCCAACCAGGCTGTGTAGCGTCGTAGGAGTACGAAAGAGCCGAGATCGATTGACAGTTGCTTTTGCCCTGCGCCAAGCTACGAATTCAAGAAGGACGCGGTAGAAGACGGAAGCGTCGAAGGGGACGAACGATCGTCGCGGCGAGGCAGAATAAAATTGATCCAACGGAATCGCGCGGTACAAGTTTGCGAGTCAAATAAAAGCTGCGGGCCCCGAGAGCCGCGCCAGTTGATCAAAGATAATTCGCAATATACACCGCGTGTGGATTAAGCATCATGAGTCCCAGGGGCAAAAGCTGCCCCGTCAACCAGCGCCGCGCGCCGAATCAAACTTGGGCCGAATATAAAATGCATGAAGCGCCAAATCCCCGAGGGCTCCAAAGGATATGTCCCTTGCTTTTCTCTTTGCGCAGCTGCCCCGACCCTCCCCCGCCACTATCCCTGTGCTCCTGAATTTTTCATCCCAATTTTCCCTCGGACTCGAGTTTTAATTTTTATACATTTGCTCGCGGTAAACTCGCACGGCCGTACGTTCTCATGTCCGCTACGGGAGAACCTTGAACTCTCGACAAAAGTTCGGGCCGACGATTAATATGAAAATTTTACGACGCAACGGAGGAGAGCGATGGGTAAGTGCAGTATGGCTATTTAAAGGCGCGGGACGGATTCGACTTGCGGGTTTATGGATTCCGTGGAGCCGGCATTTTCATTCGAGGAGAAAAATCGAGACACGAGAGGCACTCGGGGAATGATCACATCATCATTTGTTCACGTGAAGAACCATATATACCAATGTATAATTTGTCAATTTGTATTCCTGGACTTTTCGAATTCAATCCATCGAGCAAATATTCGAAGAGGCCAAATAACGATCAGTGTCTATCCCCACGACGGGAAGGATCGACCGATCCGACAATCGAAGGTGAATCATTTTGAAAACAACGCGTATAAGGCGTTTCGTGCGAATGACCATGACGCGATAGTCGAAGAATGTATAAGCGCGACAAAGCTGTACCGCCTGGCGGGCGGTATGTCCGCGTGCTAAATCACGATTATCGACTCGACGGGACAAAAGTCATTTGCGCGCCCCATCGACTGAATCGCATAATTCGAGGGATCCCCCGAGTAATCCCCCCCTGGATCTTCGAGTGACGTTTTAAAAAGCATCGCTCAAAGGAAGAAAGCGGCAGCTGGAAAATGCGTGTGTATATATATATATATATTGGAAAGTCGTCGGGGTGAAACAAGGCTGGCGCGAGCTCGGAGGGCGGATTATACGGTATCCGCGCTCCCCGCGAGGGAGAGACGCGCGAGGTGGCGCGGCCCATTGTCGCTGGCGCGCGCGTCGATGAGTTATGCGCGACGCGCGGGGGAGAGCCGCGGATAATTTGGGGGACGCCGCGGCGGCGCGGCCCCGATGATTTATCATTGAGACGTCGAGCCGCGCGTCCGCACGCGCGTGCAGCCTGTTGTCTGATTTCTTTTTGATTATTCCCTCTGGCGAGGCCGTGTCTTTCCCCCGAAAGCCCCGGCTTTAACGCGTTTTCCATACGACGACGACGATGACGCGGATTATTCATCTCCCCCGCGGCCGCCCGCGCACCATTCCCATACGGCTCGCGCATTTGCATGCTCGATACGATGGTTGCACGCGTGTACCCGCGCCGGCGGTTTTTTAATCCCGGCTATATGTACCTCGTGCATCACTCGTCGGGATGCCGGTTTCGCGCGGTCGTATATATACGTGTGCACCGACGCGACGCACCCAAGGTGCGAATGCGCGAGCGGTTGAGGGTAAAAACGTCACATTCAACTTTGACTCGTCGGCTACTGAGGCACACGGGTGAATCTCAAGATATTCACCCTCTCGCGAGCGTCGCGCGCGCAATCTTCCCCGACAGGAGGAATTCAATTTTAATCTGGCGTTTTAGGTTTTATCACATAGTATAACTTTTATGCCTTCATCCTCGAGCCGAACTTTCTTCGCTTGTGAACAAAAATTTTATATCGAATCGTAAATTTTGCTTTGTAAACTAGCCTGTACGTATATAAATCGTAAAAATTGAGTTGTTGCGAGCGCGCGCTGGTCGCACGCGGTGCTGTTCGGAAGTATTCGTGTCATTACGAAAACATTGTCGGGATATGTACGCGGAATAATTCGGAGCTCGCACTATTTTGAAAGAATGAAATGTCGTTTGGAGGACCCTGTATTTTTCGAGAAACATTGGGGAGGCGATTTTCGAAGGTGAATCTCGAATATGGAGTGTAAATAAACGTAGCATCCTTATAATGGAGTTTTGAAATATTTCGTCATCAAGGTTCCTGGCGAATCAGGCTTATCACGCAAAAGAGAACGAGAATTAAATAAAACATATGACGTCTAGACAAACGACGAAGAAACAATCATTCTCCACCCGTTTTCACATCGCGATATTAGGGACTAGAAACTAGCGTCTCCAATTTCACAGCAATTATACTAAGGTAACTGTACCCAATTTGGCACTGTACCCAATTTGGCACAATTGTCAGATTTCGTATTTCCGGTGCTCTCTGAGCATCAGTCGCTCTTGGGTTATGTTGGGGGAATTAAAAGAAAATTTTCGGTATCTTCCCCGCCCATTTAGCCCTTAAAACCACTCTCCTACAACACTTTGAACTTTCACTTACTCATTTTTTCACCATTTTCTTATTTCACTTTTCACACTCAACCTCAAAAATCAGGTGTCAATAATTTTTATCTCTCAAAGTGTCATTACTCTTTTTTGTGTAAAAACATCTCAGCTTTCGATTGGTCTCATCAGTTTTCCTAAAATTATTTTTTATCCTACTCAAATTGCTGTTTTTCGCATCAAAAAAAAGTGAACCCAATGTGCCCCTCTACGCGTTTTTAAATGGGAAGACTGAGTGAAATCATTGAATATTTGTATAGACATATTACGACGATTTAGACGCGTATTTTTGAGTTGTATGTTAAAAATTTTGTATAAATATCACTGGGAACATGATTGAGAGTTTATTTCAATGCCAATTGGATCGTCCCTGTAGGCCTATATAGGCTGTAGCTAATGATTAAAAAATTGTGCCAAATTGGGTACACGTTTTGTGCATTTAGCCTTTTTGCGTTTTTGCTTTCTCAAAGAGAAAGCTTTGTAACGGGGTAAAAATCGACCCACCGAATCGGACTTCGGGACCTCGATTTTCGTAATCTACGGGTCGAAAAACATGGAAATCCGAAAATGTCTGTATGTATGTACGTACGTACGTACGAATGTACGTACGTGCACTTTTTTTTGTCGTACGATAACTCTCGAAGGAATTGTCCGATCGTCCTGAAATTTTGCACACAGGTTAGTCGCCGCAAAATCTCGGTCGAGTTCAATTTTCAGCCAATTCCGTTGTTTATTTCTCTAGCAACCGTTGCTAACGTGTTTTTGATAAAAGCTCCGAAAATCATCATCAATGCACGATGGGTCTCCAATTCTTTCGACGACGATCGATGAGAATCGATAAGACATTCATTTTGGAACAACCATTGTTTATTCTCCTAGCAACCGTTGCTATGGAGATACAAAATTCAGCTTCAGACTGACTTTTTTTGTCGTACGTTAATTTTCGAAGGAATGGTCCGATCGTCCTGAAATTTTGCACACAGGTCGGTCTCCGGCAGATGTGAACCGAGTTCGGTGTTCAGCAACATCCGTTGTTTGATTCCATGGCAACCGTTGCTAGCGTGTTTTCGATAAGTTCCCATATAATTCATGATAAATGATCATTTGGGTTTGTATATTTATGGGATTCTATAACAATCAAAGAGACCTTTCCCGTATAAACCATTGTTGATGTCTCTAGCAACCGGTGTTTATATCGCTTGCAACCGTAACTAGGGAATGGGAAAAGTCAGTTGGAGGTTCATTTTTGGAACTGTTGATGACTAAGAAGTAAGAACATCGAAGCTCCGACATTTACCATAGCAACCGTTGTTTACGTCCTTAGCAACCGTTACTATGGAGTGTGAAAAATCAGTTGGAGGTCCATTTTCGGAACTGTTGATGACTAAGAAGTAATAACGTCGAAGCTCCGACATTTACCATAGCAACCGTTGTTTACGTCCTTAGCAACCGTTACTATGGAGTGGGAAAAGTCAGTTTGAAGTCCATTTTTGAAACTGTTGGTGACTAAGAAGTAAGAACATCGAAGCTCCGACATTTACCATAGCAACCGTTGTTTACGTCCTTAGCAACCGTTACTATGGAGTGTGAAAAATCAGTTGGAGGTCCATTTTCGGAACTGTTGATGACTAAGAAGTAATAACGTCGAAGCTCCGACATTTACCATAGCAACCGTTGTTTACGTCCTTAGCAACCGTTACTATGGAGTGGGAAAAGTCAGTTTGAAGTCCATTTTTGAAACTGTTGGTGACTAAGAAGTAAGAACATCGAAGCTCCGACATTTACCATAGCAACCGTTGTTTACGTCCTTAGCAACCGTTACTATGGAGTGTGAAAAATCAGTTGGAGGTCCATTTTCGGAACTGTTGATGACTAAGAAGTAATAACGTCGAAGCTCCGACATTTACCATAGCAACCGTTGTTTACGTCCTTAGCAACCGTTACTATGGAGTGGGAAAAGTCAGTTAGAGGTCCATTTTCGGAACTGTTGACGACTAAGAAGTAAGAACACCGAAGCTCGGATATTTACCATAGCAACCGTTACTATGGAGTGGAGGAAATAAGTTAAAGGTTCATTTTGCTTTCTCAAAGAGTGGTGATTAATGCAAATTGAGGTTCAATTGCAATACTTTGAGAAAGCATACTGCTGAGGCACTTGGCAGCGGTTTTTTTTAAATTGCGATTTTCGATAGGTTAAAGTAGTCGTAGTATGATGAGTAGTAGTAGTAGTAGTAGTAATAGTAGTAGTAGAATGATGATTATGAAGATGGTTTCTAATAGGTATTGAGCTAAGCTTTGAGATGCAGTTCACGGAATTTTAAAATTCGAAGTCTATCATAGTCAAATTCGCGAAAAACCCTTAGGGGGGGGGGGGCACATTGGGTACAGTTACCTTATTAACATAACCCGAGTGCCACTAAAGCCTAGAAAGAATCCAGAAAGTACTCAGAAATAAAAAATATGCAAAAGAATGCCGCATATTGTCTTCGGTGGTATATTGGCTGTGAACAACACACTTTATAAACTTATCGGGTATACCCAAAAACTCATAAGTTTCAAATCGTGCGATTGGTCTCTCTAACAGCCTCTTCAAGTATTTATTTTGAAAAATGGGGGGTGCTACATGCAATCATTGGATTATTCGAACGCACACCAAGCTCAAATATATTTATCAAAATTTATTTTCCAAATTCAAAGGGGAAACGTCCCCGAAGTACTGCAGTGACGACCGTCAAATAGTTGCGGGGCGCTCGCGCGAAAATTAGACGCGTAATGCGCGAACGTCCAATTGTAGGGGGGGTGTCGATTCGGAGTTTGGGGTGCGTACGCAGCCCCGGGCCCCATGCCGCATGCTCTTGGGGAGCTACGCGTGTTATACGGCTGTTTAAGGAGCTCGATTATCGCTCGAACGAGTGCAGCCGTTCTCCCGGCTCCCCGGCCCCTGCAACGATACCGCGCCCGCGCGCTGTAATCAGAGCTGTACGATGCCTCGCCGCGACACACCCATTCAAATGCTAATACCCTCGATCATTCATTCCCGGGCAAAGCTCCCGCCGACATGTATCCACTCGCCTGCGGCTCTTCTGCCTCTGCGCCGAGCCACCATCCCCCACGTACGTGCGGCCCTCTCGAGCCCTGTGTAGTCCTTTCGTTTGCCCGAGAGAACACCAGATACTCGCCGTCCCAACGACATTGCTCGTTACGCGATTCGTATCGCGTTATGCCCCGCGAGTTTCAATCCGTGGCGATGCACCTTGTCACCCATATTCACACGTGGTACATCTACATGTATCATTCGCGATGAAAATGCTCGGATCGGGGGTATAAAGGGTAGTTTTGCAAAGGGCTCTCGCCTCGGTCACGTCTCCGGGCTTTTTTGTTCCTAGCAACCCCCGCGCGCTCCTTTAATTTGGCTGCGTCACCGTCGAGCGCCACACGGGGAAACGACTGCCCGATGATCAGCGGCTGCAGGGGCTGGGGAGGGGACGGCCGAGCAAAAAAAAGGTAACTCACGCGGGCACGTGACTAGGCGCGTTTTTTCCAGGTCGACGTGCGCGACAAAGGGCGCCGGGCCGGACGCGACAAGTGGCGCGTCGCGGCGCACACTTGCGGCCCCCCGACAGAATCGACGCGTGTCCGAGCTGGCGTGCGTGCCGCGCAAGCCGAGTGGGCCGGCCGCGCGCTCCAGCGATATCGCCCCCCGACTCGGCTGTCATTAAATACGTATAAATTCGGACGCGAGTTCGCCCCGGGGCGCTGCTGCTGCTGCCACTGCAAAAAGAGGTGAAAAAGAGAAAAAATGATTTGCGAGGGATCTCGTTGCGCGCGAGGCCTATTCTTCCAATCAAATTCCGACTTTGGAGCCGAGATGAATACAAAGTCGAGGGGAAAAAGTGAGGGTTTTCTAGGTGCGGAATTTTACACGATCCCGTGATATCGGTCGTGTGTTCTTCGGTAATCGGACCTCCACACTATAGAGAGAGAAAATAATTCGTCCAAAATCCGAGCTGTTTCGAAGTTCATATCCGGATCGGGGTAAAAACATTTCCAAAATTAGACGTACGAGGGACACTGTGCGATTCATATATAGCCAAATAAACCCCGAGAAGAGACGAAGCAGAATGACGAAGCAAGATAAAAAAAGATGAAATATACTGACGGGGCCGGCACGGAATCCACTGCGTTAGTTTATCGCGAGCGAAATCAGTATGTAGCGCGAAACCATGGGCGCGGGGCTATATAAGCGCAGGTGCGCGCGTTCGCGCAAACGAACAGGAAGAACGTTATGAAGCGCAAAGGAACGTTATGGCGTGAGTGCAGATCCCGCGGAGAACGGGGCGTAAACCGGGCGAGCGAACGTATATGGGTCATTCTCATGAAAACGGTATTTTCCATGTCCTCGACATTTTGAGCATGAAAAAAAACTGTTTGACATCCCGAACGGCTACAGATAGTTCGAATTAGCCACGGCCTTGAAGGTTAAACAATAAAAAGTTACAAAAGTTGTTATTTAGGGTGTTAAAGATGGCCAAAACAGGCCAAAATCGTCATAGGCAAACCTGTCGCATACCCTAATTTTCACCTTCCAACTAACGTAGATGCTATCATTCGCTCTTCAAAAATTACAAAAAAATTTTTTTCCCTCAATTTAGATGTGCATTTTCAAGTTTTTCTATTGCAATCTATATTTTTTGCATTTTTTTTGCGAATTTGAGCCACTTACTTTGTGTCAACGAATTTTGCCTATTTTTAGGATTTTTTTTTGAACCACTCGAAAAATAAGTTTAAACCACTGTTTCGATTGCGCTAATCGATCAGTTCTCTTACTAATGATCCCAGCAATCAAATAGTAATGATAAGTTTGGCACTTTGCACCTTGCCATCGAATCCACAGCTCTTGAAGTTTGCTTAAATCTGATTACAAACATATGCCGTCATAGGCAAACCCTACTTTACCATCAGCTAAATTTCGTTACAAGGGGAGTTGAATGATTCTACTGTATGAATATGTTAGCACTAATAGAATCTATGATACATGCACGCGGACACCTTTCAAATTTGCTTCTGGGGCCTGCAATCGATGATTTTGTTCGATTCGTCATAGGCAAACCCGCGTCATAGGCAAACCCTATTCTCGCTATCATTCAGACGCTCCGGCCCGCGCTCGAATTTCTCGGAATTGTGAGTGGCTCTCTTGCACTTTTCGCAGCTCTGAGCCTTCCTACCTTTACCAATATACTTCACAGTTTACTCTAGTCCCTTTACTGTTGAACGATAGTATGTATTATCGACAGTATTATTGATTATAGTCAATTTACAGTATACACGTACAGTAACCACGTTTTTCTTACTTTTGAACATAAAGACCTCCGCTGAAACGGCATCTGACAAAAAAAGTATATGAATCAAACTTGCGCACTTTTTTCCGCACTATCTGATGAATTCGTCAGGTTGAGAAAAAAAAGTATTTTGAATTTAATATCATTTTATATCCATAAAACGCGTCATTACCGCAATAGCAAAAAAATCATAAAAATAGAAAATGGCTGAAAAAAAATAAATGATGGCGATTTCGAAGGGCCCCAAGTGGTTTTAGCTTTTCTAGGTATCAGAGAACACAAATAATGGAGAAAAAAAATTCAAAGTTGATGAATTCGACATTTCCATTTTCACCATCAAAAAATACCGTTTTCATGAGAATGACCCATATACAAACGTGAAAATCAAATGGTCGAATCAAGAGTGGAAGAAACGCCCGTATAGCCACCGGAGCGATTGTGCAAATGCGCGGCACGATGTTTACATGTACATATATAACTATTGAAAATCTGTTGGTGCAGCGTCTATACGCGGAGCTATATAATAGCTGTTGGCGAGCGCGAAAGTGCTCGGTTCGCCACGGGATGTACGGGGTGGCGCCGTAAACATTTACGAGCCGTCCGCGAGTCGGGGTTTTGAGGTGGCGACGAGCCGAGACGGACTACGGTCGATCGAGGGGCTGTTTACGAGGTGTCGATTACACGTCGGCCGCGTCAATGTGCGTCATATCCAACGCCGCTCGTTATCAGGCCGGCCGTTCGCGCGCGAGTCTGTATCCGCAGACGTCACTCGATGCTGCAGTGAAGAAGCTGCGCACCTCCTGTACTGCCTGCGGCTTGGCCGGGCGCGTATTAAAGTCATTGCATTAGTCGCCGCAGTTGTCGTCGCCAACTGTCGCCGCGCGGGGCTAATTGAGGGGGCCGAGGAGCTGCCTCGCGGGGAGAATAATCCGAGTATAGCCGAGCACAAGCCAAAGCAGATGGCAGATCGGTGCCGCGGGCCATACACACGCCTACTCGAAGCTCCCCCGAATACACCCATATACGAGGTGCGTTTGGTCCGGCTTTATAGGCGGGGGACAAATGGACAGTGCAGCCCGGGCTGGTGCACACATGGCTCCCAATATTTATCCCCGATCCAAGATCCAAAGGGCGGATACACGCGCGACTCGCGATTGCGCCGCGCAATTATTCGCCGCGCATACTTTGATGTATTTGCGGGGCGACTGCAGCTCCATATATACAGAGCTGTAGCGGCTCTAATGCTCGCTGGATATATATAGGACGGGCATACCGGTTCATCAGCGGGATGATTCAGTTGGTCGGCTGATTGCTGTCCGGCCGCGACAGCCAGCGCGGTATAATATCGGGCCATGACGATCCGACCACGTATCACCGCTCGAGTCGTGCACACAACTGTTGGCTCTAATCATAATTCGCCTCGAATGCCACGGCCGGCAGCATCAAAAACAACGTCTGAATAAGCCAACGTATGACCACCTCTTCGTTTAATGACGCATGAGTTGGATCAGTTTGATCAGTAAACCTAGCAATCGATATTTCACGAGTGTATATGTAACTGAGAGATCACAGATAGAAACGAACCTTCACTATTCAATCTTTTTCATTTGACCTATTTATTATTCCCTTGTAAAACGTCCGTTTCCACGACGATGATACGAATCATCGTTAAACAATCGAATTATCAATGATCAAATCAAAATTGAAACTGCACTTGACAAACAAGCAAGCCAATACGGAACGACCCCTTTGAATCCACCACAAACCACTCGCTTGCTCCTCATGATCACTCGCAATCTATTCTCCGCGATCATTGTGGTTGTTACAGAACTTCCTCAACCGAGTAAACACTCGTCGTAACTCTCGATTAGCCTCGTCCCCTGGTCATCATTGCCACAATCAGACTAACGGTTCTCGCGAGAAGCTGAAGAACACTACTTTCTCAAATTATAAGAATGAAAGTTTATTGTATCAAATTGAAAAATCACCATAGCAAAAATGTTCGAAGCTATATGAAATCGCGTAGAACTCGAGTGGATAGTAACTGTAGTCCTATGCAACAGCTCATCCACAATCTTACCGTGTATTTCCACTTTCGTACCCTGCCCGAACGAGTAGTGGTAGATAATCAAATGGCACAGAGGACAATAATTCGCTTTACGAAACAAACAAATTCTGCGGGGCAGAGGACAAGGCTGCGATTGTACGTACATAATAGAGGAGGGGCCGGGGGGAGTATATGATACGCGTCGATTTTCGCGGCGAGAGCTGCTGCGAGGGAAGTGAGGAAGGGCGCGCAATTACAGCAGCGGCCGGGGCGATTCATTAGCATTCGTTTATGCGCTCGGCCGGCTTGAAAAAATATGTCGCTCGCTCGCGAGATCTCGACGAGCTTATGAATTATGCATGCGCGCGGCCAGCAGCCACTCCGCAGACGGTCCCGCGCGCGCTTGTTTCGCGGCTCCCATCAACAGGCTCTCACTCACTTTCTCACAATGGCCCATTACCCGTATAATTGCGTTCCGCGTCCGCGGCCCACGCGCGAGCTCGAATCAGACGAGTCGGCGGCTCTCGTTCGGACGCACGTGTCACGTGCTCGTTTTGCAATATCTTTCATTATGCAAATAATTATTTTTTAACGTCCACATGTTTCAAACGACGAATAAATTCGGGCTTGGTGGACTATCCCAAGATGATATTGCGAGAAAAAAATTCCACGCTCCCCGGGCTGGATTTGAACCAGCGTCCTCCTGATCTCCGGTCAGTTGCGATATCCACTACGCTACCGGGAAGACGGTAGCGTAGTGGATTTTTCTCGCAATATCATCTTGGGATAGTCCACCAAGCCCGAATTTATTCGTCGTTTGAAACATGTGGACGTTAAAAAATAATTATTTGTAAAATACTACTTCGGGTGAAAAGATGTAGTAGCCCAATAGGTTGGGTTGGGTACGGGGGGAATAGGTAAAAAAGGGAATCTGTAACAATACGATCGGACCTTGATCGTACAGATTCAAGCGATCGAATTTGATCGTGTATATAGGTGATATTGCGGGAAAATGAATTCATGCTCCAGGGATGTGGAGAGCTGCCGTCTTCCCGGTAGCGTAGTGGATATCGCAACTGACCGGAGATCAGGAGGACGCTGGTTCAAATCCAGCCCGGGGAGCGTGGAATTTTTTTCTCGCAATATCATCTTGGGATAGTCCACCAAGCCCGAATTTATTCGTCATCTTTCATTATGTATCACGACAATCACGTATAGCCGAATATCGTGGAATTTCATGAAAGCCATGTTCAAATTCTCGCTGCAGTAGATAATTACTGTGATCCACGCGTTAGAACAACTTCGAGTTGATGATTGGGTTGCGTGTCGTCGCTTCAAAAATAAACTACTAATTCGCGGTGAACTGGTATTCGACCCATACGACCCGACTTTTCACGGGGGACGCGTTAAATCTATCAGCATAGTTAGTCAATTTTCACGGTAAACGCGCAAAGTCTCAGCCTGATGCTGGCCCGAGCACCGAATGAGATGCAATGAAACAAAACAGATTGAAATGGACTATATATAGATTCGACTTGGCGACAGTACTCATAAATGGATTATTACGGTGTATTCTGGAGGGTCGATAGCGAATCACGTGTACTATTAACGTAAACTATAGATCATGAAATTAAGATGAAATTAATAAGCTGCCGATAAAATCCATTACGTCACCGGTGAAAAGCGGGTGGGAGGAGGGCGAACTTTTATTTTTGAGGTGATGCACCCCCCTAACCATTAGCTCAAAGTTCTCCCGTTGCACTCGAATATTTATGCACACTCGCTTACACCGCTATACTTCAAATCCATCCAGTGAATTATCGCAGAAATAATTTAATCAGTAATATACAGTGACAGTTGGAAGCCAAATTTAGATCGCGTGTATGCGTGCGCGCGAGGTGAAAGTTGCAAAAGCGCAAGTCACGCGGCGCACGTCGTCCTTATACCGGTGTTTTTTCTTCTTCTTCGAAAAAGAAAAAATGTCCAGCTAATTGATCATCAGTGTCGGCCCTCCCTTCCCCTAAGCGCCTGTCTAAATAGAATCGACCCCATGTAATGTATAACAAAAGCGGCTGGTAGGATGACTTTGTAAATTGCTCGCAACAGGATAGGATCGGCGCAACTGTGCGGAGTTTCGTTATCTTCCGGTTCAAATCACTATTTCGGAGCACGATCCAGCCAAGTCATAGCTGGAATCACTCGATAACGCGATTATACCCGGTTATACGTCTTCATCGCCGATCCACTCGGAGCCGAATTGATCCTGTATCGCGACGAGAAGCCCCCCGCCCCCCGCCGTCAATTTCCCCGGCGCGGCACACAATTGCACGTCAAGATTCTTCGCCCACTGCCTTCCCGGGTGGCGGTGAAAAATTATATACCAGAGAAAAATTTCACACGTGGTTTGACGGGGCCGTTTACGGCGACGAGAGAAACCCCTCGCAAATCAAAGTTTTTTACAAGCTCCAACGTACGTATATATAGATATGCGGATGAGAAATAAGAGACGAAGCGAAGGGGTCAGGTGAAGCAAGCGTTGGGTGATACGGTGTTGGAAATGGACGTCAGCCGCGTCAGCCGCGCAGATTAGCCGACCGGCTGCACTCTGTGTGTATACCGATCGCGATAAACTGACTGGGCGCGGCGGCGGCGACCCACAACTCGGCAACGGCCCATAAACTAAGCGACCCGCGCCCCAAATACTCAACTGACCAGCCAGTTTTACCTGATTTCATCCCGACACAACCAATCACTCGCGCCACTGATCTTTCCCATCGGACTGAAGCACGTGTATATCCCAACGACCCACGAGCTTCCGAGCGGTGTTTTTTTTTAACGATAAATATATATATACATGTGTATCAATTCGATGCTCCGAGTATTCGATTTTTTTAATTATGTGAAAAAATTTGACGATGCGGATACAGGGACATAGTCGAAACTAGTTTCGTCTGTGCCAAATGGCGTTGTAATGTCCACACACCTGACTCGGGCGTTATTCGTGACACGTGTATACATACATAAATCACTGTATCACTCGAAACAGGACAGTCGGCAAGTATCGGGCAATATTATGACGGACATCCAAGCTTATTAACTGATCTTACATTGAGCCGGACATAAATGCTGACAGCTTTCGTCCGATACTACCGACCCAACGCGCGGGACAAATCCAATATATTTCATGTCCCACGACAATCAACGTGATTGACATTCGCATATCAGCTCTTGAAAATCGTTATTATATCCTGTTCAACTGTTTTACTGGATATCAAGCTCGTTTCAAAAGGCGCTTTTTGGATAAAATAAAAGCAGACGGACTTCACACGCGGACCATAAGTGGTTATTTTGTCCTCGCAACGATCAATAACGCGTACGGAATAATCTGCCGCTGATGTGGCGTGGCACATCATACGAGGAAAACATACAATGTCCAGGATATACACTGATTGATCAGTCCATCGTGGGATAAAGCACGGGGGAGGATCGGTATGCCACGAGTAAATTATAAAATGCTTCCCTCGAAAGGGTTGCAAATCGGACCGATTCGATTGCAAGCTCGAATCGCAAGCTCGCTAAATTCAGCCGGGGGTCGAGCAATATATGTTTGTATTCAATGGTCAATCGGTTGCCCTTTAATCCTGTTTGCCCAACGACTGGTGGAATACATTCATTATGCCTTCCACCGAGCGTACTATCAATTAGTATTATTGCGCGATTCGCGGATAATGATTTTGTGAGAACACAGAGAGCCCAGTTGCAAAGCACTCGTGGCATTTTCCGTTAGCTCGCGGCCTACGCAAATAGATTAAACGTCAAAAAGCCACGCGCTTCATACCGAATGAGCTGGGATAAATGTTTCGCCCGGTGGTGGTATAACGTCGCTGATATATATATATATATATATATATATATATATATATATATATATATATATATATATATATATATATATATATCCGAAATGCAAATAAAACATCGATCCGACACGCACTAACCAAAATATACCCCCTCCTCTTCCCTCCGCGCCACCAGCCCCGAGGATTCCGGCTTAAAATAACAGTTTTCACCCTGTACGCATAGTCGTGTTGGGATGTATCGGTTTTTCCCCCATTTATAGAAATGAATACGCGAGGCCGACGTTTATAAACTCGTTTGCGGCGAGTATCGTCGGCTAATGGATTCATTTTTGCGAGACGAGGTTGAGCTCGCCGCGGCGACGAGTTCACCGCGTTTTATTCTCCGCGAGCTTTTCACACTCTACTTTCCAACCGAGATTATCGTAACCACGTGTAACGCTCTTGGCGATTTACGGGGGGAATGAAATCATGACACGAAACTACTCTCTTGGAACCGTATAGTGAAGAAAAAATCACTGTATTTGAAAGAGAATGAATAATCGAGTGTGATGCAGTTGACTTTTCATGCAATCAAAGTAAAGTTTCACTCTCTTGAAAGCTTGCAATGAAAAACCGTTGTACTAACGAGAAGTATCACTGCTCGAAGACGGTCGAATGATTGGATGGAACTGCGGGAAAATTTTCACCTGGATTCCATGAGCTCCGATACCAAAAATTCACTGCTAGTTGTGATATAAAAATCTTTGCTATCAACTTATGCAATTGAAGTAAAAATTTACGTTTAATACAGCACTGGATTTTTCATATTATTCAATGCTTTATCCACCTTCATACGGTGATATTTCACTGCAAGCTCTCAAGAAAGCACCTGTTCCGTGAGTTACGACAGCAACAATGTACAAACATAAGATTTGCAATAAATCTTTGATATCAGAACACATGGGAGAAAAGTGAAAAAATCTAGGAGAATCGTTGCAGTTCCGTTCATTCACCTCAATTCATTGATTTTACACTTTCATACTCTGGTTTTTCACTGCATGGTTTTAAGAGAGTAGGTGGATTGGTCAAAAGGTTCGATCGTAGCTCGAGTGCAACGACGAGGCTGCAGCGCGGAAGCACGCGCAACGACGAAGCCGAACCGATCGGAGAGCGCGCGCGGGACCAAAGTGTCGTGTCGGGCCAGTGCGCCGAAAGCCGGTCGAGGGTCGCTGTTCACTGCCCGATTCGCCGTGGGATATCCTCGGAGCTCGCGTGCGAAATCGCGGCAGGGGGAAGGCGAGGGAGGAAAAAAACAGTTTTTGACGACTTGCCGGTGGTGAAGGAGGTGGTGGTGGCGACTGCGTCGGCGGCTCTGGCGACCAGGAGGGCGGCGAGGACGGCGCCGAGGCGGACGAGCGGCCCCGGGCCCCGGGGCCTCCCCACTTGCTCTGAGCCGGGCTGCGGCATGCTCACATGCTCGCGCGCCCCGCGGAACACTTGCACACTCGGGGGACACGAGTCGGGCGTGCGCGCGCGCGACTGCACACCCACGCGTGCGTCAGCTCGTTCGGCCGGCCCGGCGTGGACTGAGGAGCGCGCGCGCGGCGCCCGGCGCCGAGGCCGCGCCGCGGAGTGTCGGCCCTTTCGGCGGCGGCGGAGCTGCGCGCGCCGCTCACCCCCGGCCGGCCCGGCCAATGGGCGAGCCCACGGCGGCGGCGCGCCGCCCCCCCCGGACCCCCGTCTTCGGCCGCGCGCCGCCCCCGCGCACGTATAACCGCTGCCGCGCCGCTGCAGGCTTCGTCGAGCCGCGAGCTGCATCCAGCTGTATATAAGCCACCGCCGCTAATTTCAATCGCACTCCGCGCCCACCAATTATCCGCGTGTCGCCCGCGATAGTAAAATCTATCCAGACATGCGACTTCCCAGCCGACTCCCGATTCAACGTAATTGCAGCCAATGTGCCACCCTCGAAGGGTTTTTCGAGAATTTAGTATGATAAAATTAAAATTTTTAAATTCTGCGTACGGCATCTTGAAGGAGAGCTCAATACCATCTTTATAGTTATAACACGTCCATTTTAATCTATTAAAAATGTAAATTTGAAAAAAACGCAAAAAGGCCAAATGGACTACACGTGCAGTCAATTTGGCTCGATTTCTTAATCACTTGTTACATATGCCCCCAGTGGGACGATCAAATTGGCATTGAGATTAACTCTCAATCATGTTTCCATTGATATTATTCAAAACTTGTGACATTCAACTCAAAAATATATAAATAAATCATCGTAACATCGTAACATATGAAAACGCAACGTTTATCTCTCAAATATTGATCCATCAGTCTTTCTGTTCATAATCACATATTGAGATCAATTAAATCACTCGAAACAAACGGTAATCCTATTATTATAGGATTACTACATAGTAGAAAGCAAGTTCCAATTACTAGAACAATTTTAATTCATAATTGGAACGATAAACGATAATTTTGAATTTGAGCTCAGAGGAGTCATCTTGAACTCGCTCGAGTTTCATTAAAACAGATTGTATATTGACAGTGTGGAAAAATAGATCGAAGAAAACTCATGTGACCAATCGAAAGATGAGCTTCTTTTGCATGAAATTGAGTAGTCACATAAAAAAATGTAATTTTTGAAGTGAAACGTGACCGATGCTCTAACACCTAGGCCCAACCATCTTGTTTCAAATACTAACGTGATTCGAGCACCGGTATGCGCCGCTAGTGCGCTTACAACGCTCGAAATAGCAAATATGAAAAATCGAAAAAACTTATTTTTGATGCAAAAAGAGCATTTTGAGTAAGACAGAAAATAGTTTTGAGATAACTGATGCGACCAATCGAAAACGAGATGTTTTTGCATGAAAAAGAGAAATCAGTTTTTCAGAGATGAAAATTATTTACGCCTGATTTTTCAGATTGAGTGAGAATAGTGAAATGAGAAAAGGAAGAGAAAATCAGTATGAGTGAAACTTCAAACTGTTGTAAAAGAGTGGTTTCTAGGGCTATAAAATGGGCGGGGAAGGGACCGAAAATGTTGTTATGATACTCCCAACATAACCCGAAGACGACTGATGTTCAGAGTGCATTGGAAATACGAAATCTGACGAACGTGCCAAATTGCCTGCAGTTACTTTATTCATCAAATATCTCCAATTGTGTGTTGGCTGAACTGCGGTTTCGTACTATCCCCGCCATTTATATACGCGAATTCACACCCACTGCCGTACTGTAATACCCTGGATTGCCAAATCAAAGTTTACTCCCTCGTACTTTACAGTATTTCATTGATTTCAATTGTATGTTGGATGTTGTCATATACGAAGCATCAAGCGTGATCATTCAAGTGTGACGACACGTTTTAAGATACGAACGATCCAGCGCGGATACTCTCTCACTGCAGGATGTATGTATGATTACCGCATCACGAGACAAAACAAATCATTCCGCCAATTGCCATACCTCGAGCTCCACGCGATTCGGTTTCTTCGGCCCCAAAAAAGAGAAAGCCGCGTCTGGTTTGTATATACAAGGGCGCTTACAAAAATGGAATCCACGCGTTGGAAAAGGAAAATCTGCTTGACGCTGTATAATAAGAAGATTCGCTCTGGGATCAAAGAAGCAGGAGGGAAAACATATCTTCTCACTACAGAGCAGCGCGGGAGATTTCATTTTTGCGATTGTATATGCGTATACGTATGTAGGAGCGCGCGGCATGCGTTCTTGCCGCGAGTGTGTGGCAAATCCGAGCGCGCGGCCGGACATGTGTCCATTGGAATAATACGCGCGTTCCGAGCGGTGCCCCGCCCCGGCGCAATTGTAAGACGCTGTGCGGCCCCACGGCAACACACGTACACGTACACGCACACATACATATATATTGCAGGGCGCGCCTCTCTCTCTCTCTCGCCCGTACGCGACTGCTTTCATTTGGCTGATGTAAGTTTGAAGCTTGGCGGATTTGACGGGCTCGTCCGCAGATAGCCTCGAGCGGAAGTAAGGCAAATCCGACAACTCCAGCCGCTCGCGCTGCTGCTGCTGCTGCTGCTGCTCTTTCACCTCACCCTCTCTCCCCCGCGCGCGCGCTCGTACTCCACCTCCCGTATATATATACACTTGCTCCGCGTGGCAGCGGCGCAAAGTTGCTGTGTATAACCGCGCCTCCCCCCCGCGGCTGCTCGATCGCCATATACACCGACCGTCCCGTGTGCGCGCATTATCCCTCGCCCGTTGATTGATACGTATTGAACGATCGACCGACTTGCTTTGTTCCCCCGCTCCATGCGCTCGAGAATGTCTAATTGACCGCGGTTGAATCGAGTTGAGTTGCGCCCTGCTCCCTCATATATATATATATATATATATAGTGTGTACGGACGAGTGTTTCCCTCCGAGCTACCGTCAAATTTTGCTCGAGTTTGTGCGCACGCGCTTCGCGAAACAGTTGTATAAATCCGCGATCTCGCGAGTTTTTCATCCGGCGCGCGAACAATAGTTCGGCGAAACTCGATATTATTCCCTTCTCCGAGTGGGGTCGGGTCGGTCGGCAAAGAGAGATTTTGCCCCTGGAAGTTTCGCAAGAAAACAAGAGCAAGCCGCGCGTATAGAGTATTGAAAACGGCTCGCTCGCGGGCTGTTGGTCGGGGAGGCGCCCCGAGCATACCGGAGAAACGCGCGCAATACGTAAACATCCGTCGGATATGATTCAGCACCGGCGCGCGTTGAAAGAAGCACCGGCCGTCCAGACGGGGATTGAGCAGTTCGATTAGGCCAAGCTGGACGACTTTTGCCGACTTATCGCCGCGGCGAAACGGTCGCGCGTTGGCATCGCCGCGCGATTCCAAATTTTGCTTCGGATTTGACGCTGCAGCTCTAACTAACACGCTGCGCGTCATTTTCCCAAGACACTCACCCGTGTTCGCGTGGCGAATGCGAGCGTAGTTCATTTGGGATGTAGGAAAACTACCCCGCGACTCGGCAGCACGACAGCTGAACGGAAATTTCGATTTCACCCTTATCGTCGTGCTATACGATTGAGATCGCATCAATTTTGCCCATCTGCAAGGACACGGTACAAAGCCTTCGGGTGATACCTTAACTCACCAGCCAATTGTTCCAAACTTCATATACGCATCGAGTTATACGTATAATCAAACGAGATCCAAGAACAATCGCGGAGAAATAGAAACGTCCGCCGAAAGCATGTTGGGATGCGGCCAAAATAAGCGATTCTCGCGCGGTACACAAGTTTCGACAAGATCGGAGAACCACATCGCCGATCTTATCGCTTTGTCAATGGGTTTCGTTCAAGACATGCGGTCCTGATTAAATCCTCAGCTTTAACCTCGGACCTATAAGTCGACTTGGAGACAGGGGGGCTCCGAGACGCTGCACAGCCGGGCGGCCGAGGGAGAGCATAAGCGCTCGGCCAAGATTGACGCTGGGCTCGCGCGCGCGCATACAGCCGCGGGGTGAATCTCGAGGACAATTAGTCCTATCTCGCGCCGAGTAGTAACGGCCGATATCGAGTCGGGCGATAACGCGCGCGCGGGGCAGATAATTTTTACGAGGCAAACTCGGGCGATGATACGCGCTCGGCCCCAAACTTGCAGCTACTGCGCCCGCCTCGTCGCGTGATTCAGCCGCCCGCGCGCGGCCATTCTTCCGTGCAATCTCGCTGCTGGCGAAGACCGCCTTGTAACCCCCCCCCCCGCACCCCACCGTGGCTACAACTCCACGCGCGACGTACAACTCCCGGCTGCAGTACTTTTACCCTTTCGTCTAGGAAGGTCGAAAAGCCAGAGGTTGAATCCCGCGGCACCTCGACTTTTGCCCGCTCTATTTTCCGCGTGCCGAACCGCTGCGAATCGCGTAAATCGATCGTCAACTGTCGGGTTCGATAGAGAACAAACGGCGATTACCGTTCTGAAATTCTTCACGCGCGTTACTTTCATACTCACGATCATGAGCCTCTGTCGGGTGCGTTGCTAAAAAAGAAAGTGTTTTTCATCACTTGGATCGAAAAGTTGATCATTAAACCTTAGTTTTCTACACTCGTGATGAAAAATACTGTTCGATACTAGATCAAAAGACGAAGATCGATCCTCGCTTTGCGAAATGTACTATTTCACAATGTGATTTCTCTCCGTTGATTACTTTCATTCTATAAGTATATTAATTGTCCATCCGCAGCTTTACTTACCAACACTAATCTTTCCCGAAATTTCTGCCAAACTATCTTGAACGTTGAACCGTGGATCCCACGAAAATTGACCGAACCTCCTTGAATTTCTCCCGAAACTTTCAACAATCTTTTGCCAAACCTACGACGAACGTCCGCAAACTTGCCGAGTTCAGGCCGAGGTTTGTCGAAAGTTTGCAGGATTATCCTTGCACAAATAATATGGTTTGGCCAAAACTTTCGTCCGACTAACTTTGGAAATAAAATAGGAAATTTTTCACACGCGGGAGATCACATATATAGGACCATTGGGCTGGATGTGTGCTGAAGTCGCGACCAAAGTTGAAACCGCCAGTTCGACATGTCAATCCGTATGAACAACTGACAGCTGGCCAAGCTGATTGACAAAACACCTGTGCACACCATCCGCATTGGATTAACCCATACGAGTGAAAGCTGCCGTGATCGAGTCGCAAACGTTGTACGCCCATGCCCGCCCAGTGGACAATAGGAAGTGAAGATCGCGAGTTGCAAGCGTATATAGTTACGATGCGAGACAATCGCCAAGTAATTGCGCTATCTGCCAACTTGCCAAACTCGTGACTTACCGTTCGATCCCAATTCATTAAAGGACAAACGCATCGAGGCTCCCATTGTCTCGCCGCGACCTCTTCTGTATCTCTCCTGCTGCAGCAGATACTCGCACGGTTATATATACGATAACTCGACTTGTTTTGGCGGCCGCGAGCCCGACAGAAGCATCAGCCCAGCCCATCTGCAATTCTCCCTGGTGTGCTAGAAAAAGTTTATTACTCCTGTAAAAAGAAGTTTTGCAAAAATCTGACAAAATACAAGATTTAATGTCAGACTTTTCAATTTTCATTGATCAAGTCTGCCAAACCCTGAGACGTCAGACATCATGCCAGACTTTCTGTATAGGACACTTTCTCTAGCTGGTCCACGTCGCTAATTATATTCTTTACTAGCATCCCCCGTCGCGGCTTCGCCCACTCTCCGAGTTAATAGAATTCGAATGATAATTATTAACAGTGCATAAGAATAAAAACGTAACATTTAAGTGTTTAAAATTTCAAAACCCTGAAGTACTTCAGAATAAACAACATTTTTGGTTTCGGAATTAGAATCGTAATTGGTTTTCCAATTTGCCCATCCTAGAAAGTCCAACATACAACTAGAATACCATGTGAAAAACATTCTGAGGGTAAATCAATTTTTACATATTTAAATATCTGACTTTGAACCTTGTTTATTGTAATGACAAAAGAAACCGTGTGAACGGCTCGTACAACGGTTTGGCACTTGGTGGCCAAAGAGAGAAGCCGGATCTTCAAATTAAGGCATATTTAAACCGTTAATAGTATATTATAGTTAATTGTATAGTATATTAGTTAATATTGTATGATTCCACGAGTGCGTGGAATCGTATTTCACGAGTTGCATACGATATTTCATGTTATAAGTGATCTACGCGATATTGACGCATCGGTTTCTGTGCGTGAAATGAGCGTTTATGATCATGTATAACATAAAAATAATTTCTTGACAAAGTATATGCGAGTTCGATTATTTAGGCAATTGATTACACTGCTATACTTAATATCGGGAGTCACAATAGAATGACCATTTTAAACTTTTCAATGAGGAAATCGAGGACTTCAACACTGATTGCCTTATACTTATAGGCCAGACCGCGCCACTTCAGCCGCGTGAACGGCTAAAATAGCGTCTGGCCACCTAGTGGCCAAAGAGAGAAGCCGAAGCTGATTTGCATGTTATTTTCACATTTTGCATAGAAACGTTCCTAATTAATTAGTGATTAATTTTAATAGCCTATGACACTTCAGGGTACATAGTAATGCTACTGTCAAAATTTGGAGGCGATTGGTTCAGTTTTGGAGATTTTAAATTTTTGCGAACATACAAACGACCGTTCTTTCTTCATATAATTATAAGATAAGATAATAATAATCACTAGCATCCTCCGTCGCGGCTTCGCTCGTTCTCCGAGTTAAGGTGGTTCCAGCGAGATTTAATCACTTATACTCTAGGCGCCAGGTCCCTTTCCGTGGATTTTGAAGGTCCCCAAATGAAACTTGGTTTTTCCTACGTATTTTGACCTCCTAAACCCGATTTTTTTAGGTAGAAGTCGCCAAAGTCGCAGAGAAATTTGTTATTAACAAATTATTGTAATGAAAGTTGATTAATGTTTATTTGCATTGAAAAAATTTTTTTTAGTTTCTATGGTTGATTCTGAATAGAAAACCTTCTATAAAATTTTTTCGCAAATGAACCGTTTCTGAGTAAAAAATTCTTGAATTTTGCAAAATTGTGATTTTTGCAATTTTCAGTCCTCAATAACAATAATAATTTGAATATTTTTCAACGGGGTTTAGGCCAAAAGTAACCTTAGACATCATACTTCAAATATAGAGCAAGTTTAACGACACTCCTTTGTCGATTGGTCATTTTTTTAACATTTAACATGCGTCTATTTCGTACTACTACGTACACGTACTACAGGGTCACATTTCGTCCCATTGAGGTCGCCGAATAAAACCTAGTTTTTTCCTGTGTATTTTGACCTCCTAAAATCGATTTCTTAAGTTAGAGGTCCCAAATACCGCAGAGGAAATAGTTATTAACAGATTATCGCAAAATTACTCAATTAAGAGAGAACAAAATAGACGCATGATAACTGTTGGAAAAATGGCCTATTAACTGGAAATCGTTGCCAAGCTTATCTCTATATTTAAAGTGGAATACCTAAGGTTACTTTTCGTCCCAAAAACCTGTTCCAAAAATATTGCAAAATAATATTGTTTTCAAGGCTTGAAAAACTGCAAAATTTTTCCGTCATTGGAAAGTTTAGAAATTTTTTTCTCAGAAACGGTGCATTTTACGAGAAACTTCATGAAACATTTTTTGTTCAGAATCAGCCAGAGCATCTAAAAAAAAAATTTCAAAGCAAATAGACATTAATTAAATAATTTTGCAATAATTTGTTAATAACTATTTCCTCTGTGGTATTTGGAATCTCTTACTTAAAAAATCGATTTTAGGAGGTCGAAATACACAGGAAAAACTAGGTTTTATTCGGGACCTCAATGGGACGAAATGTGACCCTGTAGTACGTGTACGTAGTAGTACGAAATAGACGCATGTTAAATGTTAAAAAAATGGCCAATCGACAAAAGAGAGTCGTTGAACTTGCCACTATATTTGAAGTATGATGTCTAAGGTTACTTTTGGCCTAAACCCCGTTGAAAAATATTCAAAATTATTATTGTTATTGAGGACTAAAAATTGCAAAAATCACAATTTTTGCAAAATTCAAGAATTTTTTACTCAGAAATGGTTCATCTAACGAAAAAAATGTTATAGAAGGTTTTATATTCAGAATCAGCCATAGAAACTAAAAAAAATTTTTTCAATGCAAATAAACATTAATCAATTTTTATTACAATAATTTGTTAATAACAAATTTCTCTGCGGCTTTGGCGACTTCTACCCAAAAAAATCGGGTTTAGGAGGTCAAAATACGTAGGAAAAACCAAGTTTCATTTGGGGACCTTCAAAATCCACGGAAAGGGACCTGGCGCCTCGAGTATTATGGAAAACGACTGAAAAATTAGTACAAAACACCTAGAATAATCACGAATATATTGCCATGTTAAAATATTTAGGTCGTCGACTTCATTTTCGAGTAAAAATTTCCTGAAAACTGTCTGGTTTAACATGGTGTCTTATGGGACTGGCACCTTTTTAATAGAATTCCTGAGCAATTACTTATGGAAACTTGACCAAAAAAATGTGGAATATTTGTTTTTTCTAGTTCATTGATATGACATAAAAAAAGTATAGGTAATCGATGAAACGGAGACAGAAAAAAATATTAGAGTATGCCAACTCTCAGAACCCGGCTATAAGGTATAGCGCCGCAAAAAAGGGTGCCTATTAAAAGTTTCATGAAATTCCTTCGATTGTCTGTTATAGTCGTTTTTCCTACGCTGAGTGGTTAGAAATATAACTCAGATATGCTAGCCACTCATTTGACTGGCTAAATTCATAGAAAATACAAAGCACCTTAAAGGGCCCCGACTTGATACGACACTAACCGCTAGAACTACCTTAATAGAATTCAAAGAAAAATTATTAACTGTGCATAGGCATAAAAACGTAACACTCAAGTGTTTAAAGTTTCAAATCTCTAAAGTACTTCAGAATGCATAGTTCTGAGATGCTGAGTAAAATGTATTACATAGTCTTCAAAGATGGATTGGAATTCAAACACCGAAACATTTCTGATATCGTTCGTCTATAGTAATGAAATAATTTGGCGGAAAACACATAACAGTTTCCATAATACTCATGCTAAAGGAAAAGCTTAAAACAAAATCGCCCAAAGTTTGAATAAAACGATTAAGTATTTTTCACCTAGCATAACTTAACTAATCGATTGTCATAATTTTCATTCGAGTAACAACACACACTTCTTTTTGATAAGGTTATAAAATTTTCAGAGAGCGATATCCAGAAAAAATGGAAGTCTTTTAAGGCGCATGAAAACTGAATGTCGCAATTAAGGTAAATCAAAATCTGGATACGCCGCAAGCAAGGCCACAAATGAATGGGTTCATTACAAATCCATGAGTTTTCTGATTGGAGAGTTCTAATATAAAAAGTCAACTGGAAATTTGTCTGAAACACTCAAATTAAAATTAGATTGTGATTCAGACGAAGAAAATAGAATTGATGAAGATTTTGATCGAATAAAAAATTACAAAGTAATCATGCCACCGAAACGTTTATCAGAAATTGGAAAATTGTGTCAACAGGACCAGAAAAATAATGAAGGATACGAAGACGATATGATGTTTTTCAAAACTTGAATAAAGGACATTAAATTGATAAAATCCGAGAACAAGTTACGCTTCAAACAAGATATAACTGAACTTGTTCTCAAATATGCATATCCAGGAAAGAGACGGACCAGAGATCAGCCAAAGAACCATCCTCAAACAGACATCATGAGAAACAGAGATGCAAATTTTGTTGTAGGATCGATGAACTTAAGGTACTATAATCGGTACACTAACGGACGCGTCCCAAACTACCTACCGATCCTACCCGTTTAATACGCCAGTTAATAGAATTCGAATTTTAATTATCTACTTCAGAATAAACAACACTTTTGGTTTTCTCTTCACCATTCGGCATTAGGATGAATTGATTTTCCGATTTGCCCGTCCTAGAAAGTCCAACATAACCGTGTGATGAACAATCTGAGCGTATATCAATTCCGACATATTTAAATGTCTGACCTTCGACCTCGTTTATTGTAATAATAAAAGAAACCGCGTGAACGGCTCATACAGCGGTTCGGCACCTAGTGGTCAAAGAGAGAAGCCGAAGCTCCAAATTAAGGCATATTCCAGCCGTTGAAAATAATTCCTTGGAAAAATATATGCGAGGTTGATTATAGGCAATCGATTACACCGCTATAATATTGGGAGTCACAATAGAACGGCCAATTTAAAGTTTTCCATGAGAAAATCGAGGACTTCAACACTGATTGCCTTATACTTATAAGCCAGAACGCGCAACTTCAGCCGCGTGAACGGCTAAAACAGCGTCTCGCCACCTAGTGGCCAAAGATAGAAGCCGGAGCTGATTTGCATGTTATTTCCACACTTTGCATACACGTTCCTAATTAATTTTTATTAAGCTTACTGAACTCTTTAGAGTTATACAGGGTACATAGTAAAGCTACTGTCAAAATTTGGAGACGATTGGTTCAGTAGTTTATGAGATTTTTGCGGACATACAAACAAACGTTTCTTCTTTATATAATAGTAAGATAATATTCTTTGTTCTTTATTATCGTTGAATTTGTTCTTTACGTAATCTTCTTTACTTCAAAAAATTCAGCATGACTCGCTTGTACTGGTGTTAAAACTACTCTGTGAAGAAGTTAACGTATAGAGATTTTCTGTTTCATCAATGATCCAAAGCCAATAGCCAGATTGAAGAACGCGCAGGGCAAACTGGAGACGCGTGTCATATAAGTTTGCCCTGCAGTCACTTCCACCAGTTACATGGGTGCGGCTGCACTCGTCGACCTCCCTAAAATGTGGCATTCAATTTTGCCAGACTTTTGCGAAAAAACGAAAATCTGACGTAGTCGACTATGCCAGACTTCCGAGAGACTTTTTTTTCTACGGGCGCTCGCCTCAAATACGATCGACCACCCAACGTTTGTAAGGTAACTGCAGCCAATGCGCCACCCCCTAAGGGTTTTCCGCGAATTTGACTATAATGAAAACTTGGATTTTGAAATTCTGCGGACAATATCTTAAAACTTAGTTCAATACCTGTCAAAAACCATCTCTATGCTTGTCATCCGACCACTTTAACTCATAAAAAATTGCAATTTAAAAAAAAACGGGCCAAGTTGGCTACATGTGCAGTCAAATTGGCAAGATTTCTTAATCATTTGTTACAGCCTATATATGCCTACAGGGGCGATCAAATTGGCATTGAAATAAACTCTCAATCATGTTCCCATTGATATTTATACAAAACTTTTGACATCAACTGAAAAATACATATCTAAATCATCGAGATATGTTTATAAAAATATTTAACGATTCTACTTATTTAAGTCATGTCTTTCCATTTATTATCGCATAAAGGGCCACATTGGCTTCACTTATTATTGATGCAGAAAAGAGCAATTTGAGTAGGATAAAAAATATTTTTGGGAAAACTGATGTGACCAATCGAAGGATGAGATATTTTTACATAAAAAAGAGTAATGACACTTCGAGAGATAAAAATTATTCGTACCTGATTTTTTAAGTTGAGTGTGAAATAAGAAAAGAGAGAGAAAATTAGTAAGTAAAACTTCAAAGTGTTGTAGGAGAGTGGTTCTGAGGGCTAAATGGGTGGGGGAGGTACAGAAAATTTTCTTTGAATACCCCCAACATAACCCGAGGGTAGCTGAAACTGAAAAAGCACCGGGAATACGAAATCTGACGAACGTGCAAAATTGGCTGCATTGCCGAATTGCCTGCAGTTACCTTATATCAATTTCCTAACGAAACAATCACACAAGCACATATGCATTTCACAAGAACTCGAGAAATTCTCGTAAAAAGTCGATTCGCGAATACGGAAACAAGAACGACGATCCTCGTGGCGCACGTACATACACGCGCGCGGCTATACAAATATACATGTGTACATAGCAGCGGAGCAATCGAGCGACAAGTTGAGTCGTAAAAACGTAACCGGGTTTCGGGTCAAATGACGCCGCGCGGCTTGTTATCGCGCGGCGAGCAAACTTTTCAAATCCCGCGGGCAAATCGAAGCGCGCGCGGCGGCTCTAGCGGCAATTGCCCCGCGTATATCTCACTGTATACACGAGTAAGAAGCCGCCGTGTTATGCGCGCACGCAAATCACCCGCAAATCACCCACCCACCCCCCGTGTTTTTGTCCCGTCGCGGCTACGTTCGAGCAATCGCGGATTTACACCTGATGGGCGGGTGGGGATGATTAACGAGAGCCGCGACGCTCGGCGTCCCGCGGGATACATATATATACGTACACGCTGCACCGACGCAGAGGAATTACGACGTAAGGGCCGAGGGGCACGCTGTTGACAGGAGCGAGTCCGCTAATTCCTTTTTCCCCTGATTTATATGTCTTTTTGACGACGCCACCCTTCGTCGGGGGGATACTCGCGCGTCACCGCACTTCCGAAGCCACAGCTGTGTGCAGCCGCGGCACATTATCAATTTGCATTTTCATCCGGAATTTTGGAAATTCAAAATATTCAATCGATGCGGTATACTCGCCCCGCGCTAGAACCGCACTCGAGATATCCAATCTTTGGCCGGGAGGTGGAAACGTTGACGCGGCGCTCGGGTATATGCGGGCAAGGGCGAAAATACGCGGAACCCGATTAACCCAAGTCAATCTCGGCTGTCCGGGGGCGGCTCCTTGCCGCGCGAGCCGAGCTTTGCATTTTTAAACGATGGCCGCCGAGATTGAATGATCTCGGCGAAAGGCGCGTAATCACGTGGATCCCATTAGTCCGGCGCGCAGCTGCAGCAGAGGGGTCGTCGAGAGGTAAATCGGCTCCAGCTGTGGCAGGCCGACGACGAGCACAGTGCCAGGGACGTCGATCACCTCGTCGCTCCGCGAACTCGCGACTCTCGGGGCTGTATATGGAGAGAAGCATCTCGGATCGCCAATACCATCGGTCCGTTCCTTCCCAGACACTTTTTACCCCGAGCTATATAGAAGACTTGGGTGAGCGTCTTGCGCGTACGCGGCCCACCCCGACGGCTGACGCGCGATTGACGATGATCGGATCGCCGCAATCACATTTGCAAGTAACGTGACTCCAGCCAATGAGGCACTTTTCTTATATTTCTTATATTTCCGACGCTCTTTGGACACCGGTGATCGGCTTATGTGTTGGTAATATTGAAAGAAAATTTTTCGGTCGCTCCTTCACTCGCATTTAACGCACAATAGTTAAATATTTTGCCAGTTGCTTTTTTCCTCCTTTTCTTATTTCACTCTGCTTCCTGATATGCTATTTTTCGCATGCAATAAAAATGGAGCCTATGTGCCTCATACAGCTAATAATATGTGAAAATACTCGAAAGTACCTTATTCATAACTCATGAATAATTACTAGATATAGATGCAAATATCAATGTAAGTTGATTTTGCACAAGTCAGACAGGTGACAGACAGTGGAAATATTTGAATTGATGTAATTTCAGAATGCTGGGACATATTAAGAGGATTAAATTATAAGCAAAGCACATTACACAAATGCCCGATTTGAGTGACTTTGCAGGTTAACTGACATTTTGGATAGGTTGAAATGGGCAAATGATGATTTTAGCGATGGTTTCTAATGAACTACCCTTGAAGATCGACAATTTATACATATTTGGAATTATGGAGGGTGCACAGCATAATATTAACCTTGAAGATGCCGTACCCAAAGTTATGAAATTCCATATTTATCATAGCCAAATTTGCGAAGAACCCTTAGGGGGTGACACATTGGGTGCAGTTACGTTATCTATCAGGTGCAGCAGCGCATCGGAAACGTCGCATTATTTTCATTCAAAAAAGTCGAAATCTCAATTTTTCTTGAGAGTTCAAAAACTCACGGACGAGAGGATCATTTGCAGAAATTTGAAAATCACGTTCACGGATACACACGCCTATTCGGCTTAATTGACAGTTAATGCGACAGCTGATCGAGCAGGATCGTCTTGGATATACGAGTCGCGCGACAGCGAGGAGCAAAATAAAGGGAAAGCGAGTTTTTACAGGGGAAAGTAATTCAATAAATCGAAAGGGACGACGGAGGGAAGAAGCCGGGAGAGGGAGGGCGCGCGTAAGCAATGGTAATGGAGAAACGGGGGGATACTACTGCGAGTCGGATAAGCGCAGCTCGAGATGCGAAAGGCGATATCGGCGAGATGTGTCCGCAGATTCGGCGGCTGTTTACTTACACATATATATCTCGAGCTGCTGCTGCTCGAAATATTTTATCCCCCATGCCGCGATTGGCCTCGGCGCACGCGTCTCCCGTATATATAGTCTCGTCTCTGATTAATGCTGCAGAGAGGGAGAGCCGCGCGCGCGGGGCCAAACTATTCGATTAAACACGGCGCTGCACCGATGCGCATGTATATATACATACGCGAGTCGAGTCGAAAGCGCCCGGTAAATACCAAAGGCTCGCGAGCACGCTGCACATAAACGTCTGCTGCTCGCCTACTATAGTCCATGCACACGTATATATACGTATACACGCGTGTACTCATAAATCAGATTTGCCAGCTCGATTCGATCGTTTGCTCCGCTGTAACATGTGTCGGGCCACTGCGTGGTAGGTATATGTACCAGCTGCCACGGCACTTTTGCACATTGTCGTGACGACCACTGATCTGGATTTTCTTCCCTCGAATCACTTCAACACCCGCCTTCCTCTTCCTTCCCTAAATGATACTCATTTCAAACTTACAGTTGAATCGGCTTCTCCCATATGTACATTGAGAGAAAAAATTGGTAATGGTTACTATATTTTTACCATGTTTTCAGTGAAATAGCGTGGCAGCCAAGTAATATGGTAAAGGTAAGCTTTACTGGACATGACTATCTCTGACTTAACAACAGTACTATATTTTTCTCCAGTACGTTTGAATAGTAAAATCTCATTATCGGATAATTATCAGCTATTAAACATTTAGTTTGAACATTTTTCAAACAGTACAGTGAAAACTGTACCGCGGGACTGATGCAACTGCTAGTTGCTAATAAATTATAAACGGTTCGATTTCCTTCGATTGTGACGAGTTCTCCGAGAGTAGTTCTTCTGGACCAAATACACTTAACAAAGAGAAATCGCACGCGGCATGTTGTGTTAATTTTGGATAGAAGATGGGAACGAAAGAATGAATACGTTGAAAATATGGAGGAAGCGTGGGGAGAAGCATACGCGAATGAGCTGCACGTGGTTTGGATAAGGGAGAGAGAGAGAGAGAGGGGAGGGAAAACTCGGCAGAAGTATACGAGCCCTGCCGTTGACAGTCCTGTCTTGGAAGGAACATTTCACTTTTTGTCAAGGTACCAAGGCCTGTTGAAAGGAACGAATATTGGATTCGGTTATTACTTCGACGACTACTACCACGACGTTTCGAAGTTCGATGTCATACTTTCGATACTCAGCCGTTGCCCCTCCTCGAGTCCTCACATATATAGGAGGAGAGAGGAGGCAGCGCGAGAGACGCGAGCGATATTATGTAGTCCGCAAAAACACGCCGCGCGAAAAGGAAAATCTTTTTCCCCCGTGCCCCTCGAGCCGCACCCATGGAATTCTCAATGAACTAACCCTCCCCCGTATTGGCGTTTTTCATCCGATCTCTCTGTCTCTGTCTCTCTCTTCATTATTTGGAACGTCCAAAACGAAGCGGCTTGCGAGGCCACTTTTGACTATATGCTCTCCGCAGTCGGCCAAAGTCAACGCGACAAATGGATTTCGATCGGACGGAGTTGTGATTGAAATATAGGCCAGTCGAATAACCGACTTTATGTGATAATATGTAAAGATACGCGAGATTCGTGTACACAAATTTGGTCCCAAGACGAAGTTCGGAAACTTGAGAGAAAAAAAGTATCTCATCCGAGTGCGCCTATCTCTGATGACAAAACAAACTATATACGTGAGGACACCTGCGGGTAACGTACGCAGTTTGAATGAAACAATTGATGACGTATCGGGCCGAACCGAGATTGTACGGAAGGATGCGCGACCAGGCGAATCGGTATATATATACAGCAGCTCACAACAAGCAAGGCAATTTGGTCGAGCGACGCATCCTCGAGTCGGCGTCGCGAGCTCAACACCTCGGAGGAGCTTATTCCAGCGGTGTATATACCATTGCATTTCGACGTTCGACGTCCCGGCGCAGAGCGAGGTGTCAACTGGGCCAGACAGACACGCGTGCTAAGCCCTTTGATCATACTCTCGCCGTACAGTCGTCGCAGGAGCAGCGTCTATCGCCGCGCGCGCGGCGAACTTGGCGCGTCAGAGCCGGGAGTGATGAAAAAGAAAATCACGCAATGGGTCCGAGCCTGTCGCTGCTATATATAAAGCCCCGCGTATATACAGCATTTTCTCTCGCTGTCGCGCACTTTAATATCGGTCGGGTTACTGCGCGCATCAGCCAGCAGATCTATATACCGGCGGGGGCCGGCCGGCAGCTGCGAAACGGGCCGTGTTAGTTTCCCGCTCGGATATTAGCTGTCACGCGGCTCACTGGACAGGACGACCAGATAGATGCGTCCCGGCCCGGCCTGCGACCCGCGCCCCGCCCGTCTACACATACCCGTACACCCCGGCCGCGGCAGCCTCTCTCGCTCTCGCTCCCCGTATACACACTAAGTGGCTTTGGATTCCGTATTCGTGTATATGTGTAGCGGCCCCGACTTTACTTACGACGAGCCAGCCGAGTTTTCCTCCCTTCTCGTTTTCATTATCACTCGGCCCCTGTATTCCCGGGTTGAGACGAGATACGTCTAATCCTATACGCGCTCACGCCTCGACTCGTTTAGCCTCGACACTTTCGGCACGCATTTTGGACAATCCTTTTTCTTGTATAATCCTTGTATAAAAAGTGATGGGGCCAGTTAACTCGTGATTTGATCGGTGTTGACCTAATCATGTGACGAGTCGAAGAAGGTATAGATATAGATGCAAGATAGCGAATGCAGGCAAGCAAAAGACAAAAGAACCATATTGATTTTGAGGTTTAGGCACATACTGTAGTCTTAGGAAGAAAATGAAAAGTTTTGAGGTTGAAACAATCAAATCTTCTTGCCAAATGCTGAATAAAATCCGAATATAGGTTTTAAAATTGCGCATAATGAAATAAAGGTAAAAGTTGAATGAAAATTCGAATATTGGAATGAATCGATAAGTAAATGGAAACAATTATCGTGTGAATAATTGAAAAATCATTTTGAAACGCACATACGCGTAGATCGCGCGTAGCGCGTCTGAATTTGTAGCTAGTGATAGATAAACGAAGATTGTAGTTTGCGGTATGACGTTTGTTCTTGTAATAACGGTGAGCGTCGAATGTTATTTGAATTGGGTCGTACTATCTACGGCTCTGCGTCTGCTGATCCGTTATTTTCGTATCGTGGGCGTTTTCTAGCCCGGACTTCGCTCACTTCATCCTGACTCTGATGGGCGCGTTCAAAATTTTCTCGGCGCTGTGGTCACGCCGGCTCGTGACGACTCGGATAGAATCTTTGATTTGCTTTTCCGTTGCAATTCAAATTGACGCCGTGAAAAGTTCCAAGAAAAAGAGTCGATACGACTTCATATTTTGCTGTTAGATTCTTGACTCATTGGTATATAGTTGCCGTGCTGCTGGGCAATAATTATCCTAGATGTAAGCCTTGTTCGACTAATGCTTTCGAAGTTTTCTCAACACACAAGTCATTTGTGTTTGCTTTTCTATACACTTTTACAGTGATTAACTGAAGGTAATTTGTTTTGGTCCAAACACATAACCCACACGAGCCCACCTATTTGTCAGTGATGGGAGTTCAAACACAATATCGACCAGCAGCAAAACCATATCAAGACATTCGACTCGACTAGTCTGAAATTTTCGAAAATATATCGTATAGATGTACATTACGTGTATTAATCTCATGAACAACTGATCTCCTTATGCATTAGAAAAAAATCTTTCAGAAGTTTTGGTCGTGTTAGGGACATGAATGCGTTGTGGTCTCCCAGTGAGACCAAAAGAACTACTGGATAATAGAATCTTTCTAGTATCTGGTACTTATTCCAAGATAATAAATTTTTTTACATGATAACTCTATCTGATGAGTTGTAATCCCATTAAGCTGGTGGTTATTACTTTGCGGTTATAGATTTTTTTTTCATACACAACGCTTCATCTAAGTACGGGAGATTCAGACCACTACTCCTCAAATGCATCTTCGAACGTATGTGCGTGCAGTTATTAACAGTTACTGCAGCTTGTTTGCCTCGTATACCCAATAAAAAGTTGAGAAATGAAACGAGAATACACGTTTCAGAGAACGTTTTTTAGAAACGAATAGTTTTCATCAGAAGATTTCTGTAGAACGACTTTTGGTATACGAGTGCGAGTGACTCGATCATGATTCACGAGTATATACAAAACTCACGTAACGTTCAGGGGTGACGATTCATAATCAGTGACTGATCGTCAGGTGTAACTCACGCTTGAACGTTTAGTTTTCAAATCACTCGTGTGAATAAACAAGACAACCACTGCTCTGGACAAATTGAAATGAACGCGAGCGTGATGTAATGAGATTATTACTTTGAAACGCCGGGTCTCGGACTCATCGAGACCCAGCGAAACATCGAATGTGGAGATGAATCGGTGCAGCGGGGGCGAACATCAATTGAGCAATATACGTATAGAGCTCGCGAGACAGCACAATCGTACGTGAGAAGTGCCGGTAGGTGGGCGCGGCGAGGGAGGGGGGCGGGGGCGGCTAAAAAGCATCATTCCCATTCGGGCAATCAAGGCTGGCAATCATCCGGGCGGAAGTGGAATTGCAGGGCGCGCGGCTACGGCGCTAATGAAAAGCCCTAAATCACGAGGCGCGCGCGCGGGCTCACACACACACAGAATTGCGGCAATGATCCGGTGCGGGCCGCCGCCGCGCCATCTTGACGACGGCTTTTGTCTGGCTGGCTGCTGTGCGGCTACGTATGTCTATAGGTATATGTGCACAAGGCCCTCTCTCTCTCTCTGTCTCTGTCTGTCTCGCGTGCTCACGTGCCGGAAGCCACTGGTGCAACGGTGGTGGCCTGGGCGCGCTCGCTCGCTCTGCACGGAGCCGAGAGGCATCAGCGCGCGGCTGTGCATACGCAAGAGACGCTCCTAGGCGGAATACCAAAGCAGCCGCCCGAAATGTATATGGGCCGGCCGTGCAAGACAGAGACGGCGGAAAGACACGCGTTATTTTGCATGCTGCCAGGCCCGCGCGTCGCGATGGATGGCCCCGCTGCGACACAATGGCGCCCCGACCTCCTCCTCCTCCTCCTCCTCCTCCCATCATCTTTATATGTGTTTCCCTCCGGCTGCAACTATGTGTATATTGTACTCCTCCTCCTCCTCCGACTAATCCAACGTCTGCCCCGCAAGTCCACGGACAACTGCCCAGGGCCCGATAAGTCTTGCCGCGAACTCTCGCACAGACTCGACGTCATCCGCGGAGTATACGACGCGAAACAGCATCTCACCCTCGCGCGCGTGCAGTTGTGCTGAGACAACCGAGAGATTTCGCGCTCGGCTATGTATATAGATAATAATATGGGAAGCACAAGTGTTGCGAGCTTTCTCGGATCACCTCGCACACTGACTCGTTGGAACGATAAATTTAGCTCGAGTATAAAATTCGAATTCGATCCGAATTCATTATAATTCTCTGAATAAATTTGCCAGACGTCAAACTGAATTGTCCGAGAAAAGTATAATATCATTGCATGAATTAATTACTAAGATTGATCGGTTTGAAGAGTCGGTTCTTTTGTTTCTTGTGAACAGAATGGATCATTCCCAATACCCCAAGGTTGGACTTCAAAATTGAAAATTATGATTGATATGACTGTTCCTTGTAAGCTGTCGAATTTAAATTGGACGCGAATAATATTTTTTTCAACTAATTCAATTGGGCTCCACAGCAATTTTCCCTCGCCCATCTGCGGGAATGTGGAATAATGAACGCGATCTCGAAAGGCAAGCAGAGAACTCAATAGAAAGTCCTAAGGAACTTCGGTAGGCGGTGGAGAAGCGATAAAGACAAGTTTATCCTACACTCTACATATAGATAGCAATGATATCGTATAAAAATTGTTATTTCGTTTAGACAGAGGGCTAATGTGACACTTAAAACTTCAACATTTGGAAAAAAATCAATATTCAAAGTACTATTCAATGTTTTTCTGCCCCTGGATTATAGGAAAAATTGCAATTTTCATAATATGATTTCTCTCAGAAGAAAGAAAATAAATTATCGGCTATTTTTGAAATGAAAATATACCCAAATGACAATAGTTTTCAGAACAATCCGAAGTATGCAAAGCTTATAGCATATGGCTTGTACTTTTTAATTCAGTAAGCATACATGCGCGTATTCCACTCGAAATTTGTCAGGCGTGAAAATGTTTGATAACTCCTCAAAAGCTTCGATTTATTCGAATTTGATCGAGACCTTAGAACGATTCACGATGTTAACAAGATCATTAAAAATATAAAAAACCTTCAATAGAAATACGCTTTTATGTAAACGACTGAAAAGAAGAAATAAACTTCCATCAATCAAATATTGCCTGGACGTTTCTTCGTAAAATCATATTGTATTCATCATTTACAATAAAGTATCACATACAATAATGTATGTATACTGCTGTTTTTTTCGCGTGCCATAACTTTCGCAGAAATCGTCCGATTTTCTTAAAATTTTGCACACAGGTAAGTAGTGGAAATATGACTACTCTCTTGAAAGCTAACAGTGAAAAACCACTGTATTAGAGTGAAAAATTACTATGAGAAGGTGGATGAATTATTGTTACGAACAAAACTGTTTCCTTTTCTTCTGACCATAATTAATATTAACTACTTGTAGATCTGTTTGAATCAATATTTCATGTAAAATATATAACGTGATAGTAAGTGCTTGTGGATTAATTTGTATGAAATAATGTAGATTATAGAGTACAATCATTATTAATATTGAGTACCGATCTTCGTATGAAGTACACGCCTCAAGTGTGTAATTTTGAGTCAGGTGGATTTAGGATGAAACGTTTATAGAGACTATTTCAAAACTTTTTGGAAACCTCCACATTATCTTATAATAATTATAATTTGAATTCACTGAAAATTGCAACTCTCTGACTGGGAAACGCTGATAGAATCAGCTATATGAATAACAATATTAACTGCAGTATTAGTAATCTATAGCCACCGAAACGTTGTATGTTAAACCAACTAATTAAAAATATAGTACTCATTAAAAATCGTTAATAATTACATGATAATTACGTAAAAATTGATAAATATTTCCCTCTTCATAGTTGTTTCTACACGGGTTAGGGTTATTAACTGAATTTGTGAAAGACAACAATCACAGAAATTAAATTTTTCGAACGCGTTACTACATATTCGAATAAGAGAACCTCGATTTACACCTATGAATTTTATAAATATACTTGTTGCGTAGCCAATATAAGTCAGTAGAAAACACCTACACATCGAATAAGCAGAAATATTGATAAAACAGAGATGTTATATTTACGCGGTGGAAGATTTTCCATTCGCCGATCGACAATAGCCAAGATATCCAAACGAGCAACTTTAAGTATTCTAGTATAATTTTCTCATCCCTGTCCGGCACCTCCTCTTTCTCTTACTCAAAAAATAACTTGTCTGAGTTATCGACTTGGAGTAATCAGATGATATATACATATAGGCCAGCAGAGTCGTATGGGCGACCGTAATTCATCCTTTCAATATATAATGTTTCTAAACCTGCAGATAAATAATACGCGATTAAGGTACTCTAATGAAAATGTAAGGCTCACTAGCGTTTGGAAGAGAGCCCGAATTAGCATAAGATTCCGAGCTTCGGAGAATTCGAGGCAGATTTCACGTATGTGCGCGGGAGAACAATGTAGGACTCGTACACGAGGAGCGTACTGCACGGGAGAATGTATAAGGCGCAACGAATAACGGAATCACAGTTTCAAATTCATTATCACTTCGCGTCGAGCAATTAAGTTTTACGAGCTTTTGGAAATCAATGTGATTGGATCGACGAGAATTGCCGCATTGGCTCAGATTGAACTTTCTCATTCGGCGAACGATGACCCCTCTGTCTTTTCTCGGGAAAACCGACAAAGTCACAATGGAGTCCAGCCTGATTCGAGGTATGTTTCAATACATCAGGAAATATATAAATTATAGGATAATCTTTGGGGATGAAGGAAAATACACGGAGGACAAAAGGAAAATTGAACGAGAGGAAAGGAGACGGAGATGATGAGATAAAAGAAATCGAAAGTGTCCAGGATAAAAAGGAGATAATTGAAGGGAAGAGAGCACATAGACGCGGACGGAGCAGCGTTGCGTAACGCGCGGATGTGCGTATACAGAAAATAGCATGGGGATGAAGGGGGAGAAGCGAGCCCGAGGGGATTCAACATCAGCTCGTATATATACGGCGATAAAGGCGTAACAGCCAAGAGACAGAGAGAAAGAGAGAGAGAGAAGACTGATGGGCAAAGGAGCCAGCGCTGAATAGTTGTATGTGTATATATATATATATATATATATATATATATATATATATATATATATATATATATATACATATATATACGTGTCAGCTCGCGGCGACGGGTCGGCTGCAGGGGCCACCGGCTTATCCCTTTGTGCGTGTACCACGTTATGTGTTGGGGACATTATTTTATAGCTAAACAGCGGCCACTTTATGCCTCACGCTCCGAGTGCAGCTGTTGCGCCATCCGATTTTTCCCGATTTATATTCCTCGTCCCTCGGCCGACGGCTCGTGCGTATATACGTATACGTGTATATATATATATTAACGGGCGATGCGTGCGCGCAAGTAAACGGGCTAATCTCTTAATCTCCGCGTACACGCCACGCGTGTCGCGCTTTTATCGATGCGAAAGCTTCTGAATACCGGATTTGCCGCATCGACGCGCGATCCTTCCCAAGGATCATACTTAATACTCGATAATGGAAGCTCGTCGCGTGAATTGCCGAATTAGCTGCAATTTCTTCTGGATTTTCCGACTCGCCGAGTCCCACATACACTGTCAGTTGTTTCGATTTCGAAAGCCCGCGACGAATTTTGCGCCGCGCAATCAGCCCCGGCCAAACACGAGAGCCATGTCGATTTTCCGCATGGCCAATTGGCAAAGTTTCCCTGATGTATTCTACATTTGATCAGCGCAGAAAGAGAATCGGGATTTACGTTCGTTCAATCAATCCGTCAATTCTTTTTTCACGTCATTTACAAACGCCCAAAGCTCGCAGTCGTGTCGTGATTTTTTGAAGAATTTTGATCATGTCAATACTCCCTTGGAGTACATTGGAGAAGTTCCATATTGAAAGAAATTTATCTTGTGAATTATAAATCAAAAGCCTCATCTTTGGAATATTGAAGAGCTCGCATATGATGCTAAATGCCGAGTTCATTTCGATTTTCATGCGACAGTTTACCGAGAAACAACAAGTTCTCCAAGACAGTTTTTATGGATCGCAGCATAATCAACATCACGGTTAAAAAGTAGTCTTCAAATATTAAAACTATCAATTTTTTTTCCATCGAGCTAGATTAAATAAACCACTGCCTGAAAAAGAAAAACAAATTGAAGGTATAATTATAATTTAGTCAGATCCTCTCCAAGGAAATTGAGATTAAAACTGAAGAAAGTTCATTATTATTTTGCCCATTTCACGATTGACACTACACAGCTCGATCTTTAAAAACTGTCAAGAATTGTTGACAATTGCTATATGTTCACTATTTTTTTCTCTTACAGAAAATTAAAATCAACCGCGACCAATCTATTTGTACAAGGCTTTTTCTCGAATTAATGATCACAGTCTTGAACGGTTGTGAAGCATGATAATTGATTTAATATAAGCAGGTCTACTAAATCAAGATTAATTGATGAAAAAAACTATTAAAAGTTATTGAGAAACAAACGTAGATATTGTCTTTTCGGAATAATAACATATAACGCAAGTGCGTTGATTTAGATGATAAATAAGAATAAAATGGAAGAAGGAAAGAATAATCAAGTAAACGGTCTTCGGATGTTGGTGAAATTGGGGCAAATTCCGTTCAATACTTCAGAAAATGTCTTATAATAAAGTCTCAAATGAGGCCAGTTCTGAATAGGATTTAAACTTTGACAGGAGCTAATGGTTCGAATAGACTATACTGAAAATTATCACGAAATCGAGCAACTCACGAATGATTAGTGTCAAATGCAATTTCCAACTACTGGTTTTATGTAGTATCCCAACTTTTTATCGATACCATTGAGTTCTACTAGTCATCGAAAAACATTTTTTCCCAAAACATGAATTTCAGACATATCGTAATCGTGTCATTTTCCCAAACTTTCCTTTTAGAAAGAGCCCGTACAACTATTAAGTATTATTCACCTCTGATATTTCTGATTTATCGCATAACGGATCCGATCGCTGGACCAATTTAAAATTAGCTCGATGTATATGGAAATCGAGCCAATGGATTGCTGTCGCGTCAAAGCGTGTTCATCTGTTCTTCCAATTCAATAGACACACATCGAGCTTCCCGTGCCCACGTGCGCAGAGCCAGAGCCGACTCTAATACCGCCGCGCTCGCAGCTCATACGGCGGAGTCGAGCGCTCGACAAGAATACATATATACACACACGTATGTGGGGGAGGGGGGGGAGAAAGAGAAGAGAAAATCATAACTGGGCGCGGACGGCGAGGAAGGAAGAACGAGGTAAAAAGCCACGGCGTACGTGTACTGAAAAAACGAGCAGCCGACAGGTCGGCCCGGGTATATCTGTACGTTACGTGGGGGAGGAGAGGCAACTAATATCGGCGCACACGCGGAACTCGAGCTGATCCGCGCCGCCGCCGCCACCCGTTGATTTCATCAGCGTGTCTGGTTTTATTGTCAGTGGGGCGCGCGCGCGCCCTTAAATGTTTCGTCGACCCGTCGACCGACCAGCCAATCGAGCCGCCGGCGCTTCGGACAACAGTTTCCCCGGGCCTCGCGAGCCAATCAACCGGCTATATGAAAGATCACGTCCAGCGGTAGCCCGAGACAACTCAAACCCCCCCCCCGCCCAGCTGCCACCGACCTCACCCTGAGCGCGTGTATATACGGACACGTATACGACGGAGCGCGGGGACGAGGCGCCACCGACCAAACACATCCGGTTTCGACAATTATGCTCGCGGGTATTTTATGGTCGTTTTCCACGAATTCAAGCTTTTTCAAGAGCAAAGCTTTTTTCAAAAAGCGAAATGCGCGTGAAATAGTGTTTTTCATTGATTCCCGGTTTTTTGAACGAGATTATACAGCTCGCCTGAAGGATTTGAAAATTTGCGTTACAGTTGAAATGGAAAAAAAAGCAACGAGAACATGTTGATTTATTTGAGAATATTTATTTCGCTAAATATATGTTTATGTTCACCCGTCGTTTCTTTCACTCCTATAGCCTAAGGATTAATCACAATAAAAATGAAAGAATTCATTTTTAATCCAAAGTTAGTCATAATCAGACACCGGGAAGTCCTGTTTTCTGCTGTAGAATCTTCCCGTAGCCTCCGCGGCCGTTGTCAAAGTCCGACCGGTACTCGTCGCGTACTTGTCCGCCAGTTTTGCCCCGTCCGTACTGCCTTCCCTCGATGAAACCGGCATCCCAATCCGTTCTGATCAGTCGGTCGTCGAGTCGGGTTCCATTCACGTAACGCATGCAGTTTTCCGCATCGTATCTGCAATAATATTCCAAGAAGCAAAAACCACAAGGCGTCTTCTTGTATTTATCCAGGCCCATTATGATCCTTTTTATGTCTCCGCATTGCGAGAAACATTCGTAGATTTGTTCCTCGGTTGTATAGAACGCCAAGTTTCCAACGTACAGAGTGGACGATGCCCTGAGAAGTTTGTCTTGCTCAGTTCGAGATCCCTGAAAATGACAAATATAAAGTATTGTGACACAGTGAGATTAAAATCACATATTCGTGCGGAAAATATTTTCACTCGGGTCGCGAACGTATTTCGTGTCGCAATCGCTCAATCTCACTCGGGTGCATAAAATACTATTTTAAAATATTCTTCATGCAGACTCGCGGGTATTGTAAAAAGATACTACATAATGTCCTGATAAAATGTTTGTTTATGTTGAAAATGTCATAATTTTTCCACTCTATTTGCTCCATCATAACGACTCATTTAAATATTTCTAATAATATGTAATAATAAATACACGCAGTTTTTCTTGTTTCGCACATTACTTTCTCGTCAGTTCACGATTCAAATTTCCCTCTTCTAACCACGTGACCATGCCGAGGCGCCGAGCTCAAATCGCTTATGTGCCCCTCTAAGGGAGCTTAGCCGTACTAATACGTTGTTTACAAAATTCTAACCTTGAAATGCTGATCTCTGTAGTTACTCGGCTCGGTCGATGGAGAACTTTTAAAATCCATGTTGGAACACTTAATGGGAAATATTCGAGCCTTCAATAGCGGTCAGCCGACCATTTATATTTTATGTAGTTCTGTCACCTCGACGCACGACGCCGGAAAAGGGACAAGAACGTGTACCAATAAATCCGATACTCTCTCCATATGATGGAGCTGGATGGGTATCTGTGAACGTATTGCGTTCACATATGTGACATATACATACATACGCACGCGCCTATAGACACATCATCAAAATGACTCGTCACTCGAATCGTATTAAAATTCAAAATTTGACTAATTATCCGGTTCTTCATATCGTCCCCGTTAAAGATGTCTATGCAATTTCATGCGATTTTTCTTAATCAAGTATTATGTATTATCCAAAAATGCAACGATCGCAAAATTCAAGTCTGCTAAAGTTAAATAACATTAACAAAATTGTTCAAGTAATAAAAAAGGAAAAAAAACAAACACGTTCTTTTTATTTAGTTGAAGATCATTAAAATTATCATGTGATGTAACTGGATAATTTCATACATTTTATATCTCAGATTAAAATTTCATATTAGGTAAATTATACTGAAACGAGATAGCGACCAAAACATTGATTTCAGAAAAATTATAATATTATATATGGGTCACTCTCACGAAAACAATATTTTTCACTACGAAAATGGAAATATCCAACACATTGCCTGGGATTTTTTTACTCCTTTGATTATTATCCGTTGACTTCTGTTTTCGTGGTCTTCGAAATGTTTCGTCAATTTTATGCTATAAAAACAACACGGAAATAAGTTTGTAATCTGTTTCCAATTCTGGCGAGTAAATGAAAAAATCAACGATAAGAATAATTAAACTCACGTATTTTCCCTTGATTTTTCTGATTATTAAATTATATTTGAAAATATAAAGTATTTATCGTTCCTCGAAAAATGGCAAAATTAAAACTCTGTTAATTATTAAACAGTGTTGAATTTAGTGAATGACTAAAATGAAATACATTTTTTTTATAAATTCAATATGAAAAACTAATCATTTATTTTTATTATTTTTCATACTTACTGTTGCGTGAAATAGTTTATGTTTATGGATTCGTGAAATCCGGTCCATCTTGTATGGATTCGAAGTATTATCACTTACAAAGATTCATGATTCATTTTATAAAGATTAAACTTGTCATTCATCTTACTGTATTACATAGGGGACGTTGTTATTATTTCCTGCTTCGATATTCTTACTGTAAACCTTTCTAGGAGCAGGTCTTATCATTATTTAGATTTAGTCATATCAGCCTAAAACAAAGAGGCTTGGGTCACCGTCATCGAGTCTTGACTCGCCGTGATCAAGTCTCTGCTCTCACGGATTTTCAGTCTGTACTCAGCCATTGAGCTGGAAACATTGCCCTGTCCTCTTGAATAAAACTTATGTTATTTCCAATATTCCACATTTGTTCATTTATTATAATTCATAGATGATTTCATATTCTCATGATAAATTAATTAATTTCGCTGGAATAAAATTCGGTGAAAAGCCTCAAGAATCACTTGGAGCATGAAACACTTACAAATCAATATACTACTACTAATCAACGTTGTTGCAACTGCATCTCGACGTTCCTCAACAACCTTGAAAAGTACATCGTATCGTGTGTAGCAGGCAGTACCAGCATTGGAAGGTAAGTAGCTCCCGAACGTTCAACGAATAATTGTTGATAGCACGTAATGACCCGACAGCGTAGATGTTTGAGCTGAGTCGATGGAACGAGTATATACGTGGCGCATCAGTTCGGGACGAGGAAAAGCTCGGCGAGAAAGAATCGGGCGCGCGTCGCCGGGCGTACGTGACTTTGGGGTGGATCAAGGTATATATATATATATATATATGTGTGTAATAGGCAAGGAAACGGGACAGGGGGTAGTGGGTGGGGAGGGTGATGGCAATTGCATTCGCGAGCTCGCGGCGGATCTATCCATCGCTCCATATAGCTCGAGCTCGTTCGGCATTATATATGTGTCCGCGTCATTTTTCTTCGTCCGCGACGGGCTGTTTTTGCTCCCGTGGAGCCATCATCTCGGGAGTCGGGGTCCAAAGGTGGCCGAAGGGGGGCAGAGGCGGCTCGCCGCGATCGTCACACGTCCGCAGCGTCAGCGGGTATTCGCAGATCCGCGCTGCTGCGGCGGGGAAACTCGCTCGGAATATCGCAGCGCCGGGGCGCGCGAGCGCAAAATCAAAAGGGAACCGGAACTCGACGCTGGACGAGGGTGCGGTCGAGCTTTCAAGCTCCGATCGCCGCCGCTTCCTTACCTCCCTCCTGCCCGCCCAACATATTTCACGTAATTTCGACCGGATCCAACCGACGTATAACGTGCGCCGAGACGCGCAAGATGCCAATTCAGCTCCGCGCGCGCGACAGGCTGTAACGTTTCTAATTTCCACGTGCGCCCTGAAAAGATTAACGCAGTCGATGAGAATCCGGATATCGAGCTGATGGCTCGGGCTTTCTCGCGGTATTTAGCAAACGCGCGCACGCTCCCGCGTGCTCTATCAGTCGACCTCGCTCGGAGCGACTTGATATTAAAAAAATCCAATCAAAAGTTCGAATGGCAAAGTTAAAATGATCAAAGTATCAAGTCATGTTGCGGAAGAGATCGCTCAACGGCAGCTCGTCGGCTCCAGAATTACCGTTCACATTTTGACGAGACTTGGCATTGCCGCATGGATATATCAATACCCAAGTTGGATCTTCGTGGACCTGCTGCGGTGTCTGAGGGGCAAAAGTAAAGAGCACACGATTAACAAGCACAGTTCCGATGCTTGTGCAATATCGCGTTTTTACAAAAGCCACTGTTAGATTTTCGGCAAATTTCTTCTCCACTGTTAGTTATCAGAGGCATTTTTCGCCGTGTCTTCGAAATCTTCGATTCGAATGGAAAAAAATAGAAATTTTGCGTGGTGTAACGAACAAGTAAAGAACAAGGCATCACTGGTACAATGGTAACAAATAATCAGTGTTCCCCATAGCTCATATCGAGCTGTTTGCCAAATTTTTCGTTAATCTGAAAAATCTTTCATATTAGAGTAGTGATTGAGCAGTAAAGAAAGGCAACGTATACTGGATAGAACACAAGAAGCCGCCGTATATTCATCGAATATATGGAATGGAATTTTCTCGTAACGATATTCAGCGATTACAATTACATTTTTGGACTATACTTTCAATTGAATTCAATTGAATCGAATTGAATCGCAAATTAAATCGTTCAGATCTCCTCCGAACCATTGGCGGGCCGAGTAAACTGTAATTTCTTGGTAAATATGTAAACCACAGGCGTATATCGATCGATTTCTCCCCGGCTACCGGCCTACACGCCTGTCATACGTCACTAAATTAAACGCAGGGGATGGAGCTGAGACTGCTCTCGGCGCAAGATAAGTGGAAGACAGCTGGGGTGGCCGGACACGCAGATGAGCTCGCCGCGTATATATATATGCGGAAGCACGTGCGTGACGATTTGAGGTTGCGATTGCGTTGACAGTGCGGATCGGCAGCTGCCTGTATATATACGTATAATCGCGCGCCGAACGTCTGTCAAATCGACCGCGGCAAATAGGCCCGGCGTACATAAGACGTCAGCCGTTTCCCCGCCTTGCTTAATCGAGTTGAGCCACCGCGTCCGCATCCGCTGGATTTGCCTCGTTTCATGCACCTTCGCCGCGCGGCTTATTATATGTGCCATGTGATTTATGCGCAAAGTCGCGCGGGGGTGCCTCCGAGTGACGAGGATACCGAGTTCTGTTTGTCAGAGGGCTCGGACAAATTGGATTCGAAGCCGTTCTGCAATTTACTCCTCAACTTCATCGGGTACTCAATTTTTGACGCGGTTGATTCATCACGTGAGAAAACTCGTCAACATATGAGCAAGGATTCACATACACTCTGTGTGGGGTACATTATTATGAACCGAATTCCAAACAGGTCGAGGGAAATTCTCGAAAAATGCATCGTTTCCCGGGTTTTAACCATCATATGAATGTCATTTGCCAAAATCCACGATCGAACGAGAGATAAATAAAACGCATGTCCTCATCACGAAACACACTGTATTGTATAAGCAACAAGTGGCTTTCGTTGGTACACGACAGTAAGATGAAAGGAACATTGTATGTCATGCGGTATATTGAGAAAGGAGAATTTTAAAGTAAAATGGTCACGATAGGGAGAAACAATAGAATCAGAAGTGTATAGCGAAGAAGTTGGCACTGTTCCAGGCGCAGTAAGCCAAATTGTACCCAGTAAGGAGTTAAATTCCTCCAGTTAAATATGGAAAAGATTACCGAGACCTCGTACCCAGCGATATGAATCATTTCTATACTTTCTTCTGTGTCTTCAAATGAAAGTGAAATGGAATGGAATATTCTCTATTTAATCGATACAATTTCATATTTAATTTCTTTCAAGTGAATATATGAATTTGAATTCATTCGTTTGGAAGGCATTTTCTTCTAGAATGATCAAAATTCTCGAAAGTACATTCGTATCCACATCTGCACGGTACCTGATTTTTAAATAAATCATTAATTATTTGAGTTTGATAAGCCGTAGGATTGAAGTGGAACGTGAGATCGAAAGAAAAAAATTTGTAAGGTAAATCAAGTTTGAAATAAAGCATACATTCATACAACTTGGGTGCATTTCATTTTGAAAAAAAATTAATTTTACAAAAAGATAATGAGATAAGAAGAAATTTAAATAAACGTTTTTAAAAATATGCTTCTCTACAAACGACCAAATTCCAGGAAATTATTTCCATCATTCTATGGAACTACGTTGCTTCGAAAAAACGTGAGTTTCACATTCATCATTTACTTCAAAGTAATTTATGCTTTTACGAAGGAGCATTTTGAACATATTCAAGTATGGTAATTATTTTCTTCTTTTCAGTCGGTTGCACAGAAGCATAATTTTAAAAACGTGTTATTTACATTTTTTCTTGAGATAAAAAGACACAATAGCGACAAGTTATAGAGAGGTTATGCTGACCGGCAACATGCGTGACTCTCAGTTTACACGTTTGAAATTGTAAATTTTTCAAGATACTAATTTTTAATAAAAAAAAAAGTTTTCCCGTAGAATATTCTGTCACAACATAACATTGTCATCGACAATATGTATTTATCCAAAGTCAAAGATTCTAGCTCCTCGGAAAGTAGGTTCAAATTCGATGAAAATTATAATATATTATTTCAAACAATATTATGTAATAGATTGTTCGAATGACATAAATAGTTACCTAAAGTAACTTACGAGTCATTCACGAAAAGAAACCCTTAATGACTGTTCAGTTCAGGTATAGTAATTACGGTCCGGGAAATCCTGGAACTGTCCTTATAAGAAATGACCCACCGAACCCAAAGCTTAATTAGCCCAAGGTTATTTGAACCATGTCGGCGATTAAATCAGAGCAGGTCAAATTGCAGAATATAAGTAGTCATATTACTTGCTTTACGCATCATAGTTTCTTCTGCATCAGAAGTGAAACGAACCGAGACAACATCAGTGCATAAAATTTGAACGGAATTTCTCGAGAACAGAATATTGCCAAGATCAGTGTTTAGAAATGAATTTTAAAAATTCTCCATCGATCAAACCGAGCGAGTACAGAGATCAACATTTTAAGGTGAATATACATAATAAATAACTAATTAATTTGGAATTTGGAATAAATTTATTTTGACTGAGCACAACTAAAAACGCCGATAGAATTTAGAGCCACTGGTAAAAACGATTGATTCACTATATTTATTGGGCTTTTTCAAACAGACCATATCACATTTTGATTCATGTCCGATAACTGTAAGATGTTATCACATTTATGAAATGAAATTTGAAATCATGCACGAGGCATATAGTACCGTTAATTTTGCTGTTCCCATTACAATCTCATCATTGCATTCGTCAAATCTTTAATTTATTTTATATAACAAAGATTCTCTCGCGTATGCTATTACAAAGCAATGACTGTTTTCAAACTATTGCGAATATCAAAGACAATCAACGAGTCGACTCAAATTATTTATTTATTGAATTTGCAGGGATCTCGAGCCGAACAAGATAGACTCCTCAGGATATCGTCTACCCTGTACGTTGGAAACTTGTCGTTCTACACAACCGAAGAACAAATCTATGAATTATTCTCGCAATGCGGTGACATAAAAAGGATCATAATGGGCCTGGATAAATACAAGAAGACGCCTTGCGGTTTTTGCTTCTTGGAATATTACACCAGAACTGACGCGGAAAACTGCATGCGCTACGTAAACGGAACCCGACTGGACGACCGAATTATCAGATCAGATTGGGACGCTGGTTTCGTCGAGGGGAGACAGTACGGAAGGGGCAAAACTGGTGGACAAGTACGCGACGAGTACCGATCGGACTTTGACACCGGCCGCGGAGGCTACGGGAAAATGTTTCAAGGGAAACTGGATTGTCCGATTGATTTCAACGAATAATGAATCATACAGTAAATCTCATGTGAAAAATAAATAGATTTATCCGAGTGTGAATGAAGTGTCAATACTGTATGTGAGTATAATAAATTTGTCGAATCCTGATCGTTGGTGGCCTTATTTATTCCCAACTCATTGATACCATAGCAATTTCGACGAGACACAGTAGCACAGGCAGTGTTCCATCCTGATTAGCTCTGTTTCTCTGCCCCTATCAAAGATATCGACCAGACTGAACAGGAAATGAAAAGGCTCGGACGTGTTACCGGGTAAATTTAAAGTGAGAGATTTCTACTGGGGGCCATGGCATTCGAATCAAAAGTTAACCGGGCCTATTGTGCCACTTATTAAAGAAGATACATCGTTGTCGGTGTTCAAACATGATGAAACTTCGTGAGATGGTTGCTAGGCATCCAATCGGCGTATACCAATAATCACACACCAACCATTGCTTCAAAATACCCGAGTCATTAGCGGTGAATTGTTTCCAAATTTGAGTTGATGCATTTACGGCAGTTCACAATAATTAACGATCGAATACCCCTGGTATGTACGTGAAATTACTTTCGATGTGAGCTATACCATGTATACAGCCAAAACCTACTCTCGACAAAGTTTCGTCCTTCGACTTTAGTTGGTAATATTGGACTCGTATACACTTGATTATAACTGATAGAAAGTGTGGGTAGTGGTTAGGGGGTTCTTGGGAGGGGCGAGGGGCGCGAATCGGGCTTCACGCCCCTCGGGCCTCTTGCCCTCCTCCCCTCGACCCTCGTTTCTACTATCCGCGCTATAGAGCTCGCACAATCACTCGATTCAGCGACGGTGATTTCGTGCAAACATTTGCCGATCGCCGAAAGGCTCGCTCTCGCTGCCGAAGCTTGCAAACCGCACCGAGCTGTACGTGGCTTTTAGACAGCTCCAGCCGTATGGACGCGCGATCCTCCTGTATACGTATATGTATCGTGTGTATATATACGTAGAGCACCGCCGAGGCTGCGCTCGTGTCCGGAATACTAACTATCTTAATACAATCAATTATTTCTCGCGCCGCGAGAACCGAACCACCCACCCCGCCCCTTTCTCTCTCTCTCTCTCGCTCCTTCTGTTTTACTTTCGAGCCGCAGCCGTCGCGATCTTTGTATATATATACGTATATATAAACGCGCGCCTGCTGCGGCTCTGTACAGACAGCTCGTCATTATATCAGTGCTGATTCCAACCTCAAATTCGCTCGCTCCGTGTGACTTTAATAATACCATGATCCGACAGCCGTGTCGGAGAGTGCAGCTAAGTGGCCCTTACTCTACATTATGTGTGGCACGAGACCTCCCCGCGGCTCATACCCGCGGCCGATTCAATATTCAGCATTGCCGTTATCCGGCGGAAAAAAAAACATTTTGATCAATTTTTTTTTCACCTTCGTTAAGACGGATTTTCCGTGATTTCCGCACGAATTCTAGCTCGCCGTCACATGCTATATCCGTTCGCTTCGCCGATATCTTCTCGAACGAAATAGCATCACTGTAGAACGTCCCATCTCGGATTTGGCTCGGTGAGTGTAGAAATAATTAATCAACTCGAGAAAGTAATTAGAAGTAACTATATGTATATGCGCCAATTATAATATGCGAAAAAAGAGTTCGAGTCATTGTGCTACTCGCGATTGAAAAAACTCACGGTGAATAGAGGTAACTCTTATAGAATTGTTCGGAGCACCGTAAACGCGTTTTACCCATTAATAACTGAATTCATTGATCGACTTTCTACTCTAAACTATTGCTCTTCAGTAACATCGTTACGTCATTATTCATCATTATTTCTGTACTGTTTAAATAAAAATTGAGGTTCCGTTAAAAAACAAAATCTGAAATAGAGATACACTCTTTTTTTTCTCTACCATTTACCCTCAGTTGATTGACTTTCTACCATCTGAATCTCAGTGGACTTGATTAGTTACGCTTAGATCTTATTTTCTTCTCCTCTATAATGGCCAGGAAATCACTTTCCGAGAACGCTTTTCCACGCATCTACCCACTAATTGCCACCGATCCCGTTGAATCATAACAATAAAATGAGAGTATTAGTTCGTCCGAAAGCAGTCGTATTAAAGCAATTACTTCAACCGATAATTTATTAAAATGAATTGGTTCAATATTGCATTTGATAAATAATCATCATTAGAAAACTATAGTTGTAAATGTAATTTGATTATAGATAGATTTCATAAAAAATATCATCAGAGTATTCCACGAATCCTCAATCAATTGTACTCACGTTCTATAGCACATCATGCGATTCATTGTTTAACATGAAATCGATTAAAAACTCGTTTCGAGTAGGCGATCGATTATTCTCCAGCCGAGTTGATGGGTAAATGCTAATACCCACTCTTTACCCAAATCGAGTCGAGATAAGAGCACTATTTGTTTGCGGCAGCAGCGCGCGCCAAATCTGGACGTTCGCGCGGCCAAATTGAAATTTACCGTGCGTGAACAAGCTTTTTTTCACGTACCTAACACTCCGGCTCTTAAAAACGGGTAGATAGAAGGGCTGGACCGATCGCAATCCATTTCATTTTTTTGATAAATTGCCGGCAGCAGCCCCTACGCTAATCGGCTCAGGGGTCGCGCACTCCACCCTTTCAGGGGCCTCATCCTCCCAAAGCTCAAGCCTATTATCGTAATTCGGCGCGAAAGTGAATGTTTTCCCTGTGTACAGGTGCCGCGGCTCAGTCTTTTATTTAAAAATTTTTCATAACTGTTAAGACTTGTCTAACACAACCGGAAAGTAGTTTATATTTTTTAAGGGATGTTGCGTACCTTATCGATTGCGTATTAAATAATTTTATGTGAAATCGATTGTACTAAAATTAAATATAAAAAAAACAAATTTCTTTAGTAATAGTACATTTTATAAGTTGAGGATATGAGTAAGTCAGGGTCTCATATGTTGTTCAATATCCAACTTTTTATTTTATTTAAATGACAAAGAGGAAAATAATCCAAAAATTGTAAATCTCATATAAATATAATTATATCTAACTAAATCATTAAATCCGAATATTATCGGAATACAATATGAATACAGATTGAAAACGCCTATACGAAGGTAAAACTAGAAATCAAGATGCGAGAAAGGAGTGAAAACTGATTTTAAGGGGTAATATCCGCCAAATGCTCAAAATAGCAAGGCTTTTTTCATGATTTTTTTTTAAACGACATTTGAGATCTAAGGTATATAAATAATATATCATTAGATTAAGCAACTCTTGGAAAATAGAAACAAATTTTTTATTGATAGTTTTTTTACAAAATGGCGGCTGTGCAGCGATTGCCGTGAACCGCTTTTTTAAAAAGTTTTTCCGCGGCGAGCAGTAGAACTAAAAAAGTTTACATCCGATTGACTTGAAATTTTAACTGTAGCTTCTTGATTAGATTATCTAGTGAAGTACACATCATTATTTTTTTAGAATTTTTTTTCACAAAATGGCGATGGTTTGAAAAAAAAATTTTTTTTTCGATAAAAAAAATCGACTTTAATTGTTTATAACTTTTTTTTTTGTTAATCAATCGTTAAAATCGTATGTACTTCACTAGATAATCTAATGAAGAAGCTACAGTTAAAATTTCAAGTCAATCAGATGTAAGCTTTTTCAGTTCTACTGCTCACCGCGTTTGAAAACATGGTTTTGAGAAAAACGCGTTTAAAGTTTCAAAATGCTATGTATCTTATACGAAAGTTGTTCAGTAAAAATTGATTTAAACGAATTTTGAGTTTAGATCAGTAATTGGGAGTTGTAGATTTCGATTCTAGGATAGTTTTAGCATGATATAAGCCAATAAAAAAAAAATGAAAAGAAAAAAAAAATTTGCCGGATATTACCCCTTAACCCATTAGCGCCCAAACGGCCGCTCGACGGCCGTTTTTTTGAGCGATAGATTTTATATGGTTATAATGGTTCAAAAAATTTGGGAAGAACATTTTCTTGTGCAAAATTTTGTCAGCTTTCCGATTCCGTTACTTTTGTCTCGATTAAATGAACACCCTCATTGTTATAAACAATTGATTGCAAAAAAACACAAAATTTCGAGTCAAAATTTTTTTTGTGCCAACCGTAAAACATGGAAACCGGTCGCAACGAACTCCGGGAAGTGAATTTCGAGCGTCCATGAACCTTAAACTAAAAGTTGGCATAGTTGTGATTGTTCGAATTTATTGTTGGAAGACCCAAAATGGCGGCCGACCGAAAAAATTGTAGCTTTCAACTTGGAATTGTTTTTCTCGAAAACTATGGGTCAAATCAAAAAAATTCTTTGGAACAAAAAAGTTTTAGAATCACCTGAAGAACACTCTTGAATTTTTTCAGAATTTTTTGATGAAATTATTCAAAATTTTGATTCTCCAAATTCTCAAAAAAACGCAAATTGCTTAAAAACTTTTGAAAAAATTTGAGAATGTTCTTTGGAGTAATTTTAAAACTTTTTTTTTCCTATAAATTTTTCGATTTGCCGGCTAAGAAACGCACAGAAAAATTTCTAAAAAATTATTTCATTATTTTTTTTCTCAAAAACTATAGATCAAATAAAAAAAATTATAGGAACAAAAACTCTTAAAATTACTCGAAGAACATTCTCAAATTTTTTCAAAAGTTTTTAAGCAATTTGCGTTTTTTTGAATATTTGAAAAATCAAACTTTTGAAAAATTTCATCAAAAAAATCTGAAAAAATTCAAGAGTGTTTTTCAGGTGATTCTAAGATATTTTTGTTCCTAAGAATTTTTCGATTTGACCCATAGTTTTCGAGAAAAACAATTCCAAGTTGAAAGCTACAATTTTTTCGGTCGGCCGCCATTTTGGGTCTTCCAACAATAAATTTGAACAATCACAACTATGCCAACTTTTAGTTTAAGGTCCATGGACGCTCGAAATTCACTTCCCGGAGTTCGTTGCGACCGGTTTCCATGTTTTACGGTTGGCACAAAAAAAATTTTGACTCGAAATTTTGTGTTTTTTTGCAATCAATTGTTTATAACAATGAGGGTGTTCATTTAATCGAGACAAAAGTAACGGAATCGGAAAGCTGACAAAATTTTGCACAAGAAAATGTTCTTCCCAAATTTTTTGAACCATTATAACCATATAAAATCTATCGCTCAAAAAAACGGCCGTCGAGCGGCCGTTTGGGCGCTAATGGGTTAAGTGAGCTCGAGCCGTGTTTTATGACATTGCTCTTCGCACGGTCTCACTCGACTCGATCACTACTCTTCAAGCACATTTTCTTCTTGTGGTCAGGAACATTGTATGTAATATGAGTAAAAATTACTTAAAGTGATAAATGTATCTAGTTATCTAGGTATTCTATACAGGCTCGAAATATCAATCTTTTAATTATTTGAACAAATATCTAAGCCTGATTTCGCAAATTTACGTAATGATAGTAAATTTTCTGCAAGCGCTCCAGAATAATTAACATAGTCTAGTTGGAAAGTTTGTTCATTTTTCAAATTTACATTGATTATTCCAACGAGTCCACTATTTAATATTTATATTCGATCATCAAATCAAACGAGGCTTCTTCTTTATAATTGTTATCAAATAGAGACACTTGTAATGTTCGCCTCGCATTTTTTCAACTCTTTTAATCTCTAATACGAATCTGGACGGTTAATCAAAGTATCTTTAACGTTGAATCCATGTATTTCCTTATCATTTTCATTCATATTACTGTTTAATGGAATACTTGGATGAATAAAAAAAATTCAAAATCAAAGATTCGCTCCGAATAATACGGGATATTTGTTTAGCAAATTAAAAACCCAATCGTAGTGTTGTTCCCTACTCTCATCGTCACCGTCTTGAAATTGAGCCGATTCAAATGAGAGCACGAAACATATGGTAGATGAATTTCCCCTGTGAATGCCGGCAACATAGTTGTTGCGTGCTGGGTATTTGTAGAAACGGCATTAGCACGTCGTGAGAAAGGCGCGATCGGCCGGCTTTGAAAGCTCAGAGCCGTGGGGGCGCAACGAATCAGAAGAATGCGCGAGTAGAGCGAAGGAATACAAGAGCGCATACGTATTGAAGCTCAACGCAATCTAAAAGTCAACGCGGCGCGTCAAAGAACCCCCGTTTACAAAGTGCTGGGCCATAGTTGACGAGGCGAGTTTTATATTGTCGCGTCGCGAGTTAGTCAACGCGAGCTTACGGGCCGCACAATAACGCAAAGAGAGAGAAAAAACACGGTGGCATGGTGGAGGGGCTGCGAGCGAAAAGCATCTTTGTTAGCGAGCCCCGACGCCCCCCGAGCGCTACGCACCACTCCATGAATATTTAAACGTTATCCCGGGACACGAGTCGTTGGCAAATTCGCGAATGGAATCTGAAAGTAAAAAGAGAGCGAGGGTGCAGGTGTGGGGCAACGAGCGGGTTCCACGTCGATAGCTCGTTTTCGAAGCGAGTTCAATGATTATGTATACGTCTGCCCGGGCCGATATACTTCATTCCCCCATATGCAACAAATTGCCTTGGGCAGACCCATCATCTGGCTGGATGATGTATGTGCCGACGTGTCCGCGACTGCCGGGATGTACCAGCTCGCGGCCGAAATATGGATAACCTGGAAATTCCCATCCAAAACGTTCGCCCTTCGTTTTATTCTCGGATACTTTCCGCTCATTGTGACGATCCAGCTTCTGATGAGTACATGCTCATCTTTTCTCACTAGAGCCCAATGGCTAAACTTTTATCCCGAAAAATGTTTAGCCCAAAAAAACACTTGTCGAAAAATCATTGTGTAAAATAAATTTCGATAAATGAAGCTTCGGGTACGGGTACCCGTTGGAAAGATTTTAATCGAAAAAATGTAACTCCAATGTCATGTGAAAATACTATGAATTTATTATCACAGAAATGAATTGAATGCCTTGCATCTTGATCATTCTATCCTTGATAGAATGATTAATATATAGATCGTGTCGACAGAGTGCAATGAAAAAAAAAACATATAGCCGCGAAAGATTCGCGAGTGTCCCTCTCTTGCAATAAAAAAATTGGAATGAAACACAAAAAGTTTCCCGTAAATATTCGATACCATTCGCCAAAATTAGCGAGAGAATCCGTTATTTTGATACTAATAATTGAAGGAGAAAAGTATTTGAAGTACGAACCAATTTATTTAGCGATTATACTTCCAGTAATTCGTTAAAACTGTTTATACTCACAAATTGCTTGGAACTTCAAATATTTGAAGCTGTTAAAAAGTAACCTTTTTCATTATGAGTTGAAACGATGGCTCCGTCCATATTTATGACTTACACTTGTAGAATAAAATTTGTAAGCAAAATATGGATTCTCAAGAATCGCAATTGAATTCCCTTAACTCGCTAACAATCTCGCTAACAATACTTTCATTTATACACCCAAAATAAAAACATTCTTCGTGCATTCAAATGGCTCTAGAAAAAAATAACTAACAACAAAATAAAATATGATAACAATGAAAAATATTATTGAAATCGATTTGCGGGGCTGTCTCGGACTTGAAGTGCCGGAAAATATTCGCAGAAATTCTTATGTCACATTGACTAAAAATATTTTCAAAATATATTCCAAAGTAATAACTTATAGCTAACAGAGCATAATATATGTAAAATACACCTAGAAGTCGAACATGAAAAATGAGGAATACTTATCATTACTTTTGCACCTATAAACAGAATTAGAACAAAGTATGGATATGAATTACCTAATGGAAACTGTGGTTTGTGCAGAAACATTATTTTAGAATTTAGTTACATGAAAACCTTTTGAACTTCAAATAACCTCAACTATACTGAATTTGAATTTACCTATGTTGAGAAACGGTATTTTACAAAAAATTGTCTTTTTTTGTTGTAGATTTTTAGAATTGAGAGTAAAATGAATGATTTTTCACGGGACGGGTGTTATCGGGTTGCCTTGAAGAAGAAAATAAAAACCTATCGAAACATCCGACGGAAAGCACGTATGCTGATAAAAAACGTCGAAGGAAATTGGATGAAATGTCTGACTTGAAAATGAAAACCCATAGAATGATGGTTGCAAACATTGCCAACGGGTGAAAACGGTTTGCTCCAGTTGAATAATTTACCCGATAGTGGATAAGTTTGTACGAATTTTACCTCGCATATACTGTTTTTGTATTATTGAGGTTGAAACTGAAAACTCGAACTTTAACTCGATATAGAATGCTGTTCAGTATAGTGGCTGAATACGTACAGTAGTGAAGTATTTCGCTTGAATCGTCTTATGAGCATGTCACGGGTGCGCGCATCGCATCCCATACAAGAGTCGTTATTGCTTTCTTAAAGAGAAAGCTTTGTAATGGGCCAAAAATCGACCCACCGAATCAGACCTCGGGACCTCGATTTTCGTGATCTACGGGTCGAAAAACATGGAAATCCAAAAGTGTCTGTATGTATGTGTGTGTGTGTGTGTGTGGTGTGTGTGTGTGTGTGTGTGTGTGTGTGTGTGTGTGTGCGTCCCGTTTTTTTTCGTCCACGATAACTCTCGAAGGAATGGTCCGATCGTCCTGAAATTTTGCACACAGGTTAATCGCGGCAAAATCTCGGGCGAGTTCAATTTTCAGCGAAATCCGTTGTTTATTTCCTTAGCAACCGTTGTTAAGGTGTCTATTTTTTCGTTTCTTTCGTCCACGATAACTCCCGAAGGAATGATCCGATCGTCTTGAAATTTTGCACACCGGTTAGTTGTGACAAGATCTAGTCCGAGTTAAATTTTCAGCAAAATCCGTTGGTTATTTCCCTAGCAACCGTTCCTAACGTGTTTTCTCACAAATCCTTATGAGTGCTCATTGGGACAAGCCGGAAAATCAGTTTTAAGTCACACTCGATGGCCAAGGACACTGAATTGTTGTATTTGCTCCATAGCAACGGTTGTTTACCTCCCTAGCAACAGTTACGAAGGTTGGAAATCATTAATTTATGACCCATTTCCATCATTTTCGACGGCAAAGGACACAAAATCTTCCCAATTAGCTCCTTAGCAACCGTTGTTTACCGCCCTAGCAACCGTTGCTAAGGGAAAGAAAAATTCATGTAAGTTTCGTTTCCAGTATTTTCAACGTGCTATAGATAAAATTGGGAAAATTTGGTGTCTTTTGCCGTCGAAAATGATCAAAATAGATTTTGAATTGATCATTTCCAACCTCAGCCACCGAAAATGATCAAAATGAGTCTTCAAGTTTGCTAAATACAGACTTAAGGGCAGGATGGATCGATTTTAACCACCATTAAACCGTATGACAGTCACAAGATGAATTGATCGAAAAATTAAGCAGGTCCAAATGTCTCGCATCGTGTATAACCTAGAACCGTTTGCTTTGTTGCATTTGATCAAATAATAAGAGAGCCCGGGCAGACATCAACAGTCGCGACAAAGTTTGGTCAATTGAAAAAGAACGACACTTTACACAGTCACGAAGATACGAATTGAACTGATTAAATAATATTTTTGTAATTTTTGAAAAATAAATGATAGTATCTACGCTAGTGGAATGGTGAAAATACAGGTTTGGGATGCGTTTGTGGGTGATGTTGAAGCCTCTTTGAGAAAGCATACTGCTAAGGCACTTGGCAGCGGTTTTTTTTCCTCCAAATAATAATCCCCTTCGAAGCCAATAGGCGCGTCCGCTACCAATATGCGCTCGCGATTGGCTATTCTACGCTAAATTTAGAAGTACATGTTAAAATCGACTGCCGATTTTCGGGGACGCAGGTAGTGGAAGAGTCCGGGCCCTATCCCAATGACGAGTGATTAGGATCTGCGCATACAAAAACCGGACAGCCGTTTGTCTCTCGCAATCAATGACAAACGTCTCAACACTCCTAAATAACCGTATGAATCAAAGAATGCTACGAAATATGTGCCACGTGATTACGGCGCGGGCTAATTGGGAGTTCTGTATCGAGAGTTCAAGAGTCTTCTCGAAATACCTGCTTTTTTGTATATATTGTGATTTCCGGTACTGTTAAAATACATTGATTAAGAATCGCTTCAAGTAAAAAAAACAATATTAAGAATGACCAGTATCATCCACTTATACTCAATGATTATATCGACTTAATCTTAGTAGAAAGTGTACGAATACGATATGAGATTGAACACCACCAGTATTACTGTACATGGCCAGTCGCGGCGCTGCTGTAGCCACGCGCATATATATACATTTGAGATGCAAGAGGGCGGGCGCGTTATTGCGGCGGGTATAGTCGCGCGCCGTCAACTCGACAGTCTGACCGTAACTCGACGTAAACTACTGGAAACGCGACGCTCGGCGGCGCACGACCGCACTCGAGACGCGCAAAAGTCGAGGTCGGCCCGGGGAGATATAATTTAAAGCATCGGCCGAAGTAGCGGCGAATCGAGTGGAGCCCGGGTCGTCTCGTTATTTCGCGGCGCCGCGGACCGATACAAGTGTGCACCGGGTGGGGGCAGAGCCAGTAACCACCAGCCACTCGACGCTTCGCCGCCAGGAAGACACGGACCAAGTGTGCGTGTCTGGCGGTCGCGAAGTTGGGGCTACCGCTCGAAGTCGAGTTGGTGTCGCGCCGGTGCGGCGGGGAGGAGGTGGGGGGCAAATTGGAGACTGGCGGGCCCCGCGCACGCACGCGCCACTTTAACCCCGTATAATTGGCATTCGCAAGCCGCTGTGGCGGGCGCTAGGGCTAACGAAGCTCGAGCTAACAGAGTCCGCGCAAGAAAAAACTCGTTAAATTTAAAAGCCGAGCCCCCCGCCCCACTCGAGCATGCATAACAGCATCAGTTGAGCCGTGCAGCCGTGGCCGGCCCGCGGATACGCGAAAACTTCTGGCCGCGCTCGCGCGCGGATTACTTGTTTGCATCGGTGATATGCGCGCATATACCACGCGGCTGATGCAGCAAGCCTTGTTTTCTCGCTTGATTACTTTTTTCCACCCGCTGCCCCACTTCTTCCCACCCAACACGCACCCACACGCGCTTCCAAGCATTTTTACTAGCAGCTGCAACAATTCATATACATATATGAATCGCCGAGTGTACACCGTTTGCGTTTTTCCCTCCGTCGCACCATACTACTACACAAGCGTGCGCATACATACACACACACGAGCAAAGTTTCATTCAATTATGGATGATTATATACGAAATAACGTTGTGGATTCGAGCTCGCGCGTTGTCGCTCTTCCATGAATTTGCTTTCGAGAATTTTAGTTCGATTTTATTATAAACGCATATTTATGGACAATTTCGTAACCGATAAACGCGAGTCAATGAATATCGCATGAAACATGTCGAACGGAAAATCGAATGGACAAAAAAAATTCTCTTTCGCCGTATTCAATAGTATATAAGAGAATTGGGAATTTGGCAAAGCCAAGGCACGGCGAAGGTTTGTCTTAAATATTACCCTTCGCGCTTCTATTGTTCGGCAGTGCCAATTATTTTAAAACTCCTTGCCAAGAATATTATTCTCTCCTCTTTGCAGATCATCAAATGCTCCGTGCACCCTGACACTGACTTTTCCAACTCGACTGCACTTGCAGCGAGACTAAAAAGTGTCGAACAAAAGTTATCACGTATCATCCGATACAGTTTTCAAAGTAATATCCAAGTATCTCGGCATAGTGAAATCATATAGTGTTTCTATTTGATATAATCATAATCAAGTAATATTTCCGATCGGGAATGATTATTGCGGATGTAGAGTGATTGTTGAGTAAAAATGTAACGAGGAAATTCCACGTGAGAATATTTGTACACGTAAGAAAAGCCACTTGCGGGATTTCGCGCATAAAGCGCACGGGTGACTTTCAAGTTTGGCGCGGCATAATATGAGCTGAAGTTGGGAATGCGCGTGTACGCGTATAAGATCTCGCGCGTGCAACAGCTGCGACCAATCAAGAGGGTAAAGACGAAGCCCGCAACACGGCAGCCGCTTCGTAATTATATAGAACAATATATCAAACACTTTGACTCGTAGCCGCAAAATTCCAAACTTCTGTTACTCGATTCGAAAGAGCGAATCTTTGCTCTTTCTGTACTTCCCCAACAAACTTCATCCTCTTTTATTATTCACTACAATGCGGAGAACTATACGTACACAGCATTATGCTCGGATTATTTACTCGCTAACTTTTGCCTGCCGGGCAAAAAGCATTCCTCCATCTTTTCCCGGGGATGCGTATATATATATATATATACACGCACAGGTGCAAACATTGTACAAAGTAATATTTTGATTGGAGTCGCTCTCCGTGACAGATGATATTTTATATGCCATTATGATCGGCTTGGCCTAAGAAGAACATTTCTAAGAATCAATTACAAACGACTGAGAGTATAACTACGCAGTATGAAGGAGAGAGGGGCGGGTTGTCAGTTGGAGATAAGTTGGCAACCTATGAATATCTCCTGATTTAAGCGACCCGCAATGGTGACGCTTATAGCGATTACATTAACATGATACATAATACACATATACTTGTCCTGATCAATGAATATGTCCAGCGCTACTTATGGAGGAAACAAGAATTTTTACATTTTTTGAAAATTCAGCCAACTTGCCCCTCTCTTTCTCACTAACAGTATAGAAAACACAACTAATTCGGTTGAGTAAGACAAAGAAGTGGATTGTAATTGACTCATACGAGAACGTAACGTGTACTTTCGAGGATAATCTCTCGATTAATAATTCACATCATAATTAAGAATAAAGCTACACTTATTATTAAGGGAGAAATTAATTTCTGTAGAAAATGTTTACTCGAATATTTACAACTATGAATTGTATATTATTGCGTCAATTTAAATGTTTGATCGATGTGCACTTTATCTCACATCTAAATTCTGTGTAACGTCAAGTTCCACGTTCATTTTCTGTAATAATGCATCTCATATCTTGTCAACAACGTAATTTTTTTTAGAACCATCGATTTTCAATAACTGATACTAAACGATAGCCACTTCGACACAAATATATCTCTGCAAATCATATTTATAGAGTATATTTTCCCACTACACACCACGATCACAGAGTCACTTTCCCAAAAACCAAATTATACATTTACAATTTGAGTGATAATCTCGATTGTTAATTTGTCCCTGCCGTACGCAGAGACAGAGAAATCCCAATTGACTGCTTATCTCAAAACTATATCATTAAAAATAAAATTTGAATAAAAAATTGTTTTGTTTCTTAATTTATTTTAAAATTTTTCCATAATATCAGTTTTTCACGAATGTCTATTTTGCTCATCAACGGCCTAGAGTAGTACCGTTTCTAATAGCCGATTGCTCGCGGCTATCGTGGCCCGGCCTATGACCATCCATACCGTAACATGAAGGCCAATTTCATACATTTTTTTTCAAGTTATTTCAAATATATATTTTGCACATTCGTGTGGTGAAATCCGCTAATATAGATTTTAGATATCCGAATCTTTCTACGCAATTTTGTTTTTTTTTTTAGGAGAAGCTGTCAAATTTGTTCCGGGAAAGATGATTCGATGGGAAATGAAAATTTTCACGTGCGAGAAATTCGCGACAGGATTTTTGGCTAGTCACCTAAGCTAGTTTCGAATTTCGAGAATATTCCACGACTGCTTCGAGTATATACGTCACGTATAGCCAGAGTCATTTGGCGCGCTGTTACAAGGAAAAATGTCTGAATAAGAAGAAGCCGTGGCGCAAGATGAATGGGACGATTGAAGAGATGATTAATTATACGCATCCCTTGAGAAACACGTGCGGCGAGAGTAAAAGAGGCACAGGGACTCTGGTATAGATATTGAGCAGCTCATGAAAAAACAGACGAGGAAAAAGGTGGGTGGTGAAGGTACACGGCTGTGGGACGATCGGCGCGACAGTGACGTAAGTCAAATAAAAATGTAACAGCTCGGGGGTTGTCGGGAGGAGGAGGAGGAGTAGAAGGATGAGGAGATTGGGACGAGAAGCTGCAAGCGGAGAGCATGAGAAATTGGGGCGGAGGAGCGAGTACAGGTATAAGTAAGTATAAGTAGAAGGCTCTCGCCCAGGGCCGGTACGCCATGGGCCTGACTGGCAGCTCGGTTCATCGGGGAAGCGAGCGGAAATGACGTGGACCGGCCAGCTGTTGTCCCGTCGGGGCGAGCCGAGCCAAGCCGGCCCCGGAGGCCAATACATTCTCCGCCCGGCTCTCGAGCGCGAAATATACTTTGAATATGAAACAGTCAGATGCAGCACTCTCCCGAGCACCAACCTCAACCCACCTACTTTCCCCTGCCTCTCTCTCTATCTCTCTTTCTCGTCTTACGCTGCTCTTGCTCCTTGGATTTTTCAAACTTTCCGCGCAAACTGCCCAGCTTTGCTTGACGAGTCTCAAGCGCAAGCATTGCAAGCTCTAGCGGTCGCCACGTGTTGCGTGCATCATCTGCACCTGTAACACACTTCCCCCGACAAAGCTCAAAATTAATAATCTAATTTCGTTTCGAATCGCGCGCGCGACAATTTTATTATTCTACTCCGGCATTCACGTGTGGGATGAGTCATTCCTCTATTCGATTCTCGGGGATAATTAATAGCCAACTTTGGTTTGTTATCATCTGGAGGACAGTGTTCAAAGGGAATTAAGCGTGACTGCATTCGCGAGGGCACTCATCTCCAGCGAAAACCTAAGAATGTGGAAGTAATATTTGAAATATATATAGCCGAAACTCGAGATCTCCGACTAACTATGCGGATTCTTGACCTCGTTCACATGAGAAGTATGATGCGGGACAATCTAAATGAAAGGGGCGAAATCGGTCAAGCTGTTTTCTACATCCGAGTGAGCACAATTTTATCGGTGACAATATTCATCTTTATCAGTACTCCGGATACCGCGTTTGGGTATGTATATCAATGTTGAAAAATCTTCAGTCGGCACAAGGACCACAGCGTGCAATCTAAGGAACGTATATATACATGATTTTTTGTTAATGCGGGTAAAACAACACTCCAGCGTATCTCGTACATCTTTATTCAATTATAACACTCGGCTCGATACTTTATATAATACGTACTTCTACAGCGCAATTCACGTCCCAGTAAGCAGGAGATGCTGCTGTTTAAATTCATGCATGAGTGGATACTGTTATTAACCACCCCCTTCCCCCTGCCCCAATACTCAAATAATGTCAGGGCGACCCAAAAGAAAAATAATTTTCCCTATCGTAATAAATGTATCTAGATAATGTGTTTTAGTTCACATAATCAAGATTTCAATATTTCTACTTTGCATTGAATAAAAAAAAATCTTACTAATTTCCTATGTAGTAGGAAAAATAGGATAGCGATTTTATTTTGGTGAATCGTATAATATGGGATTTGTTATAAAATTGGTATTATTTACTTCACGAATAAATAGAAGATGAATTGCATACAAATATAGTTGGTATGCACCAATCAAGTCACCTATATGATAAGTGGCAAGATTTCTATCACACACTCTATATCGAATGCCGATATTTTTGATGTATTGAACTTGATATGCGAGTATCCAAAGTGCGGGGTAATTGAGATATTTCTATCTTTTATCTAGAGTAAAATCAAATTTAAAGAGTTCAATTGTATGTTCGCACACACAGTTGCGATGGAAAGTAGTGCTGATAGCTAGAAAATTATTTTTGTTTCACTTATTACTTATACTTGTGAGATATGGTTCATGGATACCCTAATAGCTTATATCTACAACTGTGAAGTCTAATGTTTTGTTTTTCAAAAGATGTCCTGTCAAACTAGCTGGATCTTAACCATGAATAGAATATTTATATCTACGGTTCTTTGTATATGCTGATATACTATCTATGCACAAAATTGATGACAACTAACAGAATATCTCCAGAAAATTAAAAAGTTAGAATAAAGGCTCGAAATATAAGCTGTTAAAGCACTCGATAACAATCTAACAAAATATCATCTTTACTTGATTTTACGAAAAAAATTGTTTAATTCCCAATTACACAGTAATTTTGAGAATTAAATATTGTTTAGTTTGCGATATTTTTTTTACCAATTCAGCATATAGTAGAATTTCCAAAATTTTCCACTTTTCCAAAATTTCTTTTTCTTTTTCTTCTTTCCAAAATTTCCTCTTTTTTTCAGTGCACGTTTTGCTATTTTGAACTGTCGAGAATCCCTTATTGAATATACTTGCACCAATTTCATTGAAACAGCTGTTTAAAACCAGTGAATTTTTCTCACGGTTGAGAGCACGCATAAGACATTGCCCCTCATGAAAGTATAGTAGATATTATAGTAGAATGAAAAAATCACAACCGAAAGAAAAAAATGTACCAACAGTTTGTGCCAGTCTTTTTTAGAAACAAATAGACACTGCTCGTGTAATTGACGGCCCAGCCGACTCGTTTGAACGAAATAGCTCGAGCAAGTGTCACTGCAAAAGAATCGTCATTGCGCCAGTCGTACACAGCGCGTCGTCGGGTATAGCTGATTGGAAGGTGAATCTTGCCAAGTGTATCGGTGACGCACTGCTGCGGCGACGACGGCCGATCGAGTGGCGCAATTCGTAGATAGGGTACATATATATATATATATATACGTAGTGTGTGCGCAGGAGAGAGAGGATGAAGGACTGCCGGCCGATGCACTGATTACGCCCAGCCGCTTAATTGATTCCCGACCAATTTGGAAGCCCCCCTGGGCAAAGGGGGGCAACGCCCGGCCATTCCCCATCTCTGCCTCCGTTTTTACCCGCGCGCGCAGACAGCGAGTGCAGCGCCCAATAAACTTACTGCACGCCAAGTAGCTCGCGCGACCCTCCACCTCCTCGATATACAGCGACGGATTTCACGTGCGGCCCCAACTATCTGCCGTGGCCCTCTTCTTCCCCCCCCCCCCACTTCGACCACGCCCACCCCCCAGGTTTTTTTCCCTTGATTTTCCCCGAGCCAAGTTCGACGCCGGCCAACGCCCCGGGGGCATACACTCTTCGTCTTGAGCTTTTGCGGCCGGCAAAGTCTTGCGCTTTTAAATTCAATTTGTTGTTGCGTCCTTTTTTCTCTCTCTCTCTTTTCTCCCCTCCCAGACTCGGCTTCGAGACGAGTTTTCGAAAGGAAATTTCATTAGTCATTATGCCTCGACGCCGAGTTGAAGGCTGAACTTTGAATTTTTCAATATCTTGCAGACTCGCGCGGTTAAGAGAAATAGTTAAAATACTATTCGGACCTCGTCGGGGGCGAGGATTATCCGTGTTCTCGAGTCACTCGAACTCGCAATAATACGCGTTACAATCGGCGAAGCTTCGCTTCAAGTGTTAAAGGAAAAAACAATATTCGCGTTGAACATACGAGTGCGCGAGTCTCGCGTGGCTCGACTTTTACTACGTGACAAGAATTGAAAATAAAATTACATTGAGATAATTACAGACTGTATGTAACTCTTATATATTGCAGCATCTTCGGTATAATCGTTGATACTTCCGGTCGTCAGCGTCCTTTTTTATTTTTCCTGCAGCCATTTAGGGAAATTGCTCGCGGATATTTCCACGAAAACACGATGATTAGTCGACCAAACAGATGGTAATTGAATCGGATGATATTTTAGTAGGACCGAGTGGGGCGAATATTCGTCTTGGGGAACGCTGGGGCATAGATGAACCCATCTAAATCTAATTGATGCAGACGGATTACACGGGGGGATGCTTTGGGTGTGCGAATCGAATCAGGGATGGGTAATTTTGATCGGCGAAACAACGAGAAATCAAGGGAAAATTGGAGGTGAATGGGGAAAAAAAACGAGAGCGCCGCGGGCGAACGAGCCTCTGGCGATCGGGCGCGCCGGTGGAATCGCAATAAAAACCTCGCTCCGCGCCGGCCCTCTGTTTTCGGCCGCGCTGCTGCAGCCCGTCGCCGCCGTCGCGTCATTTTCGATTAATCGACTTTGAAGCATCCTCTTAAAATCACAGCCGCGCGCGCGGCAGGGGAGCTTTTTTTCTGGTCGGGGGAATGAAAAAAAAAAGCGGATTCGCCAATTCCCCGTCGGCCCCAGCAATGAAAACACTAACACGCGCGTACGCGCACGTATGAAACGGTGTGTGCCGCCGGTGGTATGCGCGCAGGTGTAAGCTCCCCCGTCGATTTGGTTGTTTTTGCGAACCCTCCCCACCCCCACCCTCCTCGTCCGTTCGCGAGCGATTACACGCTCGGCGACGCGGCTGATGGCCCCACCCAAGCCCCGATCGTTTGGAGAGCTACCGCCGCCGCCGATGCGGCTAAACACTATTATTGAATCCGCGACGGGCCGAGATTGTACGCGCAAGCTCGATTTGCAGTGGCTCGGGGATTTATATATACTGCTAATGTTTGCGTTATAACGTGGGCATTGAGTGACGCCGATGACGTGCGTCGGGCGATTATATACACGACTCTGTAAACGTTTGTCTCTCGTATTTAAAATTGACCTCTCGAGTATTATCCGATTGGTAATTCGAAAACATGTCACGAATGGCTCATTTTCAAATTGGTATATTTTCCAGCATGTATCCAATTCATTATGTCCATTCTATCGGTATTTGATGGACAGTGAGCTTCAAACAGGCTTAATCAGCTTTTAACATTAATAAAATAAGTGCGCCTCACATATACACTGATGCAGTTTACAGATAGTTTAGTTGTAGATACTATTGCATATATGCTTACTATAGCGTATTATTCCATCTCATTAGATGGACTATTACATGGAAAACGCCAAATTATCTTTCATCTCCTGGAGAGCCACTGACGGATATAATGGTATACATACCAGGAAAATATCCGATTCAACATAGTTTTACATTTCAAGGGAAAATTTCAAGGAAAATTAGTAATCGTTTCGGAGAGTAGATGAACTTCACTAGCACTCGCGAGCTGAATAGCAGTTGGATTTTCGTGCGCTCGTCCACGCCGATGAGCGCACGAAAAGAAGTTCGCCAAAGCTGTTCAAATGTCAATTTGACGTACACGTGGTACAAGAGTGTTGGGAGCCGCATGATTAGACGTGGCAGCACGTGAGGGACGACAGCGCGCCCCCACTAACGTGTTCCCCGTGTAAATCACGGAACAAGACGGGCCGTTCGATATTACAATCATTTGCGCATGAAAATTCAGAGTATAGAATCTGTTTGCATAATGCGCACTCGTATGTGCGCGCTGCAGGGGGGAACGGGGGTTCGCGGCCGGTATACTTTTATGCAGTTTGTATAATTCATAATGCATGGGACGTGGCTCGCACTCCATATCCCCGAGCCAAGCTGCAGCCAGCGATTTTCTTCCCGAGGTAATCTCGATGATTACCCATCGCCCGTGTTTGGATCTGTTTATCATAAGTCGAAGTATCGGTTTCCAGTTACGCAAATTTTGCCTCGCGCGATGAAAAATTGCTTTGACAAATAGCGCAAGTTAATCCGTGCGCGCCCTCGAGAAATTATACCACGTAGCACACGTACGTACATGTGAATGAAAACTCGTTCGAGATGATCCGGCGAGCAATTCGGCGAACGAATTCGAAGGGAAGATAAAAAGCCACTTGATAGACACCGGAGATAACGCGAGCAACGTCGCGCCTGTCGCCCGACGGTCCCGCGGGGATAGCGCACAGTGCACGTGTAAGAATAATCAAAAGTTGACGAAGCCGTCGGAGATCGGAGTGTATCGATCGCGATCTCGATTGAATAAATTAAGTATATACGTAAGAGCGCGCAATGTAAAACGACGAAGTAACGAGTAGTTGGACCACGGGGACGAATCGCCTCGATCGCGCAAAGTTGGCCGGCGCGCGCGTTTCACGCGTAAACGTGGATGGTATAGAGGGCCGCCTCTCGCGGGATAAAGTTATATTCATGTATACATAGCGATCGGCATCCCGGGGTTTAGGGGGGGGGGGGGGAGGATCCCGTTACTTAGCCGCGTTGCCGGCTCGCAGATATGAGCTGGCGCTTATAACAAAGGGTCGTGGAGGACGGAGGCCGGGGGGGAGGAAGGGAGGAAGATGCGCGAGGCGAATTGCAATGATGCGAAGTAAATCAAGAGTGTATGGCAAGTCGCGTGGGAGTTAGATGTATATACAACTCTATGCCGGGGAGATACGGCTTAGCTGGGTCGCGGGGGGTGGATGAAGCTCGCGAGTGTGTATATATATATACATGCAGGAGAGGTGGAGACAAAGTTGCGCGTGCAGATAGAAAAGGAGCCGGAAGCGCGCGTACAAGCTGTTCTAATGAGATAAGTTGCGGCTGCTCGGCGTACTTTACTTTTAATATCCCGCAGGCCGCGGATCGCCTCCCACTCCCCGCCGCGCCACCGCCCCATCCCAAAGGGCGGCCGGGCCGACCCCTAAACGAGCCAACTTACGCGCGTTCGACGTTTCTTCCTGATATTTTATCCGCGCCCCGCGCGCTCTCGCGGCCCCATTTGCCAGATCGATTTTTCTCCCGGCCTCCCCCTCCCCCCCCCCGCGCGACTCTTGCCGCAATCCCGGCCCCCGCCACACTGTATTTGCGCGCGATATGCCACGAGAGAAAGAGAGAGAGAGAGAGAGAGAGAGAGAGAGAGAGAGAGAGAGAGAGAGACGGAATACTGATGGCTCACCTCGTTACTCTTACAATTTATTATCGTCCGCCGGGCTTCAAAGCACGGCTCGCTTTGCCAGCCGATCGAGTCTTGGCGCTGCCGTTTTATTTTCAATTATATATACGCGTACAATTTTCGTGCACCACCCAGTGTCGAATTCGTCTTGAAAGCTCTCGCACACTCGGGGAACTTGAAGTTGATGATTGGAGGTGCGCATCGCCTGAAACCTGAAAGACTAAACTTATCTTGGATATGCGATCGACTTAATCCCACTTATCAATGGTAACTTCACTTCTAACTGATTGAATTTTACCGGTAGTTTCTTCATTTTTGCTGTTCCGCGCGGTAATAATTCTCGCAACCGCCTTCTTAACTGATGCAAAACGTATCGGCCGATCCGACAAACAACAGCTGTACTTAGCTCAACATGATTTATCGCTCATGTTCGTAGTGGTTATTCCGTATTGATCCTTCACTGCGAACCGCAACTTGAACTTCTCTCAGTGCATTCGTGCGTCTTTAGCAAATTTTCCTCAATTTTACTTGAATTAATTCGCAACATGTATACTCGAATCCAAGAATCATTTTTACAGTGAGTGCGGGTGCGGGAGTGATGCGGAAACTCGGAAAAATGAATATTTCACAATAGAGAGAAAGAAATCATTTTGCAAACTTTGAGGTAGATGACACGAGTTCCACCCGTCCCATGGTCAACAGAACGCGTGAAAGCGTACGAGAAGATTAATGTGCCTAAATGCGAAACACGCATTTTGAAGTCTAATCATTGCCGTGTTCTTTATTTTTTCCGGTGACGTTATGAATTATGTTCTCGAGGTGAAATATATTTACAGGATACAATGAATATCGGCGCCAAAAGGGTAATGGAGGACGGGGCCGGGGGGAGAAGATAAAAAAGATATTTCGCATTCGGCGTATATTTCAAGTGGCACGGAGGAAATGTGAAAAATTGTAGCTCGACCGCAGGTCGCGCAGTTCGAGCGGCAGGAATTTGAACGCGAGCGCGGCGGGGGGCGTATAAAGCTTAAAACAAATTGGCGACGGCTGAATAGTAGCGGCAGCCGCATCGATTGTCGCGAATTGAAAAACAATTAATAAATTGGAATTTGCATGGCGACCGCCGCGCGTCCGGCGCATCGCTCCATTGAAAGGCCCGATACTTCCGCTTCAATTTCACTTTTGATGAAATTTCGCGCTGCACCGCTCGCGCGCGCCCGCCACGCCGGGAAGTGGGCGCGCCGCGGCGCGTATATACGTTCGCGCGCCCAAATCGAAAATTCTCCTAATGCTTCTATATTGAGTTTAAATCGAGTGGCGCAAGTTATCGAATGCTAACCGTATTAAAATGGCAGCGTCACACATTGCCATTTTCGTACACTCGAGCATTCCGGAATAAACGGGTTACACGACTAGAATGCAATCTTCGTGAAATGTCTGTATCTTTTTGAAATTTCATTTGGAAATTTGTTCTTTCGGGAACATGGTGACATTTCAATTATTCATTTGATTATACTGTTTATTGCAATGTTGACCGATATTTTTGAGAAGTCTAGCTTTGAATTCCCGGACGTTTCTTCAAGAAAGCATGCGCTAAATTCTTACATCTTTATCCCTTATATAATTCTTATATAAAAAGTGATAAAAAGTGATAGGGTCTAAATTGAAACCAGTTAACTTGTGATTTGATTGGTGTAGACCTAACCTCGAGACGAGCCGAGTAAGATATAGATATAGATATGATAGTGAATGCTGGCAAGCGAAAAACAAAACGATAAATTTTGAGGTTGAAGCAATCAAATCTTCTTACCAGATGTTGAATAAAATCTGAATATAAGTTTGAAAATTGCGAATGTAGCTCGTACTTCAAAATGATAATTGTATGAGAAATCGCTATTATGCATAATAGTATGTTTTCAAATACGATTTCTCAACACTTTTTTCCCTTTTCATGTGGATTTGTAACGCTAATGTGTATCGATAAATAATCCTTCTTCGATTGCTCGGAGATTAAATCACGCGCGTTTCACCATTGTACACACGTTCCACGTCCAATTTTGCAACAGGATCATCATTATTTCTGTCGAGATAATACATCATGACACGAATAATGATGATCCTTTTGATGATGACAGTGTACTTTTCCTCCATTTGAATGATTCAAAATGTGATTCATTCACAAATACTCATACCCAAAACAGTATTTTTTTTGTTTTACTTTAAACTATTCTTCGTCTCCACCGGGAGAAAATTGCCATTGTCTACAAGCGCTAGGGAGAGATGTTGTCACTTTTCGCTTACTGTGACGAAAAACCTGCCAATTGATAGGGAAAAAATTGTCTAAAAGGTCTAGGCAATCAATACCTCGACTTGTACCATGAACAGTTCAATAAAGTAGGCTTGCTGAACATGGCGAAATGCTCGGTGGGAGAGCGTTACATCTGTCGGGTGGATGCTTTTTCGCGCTCGTTTCTCCGCAGGCAGTAAGTTGTCTGTGCAGTGCGCCGCCCTTCAGCCTTCCACTCACTATACCTCTCGCCGGCGGCTGTCTTCATCTAACTCAATTGGGTTTACGAATTCGTCAGCTGCTAACGCGAGCAGACGCAGCTGGATAATTCGATTACTCCGACACCCATCGTCGCCCCGCGCACAAGCTTCTCTCTCTCTTTCTCTTTTCTCCTTTCTCCTGAGGGTCTTGTATATTACATTTTTCCAAGTGGCTGTGTTTTTTTCTTCAAATGCTCACCAGTTCACGGCCGTATAAGCTCCCATGCCGTCTTGTACACAAGAGAAGGCAAAGATACAATTCCATAAATGCTCTGACAAGTGAGCGCAGATTACAGCTACATGTATATACAAAATACGCTTGTCTCCATCTTGGTCAAAATGTAATATTTATGTTACGAACATTTTAAATTTAGATACTGATTATAAATGTATCACTCGTCGCTGCTGCTGTGATTGCTCCTTGCGAAGGTATATTTTTGTGATTAAGTATATAAAAATAAGTGATTGGTAACTATAAATTGGTATTGGCTTAGAATCTCTTTCTTATATTCTAGGGAGTCTCGCCGCATTCCAGAATTTTCCACATTTTTTTCAGTTTCCAGTGGGCCTAAGTAGCGATACTAGTCATTTATCAAACTTTACAGGCATTTTCGACCTCATTAAATCAAATCCGGGTTGAAAAAAAGAATTGGCATTTTTTTTTTTCTAGAAATCGACTGGATTACTAGAAGAGTATTCTAAGGTCATTCGGACACTTTGAGATGTTCGAAATCCTGTTTTAAACTTCGAAATTAATAAAACAGGGCTTTCCAGAAATTTCGCATTCGGAATATAATCTTGCAGGTAAACGGACTAAATCAATTTCATCGTCTGCTTTTGATAAATAATATTATAAAAAAGAAACTGTGGCCAAATCGGTGCGATAGTAGTCGAAAAATAACTATTAATCTGGTGGAGCTCCCCTAGAATGTAAATATTAATTTCTGCAGCCAAATCAAATTTTCCAAATTTTTAATTTTACAGAAAGGCACTATCAAGTTTATCATGTTTTTGCTTTTTTACGCGTTTACACCTTCGAATTCAAATAAGATAACAGGATTAAAAATGATTTTTAGATTCAGATCTGTTTTTATTTGTGAGCATGCGTATAAAAAAACGGAGCGATTCCAGAAAGTTCCAAATTAACGAGATGTATTTAATTGTTTACTACTAAATTTCATTACATCAAAAGAGGCATGAATGGGCACCGCAATGACGACCGTCTCGACAGTTGACATGTGACCGCGACTGATCTTAGCTGGCTGCATTTCCCATAAATGTATCTACATTCGTTTGCACGTACGGATCGGAATTTTTCCTCATGTGATAAAAATGGAAAAGTCTCAATGAAAAGCTTAATTTTACAGTATTATTGGCTACACAGTATTCAAAAGCTACAACTCGATACAACCATTGATACGCAAAGTTGACAGTTCACGATTACCACCAATGCAGTAAAGTTATTCTGATTTATTCACGTTGAAATTACTATTGAAAAGCTTGCAAATCCGACCAACCATTCGTTCGTTTGTTCGTTCGTTCGTTGATTTGTTATATATACATATATATCACGAACATTTTCTTTGGTTGAAAAAAGTACCCGTTGCATTTATAAACCACCAAACGATAAATCTGAAACTAAATGAAATAATTTGCTCATGTGCCAGCTGTATCACACTAGTTTTCTGCAGTCACAGCCTATACGGGGTGCATACGGGCTTAGAATCCAATACTTTCTAAATTTATTCTTGGGTAGCTGGTAATATCAGACTATTTACCATTCTGGAAATTCTTCTCATGAAACGGAGCCTGCTAGAGTTACTTTAAATTATATTTATTAAAAGTATTGTATTAAATCAAACAATGAAACACAAATCTAGAATCCAAAATATTTTATTGATGCCTAGCCTTACAATAGTCTAAAAAGGTACTCTACTAATATGTGATATCTATTTCAGATAATTACTTCAACATATAGATAATTTTAAAAAATCCTTCCGTATAACATCGGATAATTTATAATGTATGAACTTGGCTGATTTTTAATGTTTTTATTGATTTTTGTTTCGCACCATTATCAGCTCCTGATAGAGAGGAGCCTTGAATGAAAAAACAAATAAAAATATTCTCACCGGTTTTATTTCTAAGATTTACATGCGATTTATACTTGAGAAATGCTTTTCCGAGATGATCTATTTGTCAATAATAAAAGAATATGTTTCGTACAGAAGGAAATATATGATATTATTTAATGATTTGAAGAAATATCACGATGAACTATATAGATCTACTGTTTCTTACTCAAGTTCTCCCAATCAGTTGGATTTAGACATCGTAAGATTTTATCTGTTATGAGTTTATTCTTTTTCATAATTTCCAACGACTTCTTGCAAGTTTCATATCGCATATTTAACTTTAAAATCTTCTGTAATATCCAGATAATCAAGTAAGCATAAATTGGAAATTTTTCACTGAAATCGTTAAATTTTATAATTCGTTGAAAATTAATATTTGAGGTGAAATGAAAACGTAAAAATTTATTCTCGTCCGAGAAAAGGTCATACAATGTGTGATGATTACTGATTCGAACAGTCTTCATCTTTGTCAACTCTTCGAGACACTCTTGTCGAAACTTTCTGGCGCTGAAACCATATTCAACCGACAAAACTCTTTTTATTTTTTCAAACCTTTTGTCGGTACGGTGAGAATGAAAAAATGCCTTGAAAAAGTGTGATTCTTCCGAAAAAAGGAGCGTTTCCAATAAGGTTCCACTTTCAATCTGCCTCATCACTTCAAAGATAGTTTTAAGATGTTTGGAACTTCGTAAACTATTTTCGGAACGACCAAATACATTTAAATAGGACTCGTACAATTCTATTACATCTGCTAGACGTATCTGTGCTCCATAATTTAGCAGCACTCGGACGGTATCACTTAATCTATTACGTACTGCATAATATAAAGGTGTACGTGAATATGGAGATTGATTGTTATCAACGTCTGCCCCATATCGCAACAGTAAACTAACAATATTTGCTGCAGCTTTATCCTGCTCTACTGAACAGCTGACTGCCATGTGCAAAGGTGATCCCAATGAATACAGTCTTGATCTCGAGTCCTGGTCAACATCTCCTTCATATGTTCTATTTAAATGATGCACTTGACCCACCTGTGAGGAACTCAAATTTGGGTTTGCTCCATTTTTCAAAAGAATCTTAATGACATCTGTTGCACCAGAACGTATTGCCGTGTGCAAGGGTGTCATTGAAACCTCAACCGTTGCATCTACGCTTGCACCATTTTGCAAGAGGAGTTTCACCGTGTTTACCAAATTTTCTTCTGCTGCAAAATGTAGATTCCCCGTCAACAGGGAGTTCGATCTATCTGATCTATATAGTGTATTGGTTCTAACACGATTTACTGGATCATTCTGCACGGCTGTTTGTTTCCTTGCTTTACGCTGCCTTTTTGTACTTTCACGTAAGTCCATATTGAGCAATTGAATCGCAACCACTGAAAAAGTGAATTTTAAAATTATATCATAATGTTTTAATAACATCCTAAGATCAGTTCGTTATAATGTAGGTATACCCAATATATGTGCGAACCTTTAATTTGGATTTATTTATATGTATATGCTATATGCTTTCGTTATTTTTGTCAAGTGTACCCAATATGCGCCACCCCCAAATAATTCATTACTCATTTTGAAGGTGTTTTATAGACTTTATTTAGCTTATACTATCTAATCAGATTCCTACCAAAGAACTCCAAAAATGGTTCGGATGAACAAAAGTATCCTCTGAGTAGTGCATATTGGCCACACTAATTCCATTTTGAATACGACTTAGCTTTTTGACTTAGATTCTCCCAGCCGTTGGAAAAGTCTTATAAGTCGAATATATTTGACGCGCTGTAATGATCTTTCTTGCTTGAGTGGCGCATTTCGGGTACACGTGCCTTTGTTGCTAATTTTAGTGTATATCGAGGAGGAGGGAAAGCAAATATGGAATAGCGAGTATAGCGGCTCTAAATTTATCGAGGACTGTGGGGAGGAACAGCTGATGGTGCCGAACGCAGCTCTAGCCAATCCATATGCGCCGAGTACTAATGCATCCGAACGTCATTTTGGACGTGTCACTCACTATACGGCTCGGTACAGCTCGCGTCTGCACTCCCCCCCCCCGGCCCGTACTGTATATGCATTAAATCGCTATGCATACTTTCTACAGCATATAGAGAATTTTGGGCTGGCGGCGCGACGTCGAGAAAAATCGGGCCGATGCGGCCGCATTGCATGACAAAATGTCACGAGCCTCGAGCCGTTACGGGCCATCGGCTTCGGGCTCAGTTCGCTCGCTGACAATTCGACTTCAACTTGCAGCAAGAGTGAAATTTTCCTTGATGCGTGCCTCCGGCGAATCGAAAACTTGAGTGAAATCATTATGCGTACGGCGATGTCGCTACTGCAATACACAGGATCGACCAATAAAACCTCGTTTCCTTCCTCTCTTGAACTCCTGTCGAAAGTGATTCATACGCTTCGTTAGCATTCTCGTTTCATCTAACTCAGATGAGATTATTTGTTAGATAGAAAAATATCGTTTAGCGGATATAACTCGATGAATCCTGCATCAGCGGAACGATGGTCTACGAAGAAATACATGTCCTTAAGCCAGGATAAATGAACTTAATATTATATCCTTCCAACAAAAAAAATGTACTTCAGTTGATTATAAACCACGCGATACACATTCTCACGTATTTAAGGGGGGATATACAGTTCCAAAAATTACAGTTACAAAAATTATTGTAATATTTTATTATTAAATATGGAAAAATGTGAGAAAATGGCAGGAAAAAAATTGAAAAAAATTGAGTTTTTCGAAAAAGATACGCCAAAAGTGCAAATTTTTTTTTTAATTTTTTTTCGATAATTCATCTACTAACTGTGAATGTAATTAACGTAAATTTTTTTGATTTTTTTATTTCTGATCAAAATTGCGACCAGGAGAGCCGGCACAAGCAAAATAGAGGTACTTTTTCAACGCTATCTAACGGCCGCCATTTTGTTAGAAAAAAATTTAAAAAAAATATTTTTGTATACTACATGGATCAACTTATAACTGTCAAAAATTTTCGATAGATTTGATTAAAAACTACCCTTGAAAAACGATTTTCAAAAATGAGTTTTTTTTCTTGTTCGAACTGTATATCCCCCCTTAAATATATTATACACGCAAAAAAAATCACAATTATCATGCACGAGTATTTCAAGAAATCGAAAAGTTAGCATGCGCAGCTGCATATGTCGTTTATATGATTCTTTAGAAACCATCTCACGAAGTTCCACTGTGGTTTGACCCCCGAAGGTGAAACTTTCTCCTGATACTTAAGATTGGATGGAAAGTTTTTCCACCAGTATAAGAAGAAAATCACAAAGGATATAGTACATACCCTCTTCGAATTCCTTACAGTGATCAACATTTCACTGATCGCTTTGCAGTGAATAATCTCTGTAAGCATCAGCAAAAATTCTCGGGTGCAGGATTGCAATAGGAATAAGTGCAGAGCAGAATAGGTGTGTACGCGAAAAGCTTTATATAAATTCATGACATGTGATACATTCATGTGATACATTCACTCGATATTTAACTGATGCTTAAAGTAAATATTCTTTATGCAGTGAAATATCGGGCACTATATCAGTGAATTTTCACTGCTTATATCGACGGATTTTAAGAAGAAAGTGAAATGTGCTTTTTACGTGGGACCGTCGATACGTAAGAAACTTAGGGAGTATGTTATAAGATCTTTATAAATCTATTGGTCATTAAAATATATAATATAGAAGTACGTCAAAATTTGAGACGAGTTTGCAAGATGTAAAATAAGCGAGACTGAGCATAGGGTAAATCGTTCAATTGACTATGTCGCTTGTAAACGCGCAAGCAAGTGAACAAGCGCGAGAGCGCAGTGTGGTATATATATCTGGCCTCTCGGGAGAACGATATAAACGGTTCTGTTAACGATTGCGCAAACAGATGTTGTGATGGGCCCCCGCACGCGTTTGTTGTCCAACTGTTCACTCCTACGCCCCTGCACAAGTAATCAACGCATGTCACAGCTCGGAATCAATAATATTTCGACGATTTCACTAGTTTGGTGCACTGAAGCTCTTATCGGGACAATATAGTCTTCGCGCTAACAAACGATGAATTCAACCTAGATGTACCCTTATACGTTGATGGATTGATTTTTGGCTAACATCTGTATTCCTTCTTCAGCTTTTGCCAATTTAAAAATATATTTTGACTGTAAACAAGCGTATTTGCTACCGTTTTTGTAGGCTTTCTAAATACTGATTTGCCAGACAAGCTGATCCAACAATCCACCATTTGCCTATAGGTGATCCACTATAAAAATAATTTAACGATAATAATTGGAATTTTGTATAGAACTGTCGTTTTGAATTCGTATAGAACTGTCTTCGTTGTGTCTGCTTCACTTGAGTTGTAGGTTAGGCTGATTGAATGCGTGAAAAGGAACTAATATTCTGCATAAAGATTAAGAATGATTAGTTGATATTATGCAGTACCATATTGCTCTTGATTTGCCGATAAAGCCACTCAAATTCAATTTTGAATGCATGTTTTGAACCGCATTGAGGGCTAAGTTAATCAGATGTAAGCAATGTCAGACACGTGGTCACTAACAAATTTACCGTAGAAACCTTAAAAATTATCGTGCGCCGATAATATTTCTGCGACACCTGGAAATAGTCGGATTATGTCAATCGGATATGCGTTTACCTATAGAACGGTAATTTTTATAGGGATCGCCCTAATTATTGACGTAAAGGTCTCTCAGTGTACGATCGCCTCCGATTCGTGATCCACTCACCTCTCTCCACAACTTCCATTTAACCCATTAACCCATTAACGCCCAAACGGCCGCTCGACGGCCGTTTTTTTGAGCGATAGATTTCATATGGTTATAATGGTTCAAAAAATTTGGGAAGACCATTCTCTTGTGCAAAATTTTGTCAGCTTTCCAGTTCCGTTACTTTTATCTCGATCAAACAAACGCCCTCATTGTTATAAACAATTGATTAAAAAAAAACACAAAATTTCGAGTCAAAATTTTTTTTTGTGTCAACCGTAAAACATGGAAACCGGTCGCAACGAACCCCGGGAAGTGAATTTCGAGCGTCCATGGACCCTAAACTAAAAGTTGGCATAGTTCTAATTGTTCAAATTTATTGTTGGAAGACCCAAAATGGCGGCCGACCGAAAAAATTGTAGCTTCAACTTGGCAATTGTTTTTCTCGAAAACTATGGGTCAAATCAAAAAATTCTTAAGAACAAAAAAGTCTTAGAATCACCTGAAAAACACTCTTGAATTTTTAAGAATTTTTTGATGAAATTTTTCAAAATTTTCATTTTTCAAATTCTCAAAAACCGTTGCCAAGTGCCTTAGCAGTATGCTTTCTCAAAGAGGCTTCAACATCACCCACAAACGCGTCCCAAACCTGTATTTTCACCTTTCCACTAGCGTAGATACTATCATCTATTTTTCAAAAATTACAAAAAAATTATTTAATCAATTCAATTCGTATCTTTGTGACTGTGTAAAGTGTCGTTCTTTTTCAATTGACCAAACTATGTTGCGAGTGTTGATGTCTGACCGGGCTCTCTTATTATTTGATCAAATGCAACAAAGCAAACTGTTCTAGGTTCTACACGATGCGAGACATTTGGACCTGCATAATTTTTCGATCAGTTCATCTTGTGACTATCATACGGTTAAATGGCGGTCAAAATCGATCCGCACTGCCCTCAAGTCCGTATTTAGCACACTTGAAGACTCATTTTGATCATTTTCGACGGCAAAAGACACAAAATTTTCCCAACCTTCTCTATAGTACGTTGAAAATACTGGAAACGAAACTTACATCAATTTTTTTCCCCCTTAGCAACGGTTGCTAGGGCGGTGAACAACGGTTGCTAAGGAGCTAATTGGGAAGATTTTGTATCCTTTGCCGTCGAAAATGATGGGAATGGATCATAAATTAATGATTTCCAACCTTCGTAACTGTTGCTAGGGAGGTAAACAACCGTTGCTATGGAGCAAATACAACAATTCAGTGTCCTTGGCCATCGAGTGTGACTTAAAACTGATTTTCCGGCTTGCCCCAATGAGCACTCATAAGGATTTGTGAGAAAACACGTTAGGAACGGTTGCTAGGGAAATAACCAACGGATTTTGCTGAAAATTCAACTCGGACTAGATCTTGCCGCGATTAACCTGTGTGCAAATTTCCAAGACGATCGGATCATTCCTTCGGGAGTTATCGTGGACGAAAGAAACGAAAAAATAGACACCTTAACAACGGTTGCTAAGGAAATAAACAACGGATTTCGCTGAAAATTGAACTCGCCCGAGATTTTGCAGCGATTAACCTGTGTGCGAAATTTCAAGACGATCGGACCATTCCTTCGAGAGTTATCGTGGACGAAAAAAAACGGGACGCACACACACACACACACACACACACACACACACACACACACACACACATACATACATACAGACACTTTTGAATTTCCATGTTTTTCGACCCGTAGATCACGAAAATCGAGGTCCCGAGGTCTGATTCGTTGGGTCGATTTTTGCCCCATTACAAAGCTTTCTCTTTGAGAAAGCAAAAAAACGCAAATTGCTTAAAAACTCCTGAAAAAATTTGGGAATGTTCTTTGAGTAATTTTAGAACTTTTTTGTTCTTATAAATTTTTCGATTCGCCGGCTAAGAAACGCACAGAAAAATTTCTGAAAAATAATTTCATTATTTTTTTTCTCAAAAACTATAGATCAAATCAAAAAAATTATAAGAACATAAAGTCGTAAATTTACTCAAAGAACATTCCCAAATTTTTTCAGGAGTTTTTAAGCAATTTGCGTTTTTTTTTTGAGAATTTGAAAAATGAAAATTTTGAAAAATTTCATCAAAAAATTCTTAAAAAATCAAGAGTGTTCTTCAGGTGATTCTAAGACTTTTTTGTTTCTAAGAATTTTTCGATTTGACCCATAGTTTTCGAGAAAAACAATTGCCAAGTTGAAAGCTACAATTTTTTCGGTCGGCCGCCATTTTGGGTCTTCCAAAAATTTTGAACAATTAGAACTATGCCAACTTTTAGTTTAGGGTCCATGGACGCTCGAAATTCACTTCCCGGGGTTCGTTGCGACCGGTTTCCATGTTTTACGGTTGACACAAAAAAAAATGTTGACCCGAAATTTTGTGTTTTTTTGCTATCAATTATTTATAACAATGAAGGCGTTTATTTAATCGAGATAAAAGTAACGGAATCGGAAAGCTGACAAAATTTTGCACAAGAAAATGTTCTTCCCAAATTTTTTGAGCCATTATAACCATATGAAATCTATCGCTCAAAAAAACGGCCGTTAAGCGGCCGTTTGGGCGCTAATGGGTTAAGTCCCAAATTGCAGAAATTTTATTGGTACGTTCGAGCTCAAATATTTTGATGAATAAGACGGAAGGTTTATTGCAAAATAGTCATTCCTACTATTTTCGGGTATGCTCTACACGATACAATGGTTAAAAAGACTGAAAAAATTTATTTTCAATAAATAATTAACAAATTAAAATAAAAAATGCGATTTTTTAATTTTGCGAATTTTATTTTTACTGTCGAAAATATGCACAAAAGTGCACAAAATATTTTTGAACTTTCCAAATTCGTTGAGTTTTTTCGACTATGATTTTTTTCAGCAAAATGGCGGCCAAAAAACGGGAATCAATGTTTTGGATCTTTATTTTATCAAGGAGAATCGTAAAAATTTGAACTAATATATAGGTTCTTGGGGGCGCTGATGATAAATCTGTATCCAAGATGGCGAGCTCAAGATGGCGGCTCATGATTTGTTCATTTTTAGTTGAAGGTTCGTGAAAATGTGAATAAAAGGGTTTCTGAATCTTTACTGCTGGAATAGATTGTTGAGTTTTTCCATCTATGATTTTTTTTAGCATAATAGTGACTGAAATTGGAAACTAAAAATTTGAATCTTCATTTTATCTATATTTCGTCAACGTCGTTCATGGATGAAAACGACGGCTAATCATCGTATCGTGTAGAGCATGCCCGAAAATAGTGGGAATGACTATTTTGCAATAAACCTTCCGTCTTATTCATCAAAATATTTGAGCTCGAACGTACCAATAACATTTCTGCAATTTGGGACTTAATGGGTTAATGAATAAGCATATTTTTGTAAATCTACCGCCTTCTTATTTTTTTACCCTGCGGTCTGCAACTCAACACGTATTGTTACATTTACATCCATCTCGACAAATCTCTCTGACATCACCGCAATCGGAATTGCAAATCGGTGCGCCGATCACTCATTTTCTCGCAAAAGATCGTCACATATCTAATCCAAACTCGTCAACGTGTATTGCCGAAATAGAATAGTGCGCTCTGCGCTGCGAGACAAGACGATACAATCCACCAATACATACATATATACACGGTATGATAGATATGAGGATGCGCGGCAACGCGTATTCGTATACCGTCGAAATTCTCTTTTCTCGATGCTGTCCGCCACTCCGAAAATCGCGTAATCATTTTAACATGCAGCGGCACGCGTTTTCTCTATTTCTCTCTCCCCCTCTGATACAGCTCGATCAGTGCGTTGACCGTGCCACCATGTAGCGTACATATACGCGTCCTCCCAAACAAGTGAGATGCTTGGCCGAGCACGGGTTTTTTTCTCAAAAATCGACGAAACTCGCTATTGATCATTTTAACGAAAGAAAATTATATATAACGAGTATATAGAGCGTTGTCCAGAAAATCAGGTACTCATATGGGTTGAAATCCGACTGCCACTGCAGTTCCTCCAATTTGCCTTGCATAACAAAAAAAATTTGAAGCGGTGGATCTGCGGAATGGCAGTGGAAGCGGAATACTGGATCAAAAATTTGTCACGTATATATGGGCAATTCTCTGTGGAATCGAACATGAAAAAATTTTATTTGGCTCAAAATTTTTTCGTGAGTTCTAGGGCATCATGCCGAATTCCCAGAATTTTTTCAGATTTTTTCGAGCACTTTAACCCTGCTTAATAAATAGGCAAAGTTGCTGATTTTGCTGTTTTTGCATTTTCAGAGGCATTTTGAACCTTAATTTATACCCTGAAAATGACCTCTGAGGCAAAAAATGAATGAGACACCTTTGTCTGCAAATTGCCTGAATTTTATAGAAAAATTATCTCAAAGGTCATTGGAGCAAATTAAGTACTCCACATTACCAATTGGAGCCTCTATTTTTTAACCCTGAGAGTTCGCTCGTTGAACCCCACATCACATGGGTACTAAAAGTTGTCTCAACTCATACCACATACAGCCTACATAGTGAAAAAATGGGCCTGGACTCTGGAAGCTCCCAAAAAATTAATATGTTAGCTAAAATAGGGGTAAAAACAGGCTAAAATGACTATTCAAGGGGAGCCTTGTACCGCCAACATTTCCAATTTTTGCGAACACTTGTCTGTGGTATCATTACAATTATCCACTGTAAAAACTCACATTCTATCATACTAATACATATTCTGAGTTGTCAATATCATATTTATATAGATCAAGCATTACTATGCTACTTGACGCCACCTAACTTTCAGTAGTTACATGTATTGATGGTCAATATATTGTCTATTGTGTTAAAATGTACAAGAAACTACTAATAAAGTATATTGTCATGAATTGCATTCACTCGATAAGAAAGATAAATCCAAAAAGTAAATTATAAGCTGTGCATTACACGTACACCTTATAACACACTAGGCAGTACATAGATATCATATGATTTTTTCAATTTCAACAAGAAAATGATGGAATTCACTAAACATGGGTAATATTCATGAATATTGGACTCATGAAATCCACTCATATTGTATAAACTGCATAGCTGAGGTCCAAGCAGCTATCGCCAGGTGGGCTCAAACTACAACTTCAAGTTATTTACTCATGAAAATAGATAATATGAATCAATCTACTTAAAAGTATGATCACTAGATGCGCAATTTGATAACGAATTCAAATATATATAGTTTGCCTGTGTTTAAATGACTATAAACCACTCTATGAACGTTATACTTGCCTATACTGGAGGCTTGTACGACCCATGTATGGCACAAGTTAGGTTACCGACCATAGACTTTTAGACATGCAAAGCTACTTTGGAAGCTCCAAACTCATTTCTGCTTCTTGCGTACATCAGAAGGCTGAAAAAAATATATAAACTTTGATGTGTTACATTGACTGATCACTCATGAGTCAGTAAATGCACGTAAACATCTGATTTCTATAAATTATAAAATTCAACGTACAATGATTCGAGTGGCTACTACTTCTCACATAGCCAATGAACTTTGTGCATGGAATTCAAAGATCATTGTTGACAGAACATACTTTATAAAGAGAGAGAGAGAGAGAGAGAGAGAGAGAGAGAGAGAGAGAGAGAGAGAGAGAGAAAAGTTTGACTATGCATGATTGACACGCATACATAGCATCACCCTCTCGTTGCTTGAGTGCAACGAAAGTATCATGAGCGTAGACGTACACTGAAAATAAAATTTCCCTGTCAGGACTCAATGGAATGATCACTACGATGTTGGGTCATCAGAGGGATACTGTAGCGTTCCTACAGCCCAATTCGATTTCGTTGTCATGACCAAACAGTCAATTTGTTATGACAGGTAACCAAATATCCTTGTAGCACCGCAATAAAATATCGTGCGCACAGGTGATTTTAAAAATAGGGTTAAGTATAAAAATTATACTAATATATATATATATATATATATATATATATATATATATATATATATATATATAATTAGTAAAATAAACACTGGGAGGGTACAATGTGTACAACACTTTCTGCGTCGAAAGTTAATGTGTGCGAAAGTATAGCCGAAAAAAATCAATTAAAGTTGGCATCAATATTCTATTGCGATTCAGGTTTTTTTCCCATAGAAATTGGACCTTCAATAGTAAGAAATTTTAAAGATTTGCCAATTCAGTTTGATTCTTGCATGAATCCTCAAGTAGGATGTTTAATATTCAGTGTCAAAATAGTGAATTGGATGAAGAGCAATGGAACATTATATAAACCATCTATGGTATTTTGCGTTGGAGAACAAGAGGGATTCCCTATATTTGGGCAAATAAAATATATCTTCTTGTGGAATAATAGGCCGATGTTTATATACAGTCGGCTAACAAGTGTTTTTCGAGAACATTTTTATGCGTACGAAGTTTTGAGTTCCTCACATTTGCACAATGTCATTGCTTACGATAAACTTGTTACGCCTAGACCTATGAGCTTGATAGAATCTCAAGATAAGCAATTTATCATTTTGCGATTTCACTTATGAATTATTTCTACTACAATATTACTCACTCACTCATGCTTAATCATTATATGATTCCATTTATATAGTTCACTCGGTGAAAGAACCGACTGTAACCGGTTAACAGCTCTACCGTATAGTCCTGACACCGATACGAAAAAACAAATGATGGTCGTATGGGTCTCAGACCGATACTAACACGCATCGTCTGACAACGATATGCGTTGGGCTGTGACAGGGCAACATAGAGCTATGATGAGGAAATGTTATTCTCAGTGTACGAGTAGGAGAAGGGAAAGGGAAAAACATTGCAATTTGTTCATTTTCCTTTCTCACAAGTGAAATAGCCTTGTGTACATATATACCGGCCATCTGAACCTTACGTTTCGAAGCATTTCTCTGTAGAGTTTACCTCTACTGCTTTGACTATGTTATTCTGTAGTTATTCATCATTCTGTTCACTTAGAAAAAGAAGCTACCTAAATCGTGCACAGTGGACACGCACCAACTGCACTCCTGCTGCTGCAATTTTATCACAGCAGAATTACAAAGGAGTGCGGAAGCAACTTTTGCATGTTCAGCGTAATCGCTAATGTGCAAGTTTATGTTACCAGGGAAGGCTGCCCAACATTTTGCCCAAGTGCAGGTGCAGTGAAAGGGTAATATCCTGTATTCTGGTATGGCATGGTATTCCAAAACTGAGGTGGTGCAGACCCATGATATGGTATGTTAAAATGTTACATATTTGACGCAGGAAACCTTTGAATTCTTGGTTAGGGTACGCGTATTCAAAAACAAATTGGTTCAACCGACTCCGGAAAATTGAATTTTCTGATTCAAACATCTTCTTGATGTGAGATAACATCGTTTTGAAGTAGAGAAGGTCGTCGTCCATGCTGTCCATGATAGTTGGGCTTGGAACTGCTTTACTAATTAACTGATTGACTGATAATCGTTGATGGTGCAGGGGTAATTTGATTTGACAAAAACAAAAGAGATTTGAAGTAGGGCCAATTTGAAACATAACTGTTGTCAGCCCCGTCGCCACATCTCGATGCGACTGTCGGCTTCCATTCAAAGTCGAATTTCTCTTTCAAGTTTTTCCACTTAACTTGGATTTTATTTTCTGAAACGAAATATTATTCGATAATCGCAAGCAGAATCACATTTATTCAAACATTTCAAGAACGGTTGGAAGCCACAAAATGAGACTAACGTTCAATATGATGAAAACTGACTTTCGACGTTCAATTTTGTCGCAATAACATTCCAATACTTCCCCTTTTGCCAAGCGTTTTTGTATTGGGGATGGCTCTGGTTCCACAGGATTTCGTAAGAACGGATAAATTCAAGCAACTGCGTTACATCCACCTCGACCATAGTACCAACAAATATCTTTACGTATTCGTTGAAAATCGCTACCACGGACTACTGGTAATACTGGTGACAGCCTTATGGTGGGTTTACGCGACCTGTATTGTACTACTGTGATTAGTGAATCTCACCTTTGACATCACACATTTGTGTTTTAGATGGAGCCTGGTGATAGATTGACATCCCATATTTGTTGTGATTGTGAAGAAAAGCCCGAAGCGGCTTACAGATTTAAGTTACAAGTTGAACAGGTCGACAGCTGTTCAACATGTGTTAGATTTGTAGAGTTTCATTTTTCTTGCACTAATTTATTAGAATAATAAACTAGTGCAAGATTTTCTGAAATTCACTATTGATAAAAAATTGTTGAATCGGATTGTAATCGACGAGTGTCAGCTTATGTCAGTTTATGAATGGGGTAACTCATTCCGACCAGCTTGTCGTGATACAATCAATACAATGATCAATGAATGGGAAATAAAAGTACCCTGGTCTTTTTATTCAGCGACTCTAGATGTTGTTGATGAATTGCAAATTAGATAGGCTATCACCAATGATCGTGACTTCACTGAGTTCATAGGTGTTTTTTATGTTGTATATGATATTATATTTAGTTGTAGCTAGTTTCGTTATTGAACGTTTTTAATTTTATTACTTTCAGAAGTGAACAAACGAACAAATTTGAAATTATTTTGTATCAATTTGCATGATTCAACAATTGGTCATAACACTGAAAACAACATCAAAAATTTCTACAAAGTTATAAACAATTTGAATCTCTACAATTACGATGAAACAAAGTTAATGGATATCAGTGAGGCAATTGCTAATTTCACGGTAAATGAAAAATTGCTATTTCTATTTGAATTTGTGCGTGGTTTACTAATCACATTAAAGGGTCTGAGTGGCATAATATATTGCCATAATATTAAAAGCGGCTGGAAATTAAAATTGTATTTATTTGAGCATGATATTCGAAACGTAATCGTTCGAAATTTTGTGTTTTTTTGCAATGAATTGTTTATAACAATGAAGGCGTTTATTTAATCGCGATAAAAGTAACGGAATCGGGAAGCTGACAAAATTTTGCACAAGAAAATGTTCTTTCCAAATTTTTTGAACCATTATAACCATATGAAATCAATTGCTCAAAAAAACGGCCGTCGAGCAGCCGTTTGGGCGCTAATGGGTTAATAGTAGAAAAACTGAAAGAAATAAAACGGTGTGAATCAAATCTGACAACGGTGGAATTAAGGGTAAGATTGTATGATATGAAATATTCTCCTAAATAAGAAACGACTTCGGCTTTCATAGATAGATTTGAGGAATGTGTAAGAATGTTCGGAAACTTAGAACCGGAAGGTCTGCCAGAGAAAGAGAAAAGAGACATCTTTTATAAATCAATTAGATTAACTGTACCTTCTGTACCGTTGGCATATTTTGCAGCTCGTAATCAAAATGGTATAGGTTTAACTTATGACGAACTTAAAAAAACTTAAAACTTATATTATGCAGACTGAAGCAGAAAAGCAAAACGATGGTCGTCAAGGTAGTCAAGGACACAAGGAAGACGGTACTAGCTACCAAAACCCCTGGTCAATCAAATCGTTGTTGGAAATGTGATGGTCAAGGTCACTAGACTAACAAGTGCCCGCGCACTGATGGCAAGAAGCTGTGTTTCAGCTGCAACGATTTCTTTGATGTTGACCATATCAAGTACAACTGCTCAAGGGAACGCAATGCTCGTGCGTTGCGAGCGCACGAGGCTCGCGAGAACGAACGAGAACGAACGAGGCTCCGAAAGGTATGTTTCTCCACGCGGTCGTGGTTCTTTTAAAGGCGGCAGAGGCCGGTTCCGCGAGAACAGAGGCAGAGTTTCTAGTCAAGGTAGTTTCAAGGGAAGTAAAAAAAAGGAGGACAATACAGAAAACGGTGGTTCACAAAGTAAAAAGGGAAAAACTGCTTACAATGTAAACGCAGGAAATAACTCTCGTAACCAAAAATCTCAGTGCAATGGTGATTCCAAAACAGTCGACTCAACAAACAAAGGTAAGAACCACACTTCATATTTTGTTGAAAATTGTAATGAGTATGTCAAGGTATATGATGATCCCGATTGTAATGATGAACGCCCGTTGCTGTTCAGATGTATAAGTGACTCAGGAGCAACTGACCATATGTCAAAAACTAAGGTAGTTTTCAAATCACTTGACTTGTCCAATCAAGAGTTAATTCGATGTGCAAACGCAGATGAATCTGCAAATTTGAAATCGGAGGGAGTAGGTCCGGTGGCAATAAAATCAAGTAATGGTGGAATGATAGAATTAGATAACGTAATCTATGCAAAATCACTCTCCGATAATCTATTCGAGTCTCCAAGGTCCGCTTGAGGCCGCTGTCGTCGGTGCTCAAAGTTATAAGAAGTCACGTGGTTAGCACCGGCAGGTTTAAACTTGTGTAATGCTTGCAAGTATTATCATGATTTCATTCACAGGTATCAATGTAAGATTGAAAAATGAGTCCTCCAATAATTGAAATTTTCGAATTGATAAAGTATGTAGGTGATGGGAGTAGAGCGTATGAAGAAGGTACTCGCATATTAAATTCTAACCACATATTATTATGTGGGTGTTATATGAGTAATAAATCAGCAGAAAAATATTTTGCATTATGCTTGAAATCTTCTTCATTGACAACTTATCCACATGAAATAAATGTTGAAATTCAGTTTGTCGATAAAAAGAAAACAATAAAAGCACACTGTAGTTGTCAGGCAGGAAATTCTGGTCGATGCAAACATATTGTTGGTGTATTGCTATTTCTGAATGGGTAAGTAAGGAAGGAAATTATTCTAGAACACATATGTTAATAGGAGATATTTCACTTACTGCAGAAAAACAAAAGATTCAATTGAAGAATTAGGGTGTACAGATCTACGCCAACAATGGGGTCAGGTGAAGCAGAAAGTGAATGATGCTTATGCAGCTGAGCCTTTTTATAAACTATGTCATGGAGCTCAAGATGGAAAAGTGTACAACAAATCACCAGAAATTCAGAAAGAGCTTTTTAAAATATTATGTGAAGCTGATGTAGAATCTGAATTAGGTCAGCACACCAAGACCTACAGATCCTCATCAAATATTATCATTGACAATTCATTAAGAGTACCTAAAAATGTTTTAAAAACTCTTATCAATGAGAGTAACAATTCAAAGTCTCCTGTGATATGTGACTTAACAGCAGTTTATGCTGTAAGTAAAATTTCAGATGATGCGTATAGAATATTAATCAAATTTCTACAGACCAGTATTTGGGAAAAGTATTTGATTAATTTTACAATGAAAATATCAAGCCAAGAACAGGCTATATTTTTCAATAAGTATGTGTCTGTGACAGTTTGATCGAGCGAAGGAAATTTTATTTTCAACTATGAAACAAAGTTCAACTTTATGGCTTGAAGAGAGAAGTCGAAGAATCACTGGATCAATCTGTTACAGCTTATACACATACATGAAAAATATACATACTGAGCTTGAATGGGAAAAAAAATTAAGCAATACTTATTGCTCTAAATTTAAGGGAAATAAGCATACATTAAGAGGTAAAGAATGTGAAGAGAAAGCTAGATGTAAATACAAAGAAGTGACAGGCCATACGGTACAAGATCTTGGATTATTAGTTTTAAGTACTTCATCGTGGCTTGGATTCAGTGCAGATGGGCTAGCTAATAGCAATGTTCTTATTGAAATCAAGTCACCAAAAAATGATGAAAATGTTGAAGCGTCTAGTTTACTCAAAACATTACCATATGTGCAATTCCAGGATGGAAAACCAGTTTTGAAACGTCGCCATGAATATTATGGACAAGTGCAATTAGGTTTATGTTTGCTTGATATAGAGTTGTGCCATTTTGTTGTCTACGAGTCCTTTAATGGAACTTGTGCAATAATTGATGTTATTAGAGATGATGAATTTATAAAAGACTTGGTATCAACTCTATCAAACTGTTATTTTCAACGTGTTTTGCCTTGGCTTACTTCTAATTACAAGAAAAATATTGAAAATGCCAAATAACTAGTCTGCGTAGTCAGGAAAATGATAGTAGAAATAACTGAAAGCACAAATATAAGGTGAATGTTATTTATTGTTATCCAAAATTAATGAATAATCAATAATATGTATGTACAATATTATAAATAAATTTGACGTCAAACTTAGTTAAACAGAATAGCGGGTTTTATCTAAAATTGGAGAACTTAGATTAATAATACCACAGATTATTATCATAATTTTATCTATATACTTAGTGAGCTTCCATGTTAATGTTGATTTAAGAATGTTGAAGTTTTTCAATCTTTCCATTACTCTCTCTATGTGAACTCTGGCTGCAGCAATGTTCTTTGTGCGTAAGCTTTCTTCGGCTGACATCTGCTCATTTTGATTGCTGAATGGTGGTCTATACAGTTTGATGCTACGTTCTTCACATTCACTTGAAATTAAAAATCCTTTATCCACCATTATTGCATCTCTATTAGGCGTCAGTTTTTGTAGTATACCACTTTGAAGAAAGATTGCCTTATCTGATGCTCGTCCTCCGTAGCACTTGCTACAGTATGAAATTAACCCAGAAGGTGTTGTTCCAATCAGTACTTTCAAGGTCTGTCTGCCTTTATAATGGGAGTACATCTTCAAACGGCACTGTAGACACTTGGAGTTCTCCACTGGAATTTCTGTACAGTCCAATACTATACGGGTATCCTGGAAGTGTTTGAAGTGGAGGGGCATGTTTTCTTGAATCTCTTCTTTTTCTGGAAAGTACAGTGCTTCTTCTAAAACACAACTTAATATTGGCAGTGTTTCAGAAAAATAGTTGGACGCTGAACTTTCACTAATCCCAAATAAAATTCCTAGACACTTGAACGATAAACATAATCTGAGTTTACAAAGTGTCAAGACAATCCTTTCACATGTAGTACACAAGTGTTTATCCTTTTTATCTTTTGGCTTAGTTTGAATCAAGTCCACTCCTTTCTCCAGAGCATTAAGAATAGAAAAGTGAATCCCAGTGAACGCACGTAAATCATTATCTGTTTTAAGCAAACTCATCAAATTAAATGTCACAGTTTCTGTCTGAGCACTCACACTCACAACACTTGCTTTTTTGTCAGAATTTTTGTCTTCGTACTTTTCATCTGTTTGAACAGATTTATCTTGTTTCGATGAGCTTTCAATCACTTGAAAAATTGAACTGATGTCAGGAATATTATCTTGAATGTCTATCAATGTTTCAATGTCACTTGTCACTTCATCATGTTTTTCAGGAACGTCATGATCATCAGCACAATCACTGATATCAGAAATGTTATGAACATCTTCCAAATCTTCTTCAGAGCAAAAAATTGACGGTATACTGTTCGTTTTCAACATCCTCTTTTTCTTGTCTGTAAATGATCAGTTTTATTAATATTTATCCAATGATATGTATATAAAAGCATTCTTAAATATTAATACCAAGATTACATACCAAGATTTATGTAGTCACTCGGTTGGAAATGTAGCCCACAAATAATAGTGTGTAATGAAACACACCGAACCTTGGTTACTTCAATCCATTTATTGAGTTGTACTTCTTCTCGAGGAAAGCGATGTAGAGGTATACCCAATCCAGCTACAGTTTTGCATCCCGGAATAGCACACTTCCTCGTTTCCCACACCGATTTTGTTTCTTTATTGGAGGCTCCATTGGAAAAAAATTTGAGCAAACGGGTAGCTGCGGATTCGGATTGCAGGAAAGTCTGAAGAGGTTATGAGACATTGTTTTCTTATAACTTTGAGCGTTTCCGATTTCGGCCACCAGATGGGGACTACTTTGCTTGGAGACTCGAATTGTCCCTGAGGAAATTTGCAGAATCTGGTCTTGCTACATACATGGACAGTCAACGTATTGACATATTTGATCCTAAATCAAATGAGTTGTAGTTTATAGTAAAATAAAGTACAATTTTTAAGTTCCATTAATTAAGTTCCATAAAAAAATTTTATGGAATTTATAGTAAACCTTTCTGGATTATTGAGTTGGAAGTTGAACAGGAAGGTATGTCGGAATCTGAAAGTAAAACTCAGAGTCGAAAAACATTTGTCAACTTGACCAGAAGTGATAATAATCATGTCACACGGAGCGTAACTAGAAAATTGAGAATGGAAGGAAATGGAATGAATACAATAAATGATCAAGATGACACGTAAGTCATCTGAACTTAATAACTCTGATGAGACAGAAATTGCTAAGGTGGATCTCAAGAACGAGAATACATCTGAAAGGGGTATTTCTAATTTTGATGTTACAATATGTGACAGAAAATCCAACAGCGTCAATGAATTGACTAAAATGAAAGATGTAGAAGAAAGTCCATTTACCGAAACAAATCAAAAATTCTTGGAAAATAACAAGGCTCTGTTATGGCATGTAAGGTTGGGTCATGCATCGATAAAGTATCTGAAGCAGTTACAAAAGCTGCACCCAGAAATTGCTTCGTTGAAAGATGCTGTTTTTGATGAATCAATAATGGATTGCGGAGTGTGTGGATGTAGACAAACGGTTGCTAACGATATCAACAGTGGTTGCTATGGGAAATGTCTTATCGATTCTCATTGACTTTAATGGTTCCAATGAGCACTTAAATGAGGATTCGTGAGAAAACACGTTAGTAACGGTTGCTAGGGAAATAACCAAGAAATTTCGCTAAAAATTGAACTCGGCCTAGATTTTGCCGCGACTAACCTGTGTGCAAAATTTCAAGAAAATCGGGCCAATCCTTCGAGAGTTGGGGGTCGCAAAAGGGGGTGGCAAAAAGGGGTGCGAGAAAGGGGTGTAAGAAAGGGGTGCAAAAAAGGGGTGTAAGAAAGGGGTGCAAGAAAGGGGTGCAAGAAAGGGGTGCAAGAAAGGGGCGCAGAAAAGGGGTGCAAAAAAGGGGTGGAGAAATTTGACGGCGGCGGCGGTCTGGCTTTTAATATAGAGAGATATGTCGATGACATAATTATGGCAAGTAACTGCACAAGCAAATTGCTTGAAATCAAGACAAGGTTGCAATCTCATTTCGAGATGACAGATCTGGGAGAACCGAAAGAATTTCTTGGGATCAGAATAAATAGAGATAGAAAGAAAAGAGAAACGAAACTCAGCCAGGAGCCATACGTTGATAAAGTACTAGAGAAATTCACTTTGGATAAACTGAAGAAATCAAAGACTCCTATGGAAACGTCACAGGCTGCGAATAAGAAGCGCAGAGATCGAGAAAACTCTGACGATCTGCAGGATTTGGCAGATACTCTAAGCTTGGAAATTAATTTTTACCGAGAGGTTGTGGGAAGTCTGCTCTATCTGGCAAATGCAACTAGGCCAGATATTTCCTATGCTGTAAATGTGTTGAGCAGACACCAAATTGATCCAAATAAGGACGATTGGAAAATGGTAGCGAGAGTTCTAGGATACCTAAGACAAACGAAGGAATGGTCTATTGTATAAAGGAGAAATGGATGAAATGGAAGTGTTCTCTGATGCAAGTTTCGGAGACTGTAGAAACTCGTTGACCACTTGTGGCTACGTAGTTAAACTATACAATGATTCAATAGCATGGAGGACTCACAAACAATCATACGTCGCTTTGTCGACGTGCGAAGCAGAGTTTGTAGCTATGAGCGAGGCATGTCAGGATGTAATAGAGTTGTCTAATTCTGTAAAAATAATGATTGATAAAAGCTTCTTCCCAATAAGACTCTGGTGTGATAATAAGGCGGCAATATCTTGCACAAAAATTGATGGTGGAAGCAAGCTTAGACATATGGTGGAAATAAGATCTAATTATGTAAAGGAATGTGTTAGGAAAAATTTTATTGAAGTAGCTTGGATAAAATCGAAGGAACAGCTTGCCGACATATTTACAAAACCTCTGCCTCTGATTGCTCATGAAGATCTGAGAGATCAAATTATGAATATTGATAAGGTGGATAATTGAATTACGTTTCAAATATTTATATTGTCTTCTTCTGTCATAGGAATCCATGAGTGAAGCTGTCTGAAGTGAACGGTTGTATCATCTCGGCCGAAGTGACGGCACTCTCCTCAACAACAAATATCAAGACTGAATTAATTAATAATTGAGCCTGCGCACAGTCTACTTGTAGTAAAGTCTTTATGTGATATTTGACTGCGATATTAGTACTGTAAAATAGAGTTACTAGATTTAATACATGTGTGAACGGTAGAACGGTTGTAAAGTTGTATGGAAGTTGGAAATAACACATTGTATGATAGCAGTATCAATAATGTTAGGGAGGGAGTGTTGAGATATTCTAACATTATTTGTTTTGATGAGCGTGTGCGCATGCGTCAGTGCAGCGCGGCACTGGCGGCGATCCGCCGTGCTCACTTGATCGGTGTGCACCGAGTTGACCGGTCATCTTTATAGTTCACTTGTGTATCGATACGGTGGTTTCTTGTTACGGAGGATCTTTTCTCCGCCTGACTCGCGTATTTCTTCACCCGCGACTGTTCGCAACCGCGTCGCTCGAGTCTCACTCTCGTCCGACCCGCACAGCGGGCCGTATCGACTACGTTGTGCGGTTTCGGCCAAATTCGTTTTCATCTCCTTTTCGTCATCCGAGCAGCGCGAGAGCATACTATTTTCTTCCACGTGTCCACGATCTGTGCACTGTATATTTTACTGTTAATTATTAAAGTGTTGTGTTAAAGAGTCTTTCTGGTGTTTTCTCTCTCACCACTCCTCCCGTTCCCTTTGTACGACCACCCCTATTTCTACATTGCATACAGCATCAATTTCTAAACTATTACAAAACGTTTTGATATCATTGACACACTGATTTACTATTTCAGGTGATAATCTTTAATCTTCCATGAGAATTTTTCTGTGGTCAAACATTTTAACCTGGCGATCAGCAGCAACTTTACTGCCATTTTTTTACAGCTAATTTGAGGCACAATAAAATCTGTGCTAACCTTATGTCTTTATCATCGGATACATTTATACGACATTTTTAAGTTTTTGTATCATATAGCATCCCCCGTCACGGCTTTGTCCGCTCTCCAAGTTAATAGAATTCGAATGATAATTATCAACTGTCCAATTTTCCCGTCCTAGAAAGTTCAACATACAACTGCCCGCACGGTGAGCTTGAAGGTCGAAGAAGTTTGATGAAAATGGGCACAAAGTTGGGTTACGTAGATTGATTCTACACCTAAAGTAGATTCAAAATCCATGAAATTCAAAATCGTAGCTGATCCTATTCGGATTATACAGAGCTTTTTTGAAAAACGTTTTATCGTGATTTTTTCGTAACACGATTTCTTGAGGTTTCTTGATGAAATCTCTATAAATATTGATTTTAGCAAAATAAGTTATGGACAATATTTATGTATCTTTTTATTACGAACAACTTTTATATCTTGTGAATTTTCCGAAAAATCAATATTTTCCAAGAAAATCAGCACAATTTGTTAGAAAATGGTCATTTTTCAATTTTTCTTCCACTTTTTTAATTTTTCGTAATAACTTGAAAAATATCAACTTTAACAATAAATGTTTCAGAAAAACTTGTTAATTTTTTTTATTCTAAACAACTTCGGTATCCTGCAAAATTTCCGAGAAATCAATATTTTCCAGAAAATTGTCATTTTTTAACTTTACATCATATGTATATGTATATGGGGCGTTCTTCGTCAGCTCTCCGTAGCCGGCGCGCGGATGCTAAAACCTCACGTTTTCGACGCTTGTTTTCGACTCTATATGACCCATATCTAAATAATGTTGGATATGCTATCAATGTAGTTTTTTCTCAGCTTTCCGATGGTGAATTTAGTTTTCCAAATTTTTCACATTTTCACATAAAAAAAACATAAAACAGGCCATATCTCAAAAACCTATTTTTTTTAATTTTTTTAAGTAGTCTAGATCGAAAGCTGAGGTTTTTTACGTTGATATAGACCTTTTGGAAACCTACTTTTTTTTGTATTGGAGTAATTGAGTAGCGAACATGAGAAAATGCGCCGCGTCGGGCCGGGCCGCACCGTGCCGCGCCGCGCCGCGCTGCCTCCACGCGCTCGATTCAATATCCATACTAAGTAATTTGTGTCTGTTAAATAAAGGACTATCTCTCAATGTGTCCGCCAGAGGGATACCATTTTTTTCATGCCCGGTTTTGAATTTCAGGCAACAATTTTCACAGTAGTTATCTACTTTCAGAGGAATAATGAACTTCAACACAAAAGTTTGGCTATTATTTCGGATAATTTATTTCATGACACTATTGCAGTTCATGTATACCAAGAAATAATCATAAATTATCTGAAGAAAGAATACAAACCAAAGAAAATTTATTATAGTACCGATGGAGCGGGTCAACACTTCAAAAATCAGAAAAGTTTCTCTAATCTTATTAATCATAAAAAAGATTTTGGCATTCCCGCGGAATGGCATTTTTGTGCGACCGCTCATGGGAAGGGAGCATGCGATGGAATTGCAGCTAATGTGAAACGAGGTGCTAAACGAGCTAGTTTACAATGCTCTGCAAATAATCATATTTTAACCGCAGAAGGTTTATTTGAATGGACAAGAAATTACTGTGAAGAAACCATGGTATTATATAGTAAGAAAGAAGATTATGAGCAAGCTAAACTAAAATTGAAAGAAAGATTTGATAAGTATTTTGCTATACAAGGTACTCTGCAATTTCATGCGTTCATACCAACTTCCGATGACAGACTGATGGTCAAAAAAATTTCATCTGCTGAGGAATATGAGATTTTTCCGAGATCAAAACGAACTGAAAAGGTAGTTCAGTTGAAACATAGTATGACAAAGTCTTCAATATCAAAGCCAAAACGGAGGTGAAAGAATGTGAAATGGAATAATGTTCATATCTCAGTCCATAACCCAAATGAGTACATGATCTACGCTAGATAGTAGTTTATCCAACAGATAGAGACTTGTATGGATATTAAATATATTCCGATTTCGGCACTCTTGTAAGCAGAAGACTTGAGCTGGAGCGCGTGGAGTCAGCGCGGCGCGGCACGGTGCGGCACGGCCCGACGCGGCGCATTTTCTCATGTTTGCTACTCAATTACTCGAATACAAAAAAAATTAGGTTTCCAAAAGGTCTATATCAACGTGAAAAAACCTCAGCTTTCGATCTAGAGTACTTAAAAAAATTAAAAAAAATAGGTTTTTGAGATATGGCCTGTTTTATGTTTTTTTTCTGTGAAAATGTGAAAAATTTGGAAAACTAAATTCATCATCGGAAAGCTGAAAAAAAACTACATTGATGGCATATCCAACATTATTTAGATATGGGTCATATAGAGTCGAAAACAAGCGTCGAAAATGTGAGGTTTTAGCGTCCGCGCGCCGGCTCCGGAGAGCTGACGAAGAACGCCCCATATATGTATATTTGATTAGTGAAAACCAAAGATACCCCCTTTCATCGGTAGGTGGCTACAAGGATTTTCCATACCCATACATAAAGTTTCATAGTAGAAGATATAAGTATATCCAATATGAATGTATCTACCTCTTATTTCATTCTGAATCTTGAATTGGTTGAGAATGGACTTAATATCTTAAGAATGTCTTAATATCAATTATCTTGAAAAATATTGATTTCTCGGAAATTTTGCAATATATAATATAATAGGACGACGAATTAAAAATTCTCGATGAGAAAATCAAGGACTTCAACACTGATTGCCTTATACTTATAGGCCAGACCGCGCCACTTCAACTGCGTGAACAGCTAAAACAGCGTCTCGCCACCTAGCGGCCAAAGAGAGAAGCCAGAGCTGATTTGCATGTTATTTCCACATTTTGCATAGAAACGATCCTAATTAATTACACAGCCACACAAAAAAAAAATTTTCGACGCAGGGGGTTTGACTATGTTAACTATATGTTTTCGGGGTCGCTGAATCCGAATCCGAGGTCGGTTTGAACCCTGCAGGTCGAGGTTTGGCCATAACCTCAAAAAACCTAGTAAATTAGAATTTCCAGGACATTTTAATTTCTATAACTGTATAACTTGTACAGTAAACGTCTAAAACCTCTAAACCCATAACCAAATAAAACCATAAGCCCATAACCAAATAAAACCATAAGCCCATAACACCATAAACTCTGGACGTTGTTTGGCCATAACCTCAAAAAACCTAGTAAATTGAAATTTCCAGGACATTTTAATTTCTATAACTGTATAACTTGTACAGTAAACGTCTAAAACCTCTAAACCCATAACCGAATAAAACCATAAGCCCATAACACCATAAACTCTGGACGTTGTTTGGCCATAACCTCAAAAAACCTAGTAAATTGAAATTTCCAGGACATTTTAATTTCTATAACTGTATAACTTGTACAGTAAACGTCTAAAATCTCTTTTTGTGACACCGTAGTTCGAGTTATATTGTTATAGGATAATACGGCTCGAAAATCTGGGGTTACAGGGTTATATGGGCATGTTGTTATTAGGTTATAAGGTAATATATTGATAAGTTTGAAGGTTAACTTTGTCGAACCCCATAAACCCAAACGATTTTATACAGTTTGAATTATTTGATTATAAGCCTAGGTGATTATATAATATAGTATAACGGGATTGTGGGGTTATGCGGTTATGATGTTATGGGGTTATGGTGTTATGGGGTTATAATGTCATGGGGTTGTGGAGTTATGTGCTTATAGAGTTAGAGGTTTTAGACGTTAACTGTTCAAGTTATATAGTTATATACAATGCATAGTTCTGAAAATTCAAATTTACTAGGTTTTTTGAGGTTATGGCTAAACAACGTCCACAGTTTATGGTGTTATGGGCTTATGGTATTATTCGGTTATGGGTTTAGAGGTTTTTGACGTTTACTGTACAAGTCATACAGTTATAGAAATTAAAATGTCCTGGGAATTCTAATTTACTAGGTTTTTCAAGTTATGGCCAAACCTCGACCTGCAGGGTTCAAACCGACCTCGGATTCGGATTCAGCGACCCCGAAAACATATAATAAACATAGTCAAACCCCCTGCGTCGGAATTTTTTTTTTTTTTGTGTGGCTGTATTATTAATCTTAATAGCTTATGACACTTCAGGATACATAGTAAAGCTACTGTCAAAATTCAAAGGCGATTGGTTCAGTAGTTTTTGAGATTTTTGCGAACATACAAACAAACGTTTCATCTTTATATAATAGTAAGATTTGCATGCTTTAGGCAAATAGGCTCCGTTTTCAATCCCTAACAATTTGCGATATCTCAACATACCTTAACCCATTAAGTCCCAGATTGCAGAAATTTTATTGGTACTTTTGAGCTCAAATATTTTGATGAATAAGACGGAAGGTTTATTGCAAAATAGTCATTCCTACTATTTTCGGGTATGCTCTACACGATACAATGGTTAAAAAGACTGAAAAAATTGATTTTCAATAAATAATTAACAAATTAAAATAAAAAATGCAATTTTCTGGAGCACTTTTTTTTTCAATCCAAAATCAGAGGATGAAGGAATTTTATTTTTACTGTCGCAAATATGCACAAGAGTGCACAAAATATTTGAACTTTCCAAATTCGTTGAGTTTTTTCGACTATGATTTTTTTCAGCAAAATGGCGGCCAAAAAACGGGAATCAATATTTTGGATTTCCATTTTATGAATATTTTAAAGCATTCATTTTCATATTCGATATATTCCTTTGAAATTCCGTATACGGGGGTTTTCAATGTCGCTGATAACGATTCTGACATCAAATTCTCAAAATTCTGGATCCAAGATGGCGGTTTCAAGATGGCGACTGACGATTTTCCACATTTTTAGTCGGAGAATCGTGAAAATTTGGAATAATGGGTTTTCGGCGGCGCTGATAATAAATCTGAAATCAGATTTTCGAAATTTCGTATCCAAGATGGCGGTTCCAATATGGCGGCTCATGATTTTGTACATTTTTGGTCGGAGAATCGTAAAAATTTGGACTAATGGGTTCTTGGGGGCGCTGATGATAACTCTGACATCAGATTTTCAAAATTCCGTATCCAAGATGGCGGTTTTAAGATGGCGGCTCATGATTTTGTACATTTTTAGTCGGAGAATCGTGAAATTTTGGACTAATGGGTTCTTGGGGGCGCTGATGATAAATCTGACATCAGATTTTCGAAATTCTGTATCCAAGATGGCGGTTTCAAGATGGCGGCTCATGATTTTGTATATTTTTAGTTGGAGGTTCGTGAAAATGTGAATAAAAGGATTTCTGAATCTTTACTGCTGAAATAGAATGTTGAGTTTTTTCATCTATGATTTTTTTTAGCATAATAGTGACTGAAATCGGAAACAAAAAATTTGAATCTTCATTTTATCTATATTTTGTCGACGCCGTTCATGTATGAAAACGACGGCTATAAGATGAAAATAACTAGATTTTGAAAATATAGAAAAGTGTCCATGTACAAAATCATGAGCCGCCATCTTGAAACCGCCATCCTGGATACGGAATTTTGAAAATCTGATGTCAGAGTTATCATCAGCGCCCCCAAGAACCCATTAGTCCAAATTTTTACGATTCTCCGACCAAAAATGTACAAAATCATGAGCCGCCATATTGGAACCGCCATCTTGGATACGAAATTTCGAAAATCTGATGTCAGATTTATTATCAGTGCCCCCGAAAACCCATTATTCCAAATTTTCACGATTCTCCGACTAAAAATGTGGAAAATCGTCAGCCGCCATCTTGAAACCGCCATCTTGGATCCAGAATTTTGAGAATTTGATGTCAGAATCGTTATCAGCGACATTGAAAACCCCCGTATACGGAATTTCAAAGGAATATATCGAATATGAAAATGAATGCTTTAAAATATTCATAAAATGGAAATCCAAAATATTGATTCCCGTTTTTTGGCCGCCATTTTGCTGAAAAAAATCATAGTCGAAAAAACTCAACGAATTTGGAAAGTTCAAATATTTTGTGCACTCTTGTGCATATTTGCGACAGTAAAAATAAAATTCCTTCATCCTCTGATTTTGGATTGAAAAAAAAAGTGCTCCAGAAAATTGCATTTTTTATTTTAATTTGTTAATTATTTATTGAAAATCAATTTTTTCAGTCTTTTTAACCATTGTATCGTGTAGAGCATACCCGAAAATAGTAGGAATGACTATTTTGCAATAAACCTTCCGTCTTATTCATCAAAATATTTGAGCTCAAAAGTACCAATAAAATTTCTGCAATCTGGGACTTAATGGGTTAATTCGAATATACGATTATGCTGCGCGTCTACTACCGCTCGCTCGGTGGTCCGCCGGAGCAATCTGAAATTGCTCAAATGCTTCCCTTTTTTCAATATCGCACCCTCGTAACCAACGCTAAATGTGATGTAATGATGATATTTTGATCAATAAATTCAAACGATACCTATTAATTAATGATTGATAATTAGTACTTTGTTAGTATCAGTACTTAGTAGTATACGTGTTTAACGTGTGAACAAGTCTCGCTCAGTTCTAAATTATTCCGTTTGAATAATACAATCCCTGATTGGAACGAATAATAAGTTACGATAGAAAAGATGTTGATTTGCGAGTAATGTACAAAGGATGCTCAACTACTGCGGAAGCCTGCGCGCGAAAGCGAATGTATATATATTGTACGAATTTGAATTTACACGCAGTAAAAACACGTAATTCGATCGGTGCGAAAACAACCGATAAAGAGGACGTTTATATATACCCCGAGTTTTATTTGCAGTACTGTTCCAACATGTCGCGCCCATAATGATCCATTCACAGTGTAATTTAAATCGCGCAAAATTGCTCATTGTTTGAACTACACACCATTCACTGTACTTATCATACCTGTACTTGAACAACAATCGTGCCAGGTGAAATCCTCCTATCGAAGCTAATTACTCTTTGCTTATAGATAGCGTATAGAGGATATTGGGCCGCGAGTGCGTCAATGTACAATATTTTTGTACATTGACTGGCTTTTGCTCGATCAGCTAAAAATCCATAAGTGTTAGAAACGCCTATATACTGAAGAAGTACATGCCACAGATCCGAATAAAAAATGCCTCTCATTGTCAGTCGGGGGACAATAAAAAAAGATGAAAAAAAAACAAACTGGCAAAATCGCCGACGCATATATCCGACATCGTATACCCCGGCAGGTATACAGGTATAATTGTAGGGAAATGAAAAAGTCCCCTTGGCGTGGCTTGACAATTATACGCGCTGGTGTATACATACGCGGGCTGTGTGCGGCGCTTTGTAAAGCCCCCTTGGCTGTAAAGCTGCGCGCTTCGCGGCGTCACGGCAGGCCCGACCGGAAAATAAACGAGCAGTGAGGGATGCGCTTGCGCGACGGTTTACATATACAATTCGATTGGGCGCGCGCGCCGGCCGATAATAGTGAAAAGGATTAGCCGCGGACGAGCTGAGTCCGAATTAATTAAGCCGGTTAACCGGCCTAGCTCTGCAGGGTCGAAAAGCCAACTGCTCCACCGGAAATTGTGTTTGCTTTGTTTTGACACGTTCATACAACTATTCATCCCGACTGTTCATCGACACGCTGCAGACGCCCCTCATACACTTTGACTCGATTGCGCACTTGTGTCCCCGCGATCCGCACATCCGCACACTCACATGCACATGCACTGTGCGGACGAAGAATATGCTGCTCAAATCCAATCGCGCAAATGAATGATCAGGATGCTGATGTCCGTGAAATATTTATACGTGATCCCCGTGGGTAATACGGCCAGGCTGGTGGGACGTACTACCCGTTTTTCTAATATCGTAAAACGTATTGGTCGGATCTATGATCAGCGATTCTTGCGGTATTATTGAGACACGATAAAGTGCAAAAACTACTTGCTTTCAATTTTATCTGTTTCAAAAGGGTCACCAGCAAATTGACGTTTTATTGTACAAATATAATTTTCACCCAAAATATTGCGTCTATTCGAGTAACCATCTATGAATCAATACGAACAAAATGTATCGGGGCATGCCACCAAAGTATTCGATATGCTCTGCAAGATCCCAGTGAAATTTTCGACCTAGCGTCATTTTCCATGCGTTAAAACTGAGTTAACATGTTTCTGAAGAAAAGCAGGCAAAACGACCTTACTCTATCGTACTCCATACAATTTTTCTCCATCGGGTCGCTTTAACAGTATAGTCCGGGCAAAATGTGGACGAGATTTGAACATATATGAAAAACTATATCGAGACAAAATTATACCATCTTATAAAAGCCGTCGAATATATCAATTATATTTTCCAGCAGATTTTCAATACCTGTTCTGTCACTTATATATTCATACGTCAAAATATCCGGTTAAACCTTACCTGGTAAAATAGACATTTTAACGCATTTTTTGTTCATAGAAAAACGACCAAAAATGATCATCTGGAAAGAATTTCGCATTCTACATACAAGAAACAAACTAATAACCGGTGGCTGTATGACCCGCGGGCACTTCCCGTGTACGATCATGACATTTCAAAACAAAATTGTTTTGGCTATGAAAATAAACGAAAAAAAGATTCAACATAAACACTATAGAATAATATTTCAATAAAAATGTCAGCTGTGGGATATTTTCGATTTTGAATTTCATCTACATGATGAAAGCGGACGCGCATCGATAGATTGATGCTGCGTGGATCGTGTGGAGGCCGATCATGTAGCGTTGATGGTCAAAATAGCTTTTGTCGGAACAAATTTTCATATCACCCGAAAAACCGGTGCTAGGTTAAAAAGAATTGGGAGAAGGGCCTCCAGCATGCAATAAACTTCAACTGCGGGAATATATATGAAAACGCAAAATAAACGGCTGAGCCACGAGTGGTTTGCCGCACAACCATTCACACGAGCTTTCTCCGCTATTTCCCTCCGAGTAAGCACGCGTGTATGAAAAAGAAAAAAATCATTTTGGAAATATTAGAATACGATTGGGATGTACCCGATCCTTGTTATTTGTGCTACTAAAATACTTCATCTATGCGCTCAATATGTATTTGGAAAGTGTTACCACATGGTCGTAACGAGAGCCTATTAAATTTTCAGATGTTTTCAATTTTATCTAACCGCAAATCGTGTAGAGAGAAAAGTTACTTTAGTTTGTAGAATTCACTATAGCACTGCATGTCAATTGGAGAATGAGAAGCGTTCAAAAATATTGATTCGGAGCCGATGGAAAAAATGTCAAGTAAACTAACAAATGAAAATTCAATAAATATCCTCAATACTAATGAAATGAATTGACCGACATGGATTCAAACTTAAACCGCACACTTAATTGATCAAGTTATGTCGACAATATACACTCTGATGTTATCGTACAGCAGATCAGATATTCCCGGTGCTATGTTTTTGCAAGTATGTATATAAAAATATTATAATGATTTCATTTATTATGTTATATAGCCTCTCTATATGCTGCTCAATCGATCAAAAGATATATAATAATAATCACCTAAAAAGCCAATCATGCCAAATGAAATTGTCTATCTTTCATTATTTGATAACCAGCTATCAGTTACAAATAATAAGTTGAATTATAATTGAATATATAAATTCTCATTCGAGAAGCACAATATTATGGGAGACTCATTAGGTAAGGTTTAATTGGGAGGTTGATTGGGGAGACTCATGCGGGGGCTCATTTGAGAGGCCCATTTAGAAAGCTCACCAGGTAGCTTCATTGAAGAAAATATAGTTCTTGACAACTTCATCGGTTCTATCGAAAACAAAGTAATTTTGATGTACAAACTTTGGATTTTCCTCAAGCAGTATTTTGAGATTTTTTACGAGATTAATCTACGAGAAAATAATGTAACGTCGCTTCTAATAAAAAAACTCATACTTTTCAGATTTTTCCGTTCATATTTTGTTCAAAGATCTACTACTATTCACATTATTTTTAGATGACGAGTCTGTCTAGACATCGAGCATCGGGTACGCGAACGGTGTCCGAACGGCGTGCGAACTTTCGCCGCCGTCCCCACTGCTATTTTTTCGCGTACCTAACTTCCCCTCTTCGCGCACGTAACGCAACTTTACCGATGAGCGAAAAATTTTCTCAGACGTTCCTCTCAAAAGTGAGAGCTTTCTTCGCGTACGCAAAGGAATTTCCTTTTCGCGTACGAGAAGGATGATTGAGTTCGAGTACGCGGATGACGCGAATGACCTCTTCGCATACGCTAAGGACGATCGAGTTCGCGTGCGCGAAGGAGGTTTGAGTTCGCGTGCACGAATGACTTTTCTTTTCGCGTACGCGAAGGAAGTTTGAGTTCGCGAGCGCGAAAAAAGTTTTCTTTTCGCGTACGCGTAGGAGGATCGTTTTTTGCGTATGCGAAGGTTTGGACGATTCGCGCGCGTAACGACTTGCGATACGCCAGAGCCAGGCTTCGCGTACGCGAAGCTTTAAATAATTTCGTGTTTGTATTCGGACATAACCTCTATTTGAACCGCATCGCGTATATACTCGAAAAGAAAATATAATAACGTACGCGAAAACGTAATTCCTTCTCGTACGCGAACTCAAACTTCCTTCGTGTACGCGAAAAGAAAAGTCATTTGCGCACGCAAACTCAATCGTCCTTCTTGTATGCGAAAAGGTCATTCGCCTACGCGAAAAGAAAAGTCATTTGCGTACTCGAACTCAATCATCCTTCTCGTACGCGAAAAGGAAATTCCTTTGCGTATTCGAAGAAAGGTCTCACTTTCGAGAGGAACGTCTGAGAAAATTTTTCGCTCCCGGTAAAGCTGCGTTACGTGTGCGAAGAGGGGAAGTTAGGTACGCGAAAAAATAGCAGTGGGGACGGCGGCGAAAGTTCGCACACCGTTCGCACACCGTTCGCGTACGCGATGCTCGGTGTCTCACAAAATAATTTAAACGAATAAAAAACTATACGGTGCCTTCAAGCTATGTTCGATGAACAACTTTTACAAATGAATTGTATATCTTCATCATCTCTTATAGGAATCTAATCGTATCCGAAGATATTTCACAAAATAATCCTCAATGGGATTCGCCGATGGTTAGAAATGGCCATGTAAATCTGATCCATACATTTTGGACTGAAGCAAATGGATGCTGTGCTTTAATCTAATTATAGAAGTCCAACAGAGAACAACTGTGGCATTTGTGATTGTGAGAAAAAGCCGGAGAAGAGGGCACGGAGGCCAAGGGCGGAGAATTTACTCATCATAAAGAAAAGTCTCAATAAGGGGAGCCGCGAAAAGATGGAAGAGTTACAGCCGTATACCGTGCCTAAGGCGCTCAACCAATTAGCCAACTCTCAGCTCTCGCGCGCGCGCGCTAACGAAGAAAGAAGAACGTAGAAGGAAGGGCGCGCAGTTGTATTTTCCCTATAGGCTAAGCTCGCTTATTTTATTTTATTTTATTGCAACTTCACCCGCTGACAATAAGACTTTTCCTCCGCGGCGACAAATCGGCCCCTACTGGCCCGAGATTCTTCCCCCAGGCGTTATTCAATTAATTATCGGACCACGCCCGATTCGGCTGAATTGAGAAATTGAAAGGACTCCGGGCAGTAAGTTTATTCTGCGATGGCTGCTCGTCTGCTTTTGTCAACAATATACTGTCCAACGTATAAGTATCTTTACATTCACGCGAGCAACGTGGAATTTCATTATATCTTTTTTAGACGGCATTTTTCCGGCAATTTGATTCTGATGCACAGTTTCAAATGGAATTAATTCAATGGTCCGGAATATCGCGCAAGCTTCTTGGTTGTTTTGTGATAATTTAAAAATCGCGCATCTCACAAACGCAATATTTTCGAATACCCGGAATAATTCGTCAAGTATCAATGAAATATTTCACAACTGCCGAAGCTCTGCCCTTGTCGAGCCGTAATTATATATATGGACGGATCGTTTGCATTCACAGCTTTCGAAGTTGCCTATGTATATATAAGCTATCTATTCAAATCAATTAGCGCATCTGGTGATCTATCGGCGCTTGTGAAAACTAGATCGATAGGCATACAACTGCAAAGTCACATAAAAGAATCGCGAGGCAATCATAATTACAAAGGACTTCGATTTTGTATAAATAATTCGATTAAAGGCGCGTGCGCGCGCGAGTTGGTAATAAGCAATTTGCTCGCTCACTCGCTCGTATCGGCATTACGTACACACAGAGTTGGGCATGCGCGAGCAACAAATTGAAAAACGCAATTCTGGCATGGCGCGCGCGCAGAGTCGAGCTGGGCTGTCGAGCGGAAGCGGCATAAATATGAAAATGCGCGAGAGCGAGCGAGCGAGGTAGCGCGTTAAATTATCATTGTACTCCTAGCCACAAAGGCTGCGTTAAATAAATTCACCTTTTTTCCGGTGCGCTTGCCGCGCGGAATATGCGCTAAAGCTCTCCCCCCGACCCGGAACAAAAAAACGCGCCGAGCCGCGGAAGGGAACGCGTATAATGGGGATGGGGGGCTGGGTAAGGGGTGGGAACAAGAGAAATAAACAGACCGGCCGAAACGAAGAGGGAGTATGGTGAGGAGCGACAAGTCCGATCGAACTGACGTATGAGGAACGCAACAAAGCGTAACTGCACCCGCGCGCTCCGGTCAACCATATATTACTTCTCTGATTTACCCATTCATAAAGGACTGTCCGAAAGTCGTGGAATGCTCCATTGCATTTCAGCCATTCTGATTAATTCATTTTTATCGTCTTATTGGCATTATTTTTTTCCTTGGATTCGATTATGTAGAAAGACAAAATTCCAATGAATCCAGGTGAGTCAAGTTGAATGAATGTAAAAGCTTCGGTGTAGAAGTAAAAGTTAACTACCCTCCCCATACTTGGATTGTTTTTCTTTCATATAATGTTATCATTGATGTTAATTTGACAATGTATTGTTTGTAACATCCTAATCTCACCAGTCGACATTATATGCAACTGCTATTAAATCCCACTTTACGAGCTATAAAAATGTAATTGCCATTTTTTCTATTCTCTCGGTCATCGTACGTATGATTAGAAACAAAAATATAATTTTATGCTCTATCTATTCACAGTATATTCTTTTATATGGTGAACAGGAATAATTTATGAAAGATTTGTTAAAATTGTTATAACATTAACGGTAAGAATAAATCTCTTTCTCAACGAAGAAAAGTAAATTCGAGACGCATATCCCGCATTTTTGACTTCTGTTCAAAATTCACAAGTTTTCCGAAAATTATTCCAAAACGATGAGCCAGCGCTAGCTAGCGACTGAAACTGAAATCTGTATCAACGTGAGTTCAGTCGATAAAGTCAAACGCCGAAAACTCCACATTCAGCTATGTATGGAACCAATCGAAAACATAGTTCATATAAATGATTCTATCAGCCTTTCCAGAGCTAGTTGATTTCTAGTTGATTCTCTTAATCAAACTAGCTTACACAAGTGTCTCATACACTTGTTATCAAGACCATGTCAAGATTTTCAAAATATATTATACCTTCTTTGAGTATATGTGTGATGAACCTTCTGTTAGTTATGAATTGTAGGTATGAATGGTGATTTATGAGAGAATTTTATGATTAATAGAATTGTTAGTATATATTTGAAGTAAAATTATCATTAGTTTATTATTAGTAAATTACTAAATATGTTTTGTCCAAGATCCACTTGATAGGACTCATCAGTAAGGTTTTCAGGTGGATCCAACCTTAGACACTAATGTTAATATCTAATACTCTAATAGAAAAAAGAAAAGCAAAAACTCCCAGAAAACATTATTTCTACAAATCTCACTATAAACTGAACTTTTCATTAACTTTCATTGGATAACAATTTGTTAACTTTACTATACCAATCAAACTATATTTGATAAGTAATTTTGCATTAGTAATTTACTAATAATAAACTAATGATAATTCTACTTCAAATATATACTAAAAATTCTATTAATCATAAAATTCTCTCATAAATCACCATTCATACCTACAATTCATAACTAACAGAAGGTTCATCACACATATACTCAAAGAAGGTATAATATATTTTGAAAATCTTGACATGGTCTTGATAACAAGTGTATGAGACACTTGTGTAAGCTAGTTTGATTATGAGAATCAACTAGAAATACATCACTCTGGAAAGGCTGATAGAATCAGTTATATAAATTATAATCATACCAGAGAATAGAATCAATAACTTTTGGATACTACATTCATAGATAAATGCTGGATGACAGTATCTATTTGGTAGAAGTTACCTAAGTTGATTCTGTGTTTCCTAATAAATATGAATTTAATGTTCATTTGAGACATATACGAAAACATAGTTATTTACCCCGTATCAAAAAATATAGATTCGAATCGATTAATTTTGATTTTGAATTTTGATTTTTCGATCGATTGATTTTCTGAAACGATAATCAAAGAATGATTATAATGTTCTTCTAAATAATTGAAAACTCATGTTAAATTTGATATTTTAGGATATGTTGACAAGCTATTAATATAATCCTGACCAGTTAAAAGTTCATTGATGAGCCAATTATTCAAAACTGTAATGTGTGGTATTGATATATACAGATAATCAGCTGTTTGAACAAGTCTCATCATAATTATTATACCACAAAAACCACTGCCAATACATTCACTTAAAACTCCTCCCGAATATCTCATCAACACCCCTGGATCATATTATTGGGAAATTTTTCTCTCAATTTCAGAAAATAATGGAATGATACTTACTTTGTAGCAAGTGACAGTTAACAAAAAATCGTAATTATATAAGAAAATATCTTATTATCGAACCAACCTAACGCGAACGCGGGATAGAGCAAAAAAATCAATTTCACAAATTTTTCAGTACAATACATCAGATATAAATTCACAACGAAGGCATTCTTTTCGTGTACCTCCATTGACAAAAATTGGGATGATTCGGACCAACTTAAAGCCAAATTACTGTTGTCGGTTGTTATGCGCTTCAATCTCAACGTCGTATAAGTATATTTGTTAGAGAACGTCATACTCGTCTCGCACAATTATTTGCATACTGAAGAATCGATGTATTTCATGGGGACTTGTAATTAAATTATTTTGTTTCGAAACGAAAATTCTGCCCCATCCCTCCCCCCCCCCGGTAAAAAAAATCGTTATTTCGATGTATACCTAGAAAGTATAACAAACACCAGCTCAATTCAACGAAACGCCGCCGTTCAAATAAATGAGGAACTATATACCTGGCAATCAGTAAGTACTTATGTATATAGTTATTTTTTCATCTCGGAGACCTACCCATGTCACATTTTTATCGAGTTATTTTTTGTCTAATGGGTTTCAACGATAAAACCTGGTGATATTGTGACGAGTTAGAGCCATAGGCCAAGGGAAGAGAACACGGACTTAGTATATAGTATATACTACATCCGTGGAAGAGAAGGATCTCAACGCAGTCGAACGTTTCCCAGAATGAAACGTTTTTATTTTGAATGGTCCATAAAGTATAGGTTTCTAATCGACAGTCGACATAAGGAATATTTCATTTTTCTGTTTCTAGTTCTGTTACTAAGATAATATTGTCAAACCTACAATTTTTCTTTGATGATTTTGCGATTGCTCGTGCCTCGGGCTGGTTGTTGCGAGTTGCGACTTGCGAGGCACAGAGGCAGCGTGTTGCCGACGTTGCCGTTGCCGCTGCCGGTTGCCGATTGTGTGTGATCGCTGTTGTGTCGCCAGTGTCGCTCCTACTGTCGCCCAGTCGCCTTCTCCGCCGCTGTCCGCCGCCGACGGCCGACGTTGTGCTTGATTGGACAAAGAACTTGTAAATTTGACGCTGCGCGGTTGACTCACTGCTGGCCAGTGCTCAGCTTTTTTCTTTAACACTCGTTTACAGTTTATCAATTGACGATCAACAACTATTTAATTATTGAGCAGTTACTATATATCAGGCACAACTTGAGTATTAAGCAAGTCAACAATGGCAAAAGCACTCGAAGCAACAGGCGAGAGTAACGGCGATCAGACGAGTGCTGCAGCTAATGGTAAGAATCTATACATACATTCTCAGAATTGAACCGAGGAAAAATTCCTCTTGACTGCGGCAATCAATTTGAATTTTAACGTGGCTTTAAATGATTTTATTAAAGTGTATGCATGAATGAGTGTACGGGAATAAAAGCAAGTGTAAGCTATAAAGAGCGAGATAGAGTGCGCGGAAAAGGTCCAGCAAGGAAAGCGGGGAAGCTAACCGACTGACCGGAAAGGGCTGGACGCTATCCTCCGAGAGAGCGGGCTTAGAACCTTTACGTGTGTTGACAGTTGACAATGTCACCTTGACTTGTATTTAATCCTATATTGCAATTTCATGATCATGTATGCAGACGAGAAATAGTTTTACAAATATTTTCGAATGGAACCTAGCACTATGAAGATCAAAGAAAATATAAATGAGAACTTGATTAAAACGAAGAGTTAGCGGTATGAACTTATAGTAAACCGTATTTAAAATGAGTTTAAATTGAACCGTAATATTATTATGTACTTCTTCGAAAAAATTTGTCGATTTATTCTTAAAAAGTTTAGCTGCCGCGACATTCGACGATCCGAGTTATACTTTATACTTAGAGCTCAACTCAACACAAAGCTTTGTTGTGTTATTCTATCCTCAGATTCCATCTCCTCTATAATATACTGTTATAAGTATACTGCTTCCAGGTTTCAAATTACTTTCGCGTGATACTTCGAATCAATGAAGACTTCATTATAGTTCCATTTCCAAATACCTATAACTTACTCTTTGAATCGAATCTTCAAGTTTTCTGCTTAGAAGTATACATTGAAAAGATTTTCTAATTTAATAAATTTCACTCTTCGTAAATCATAATAAGTATTACTAATTACGATTCATTTCGAATAAATAGTTGCTTAATTCATTGAGAATGAAATCCATATTATAAAAATATTGAAAATTCCCCTCATTCATTTTTTTCAGAACAAATATCATGCAAGCCTCTTGGAAAAAATCCTTTGAGTGATCGTCAAAACAATACAGATTTAGCATTTACTTACATCTTTTGTGGACTATTTATCACATTTTGTTTTGGTGTAACCATTCATAACAGTGAGTTGATATATTTGATTAACTATGAATTGAATATCAAACAACTATCTAATATTTATGATTCTAAGGTCCAGTAATAACTCGTACAACATATTATGCGAATAGCAAGTTTCCATATTCCACGAACAAAGAATCGTTTGAGTATGAAGAAGTATATACGATTGATGTATTGTCTAATGTCTTTGGTAAACATAATGTGATAAGGTAAGATAAACTATTTAACTATTTAAATATTTGATAATATGTTCTATGTATGAGTTTTATAATTCTCATTTCATGTTTTGGGGATATTAGAGCAGCAGTTATATGTATTGTTACTACTTTCATAATAGTACTGGAGTGCTTAAGATTATTACTATCAGACGAGAAAAAAGGATTCTTCATACATTTTGCAAGAATTATTTCAATGATTGAAGCTCTTGGTTTATCTGCAATAATCATCAATTTTGTAGATTTATATTACTTCTCTGTGACCTTCATTTGTTCTTCACTGATGATTATTTACGCTCTATCAATTATTATCAGTATTGATAAAGTTGGTGTAACAACTATAGCAAGATTCATCACAAAATCCTGCCAGTAATATCTTAGTGATGCTTTATTTATAACATATACACATTATTTTAAAAATACATATTATAAATATTGATTATACTTTTTTTTAGAGCCATACATTTCTTTCGTTATCTGACTATATTTGCTGTTTTCATTATGATCTTGACTACATTTGTCTTGATGGTCACATTAACAGTATATCAACGAAACAGGATTGACTTTTTGCATTTCATGGCAACTATTGGAGGAATTTACATCAGTCTGTTCATCATTTATTTTGGGAAAATGACTGTTGCTCAAACTATTGCAACGTGGCATTGGGCTCAAGACAAAGAAGCAATCTCAGCACATGTCATTTTAAAATGTATTGGTATCATATGCAGGTAATATATTTTTAATATTTGTGTATTTACTTCATTAAAATAATCACTTTTCAATAATCGTGATGTGACCATAACAGAACATGATATGTTCACACATTTTTATTTTCCAAAAGTAAATGAGTTGGAAATTGTATCACTGTATATATACTAAATCATGGGCTATCACATTCCATTTTATATAATCTACTATTCATTTTTATCCACAGATTCCATTTGGGAACCATAGCTCTTGCTGCAACAGTTATCTGTCCACTGTACTTTGCTTTAAAAGTTGTATTCAAATTACAATCTAGTACTTCTAAACAATCATTCACTAATCGTTTCATTTCTACGGTTTGCAAAATCTATCTTACCGTTTTTGTATCAGGATATGCTTTAATTATTACATCCATACATGGTCAAAATTTCTTTCAAGCTACAAAAAAAGCGTTCAATTTGATGACTAAAAACTACTCTCTCTCGTTAGGAGTAGCTAACGTAAGTGAATATATATACAGTTTACGTATACTTGACTTGAGATTTACAATATTCAAATTCAAAAATCCTTTTATCATTTTCAGGTAATAACTATCATTATGTTGAATTTTTCACTGATCATCATTCCATTGTCTATGGTTGCAACTATTTTTATCTGTTATGTATTCTCAGAGATTGTCATAAATGATCAAGTTAGGAAGGTTTTCTTAGTTTCTATAATTTACTTATTAATACCAATAGGGATAATGGTACTAACAGCAGTGGATTCAACCCTAGTGTGCTCTTTGGATGACTCAGAAGAAAATGATGAAAATGAATTTCAGTCATGTTCAAATCGAAGTTGTTCTCGTCCTACTGCTCCTGCTATTGAAGTTTGAAACGTAATTTCGAACAGAAGAATATTGACATGATCGATAAAACTAGTTCTATTCTATGAGAAATTACGGTTCGATAATCTATGAATTGAAACAAAGATTTCGATTTCTCTGACATTTATAACAATATTTTTTCTAGTATTTTAAATATAATCTAAGTATGTGAGTTTTTATTTTCGATTCTCTTGATTGATTAAATCATACTTCATTTCGTTCATAAGTGTTTTGTCTTTGGACTTCTGTCTGTGATCTACTGATCACAGACAGACGTTATAGAAAATTCATTTTCTATACTAATTTCTGTAAGATTCCAAATGTATGATTTGGAAATAATTGTAGCTCAAATAAAATGTGTCATTTGAAAAATTCTTTTTTTATATTTTATTTGTTATGAATTATTTCTGCTGAACATCCATTTATAAGACATCAAATTTTGTGAAGAGTACTGCAATACGTGATACATCATAGTAGGCCTACTATTCTTCTAACTCAATTTGGATTTTTACATCGAGATATAAAAAATACGTGAGTTACATTCTATTTTCTCCGAATTGTCTCAAATCATCATAATGCGAATCATCAGATTTCAATTTTTAGTAATTTACTAAAAGTGTTATTCAGCAGGCAATAAAAACGCGTTAGTTCAGAATAAAATAAACTAAATGAGATTAATTCTAATTCATCTTATGTCTCATGTATTTTGTCGAAAACTTGCCTGCTGCACATTTTCTTAATTTCTATCTGAAACGTTCGTTAAACTTTTCATGATATTTGAAATTGAGGATTTTAATCCATTCCAAGATTGGATAATTTATTGTATACACTTGTAGAAGAACAGGCATCAGCTAATGGGGAGTATAATTCACGTAAAATACTAATTTGAGTAATAACTTTTTTATATGGAAAAAAACTAAAACTGGAAATTTGATTGGGATCTTGGATAGAATATATAATAATTTGTCGCGTCTGCTTCCGAAATTAATAGAAGAGATTTGCCTCTATTGACACTAGTCTTCAAATTTTTTGTCGAAGTCCAGTCTCATTTTGTAACCAACATTTTAAATTAAGATGGTATGTATATTTGGGTATGACATTGCTTCACTTTGACGGGTTTGGAAACTTCAGGATTATATGTTTCTGGTAATTCTGTTTTTCCAAGCTCTGCCAAACATGGATGTTTCTCTGTCAAATATCTCATTCGACAACTTTTAACAGTGTTTCAGTAAAGTTAGACTGAAGTAACTTGTCCATTAGGATAGAAAATGAAAGATTAATACTGCGAGTTGTATTTCAAGGTTGATATATGCTGTAAAACTTAATCCACGGGTGGTATATGATCGTCGAGTAAAGAAAAAACATGGCTTCCAATGAGAGCTGCGTTTATCGCATCTGCAAGACCTGATTACGAAACTCACTATAACGAATTCATTTATAATATATTACCCTCGACCACTCTTTTTTTCGTCTAATTTCGTATTTGAAAAGCTTCACTTGTACATACGAAGATTAGGGATTTCCAAGATCAAATAGGCGGTTTTTGATTCGATTATTTTCTTACCAATTAATTTCTGATACTAACAGTTCTATCGGCATTCCTCTTATCAACATTTCCTACACCTTCTCCAAGTTGAACTGCATGTTTCTAGACCATGGCACATGCCGATCGAGACTCGGGACATTATACGTGGAAAAAATGAACAAATTACTGCGAGGATCATTTTCCGTGCTGTGCGACCTTATATTAATACATTGATAATAATGAAGTGTTTGACTGGCTATTTAAATCTTGTTTTACGTTACAATACTGTTTAGTCTCTATTTACGTTTATGTATTTCATTTGATTTTCTATTTATATCTATATGATATTTTCATTTCACCTACGAATAAATTACAAAGTAAGCGTGGGAAGCGCTAAGTCCCCGCATCTGGCCCGAGAATGTCGTGGCGCGTCACGTCCAAGTGTCCGTAAACAAGCAAAAAGGGCCGGCATCGGGAAATCCTCATTTATAATGGGTTTGCCTGCTAGACCGTAATTAAACGGCCTAGCGAGCGCCCGATCATTTTAGGGGATTAGGGCGCAGCGCGCATCGACGCGCTAAATGTCTCGGGCCCATAAAAAGAGGCCCGCCCGATGTCGCGTACCGCGCACTTGGACGCCAGATGATCCAGGACCATAAAACGGTCCGCGCGGACCCCGACTCCTCGCTTACCGACGCCCACTCGAACGATTTCCACCAATTGGGGAAATCGGCGGCGGAAAAAGGGCTGGACTAAGGGCTCAACGCGTCTCGCGAGCTGCTCTCGGACACGGCAAGTAGCGTCAGAATCGAGTCGTCCTCCGTCGAGAACGAACCCGCGAAAACTTAGAAAGCATCATTAGAAAATTCCATTTCAAATAATTTGTACCTCACATTGTAGTAGTTTTAGTTTGATTTTTCTATAATTAAATTTGTCACTTTATACCCAAATTGATTATTTTAACAACTCCATAACCCGCAACAGTCATTCAAATTTAAGTATTTGAATGACATTAATTTTAAAATTCAAGTAAAAGACAAATACAATATTCAACGTTTTCTAAAATTTATTTCAAATGACTCAATTACTCGATAAAGACAAAGCTTAATAAGTAAGTGATTTTATCGACCCCCTCGAGCTAAGTGATAGATAATCAAGTATGTACAAGGTACGAGATTTTACCGCGTTCTCGTGAATATTATCCATGGAAGGAACTTAAGAATAGCTTGAACGGGGTTATATCTCGTACCTCGAACTTGATCAATTAACTCGAGGTGGTCGATTAAATCACTTTCTTATTAAGTTTTCAAAAATTTTTAGGAAATTTCGAAAAGGCGCACGGCGGCGCGGCAAAAATCATTTGAATTCGATACATATTCAAATACAGTTTTGCACAGTACATTATGATTATTTTGATATATTCGACATTGTATATAATAATTAGACATTCACTTCACAGGAATCACAAGTATTTTTTTTCATCATATGTATTAGCTAACATACTTTCTCTAAACGCTATACCCACAAAAGCAAGGGGAGCAGGTCAATGTTATGTCAGGCCGTAAGCAAAAAGATGTTCACAACTACTTTTGCCCGAGTATATCTTCAGGCTCCATTTTGCACAGCTAGAATTTTTCCCATGACGTTGTTATTTGCATTTCGGTAAGATTTTGTTCAATGTCTCGAGCGTTGCTAGTATATAGGTGCAGAGAACGTAAGCCTCGGGGTTTAACAGGGCGCAGTCGCCGGCACTGGCTCGCAGCTCCTGAGGGGATGAGGTGAAATGAGAGGAATGATCTCTCAGCGCATGCGTTGCAGCTGAACCTTCTCCCAGCGAGATCACAACCCTGTCAGCTTCAGTACTCCCTATATATAGCCACGGAATCAACAGATACTTGGACTGATCTGCTGTCCTTGGTTGTTTTCCTCGTATATGAATAACGTTATTATACCAGTCCAGATCACCGAGTGCTTTCTCGGCTCTATTTGTATCAAATGTTTCTCGGTAATCCAGCCACAATGAAGAAAATAGACCAAAAAGACGAAGATAAAGGTGAGTCCTAGGAGAAAAAAGTGTATAACTTTGGAAAAATAACATGATGTGTATAGTGGGGAAGCGACTTCACTTGGGTATTTGGACTGTCGAATTTCGGAAGTTCATTTATAAATGACAAGCAGATGAGAGTGATGAAGCTGTATGATTCTGCATGCACTGAATTAGCAAAGGTTATATATCTTGTATGTCTACGTATAAAATGAGTTTTACAACTGAGAGAATAGTGAAAACTCTGATCAATATGTTAGCCCACACGTCCGCCAAAAAAAGTTCTCAAAAAATATATCGAAAAACAAAAAAATGCATTTATTTTTCATTTTATACTTTAATTCTGATATATTTAGAGCGACAATTCAAAGAAAATTCGTTACGATCTATGAAATACGGGATTTAGGTTGTAGGAAGTTTTGGGTATTATCATTAATCACGACTGCAGATTTTAATTGCATCGATAGTTACATTTTTTGTCATAGCTCTGTATTGCTCTGTCACAAATAAAATCATATCGTTATTATATGATACTATATCATATCATATCATATTCGTTAGTCACATCGTATTGTTTATGACTACGAAATCGTATTGGGTTGTAAGAGCTCTACGGGGTTCCCAGGATGACAACCCAGCGTCGTAATAATCATTCTGTACAAATGATTGTTTTCGTTTTTCAGAACTAATTTTAGAAAACCAGTCACTCAAAGAAAATTCCACGATCATTAAAAGAAATTCAACGGATACTCTGTTTATCTACGTATTCGGAATCATATTCTCTCTCTGGATTTTAGGACACGATGGTGAGAAAGATAGATCACTTTTACTCAGCTTCCGAATGTAGCTTTATAATAACACTCTAAATTCGGTGATTTTCAGCTTCTTCTGATTATCATACAATGGATATGATTGATTTCACACGAGACTTCACTCAGGAATTCTATAGGAGCGGGTAAGAACGAAACCTGATCACAATCCTTTGAATTATATTTATGGTTGTATTTGAAAAATTTCAGGGAAGCGGTGATATTTCTTCGATGTATATTCTTTGCTAGTTTCATAATATATGGATTCTTGAAGATGCTTGTATTAACGCCGAGAGCTTTTGTGTATCTGGGACTATTTGCACTTGGAATATACATCTGTCTGTCGGTCAGCTTTATCATGTTACTTTTAACTGCGCATTATCGACGACTCGGATTCACTCTACTTCATCCAGTTGTAATCCCTCTAATTGGCATCATCATATTGCAATCTATGATTGTGCTGATTGTTGGAGAAACAATGATTAGCGTTTACAGAACCAGTGTCAAAAGCATAGCTGACATTATCGAGAGATCATGCCGGTAAGAAATACTTGATTCATTCTCGAGTTAAATACTTGTACAATTTATCACATTATATTTCTTGCTTAAGTTCTAATTTAATCTAAATGTTTTCAGAGCCATATTTTTCTACCGTTTTCTTACCTTATTCGGGCTATGCATTATATTCTTGCTAGCATTCGTGTCAATTTACACTTTGACTGTGAAAGTGAGTTTAATAGGCGTCATGACTTTCCTGGGAGGTATTTACATTGACGTGTGCATCCTAAATTTTGGACAAATGGTAATTTCCGAAAGTGTTGCCAAATGGCATTCTACTCAAGATAAAGACTCAATTTCACCAAATAATATCTTGAAATCAATCGCAATCATTTGCAGGTATGATTTTAATCTATATTATTATTCCGCTCATTAAAATATTTATATTCCGATAAAGCATAGTATGTTATGTATTGTTATACTTTTATAAGTCTAAATTAATCAGGCACATACCCCGGAGGTAAATAGCCTTAGGAAGAAAAAAAAACCTAAATTAAGGTTTTAATGGAACTTAAAGAAAAGAAATATACGGCGTTACGAATCGAGAACATTATATAATTACATCGCGATTATGATAGAGGAGGGTCCGAAAAATAAGAATATCTGGCTTTAATTGACCGGAAAATGAACTCTGGACTATCTTTAGAAGAAAAAAAAATCCAATCCGAAACTTTTGAACAGTTTTTTAATCTCAAGTTATTTCAAAACTTCGCATTATTATGATGAAATTAATAGAACAGGTTCAAATTGAGACCATGACCTCGCGTATTTTAATATTCAATATGATGACCATTTTTAATTTATCTAAAATCAAAGTATCTCAAAATTTTTATCATAAGAATCTCTTCTATTGAAAATGACAGGTTTCATCTTGGAACAGTGGCACTTGCATCAATGCCACTTGTACCGTTTGGCATTGCTTTGCAGACCTCTTGGAGAATGCCATTTTCCGCTTCTACCCCTAGCAAAAATAACCCCAGTTTCTTGTCGAAGATACAGAAGAAGTTTTCCGTCATATACTCGCCGTATTACGCCTTATTTGCGACTGCGATGTACGGTATCAACTTCGTCCAAGCTACGAAAAAAACGATCAGTTTGTTGAGGATATCTCCCTCGCTGACGATAAAAACATCTATTGTAAGAATGTATTATATCACGTTGTTGCATATATGATGAAATTAAAACCTTGAAATTGCTCAATTCTCATGAACCTTATCATTTTCAGATGATCAATGCAATTCTGATAAGTGGGTCAGCCATCATCTTGTTCCTTTCGACATTTACATCGGTACTATTTTTCCAAAACTGCTTACCGAATGTCCCAATCGAATCAGTGAAAAATGCGGCCATCTTCGCGACCATAATATTGCTGATACCTACCTGGTTGACACTGTTTTCAGCTGTATTGACGACTATGCTCCATACTCTAGATAATAGCAAAGAAAACAACAGGCATGAAGTAAACTCAGATGTAGTAGAATTGTCTATTTCTGCCTATATTTCGGTTATGATTCAATGAATTTGAAAAATGTTAATTTTGTAGAGTACCAACCTGTTACAGTGTCATATTCGTCCACGTAGTAAGTGGAATTAGTAATAATTGTGTAGTTCTCTGATTTTAAATAATGTAAGTGTGTACAGAGCCGCGCGCGGATTCTCGCCCAGAGGATCAAGGTTCGATTTCCGGCGTGTGCACCTCTGAATTTTTTCCATGCGCATTGAATTCATTTCACTTCTTTCGGTGGTTCAGATCCCACCTCAAACATACTTTTAGGTGCGTCTTAATGCACGTCCAATGCACCGTTACTATATAGGAATACCAACGTACCACGAACTCATCGCATACCCCGGGAGTGACAGCCTTCAGGAAGAAAAAATAAAAAACTCATCACACTGACCATCGGCCACGAGTGCCAAATACATCCTTCCTCGCTCTGCCAAATAGATCTTTGGTATCGAAAAATGAGGTGTCTATAATATGCTTTCAATTACTTGAGTCGATGGAGTCACTCATTCTGTCAGTATACGCTGACTGGCAGACGAGCATCAGTGGTACTGGGGGGGCTAGAACTATTGAATTCCTTGTACATAAATACCTACATGAGGAGTGTTATACAAAGATCTGCTTCACGAGTGCGACAACACAAATATCTACTGTACAAAAATACACAGTTCAAAGCCGTATACTCAAAAGAGGATTTGGGTAGGCTACATAAAAGAAAAAAGAAAAAAAATCAGTGTTAGTCTGTGAAAGAGGAAAATGGTGCTGTATAATTGAATTTTCGATGTGGTTGAGTCTTCACTTATTCATAAAGTCCAAGTGTTACACATTGTTTTATAAATCTGATATGTATTGTTATCGATATTTTATAATCCTTTATTTATCGAGATTATCCTATATTGAATGATTGGAAATGATTTATACGAAGCCCGTTTTTATGATATTTTATAATAAATAAAAATAAATAATTAAGTTATTTGAAAAATATTAATCATTTAGTCCTAAATCTAAAATGAAAATTGAGACTGTGTTCCAGAAATAGAGATCCTAATAATGCGAGATTCAATGTACCGTTCCGTGCGCTAGTTAAATGACTCGCATTCAAACTTTGTTTTCTAACACGTTTTTGCTGTTCTTTTAATGTTTATATGTTCCATTAGGTATATCCAGCAAAAAAAAATATTATTGATATCGATAAAAAAAGTACTATGCGCGGTTATCTTGATTCTATCGCATTCTACATTTATTCCGGGGAACTTTAATATACAAAAAGTAAGAGAATTTGAATTATAAAAAGTGTACAAGTGTCGCAGTTAATATGATATGAGAAACCGACGTTATATAGCTTATCGAATATCGATTAGAACTCGGTCAGTATAGCTATTTTCGCATGAACTCTGCACCATGTTAGAAAAACGTGCTGGATTCCGTCGATGGGTGAGAAATGGAATTTAGCTGAATTTGAACTGAATTCCACCTTGATTCCACCTGAACTTGAGAACATTCCAAGTAGATTTTAAAAAATGTACTTGGATTGATTTTTTTGAGCACCGGAGAATGAATAAATTATCCAGGAAGCTTCTGGATGAATCCATCAGGTGTATTTTGGGATTCAACGAGTCGGTGCCCGTGACCAATCCAGCTGGATTTTAGGATTCATGCATCTGCAAGAACAATTTCAAACGGAGTTGCTGGGTGATCGCACTCACAAAAGTGTCTTCTTGTACCCAGAGGTATTAGAGCTCATTCAGAATTTCTGCTACTTCCAAACAGAATCTTCTTTAGATTTCCTCTCCAATCAACAATATATTTTTATAATTGAAAGTGGCGGAATTGTATATGAGGCGGATTCCTCTGGTAACAAAAGGTACTTTTGTGAGTGTATACATAGCTATAGCGCGATGGATATAGTCACGTGCCGAAAGCCGAACCGATTATAAAATGACGATTCGCATAAATATTATTCACGTAATTATCGCCTGTCTAGCGATGCAGTAAAATCGCTTGATGAGTTTACGAGCGACTATTGTATATGACATATGTGTATATAGGTATATTTTGAATCGTGTTGTTCAGAATTCAAATGTACAAGTTGTAACGAACGCATGCGCGGGCCAGCCGAAATGGCGCGAAACATGTTGAGGTCGCCGACGACGACGACGCACGCCACAGCTGCAGAGAGCGGCAATAACTGCAGAGGCAAGCGCGCAAAACGACCGCGAGGACATTGCTGAGAGTTGCGCGCGAGCGCGAGCTGGTGCGAGCGTGAGACCGTTTTGAGAGCATCAGGTCTCCACAGTGCAGTCCACAGGTCTCGGCGCGGCGAGTGGCGGCGCGCGCGAGTGTGAGAGTTGAGACGCGGAGTCGTTGGCGAAGTCGCGCAGAGAGCTATACCGGTCCTCGCCGGTCCCCCCCGAGTGCCAAAAGTGCAGTGCCAAGACTGCCGAGTGCGTTGAGCGCAGAAGCTCCCGACCACCGCAGCCATGGCCAACGTTTCCCTCGACAAGGACACGTTTTTCCGCCGCATGAAGCGGCTGTACGCCGCGTGGGAGGTGAGTCCCCGCGTCCTAACCAAACTTCCGCGGCGCCTCGCGCACCTAATTTTCTCTCCCTCGAGGAGCACCAGCTCACGGTTCTGTTTTGCAGAATGGCGAGACGGCCGGGGACGACAACCTCAACAAGGCCGATTGTATCGTCTCCGTCGTTGGCTCCGACGAGGACGTCGTCTACAGCAAGGCCAGCGCGCTGCAGGTTCGTTCCAGCAACCGCGCTGTATTCGCTCGGCAAGCCGGTCCTCCCCTCTCGCTTTCAAAGCGTTGTTTATCCCGCCTCAAAGCTGCATTTCTGTATCGACTTTGATTAAGCTCTTTGTTTTATCCTGCAGACATGGCTCATCAACTACGAACTGCCTGATACTGTCATGATTTTGGCTGAGAAAAACATCCATTTCCTTGCTAGTAAGAAGAAAATTGAATTTCTGAAAAAATTGGAAGAAGCTAAGCCCGAAGATACTGGAGTTCCAGCGGTTAAACTGCATGTCAGGGATAGGGTAACTGAGTTCAATTTTATACAATGGTCAACCGAGTAATTTTTATGTTTCATATGCCTAACCGATTTTATCTTCTTCCTCAAGAGCGACGAAGATAAAGCCAATTTTGCTAAGCTCATGCAAGTCATAAAAGAGAGCAAAGAGGGAAAAACAATAGGAGTGTTCAGTAAGGATAAATACAGATCTGCATTCGCTGAAGCATGGAAAAGTGCAGTTAAGAAAGAAAATTTTGAAAATGTAGACGTCAATGCTTCTGTAGCTTACATAATGGCTCCCAAAGAAGATTCAGAAACTTTAACGATAAAAAAGGCTTGCATTGTATCAGTTGATGTTTTTTCAAAATATTTGAAAGATCAAATTTTGGAAATTATTGATAATGAAAAGGTAAAGTCTATATTAAATTTGTAAAATTACAGAGAGATGATTGATTCTTATTCTACAAATTATTCTCTTCTACAGAAAGTGAAACACTCCAAGTTAGCAACTGGAGTTGATGCAGCACTCACGGATAAGAAATATGTTACTGGTGTTGATACTTCTCAATTAGACATGTGTTATCCAGCTATTATTCAAAGTGGTGGAAATTATTCTTTGAAATTTAGCACTGAAAGTGATGATAATATACTCCATTTTGGTGTTATCATTTGCTCTTTAGGAGTTCGCTACAAGGGTTATTGTTCAAATATTGTTAGGACTTTGTTGGTAAATCCCACAAAATCAATTGAGGTAACAAATATTTTTCACCAGTCTCTTGAATATAGTTGATTACACTGCAATCCTTTAATTGAAAAATTAATTTCAGGACAACTATAATTTTTTACTGCTAGTTGAGGAAGAAATATTGAAAAATTTAACAGCTGGTACAAAACTAAGTGAAGTTTATGAAAATGCTATGAAATTTGTGAAAAATGAGAAACCAAAAATGTTGGACCATATAACAAAGAGTCTTGGATTTGTTATGGGAATTGAATTTAGAGAAAGCACTCTGGCTCTGGGGCCTAAAACTCACGTGGTCGCCAAGAAAGGAATGGTCTTCAATATCTCTGTGGGTTTATCAAATCTAACCAATACAGAAGCAACCGAAAAAGAAGCAAAAACATATGCGCTATTCATTGGAGATACAGTTTTAGTCAATGAGGTTTGAAAACATGATTATTATTTTATTTGAATCTCTGTTCTTTAATAATTTGCAACATTTATATCTCTTAGGATCAACCAGCCACTATTCTAACCCCTAACAAAAAAAAGGTGAAGAATATTGGTATCTTCCTCAAAGATGAAGAAGAAGAGGAAGAAGAGGACAGTGGTAAAGAGAATGAGCCTAAAAAGCCTGAAATTCTTGGAAGAGGCAAGAGAACAGCTGTGATTGAATCCAAGTTGAGAACTGAACATAGTTCAGAAGAGAAAAGAAAACAACACCAGAAAGAATTATCAGCTCAAATGAATGATGCAGCGAAAGCTCGTTTAGCTGAACGGTCTGGTGGAAAAGAGCAAGAAAAAGTTCGTAAATCAACAGTTTCCTACAAAAGTCTTAACAGTATGCCACATGATACAGAAGTGAAGGAACTTAAACTATTCGTTGGTGAGTTATATGTGTGAAAGTAATTGTTCTTTCTTTATTAGTTCGAATAAAATAACAACAAATTTTATTTCAGATAAAAAATATGAAACAGTAATTCTGCCAGTATATGGAGTCCCAGTGCCCTTTCATATATCTACAATTAAAAACATATCTCAATCAGTTGAAGGCGATTATACTTATCTTAGAGTGAACTTTTTCCATCCTGGCGCTACTGTTGGTCGCAACGAGGGTGGAATTTACCCTCAACCTGATGCAACTTTCATCAAAGAAGTGTTAGCTTACAAACTTTGATTATATTCTGAAAGCTTTTTTATCCCATTAATATTATTTGATCTTTTATTGCAGAACTTATCGTAGCACTAACATCAAAGAACCTGGTGAAATTTCAGCACCCTCATCAAACCTCAACACTGCCTTTAGACTAATTAAAGAAGTTCAAAAAAAATTCAAAAACAGAGAGGCTGAGGAGAGAGAAAAAGAAGATCTAGTGAAACAGGATACTTTGGTTTTGTCACAGAATAAAGGAAATCCTAGACTGAAAGATTTATACATACGTCCTAACATTGTTAGTAAGCGAATGACAGGAGGTTTAGAAGCACACTCGAATGGTTTTCGTTATACGTCAGTCAGAGGAGACAAAGTAGACATTCTGTATAACAACATTAAACATACTTTCTTCCAACCATGTGATGGAGAAATGATTATCCTTCTGCACTTTCATCTAAAAGTAAGAAGTTTCTAAAATGTTGAAAATACATATCTTCAAAGTAGAACAAACTAATTATTGTCAATTATTTTTCAGCACGCCATCATGTTTGGGAAGAAAAAACACGTTGATGTGCAATTTTATACTGAAGTTGGAGAAATTACTACTGATTTAGGAAAGCATCAACACATGCATGATCGAGATGATCTGGCGGCAGAACAATCTGAAAGAGAGCTGAGGCACAAATTGAAAACAGCATTCAAGAGCTTTTGTGAAAAAGTTGAAGCTATGACAAAACAAGAAGTTGAGTTTGATACTCCATTCAGAGATCTTGGTTTCCCAGGAGCACCGTTCAGAAGTACAGTACTGCTGCAACCAACTAGTGGTTGTCTTGTACATCTTACAGAATGGGTTGGTTGTCTTTGCTACTATCATCAAATCATACTTTATTTTTTAATTATCCAAGTAAGAAGTGCATAATATACTATTATTTGCTCTGCTAAACATGCTTTATTTTTTTCAGCCTCCATTTGTCATTACTCTTGAGGATGTAGAATTTGTGCAGTTTGAAAGAGTACAATTTCATTTGAAAAACTTTGATATGGTCTTTGTCTTTAAGGATTATACACGAAAGGTTTCAATGATCAATGCTATTCCAATGAACATGCTGGATCATGTCAAAGAATGGTTGAAGTAAGAATCGATGAATTTCTCCTGATATAACCACTCGTAAAGATATTTAGTGATTGAGTCTGTTTGTTTTAGTTCTTGTGATATTAAATATTCCGAGGGTGTTCAATCTCTTAATTGGGCTCAAATTTTGAAAACTGTTACTGATGACCCAGAAGGCTTTTTTGAAGCTGGTGGCTGGGACTTCTTAGATGATAAAAGTGATGAAGAAAATGAAGCAGTTGATGACGAAGAGGAGGAAGAAGATGATGCCTATGAGGTAATAAAAGTCATACGAAATTCATAACAGTGGTTTTTCATTATATTAAAATTTTGTTGAGTGATTATTGAATAAACTTGATAATTCTATTGATAAAAATTACAAACAATTAATCACTGATATATCTAAATTTCAGCCTTCAGATTCAGGTGATGCTGAAGAATCGGATGACGATTCTGAATATTCTGAAGCATCCGAAGATTCGGAGACTGAAGGTATCTAGCGAAATCATGCTCCTAATTATGTATCAAACCTTAATTAATTCTAGATATGCTTAACGATGTTTTTTTTTAGTTATATTATTTATAATCGACATTTATTGACTGAATTATTCATAGAATCATTTTAATGTTAATATTAATATTATAGAAGAAGAGCTGGGTACTTCGGAAGAATCTGGAAAAGATTGGTCAGATCTTGAAAGGGAAGCAGCTGAAGAGGATAAGGAAAGGGGTGAAACGTACGATGATGGGTATTCAAAACACAAAAAAGGTAGCAAACCTTCAACAATGAAAGATAAGTAAGTCAAGTATCTTCATGAAATATTAATTTTTACTCAAATGTATGATTCATGCATGAGACTGTAAGTTTGATATTAAAATTGCTTTTTCGTTCCAGACATAGTTCAAAACATAAAAGTTCTTCTCATTCTAAAAGTTCATCCAAGAGTAAAGACAGGCGATCATCGGATAAGCACAGGTGAGTTAAATAAATTGAATCTCATTGAAAACTTACATTAGGAATACTAAAAGTATCATTGTTGATATTTATACCTTTGATACAATACGTATTTACTATAATATTGATTATTAAAGATCGGATCGATCGAGAAATGAGGGATCACACAAGAAAGTGTCATCTCCTTCAAAATCATCCAAACACAGGTGATAACTATTAGTATGGCTTGTATTTAATGTGTCCTTATAAAAACCATTCTTCAAGTCATATTAATAACTGTAGATGTTGGTTAGTTACAATGATTTTAATATTAATTATTTTCTATTTTAGTCCCAAAAAAAGTGATAAGCACGACAGACGTGACAGAAATAGTAGCAGTAGCAGCAAGCATGATAAGCATTCTTCATCTCATTCGTCCAGCAGCAAGAAACGTCCACGTGACGACAGTTCTGATAGACACAAGAGCTCAAAGAAACGCAAGTGAGCTTGGAAATAATCTTTTTAATTTTGTATTTATATAATTATACTTTCAAGTTATTGTAAAATGATTGTCCTAAACTAGTTGGTTCGTTAATTTATAAGTATGTAATAATGATACATTTTTCACATCTAAGAGTGCATAAAATTTTATTCCAACAATGCTTGAATCATTTTCTAATTACATTGACGTTGAGATTCATCGATTCAAATTATTGTTTGCGTATCATGAACGCAGTTTTTATCAACTTTAGTGAACAATTATAAATGATAATCGCGTTTCATTAGTTTGGATAATAGTTCTTCAATTCTCGTTGTTTCACTTCTCGAACATATTTGTATCATTTACGCATGTGTACAATGGAGATTTTGTATCAACTATTGCACATTGTACATATCTAAAATCAATTCTGAAACACCACTTATATATTTTTCACAATAGATGTATCAGAAATTGATAGTAAATCTTAAATACAAACATCGTTTTTAGGTTTATTTTCTCTAACAATGAACAAAAGACTGAATTGATCCTTTTAATTTACCCAAACTTGACCTGTTTGAACATAATTTAGTTTTGTTACATATCAAAATAATTTATTGACAATGAAAGTTTAATATTTCTTCCGTCCAAAGGTTGTGTTTATATAAGCTTTCGAAAAAAAATAAAAATGATTAATTTTCTATTTTTGATCGCGATGAATGCAGCGAAGAAGAGTTGCTCAATAACAGCCCATGGAAATCTATTAAAAGTGAAAGTGCATGATTTCGTATGGGTACGTCGACGCTTTCTCCAAGAAGTGTCGTATCACTATAGCAACATGCTCGATTCGTAAACATTCAATCGAAGTAAAGATAATAAAAAGAACTAACAAGTCACTAGCGTGAATGAATAATTTTATTGTTAAATTAGAGACGATCAATCAATGATATTCTCAGCCACCGTTGTTTTCTATGTTCCCGCGAAGTCTTATATTTGTATGGAAGAGTATACCGTAAACTTTGCAATGAAACGACATGCTATATTTATTGAAAATAGAAGAGTTTATTCGTTTACAAATACGTACAAAATTATGATACAAAGTTGAGAGCTGTGTTTAACCAATCTAAAAATAATGAGCAGTCTCAATTCTTGCCGATCTGATCAATCTGTCCTTGGAGATTATTCACAACCTCGGGAGGTACGTGGTCGCCAAGGATCTCGAATAGGTTGATCCTCTGGTTACCGGGGATCGACTCGTACGCCGCGAGCTCGATGCCCTCCTGCACGTTCTGTATTTGTGCGTCTTTTGGGATCAGGTAAGTCTGCTGGGCCTGCTTTATCGCCTCGTTGCTGAACAGCTGGCCGTCCTTTTGCTGGGGAAACGCCAATGCACAGGCCAACAGGCCAAACAGGACTACTGCGCAGGCTTTCATGGTTCTAGCAAAAAAAATTAATCCGGTAAAAAAGTTTTCCCGTCCGTGAACGTCCACTGTAAGAATTAACTTGACATCTTAGAAAATCTCATTCTGCAAGTTTTATTAAATGAATCTCTGGGAAAATATCGTTCTTTCAGCAATTTAAGAAAGTCGTTGATGGTTATTATCATTCCGTTAGATTTTATCACTTCATGGACTGCCACGCTTAACTTGATTTGGGCATCAGTTGCTTCGGCAATTTAAAAACGTACACATGACTAGCTCGTATATAATTATGAGTGAACTTTACTTCGCAAATGTATATAATTTTTGCATATGGAATGTATAAATGGTTGCTCTTCGCGCAACCATTTATACATTCCATATGCGTATACGGTGTGGCGAAACGTATGCGACGCGAACGCGAAAATCATACGGTTTCGTTGCATCGACGATTTGGACGAGTGAAACGCGTGCCAACGTTTTTTTCCTTTTTTATTCTCGAGACCTTTCGCTTCTTAAGAGCGACTGTTCATAAACAAAAGTCTGGGTCTGACCATGTTGCGCAAGCCACTCAGCGTCCAACTCTTGGACAAAAAAAACTTTTGCGTGTTAATACGATTGTTTGAGTACATTATGTGTATAGCTATTGCGATATGAAGATGTGTGGATATAATCTGTGGATTCGATGGATTGAAGAATGAAAATTAAAGTATATGAGCAAATGAGAGATGTAGCAAAGAGTATTCAATTGAATCTAGTAAAAATGCTTACATTATGTTTACAGATAAAGTCCGCCAAGTATAAATAATCCTTAACGAATACGCGATTCAAGGTTGGTTATGGTAAAACTGAATAAAAGTTTACTGCTAGAATGGCACTCATTTTTACTTCTTTTACGTTCTCCATGCATTTTCATCATTACTCGAAATGTTTTACTTGTACAGTTATTACAGCGATGCGGATATAATTACTCTGCGACATGCGTACATCACTTGCCGCGAAATGTCTGCGATTCGATACGAAATCTGTCTACCTCTATAGAAGAGACAAAACCACTCGCTAACTGTATACTCTCTGAACTGTGATTTTTGTCTCGCGTTAATATCGGCGATTAAAAGTTGCGCCAGCGTATAGTTGTCGAGAGATATACGTCTTTCTTCATTACTGAGCAATAAATATCACGCGCATGAAAAATGACGGCTGCAATTCACTCGGAGCATCCCGACGCGCAACAATAGACGCGGCCTGTTGTTGCGGCCTGGGAAGCTTCGAGGATAAAACAAAAAGTTGTACTGAAGAGCCGAGGAGGTAACGGTGATGGTCGGGGCACTTTTCTCTCTCGCGGAATATATAAGAGGGCGCAAAAAATCGAAGCTCAGCGGGGAATTTGCATGGAAAGGAGGTCGGAGCGAGGTAAAAAGGCAATTGACCCTGCGCGCGACGAAATCCCCGTTACATGCTCCTCTTCCGTGCGCTCGCGCGCGAGAGAAAAGTTACTGCGCTGCGCGCGCGCGGAGAGAGAAAGAGAGAGAGAGAGAAAGATGTGTATCGCTGAAAGTTTCTCGCACGACTTATTCGGGCGAGCACTTTCCCTGTCGCTCGGGGCATCACGAACCGATCGTGCGCGCACGAGCTGCCGAAGGATTCGCCGCCGAGCTTCCTTTTCCGCGCTTCTCGGCGTATGCACTTCCAACCGATTATTTACTGGAAAACAAGATAATCCTCGCCTTCATCTCCCGCTCTTGTATGATTATCCGCGATTCAAACTAATTGTCGAAAAGGATTGTCTTTTGTTGACGTGCAGCTTGATACTTATACATCATCCGCTCGCTCGAGTCGATTTCGAAATAACAAATGACGGCTCAAGAGAAATCGGAAGAAATATCGTTGATTTATGAATGTATAGATGCGCGCATGATTTATATAATCAAACCTGTGCGTAAAAAGCTGTTCTGTTTCACTTCAATAATTTGAATATGTAAAAAGCTGTTCTCTGGTTGTTCAATAATTTGAAAAACTGTTTGATTCGATTGAGGAGAGCGAGAGTTTTTCGAGTTGATATTTTGAATTTTGAAATAATTTTCAGTGAGTACGATTCGTCGGCTTTCCAAAGTAATTGTAACTCTTGTGATTGACCGATTTATTGTCTCGGATCGAAAGTAATATTAGCCACAGCGTTTGGTGGCAAACGATTTGGATGATAATTAACTAGCTCACAATGGAAAAAAGTTAACTTGCGAATCATTCTGTAATCAAATTTAACTTTTTACGCAAACTAACGGCTCGAACGCCTGTGATCATTTTTATTTACGATATATCGTGTTTATTAGGAAAATAATAATCGCCTTTTTAATTCAAACATATAGAAGCGACTACTAGATTTTAAAAGTATTGAGTAGTTCGTGAACAAAAATAAGCTACTCGTTATTTTTATAAGAAAATAAAGTAACGAAGAAGAAAAGAAACTGTATATGCACTCACGTGGAAAAGTTGAATTGCGATCGGCCAGGAGGAAACTAGACGTGAGGCTCAAGCGGAGGTGGCTTTTATACGAGCTGCGGCCTGCGGCAGATTTTGGCCCGTCACAAGCCAAGTGGTGGACTCCGTTCGGGATGCACATCATTCGTTCTTTGCTCTCTGGAGGAGGGGGGCAGGACTGTATATTATTTGCCGCAGCATCTCCCGCTGTTCGCCAGTTGAATAGGTATAATGAGTACCCTTTGCATTTTCCAATGTCGACTTGCAACGCAATCTCTTGGCTCCACGAATGAATCTGGAGTATTGTTCTTTTTCTTTTAGTCGATTTGAGATAGTAGAAAGTCAACCGCTCACAAGTATTAGATTGTTCGTTCAGTTATATTCGATACAACGAATTTATAAACCTAAATATCAAACATTAGATGCAAATTAAAATTGGAAATTGTTATTTTCAATTTAATATTTTCTAATGCAATTAAATTCACAGATTGAACAAAACACGCTTCAGTTTGTTTCCAACTAATAACTACCAATGCATTGTTCTTTATATCTAAAGCATGCTCTATACACACTTTAGTTCGTAACGAGTATTTTGTTTTCTCAAAATGGTCATATTTTAAAGTTTCAATTTTACCATTGCGAAGTTATATTATCGTTATAATATGTTATAATGGGGATGGGAAACTAAATAGAATATTAAAATGATATTATTTTAAAAATGATTTTATTTCATAATTCGAAAGTACAAATTTGTAACGACACTAGACAACCAACTGCATTTATTATTTTCCATACATTTTTTCTCATCATCGCATTGATCGAGGATTATATTCTTCGTCTTTTCATTAAACGAAAATATGATACGCCTTTCTCTCATGTGTCCATATAAATCCGTTCTGGCTAACAGTACCAATGGCCATATATAATAAAAAATAAGTGCCATCATATGTCTATCAGAAATCCATAATTCTTTGTACTTAGCCTTTTCCCGCGTACACAAATAATCAAATACGACAATGAACATACACGACAAAGATAGACAAATAAACTCACATTTTACAATTATATGTGTAGCATAATTTGATAAATTATATTTTATATCTCTCTTCCTTTCATTCTTGACAATATGGCAATTATATCATAAGTAGCTACCAGACAGTCTGTGACTAAAACAATAATTCGAAATTTCTACTTTGTTTCAACTTGCTATATTTACACGCACAATCGCAACATAAATTAAATAAAAAGATTCGGAGCTTATTGATAATAGTACAAAAATATACAGGTATTTTCGCATTTTCCTCGGCGAGGAAGTTTTATGCACTTCGACGAATAATAAGGGCTTATGCAGGTTATGAGAAAGGGTAATTAAATATTCTCAGAGAAGCGTTAATTTGGACTTCTATCAATTCTTTAATTTTTTTATTTTAACCCGTGACTTCAAAAGGCACTGTTGTCGGGCCTCAACTCTCATTTTCCGTGATTCTATTATAATTTTATATGTAAATCTTACATGAGAGAGTAATATTATTACTTTTCAAATATATCATAATTTCTTTTATTTTCGCAATAAAATTGGTTCCTTCAATAACATTTCATTGTATTCAAAATGATTATTTCATGAAAATTAACCGTTAAAAATGAGCCACAAGTTTTTGATGAAAATCAATGGACAATCATCACAAAACGGAAAAAATACGATAACAAATAAAAATCGCCTTCATTATTTATAATACAATACTGATCTTCGTGCATTTTTTTAATACCAAAATGCTTTGGATTCAATTCAATGCAAATAATAAATCACCCAATAAAAAATTTTTCAATTGAGAATGTAGCTATAGTAAGAAGACATGTATCAATATTAGATTATCAACTTTTCACGTGTTACATTCAAATCAATCCGATAAAATGGTAAATTTTCACGAGAATCACGCACAGAGGTTGTAATTTTGATTTGAACTTTCTACAAAAAGATACAATTCATTTCCCATCTGAACGCAAAATGATAATTGGGATTGGCAGTGAATTTGTGATACGACTCACTATTCAAGTAAATTTGTATGAAAATACCTTCTTCTCAGACTTTTTTCAACTTTTACTTTCTTATTTCAATATATACAACTCGTTCGTGCTTACTGCTTAAATGACTTACTTAGAATCAAAAAATCCGGTCGAACCTTAACATCATTCTCTCTTTTCTTCTCTTTTCTATATATGAGGTAAAAATATCGTTCGACGTATCACTGTCTTAAGATGACTCTATATAATTGATATTTCTTTCGTTTCCGTAATGTGTTAGAGCATTCAGTTCTTACTGTTATATTCTAAATATATAAATTTCTACATTTGATTAGATACTCTAAGTATATCACGGCGATCAAAGAGTGATGAGGATTTCAAGTTTATTTTCTCTATAAAATAGTAAAGGATTTAGATATAATTTCTACTTTCCTCTAAATATTTGATCACGTATCACTCAAAAGGACAAATTATCTAAGGCTACTCTTAATAATCCAGCGGTTTAAAATCTTTTACAATAAATATCTATCATACTATAGATACGCAACAAACGTTATTGTCGGGATGTGTAAAAACCAGGAGTTGCTATTTTCCTTATGTAATATGGAAAAAATGGATAGTGATGTGACGCATCATGGGATAACAGAATCATCTTTCGACTTCTGGTTTCATCTGCTAAACTCTGGAAGGGGCTTGACTATTCCCTCAGTATATGCTTTGTGAACTGATTCACATACAAATCTGTATTGACTCTGAAATATTAAATAATTATGAACTTAGCAATGATTATACAAATTAAAATTTAGACAAAGATTATAGTTTACATGCAACAATTGTACGTTAATATTTTACTGTGATGCATAAATTTTAATTTTGTTTTAAACAAAGTGTACTTGATGTATATACGTATCATTATCTGTATAACAGTAAATTCTTTCCAAAAATGTTTGATGTATTTTGAATTTGGAGAAATTGACAACGAACCAGAAAACTTTCGAGACTAATGAATATGAAACGACACTATGAATATGATAAAATGAAAGAAAACTCACAGCGTTTTGTATCATCATGGCTCGTTGATCTCTCATCGAACGCACGATATCGAGCGGATAGACAGGCTGATTGGCTTCGATGAGGCAGAGTGCGGTCTCCATGAGGACGAGGACACCCGTGCGTCCGATGCCCGCTGAGCAGTGGACGACAGCGGGCTCGACGATGCCCGTACGCGCGGCCCTCACGCGCTCGGTAAACGTGGTAAACTGCTTCCAGTCGTTCGGCACTCCGTGATCCGGCCACGCGCAATACTGCATGTGAGTTATGTCTCTCTCCTCTCCCGTCTGAAAAATGAAGCATTTTTTTCCTTACTCGCTGATTAAATGCAACGAGCGTGATTCATCGCCAACTTTTTATCGCGCTCGCTCTGATGCAATGTTTGTTTTCACTAAGTTATGCGGTATGAGTCACGAATGAGTCAAGAATTGGTTCGGTTTAGGAATCGATGAATCTGACGACCATCAGTTCAAGGTGAACTCTATGTTAATTGTCCTGATTTGCTTAAACTTAAATATACTTCATGAATTTATTTTGAATGAATAATTGCAGAAACTTTATAAATGTAGATTCGCATAAAAAATTATCGATTTTTCCAATCATTTCTTTGACGAGTGGTAGCAATTTGATTTAATATTCGAATAAATACTTTTTCGTGAGTGATGAACAGATCATTGAAATTGAGCAGTTTATATAGTTATTGAAACTTACGTTAGTATCAGTGAGAACGAACTCCCGAAAAACGAAGGTATCCTCAACAGTCTCAGAAGTACACAAAAGCGTCAGATTTCTGAACGTTAGTGTTTCCTTCAGATTCGGCCAATACTGATGGCATTTCGTACGACCTCGTTCCACCAAAGTTGTCAACATCACAACTAGAGTACTTCCAGCTTCAAGAACCATCTGCCAGAAATCCGGAACCGTCGTGGACAGTGGGCCCTGAGTCGCAATGTAACGGTTTATTATTCCTGAGCCTGGAATCTCCATATTGACATAGTTTGCATTTATGTAGTCTCCATTCGAACTGCCCATCAAGACCACCCTGGTTACATCATCTGTACAAACGGTTCAGTTAAAAATTAGAATATTAACATTTTATGCATCTATCCAATATTTAATAGGGAAAAAATAATAGGACTTACATGGAGATATATCGCAATATCTATTTTTATTTTGATTTTCAGACTTCTTGGATTCCAAACAAGTGAGCTCTAGATTTTTACGATAAAGTTGTTCATATTGAGCTATCAGAGCTCCACTAGCTAACCCATCTGCAAGTAATAACATGGATTGTGCTAGCGCATCTGAACCCACTGCAGTATGAGGTACATCAGGTACATATCTGTAACAATAATTGTAAGTATTCAGTGGTGTACATGACATATTAAGTTATTATCAGCAGTCGATTAGCAATTAGGTAATCAAGTACTCATAACCCTCATGATTTTCACCAATTACGCCATAATTTCAATAAAGTGATAAAAATTAATTTTGAAATTAGACTACCTGAAATATCAAGATCTGTCTTTTTTTATTCTTAACGACCTTACACTCATTTGTTTTTTTGAATTTATAAATTATGCAAACTTTTTTCAAAATTTAAATGGAAATTATTATACTTTCTAATTTCATCTTGTTTAGATGAGATATTTTTAATAGTGTTCAAATAGTTGATAAGAAAAAATATTTACCTGTAAGGAGGTTCTTCTTCTAAATTTTCCTCTGTACCTGTTAAGGCATTATACAGAGCATTAGGTCTCACGGTCAACGTGAGTTCACCAGAACCGGAATCTCGTGACTGGCGTATTAAATTTACAACGTGTTCATGTAGCATCCCATTGACATCGATTCCATTTATAAAAACTACTTGATCACCCTCGCTTAATTTTGGGTAACAACGATCAGCTGGTGTATTAGGTGCGACGCGCGAAACTAATATTGGCATATCGAGATCTAAGCCACCTTTCACATTAAAACCAAAACGACCTTGTTCATCAGGTGTAATTCTTATAGTAACTAATCCTTCCTCTAATACCTGTAATTTCAGGGAATACTTCTAAAATTACGTTTTATGAAATAAAGAATAAAGGTTATTATTAATAAACTTTTCTGATCAATAAAATTGATAATAAATGTGAATGTTTAGCTACTTACTTGTGGAGCCGGAGAACTTGTAGATTCACTGTAGTCTGGAGCATCATAAATATTTCGTTCATTGAGAGCACTATCATCATCTACATAGCTTAAAACTCGGGAACCTAGCATTGGCGAGAAAGCATTACCGCCACTATTTTGTGTATGTGTTCCTGTTAGTTCTTCTCTATGCGCCAGAAAACCACCCTCACTGTGAAATTAATTGATTATCAAAACAAACGATCGTTTAAAATATTAATAATAAATGCACATGAATAAATGCACATTAAGCGACATTATTTCCATTCAACAAAAGAAACTTACTCGTCACTTTGATTTCCTTCTCCCCAAGCTTGACGAGGCTCGCGTGAGCCAAGTGACTGGACTTTATCGTAAGATCTAGTAGGTCTACTAGAAGGCAATATTTTTCCTTTTTCATCCGAAATTGGTACAGGCAAGATTCCATGGATTAGTTTTTTGCTTGGTGATCTAGAAAAAAAATATTACTTAAAAATAGCTTTTCCTTTCGAATGTCTAACATTCAAATGAGTTGATTTCAATTAGAATACATATACAACCGTTGTATATATATTATACAACGGTAGAATACATATACAAATGATTATATTTCATGAAATACTATTAACCTGATGAAAGTCCTTTCCACTCGAGCACGATGTTTTCCATCTTCAACTGTTTGGAACTCGGTGCGACCAGAATACGTGAATCGGCTACTTAATGCTAGCGGAAACCGACGTGTTCGCAGTTTTGGACTGTGTAATCTGAAGAAAGTATGATGTTCTACGCATGATTTCCATAAATTTTTGGAACTGCGATAAGTCTGCATATTAAAACCTAATAATGTATCATAATTCTCTGACTGTAAAAAAAATGAGATCTGTTAAAATTCTTTTATCTTAATGTAACAAATATTATTGATAACTTATTAATAGTAACTTTTTGTTAAAATCACATTCTGTAGAACATTATACTGGAAGTATGTTTTCATTCATACTTCCTCGATTTTATCGAAATGATATTAGCTTTCATTGTTTTAACTGAGTTACAATATATTTAATTTGACAATATAAAGATAGTAAGAATTTGAATAGGGGTAAACGAGTGAATAAGTATTGTTACCTGTTCTCTTCTTAGTTGTATAAAAAACTGTTTACGTTTAAATGAGATCTTAACAATCTTTGACCATGAGAAAACATTAATTCTAATGTTATTCTGGAAGACTACTAGTCCTATAGACGTTACTCCTAATTGTATTTCTTTATTTGCAGAATCCTGTGATTGAAAAAATTATAATTAGATCAAAGTCTAGAAAAAAATGATCATCTACAAATTAGTGTTGAAGAGAGTAAAAATATAAGAAAGCAGAATATGCACGGTACAGCGAAGTATATTTATGAATCGTTAATAAGAAGGTAAATAAGAAGAAGACAACAGTAAAGAAGCATACCCTTGCCTTATGCAATTCAACTCCGTACATGTCAAGGCGCTTGGCATGATCAAGAAAATTAAATTCAGCATCAGCTGGCAATTGACCCCTGGAATATCAAATAAATTTGTTAAAGATAAGTGAGTTAGTAAAGTTCATTGTGCAAAATTAATCATTACTTATGTAGTTTATGTAATTCGCATATTTTCCTTTCCATTTCTTCAGTTTGCACTGGTATCAATTGAAGGCGAGATAAATAACCAGGTCCATGCTCCTCAGGATGATAATCACCAAGTTCAGCTAGAATTTGAATTGTTATACAATAACATATTTGTTCACTTTGATAGAAAAATTTACTTGAAGCTTCAATTCTATCAATATATAATCACAAAAATTCACTCACATTGCACGGTATAACTTGCTATTAGACAAGCAGTACTTGGAGGTAGTTGAAGTTTGCCTTGCAAAATATCTCTTCTTATTTGCAAATAAAATTGATATCTTGTATATTCTTCTTGTAATTTACTGGGATCCGATACATAAAATTTTACCCTGAAGAAGAACTGTCCCCCTTTACTTCTTATTTGTTTTTTTACCAGCTTTGAAGGATCTAACCATCTCTGTAAAAACAAATCAAGCTCAAATTCACTTTTGTTCTGTTACATGGAACATTTTTCAATCTATGAAATCAGTGTGAAAATCATACCATAACATCTGGGTTGGGGCAGTTTGTTGTAACTGATCCATTTTCTGCATATTGTAAACCAAAATAATCTTTTTCTACAAGTTCCAAGTGTTGGAAAACTAAATCTAGGAGTGCTTGCCCTTTTGCCCTTTTCTGTAAAAGAAAAAATATTGATAACTCATCACTAATGTTAATAATAAATAACAGATAAAAAAATTACATACATCTAGTTGGAAAACGTGCTGCGTGTCATCTAAAAAGACGACAGTCGCAGAAAGGGTCTTAAGTCTTCGATCTCGCGCCAGTTCTGCACCACGAACGTGGTAGCTCCCACTGGAGCCACTCAGAGCTCGGCGTGAAACACTTTCGATCATCTCAATGAACCGAAGGCGAGTTAACCACCTTCGCGGCACCACCTCGCTGCCACTTTGATCACCTGAACGGTCAAAATAATCAAATTAATTATTAGAAATGATATGAATGAAAAAATTTTACACATTTCATAAAAATTATCACTAAGTTGAAAAAATGTATAAAATTTCGTTTTTTCCTCATTATAGTACATTATTGCATTGACTTGATATGCTTCTCAAGCTAGTGATATTTCTTTGTTTTGATTTATAATTCATACAAAAATTCAGATATTATTTCTGATTCTCTTCAGTGGTTTTGATAAAATAGTTAATTATATCAATTCAATATCTTCAACCTCTCATATGTTAAATTCATTTCAAACAATTTGAAAATAATAAACTTTTTTGTTTAAAATGCCACTTATTTTTGTTATCATCATGATAACATTATCTAGTACAGACACGTGGTTAAATGTCAACTTGTTAAAGAGCAAATATTTATCACAGTGCTTATAATTTTCCATAAGAAAAGACTGATGTAACAGCGAATTTCCAAAAATTATGTTTCATGTTGTTGTTGTCAACTATTTCACACATCCCATAGTTATGCATAGGATTATTGACAATGAATATTCAAGCCTGTTAATATTTGAAATTAAATGAGTTTGGTGCATATTTTTTCTAAAATAATATACCAGAAGCATTTTCCAGGACAGCTATCTAAAATTAGCACACCACATGTTCACTGCTGTGAGTTATGAGTCAGACGAGTTTGCAGTTTTCAGAACTAACAGTAAGCATTTCACAGATGTCAAGCTAAAAAGTTATTTTTTTAATTACATTCTGTCGATGTCATAATCTTGATCTACTAGGCCTGCAGAGAGTCAGTGATCCAGTTTCCTATTCAACCTGGTCAGCAACTATTCCCCAATGTTGCAGAAATAATATGAATCAGAATTCTCTCAAGAATTTTGATATTATTGAATAAACTAATCAATTCAGAACACAGAATATTTACACTTGATGCACATCTTGGATGATGCTAAACTAAGTTTCTAAAATTACTTTCTACTCCAACTCTACGTGAATCAATTAATTCTCTAACCAAATCTAAAAACAGATTCACTATAGAAGCTGTCTGTTCTGCACAAAATTCTGGAGGCAAACTAAACTAGTAGCTAGATCTGTTATTCAATGTTAATTAACTTCCTGTTCTGTACACTTAATATTTCCTTAGAATTGTTGATGACTTCACAAAAGCCACAGAACAGAACAGATAGTTGATTTTTCTTTATGAATATAAATACACTATTGAAAAGCAAAATTCTCAGGAGAAAAGGAATTTGAAGAAGATATGGACAAAACTTGTCATCCAATGCACATTGATTTGTTGAACCAAATTGGGAACTCTAATGCGGGAGAGATGCTCGGAATAGTTTTCTGCACAGCGCTGTTCATCCTGCCTTTCGACACAATTATAAAACAATATGAGAATGCTGTCGAGCTTCATACGAATCACTTGGAAAGACTGTAGGTCGCACAAATAGACTAGTGGATTTGTCAAATGGCAGGATGGTAAAGTTGGCAAAAACTTACAGAATTGAAGCAAAGAAAAAGTGCATCTATTTGGGAGAGTAGGGAGCCCAGAGTGGAAGCTATAATTAGCTGGCAACGCGGCATACATACAAGCAGGAGCTCGCGCTCGCGCGCGAGAGAGAGAGAGAGAGGAGAGGAAAAGAGAAAAGAGAGAAAGAGCACAAGGTGCAGGTAAGTATATAAGTATAGTTATTAGTACAATTGACTTACATTCATGATACGTTGCAGCGGAGAAGCAGCAGCAGCCCTGTGGTGCGGGAGTGGGCGCGCAGCTACGCTGCTGCTGGACACCTGCGGGTGGACTCCCCAGCGTTGCGCCGCTCACCGAGTCAACAACCTGCAGCTATACTCTCTCCTCAGCCGCTGCAGCCTCTTTCTTTCTTTCTTTCTCTCTCTTTCTCTCTCTCACTATGTTTCGGAGGCTGCACCAATTAATCCCAATCAAGCGCAATTGGCAACAATTGGTGACTGGATACGTGCTCGGCTCGACTGTTGACTGCGTGCGTCACCCGGTCCACTGAGAGGCACACACAACTCTGCACTACTCTCTCGGCGCCGAGCGGGCGAGGAAGAGAGAGAGAGAGCAACTGCGTGCGAGATGTCTGTCCGTCGCCGTTGGCAAATTTCGGAGCTGCTGGTACAGCAGCCCGCGGGGGCCAAGGGGAGGGGGGCACTAACGCCACTCCGGCGTGCAGACTCCGTCCTTGTCGCGAGTCGCGAGTCGCGCGGCGGCTCGCGGCATTCGCTGCAGCAATTCACAGCTGCCGCAGGCCAGCTTGGGGCCCGCTCAAGCGCTGCTGCTGCTGCTGTTGCACAGCCCCACCAACAAAACCCACAGCTGCAGCTTGGAGGTTAGACGTACGGAACTGCCTCTCTCGCTCGCGATCGGCGCACTTTCACTCGCACTCGACGTTATAACTTTACTCACACTTGGCTGGTGCAATGTTGACAAGTGTCCGGCTGACGTCCGCGAGCCAGCTCAACTCTTGGGCTGCGCGCAATTCACACTTTCGGGAAATTCACCGCTTGGCGGCACTTGGCAGACAGGGATATAAGCAATCGATCGGTCCGCCTTTTGTCTTATGTGTCCAACTTTTGGTCCAATTGTCCCCCGTCGAGCTCCGGCTCAACGAGATGATCCCGGGAACGCACAGTAGCTTTTACGAGTGTGCTATAGTTGCGCGACGCAAGCAGACGCTCTCTCACCGCGACGACTCACACACAGAGGGGCAGCTCGCGCACAAACGCATCAAAGCGTCACGCGCGTGCGACGACGCGACGAGTATATATATCTATATATCTATATATTTTTAACACTGGACTGCGCCCAGCGCACTGGTCGAGTTGATCTGCTCTGCAGTGCGCGGGGAGCTGAACTGCCCACTCGGCTTATCTGGCTCAGCTCTGATCCAGTATTCCAGTGTGCGGCCATGCAGTGCTGCTTTTTACGACACTGAGCATCAAGGACGCCCAATACCATACTTTACTTATGTGCACCAGCAGTGAGCAGAGGCGAGCGCGCCCCTTCGGCAATGCAGTTCTCTGCGCGCGCGCCAATTTCCAAGCGCCTATATATATATACACACCGCCTTTTGAATTTTCCTCATCCTCGTGCAGCTGTTGTATTGTATGTACAGGTACCCATGGACGTTTGGGTGTGTGTGTGTGTGGGGGCGGGGCGGGGGATCGACAGCACACCGCGCGGCCGGGCTGTTGTATTGGGAGGGAGCGGTTCGAAGCGCAGAGGGGCTCAGCCCGCTTTCAATCGCTCTGAATCATACTTTTCCCATTCACGGGAATATTAGTCATTTTCATTTGGAGAGCTCGCCTCTTGCCCATTCCGACCATTCGGCGACAGATTCCATGAATGATATTACGGCCCGCGTATAGTTCTATACCTATATATGCGCACAAACATATGTAAACTCTCATACATGTTATACAAGTTTGACAATAATTACTATCGATAGTTTAGCTTCTTTCTTGCGACTACTTTCGCGAAAGATTTTAAAACGCATGTACATACATTATTTGTCATTATTTATCACGATTCACCTCCTATGATTTGTTTGTATATATACTTATGCACCTTGAGGTGAATTGTATTATTAAAAACGATTCATGACGATGAAGAGATCGACAAAAACTGATATGGCATTAAAACATCATTATAATATATATGCGTCATTCTCATGAAAATGATATATGTTATTCAGAGAAAATTAAAACACCCCCAAGGTTGGAATATTTTTTCTCCATTAATTTTATTTTTCGGTGCCAATAGAAGCTAATAACTACTTCTGATCACTCGGAACTGCCATAATACATATTTTTTCAGTCTATCCCTGTATTCGTTTTTCGGCTATTTGATATGTAACGCATTTGACGGGTATAACACGAAAATATGTTCAGTATACATTTATTTCTGAATCTGATGGAATCATCAGGAAGAATGAAAAGAAAATTATGCAAGTTTTGTTTCTCTAGCTTTTTTTCATCAGTGCCGTTCTAACGGCTTGTTAACGTTTAAAACTAAGAAAAAAAATGATAAATACTAAAAAAAACATGATCTTAGAACGATATAACAACTCCGTTGCCATTTGTAAAAAAAATTACGAGAATAAAACTTATTTTTCCATTATATTTATTGATTCTATTGAATTTGTCATGAATTTATCATAAATTTTTACAATCTAAAACAAAAGCAAAAGACTGAAAAATGCGATCAAGGGCACTCTATTTCTTCCGTAGAATATGAGCGCCAACTAGAGTTTAAATGTTACATAATAGCATTTTTCCAAAATGACGCATTTGCCCAAAGATGAAATCGAACAAAATCATTGATTTTGAGCCCAAGAAGCAAATTTGGAAGGTTTCAACACGTATACGTATATACTTAACCTGACATCCGGCCGTTATTGGCATATATATCTGTAATTAATTTAAATTTCGCGAGATGTGTATTTGATTCATACGTGCAAAATGCCAAACTTATCAAGATTTCGATTGTTGCTGGACGATTGGCTTAGAGATAGTAGAAAACTGAAAATTCGAGCTTGGGACGTATTGGTTCATTTTGGTGGTCATTAAAATACCTCAAATAAATAATCATTTTCATGCATTCACAAGTTTTAACGATAAATATTGATTCATCGGGTTTGGTAATCAAACATACTGCGTTGAAAAAGTAAGATTGCCAGGGAACTCAGTTCGGGGGACGTGCATTTTTTCTCTCGCAATCTTACCTTTTCAATAAATGGTATGATTTACCAAGCCCGATAAATCAACATTCATCGTTAATTTTCCGAACTTTGGTAACTTTTTACTGTTTAAAATTGAAGAACATAACTAATTAGAGCTGCTTATAGAGCCGTTCGGGATTGCAGATAGTTCTTTATTTTGTTGATCAAAGTATCCAGGACACGTGAATTACTGGTTCCATGAGAATAACCCACATATCTATTTCTGTTACGATTTCAAGAATTTATAAACCTATACAACGATATCTCCAGAGATATTATATCATTTATTGTATACGACCTGAAAGTCAAGCGGAATCTCTCATACTTGAATATATTATTCGTCCATTCATGAGAAATAAATACGAAGTATATAGGATTCATGTAAATCTTTGACAGGGGCTTGCTGTACAGTGAGAAGCCGAATAATAATTTTATTTTCAATCTTCTGAAACGCATCCGAAATTCTTTTGATGCAATTGCAATTTATGAATACGCAATCAAAATCACTTGACGTGTTAAGTTTTTATCAAAAGGGCCTATACTTCATCGTCAATGAACCAGCCGATGGGCCAGTCGCGCGCAGGCCCGGCCAATGAACTCTGACGCTGTGGGTCATACATACATATCCTAGTGTAGATAATCCCTGGAAAAAAAGCTCTGGCACTCGTCCTACATATCTATACAGTCAACAAATTATACGAATATCACCAAGTCGCCATAGTTGATATATTATGCATACGACCTAAAGCTTTGCAGCGAGACGTTACTCGTCAGTAATTTAAATTCGTAGGAAAAAAATAAATATTTGGAAGTTGTTGAAATTTTTAAAAAAAATTATCTGTATAAGCAGATTAGATAAAATTTATTTCCTTCAATCTTCTGTATAAGCAGCTAATAATATTCACCTTTAACAAGGTTATTGTTCTCATATTTAATGTCTACACATATATGCAAAACGTAGCAATCACAAACATTTAAAATTGAAAATAAAATAAAGTTACATCTATAGCAAATTAATAACAACAGTTCAACAACGATGATTTGTATAAATTTGTACGCTTTGTTGCAGACAAGTGCATCACAGATAATAATTGGTTCAAAAAATTTTTCCTATTATTTACACAATTGTTAACTCTTACTAGTATCTCCTAGACCAAATACACATATAGGTTTCTTATTTATTGGATGAATAGCTTTCACGGCAGTGATACCCATTCGGTGATCCAAATACTCTCTGACTTTACTAGCAAGCAAGCGATTGTTTTCATGTACATTGGGATGCTTCATAAATTCTTCCAACTGTAAATATGAATATAAAATTATTTAAGCTGATCAATGTTACATAATTTAATCATTCTCGATAGTTCAACTTACGTCCATCCACTTGCATTCACTAATTTCTCTGCCACACTTGACAATCTCAAGTGTCTGAGGCTCCAAGAGCGATACAGTGTAAATATCCGAGCAGTCAAAGGCATACTGGTGAGCATGTCTAAAAGCAATCATGCATTTGAACTTAGCAGTGACTCCTGTCTCTTCGAGCACTTCCCTCTCGACGGCATCAGAAATATCCTCTCCTGGCTCAACGTATCCTCCAGGCAGTTTCCAGTGCTCCATGGCCACACCTCTCATCTCCCTTATCACCAGGATCTCGTTTGTCTTCTCGTTCAGCACGACAGCTCCTGCGCCCAAGTTTGTGTGAGCGTACGGTGGAATATTGGAGGTCTCGTTCTCTGGCAACCACCTAAACAAAGTAGCCTGTTCGGTCTTAGCATGGTGGAACTTGAAGCCTCTCTTGGTTAGCTCTGGGATCCAATGGGTCTGCGCAAGGTCCACTTTGAACCATATAGTCCTCCTCTTGTCCTTGATCCACTGGTCGAGCGAGGCTAGGAATTGAAAGTCATGTGTGAGTATCATCATAGCACCTTGGTCGACTTCGAGGAGGCTCATAAAGACCTTCGAGCCGCTCGGGGAAGGTGGAGACGTCGCAGGGCTCGTCTTTGGAGTTGACCGTGACTCCGTTGTAGCGATCCAACAGGCCGCGGAAGTTGTCTTGACGTTGAGCCATCGCCGAGAAGAACGTTCTAATGCCCGACCGCGAAGAAGCACCAGTAACTAGTTTGGTAAACATGCGACCGCCGTTGGAGGCACTTGTGTGTTGGTTTGAAGTGATTGTGCATTACGACCTTCGCCCCGCCGCCGCGCTTTATGTTTTCCTCCAACACGCGCATGTGACATGATTCATTCTGCTTATATACCTATATAGGTGTACACTGCGGGCTTTTAAATCATTGATTGCGCATGCTCCGTACCCGCGGGGTCTAATTTCGAATGAATTTAACTGCATTATAGTTTTTTCAACTCGTTACACGCTGATCGTTTGGGTAGATTATTGAATAGATCAATACCACACCGTTTCTTCACCATAATATAGGATTTACACGATTTTTTGAAACGTAGTAAGCGCGACGATGAATGCAAAAAAGAAAATTGATTATGAAACATACTCTTATCGTATATTTTTATCATTCTCTTATCAATTGTAGCTTCAATGTTGCTTAGAGTTTGTAAATATTAATTCAGTCCTTGTCTACGTGCGATAAGTATATCGTCGTCTCTTACGACTACTACTTAACGCTTTTCAGAATGAGCTGTAATTTACAAAGCTCCCGCAATAGGCAGCATAAATTAGGTGCTTGAATTTCCACCGCGAAAATTAAGATCATATAATTCTTGACAGAGGCGCTTTCGAAAGATCGAGCTTCGAAAACGTATGCAGTTTTTGTAATAAAATATAATAAACCATCGAGAAAATTTGAAACATATCGCATATATCTTTGTATAAAAGACGACGATATATGCATATACAATGACTTCCTTTCTGTTTTGAGCTGAGAGGCAAGATTCGAACAAAAAATGATCACTGAGAGACATAATATACAGACAAATAAGGCTAAAGGTAATCAGACACACATTGAAACCGCAAAATCATTGTACATACATAATATATATCTTTAACGTTTATCATAAGAGACGTTATAGAATTGTCAAATCTCTATGTATATATGCGTATAAAAATACACTCGCTCGCTCACGCGCACACAGTAACGCGTCCTATACGTAATATCTATCACAAAAGCCTCGTTTTGGCGCAGTCCTTCTCGACGCTCCAGAATCGAGAAAGGTCCTCGTAGACCTTGGGCCCGGTCGGATTGTAATTGAGCGCCTGGCACAGCCTGCAGTAGTGAACGGACGGGCTGGCGAAGTAGCCGTGCTCATTGATGACCGCGTGGGTGAGCCTCCACCGGTGGAGCGCGGCGTACTCGCGAGGGTCGAGCCGGAGCAGCTTTTCGGCGAGGTGGTCCGGGCCGCCGGGAAAGTCTTCCACGTGGAGGAACGAGTTGGGCGGCAGCAGGAGCTCGGCAGTCGGCCGGTCCGTGCCCATCAGCACCGGCACCGAGCCCTTGCCGTACGCCTGCCAGAACACCTTCTCGCTCAGGTACTCGCGGCAGTCCGAGTTCTCGAACGACAGGTAGAAGCGGTAGCCGGCCAGAGCCGGGCAGTCGACGTCGAAGTGGCCGGGACACGCCGTGCTGTTGCCCCCGAGGCAGTGGCCCAGGATCTCCAGCTCGTCACCTGTTGGCATTCAACCATATATAGCTTCCGATCGGTATGTATGTAAAGGATCCGCATAACCAGCGAAATGCGACATTTGCTAACCGCAGGCTATTTCCATCTCGGGAATTCGGATACGGGAGCTTCGAAAAGCTTTCTTAAGGAAAATCGATGAGGAGCAGATCACATAAATACGGTAACGCAATAACTTTATACTTTTGCGTGAATTAGTAAAAACGCTCCCTTATTGTTCCACCTCATTCTGTACTTGATTTCAGCGTATTCGTTTATCTTATATCAACTCACATGCGTTATTGTTTGATCTTTCGCGATGTGCAAGTTTTCCTCAGTTTGCACTGATAAATAAGCTTTTGTTTCTGACTGAAGGTGTTACTAACGTTTGAACTCATATCGTTTTTCCGAGCCATCATAAATGATTGACGATAAAAGAATAGCTATTCACATTTTTTAATCAAGTTTCTCCATGTTATATGCTATTTTCACAACGCGACTGTCCGAACAATATTTTTGATCTTCAATGAGCCTCGAGACCAATGAGGAGAGGCGGCTACTCTCATCCTGCCCTAGCGCCCTTCCAGACTTTTTGGCGCCGATTTCCGAAACACGGTAGTGAATATTCTGAACCTGGTTAGACCTGTCTTTAGTATTTTCCATACTTCATAGTAATTCTCTCGTGATCCTAATTCACGTTTCGTCGCTTGTCACAAAATTTCAATTTTCTTCTCGAGTCATTGAAGTATTGCTGAATACATATTTCATTTACCTTCAATTTCAATTTGTACTAAGGTAACTGTACCCAATTTGGCACTGTACCCAATTTGGCACAATCGTCAGATTTCGTATTTCCGGTGCTCTCTGAGCATCAGTCGCTCTTGGGTTATGTTGGGGGAATTAAAAGAAAATTTTCGGTATCTTCCCCGCCCATTTAGCCCTTAAAACCACTCTCCTACAACACTTTGAACTTTCACTTACTGATTTTTTCACCATTTTCTTATTTCACTTTTCACACTCAACCTCAAAAATCAGGTGTCAATAATTTTTATCTCTCAAAGTGTCATTACTCTTTTTTGTGTAAAAACATCTCAGCTTTCGATTGGTCTCATCAGTTTTCCGAAAATTATTTTTTATCCTACTCAAATTGCTGTTTTTCGCATCAAAAAAAAGTGAACCCAATGTGCCCCTCTGCGCGTTTTTAAATGGGAAGACTGAGTGAAATCATTGAATATTTGTATAGACATATTACGATGATTTAGACGCGTATTTTTGAGTTGTATATCAAAAATTTTGTATAAATATCACTGAGAACATGATTGAGAGTTTATTTCAATGCCAATTGGATCGTCCCTGTAGGCCTATATAGGCTGTAGCTAATGATTAAAAAATTGTGCCAAATTGAGTACACGTTTTGTGCATTTAGCCTTTTTGCGTTTTTTTTTAAATTTCGATTTTCGATAGGTTAAAGTAGTCGAATGATGATTATGAAGATGGTTTCTAATAGGTATTGAGCTAAGCTTTGAGATGCCGTTCATAGAATTTTAAAATTCGAAGTCTATCATAGTCAAATTCGCGAAAAACCCTTAGGGGGGGCACATTGGGTACAGTTACCTTAATTAGAAATGATTAAACAAATGACCGAATAGATGGACAACTCTCATTTTTCTCGCAAAGTAGACCAAATAAGCGAATATGACAAAATCGGCCTTACGCAAGAATATGCCACCTGCTTCTTCACACAACACCCGAAAAATACTAAAACGCTCCAAAAATTGCTTCCTGTACAACTTTCATAAATGTGAACTGAATTTGCGCGCAACGTCACTCACACGACGTTCTTTCTAATATTTTCAAAATCATCGATAATCTCAAGACACGAGGATTTCGGATGCACCACGGATCTGTGTGTATATAATCCATGTGAAATGAATAATTAGATCGACCTCAACGAAAAAAACTTCGCACGGGTACCGTGATAATCTCTCGCCATTGTATTCTTTTGAAACAATGCACGTTTCACGTGCAGATCACGTTGAAACAGCGCTTCCATTCTCGAGGTAGCAACAGCTGTAAACAGAATCCATGGGTACGAGGACGAGTAGATTTTTGTTCCGAAGAAATTTCGTCATTTTTCCGAGGGGCGAAAGGAAAGAAAAACGAAGAACAACGCAACGCGCCCATCATGATCTCACCGAGAATCTGCTTGAGCCGCTGGACGTACTGCCAGCGGCCGTTGCTCCCGGAGCAGTTGCTCCCGAGGATGGCGGCCAGTTTGTGCTTGCTCTTGCCGCGTAGGAACGCTTCGAGCTGGTCGGTGGTCATGGCGGCGCGTTTGGCGAGCACAGTTCTGCCGTAGGGCACCGGCACGTCGCTGTCCATGCGGTAAGTCATGGACCAGTTGAACAGGCCGTCATAGTCGGCGAGCCGCTGGTTGCGGCTGAGGAACGTGTTCGGCGGCGCCTCGTCGCTCAGGAAGACCCAACGTTGGCTCGGAATCGCGGGGCGCAGCGGCAGGGACGAGACGCTTTTTGTCCGGTGCAGATGGAACAGCACCGCGTCCGCCGAGTCGAGGTCCTCGGACTCGTACGTCAGTCGGCAGTTGTTCACCGTGCAACCCTCCCACGGAGAGTATCTGTCACACCACATATACTTATAAAGTTTCACCTTTACATTTTTCGCCTTGCGGTCTCGTCGAGCGTGCGATTTACTTATAAACGCAGTTGTTTTGCGTTCGAGATGAAGCGATTGATTTCCACGTGATTATAACACTTTTAGATCGTCGATAGACTTTTCTTTCCTGGGACAATTGGAAAAAGGTTGATTCCACGATAGGAAGTGACCTTGCAACTGTTATCGACCGTTTTTCTACAGAGTGAGATTGCCACGGGGAATGATTAGATTCTCCTTCGTCATTCATCTCGATGCACAGTACTGTCTTACCGCACGAGGACATTATGTGCGGCATATGGAATACGTCTCTATCTGCACTTTACAAGGAAATATTCGTCTCATCTACACGGCGCTACTCGGGTATATACCAATGTAATAACGATTATGCCGAGCGAGGCCTTGTGCAGTCATTATATTGCAATTTTCAAACAGTCGGTTTATGGATAGAATGAAAAAAAAACGATGGAATCGGTTGACAATATTTTTCGAGAGCTAATAAGCGATATCGATACTCTCTGATTAATTATGAAAATTCACGCTTCGTATAAAAATTGATTTTGAATGGAAAAGGTGTTCTGAAATCTCAACGCGAACTATCGACGAATATTGCGTTACGATGTTTCTAAACACGAATCAATTGGTGCATAATAATCAATGGCATGAAAGTGGGACTTGAGTATCAAATGTCATTCATATATACAATTTTTGCAAGATGAATTACTGAACTGTTTATCCCGAGAGAAACGTCTCAAGTGTCTTCGCTCAAGGAAAGGTCCATTCTCCCATACGAGGATGAGGTACGGCTTTGATCTGTTGGAAACAATCGGCGGTGGCGGAGTGTCCTCTGGAGCCAGGAGCCATTCACCAAGAGGTGTAACGTTTAACCTACGACGATTCGTTTGCCATTGAGCAATTTCTGCGGTGTTGACAATTTTTTGGGGCTGAAAAATTTAATCACAAATGTATTCTCTTTATTGGATAACTCAACGTTTTCAATATTTTAATAAAACCGCTACTCCCAAGTATTCTTACGTAACCTTCAATTTAATATAATTATTATTGGCAAACCTCTAAAATTCAATGAACTCAAAAATGGACTTAAATACTTCCGAGATGGACACGTCTCGATCAACATATAAATTGAATTTATTGGTCATGGATAGACATGGAAATTTAAAAACTCATCATGTTAAATTAGATAATCAGGTTATGAGAAGAACGAAGCAATTTAAAAAAAAAATACGTTCCCACTCCCATTAAACGTGCGTTGAATTCAATAATTAATTTAAACGCATGTAACCACGCTAATTTTACACATTTTTCGCGTTACCGGTGAGGAAATCGTTATATCTGCCAAAGCTTATCCACGCCATAAACCAACTGGCGGTCGTAAAAGCTGTTGATAGCACCGTAGCCGAGGAGCAACGGCTCTCAGCTATATACCTGAACTATATCCTATAAACAATAGGAGCGAACATAAAAAAGTACACGGCGAGTTTTAAAACGAGCGAAAGCAAATCGATCCGCGCTTTCCCAGTGTTAAACAGTTTTGCATGTACAGATCGCGAGTGTATACATTCGCAAGCTTGCGCTTATATACAGGGGCTGCAGACTTACCGCAGAGGCTCGCTTGAAGGATATGTTGTTGAAGAGGAGCAGGTAGACGAGGAGGCAAACGAGGAGGAAGCCAGCCAGCCGCCAGAGACCGGCGCCGCGCCGCATCGTCCTGATGCGACCGACTCGCTGGTGCCGCGCTCCCGATCCTCTTGGCCGGCCAAGCGCGCGCCTCTCCCACCTCGTCTTCGCGGACACCCCCGCCACCGACGCCGCGATCGATTGCTCCAACGGCAAATATTGCTCGCACCGATTTTTATTTGATATATAAGTATGAGTATAATCTTTCAGAGTTTTCACGATCCTCGCGAGATTTTTCTGTTTTGAGAATATTCAACGATTTCGGCCTCACATGCATATACGGCCCTTCGAATCTTCATATCGTGCGGTATATATAGTCATTCGCTCATATTATATACTGACCCCAATAGCGTATCCTGCCTCTTTTATCCCAAATCCTCTGTCGGGTAGACGCGACCCGGGACTATTTTCTCCGCGAAAGTCGAATTTCAGAGATCTTTAATCATTCATCTTTAATTTTTCAAGATTCTGTTGAGATTTATTTTATGAGCACTTGTTGAAGAAGGTGTAATATTACTTTGTAATAGTTGATATTGAAAAATCGACTATTTTATCTCTGGAATACATGTATGTGTTGTAAGCCTAAGCAGTATAATTCCCACTCGCTTGTATCGGTATAAAAATATATCCTCATTTCTGAAAAACTATAGTTGTTGGATTATCAAATTTACTTGCAGTATAGATATGTTTCTGTAAATTGCGAAGGGTGTATGATGGAATGTTTTAATTGTCAATTACTATTTATATACTTCTGAAAAAACTATGAATTTTCAATAATAATAAGTTTGTACAAATTGGTTAAACCAGAGTGAATATTAGACATTCAATCACAAAGCAACAAAGAGTAATTTTCTTAAATGTGGATCCTTCGATTCTCCACTACGTTTTGGAAGACATCCCAAACAATCTGAATATTAAGCGTATGATGCACCGATAACAAGACTCAAAGCTTCTATTAGTCAAGCCGAGTTTGCAGATATGCTCGACAACTCGAGAGAATAATTTCCAAACGAAGGATAATATACAATGCCTCCACCTATGAGTGATAAGAGCCCACCTACAAGCAGTATCTCAACGACGAGTACCTGCAGCGCACCTTAGAAAACTATTAAAAAAAAACTTAACTATTAAGAAAAAACTTAAACCCGCAGAAAATAAACCGCAAGCTTCAGATAGTACTCAGAAGTTACTATACTTACTATCAGTCGTTAACCTCGTTGAAGAATACACAGGAAAATATCAATTAAATCCAAAGAGCATCACGCAGTTTTTGTGTGATTCTTTTGAGGTAGTAAATAGCGAACTGCTTTCGCTTCACTGTATCGAATCGTGGCTAACTGACAATAAGACGATAAGAGAATCAACGTTTCCGGATTCCTAATTTAAACACTAGAAAGCTAGGAGAGGTATACTACTTTTGATACGGAAATATATTGAATTTGTGAAAATAAATGACATTAAATCTTCCGACTCATTTGTAGAACTATATGTAGTACTACAACAACTATTAATAAATATGTATGCACATAAAAGATTTCCGTGATTATCTCGGAATGCGAGTGGCAGGAAAATTTCAAAAAAATCTTGAGATAGAATATACTCATCCACAAATGAATACGTATATATTACTAAATAATGTACAGAATTTATTTCAATTCTATTCTTGGTGAATAAAAAAAACTTTGAAAGCCAAGTTGTTGAACGTACTTTTGATTACGAAATGGGAGAAATATTATTGGTTTATTTCTGAAATTCTGTAATTTTGTAAATTCAAATGGTTTTCGTCCGTGCTTTTATAAATATTTCAATTTTTCTGTGCACCCACTTTCGTGCATATACCTTCTCGCACAAAGTTCAGTTTTTGTTTACATTATTAATTAAACTATATTTAGCTCGTTGAAGTTAAATTGAAGTTAAATTTCACAGATAACTGTCGATGAGCTAAAGAAAGTTTCATGAAGTTCTTTGCATTTCATCAAAACACTCGAACTTCCTAGAGTTAATATATTCATAAAGGTTACGTAGCTATAATTTTTCAAGGAGAATGAAACAAACTTATTTTTTTTTCTTAAAAAATCATTGTAAAACTTTTTTTATTAATCATTAATTTGTCTGCGAAAAGATTACATATAATTGGTAATAATGACTATAATAGCGCAGCACATTTATATCTCTTCTCCACATATCGTTTCTATCAGTATTTTATCTGATGCATTGTTCCGCTTTCTCCGTTTCATTCTGCGCTTTTTCCGCAGCGGACTATTCGTGCGCCAAAAATGTATATATATACAGGAGCAAGTAAGTTTTAATCGATATGCGGCTTGAGTTTAATGCGTCGAATATCCGCCCTTTTTAAAAATAACTGCTAATAAAATACGTGGTGGCAGCGAAAATTTACGGAAAAATAAATAAACCCCCGCAGTACACCTGACAAAAATGTCCGATGGACGTCGCGCACACACACACACACACACGCACACACACACATACGCAAACAATCCGTATATTTTACTGTACATACGTTATAAAACCCGGCGGATTCCGTATATGACAGAAATTGCAACAACTGATTTGTATTTTAGTCTTCGGGGATCACATGGCCGATCCGTCAAGAAACTAGTTAGTTTGCTTTAAAAAGAAATTGCTTGACATTATGTTGATTGACAAAAGTTGATGTGTTATGAAATAATTCGTTCTCATTGATACCTGTGCGGCACTTTGTTGTGAACGACTCATATCTTTTTGTTCTGGTGCATAAGCATATATATATATATAGTTAGTCCCGTGCTTGGGAAGATCGCTATGTATCACCGTATGGACGCAGTGGATTGCACAGGAACTCGTATCTACATACATATATGTATACACACACATATATATGTATCCTTGGTAATTCAGCAATCAGACCCAATGTCAGGAATTATAAATCACGAGAATCTAGAAATGTATGATAAAATATAAGTGAAAATTGTCTGAGATTGGACTAATATAACAAGTAAAATGATTTGTACCGTACTGTTTCTCTCTCCAACACATTCGCTGGTCCTCTCTCTCTCTCTCTCTCAGTCTCATAATGTTAGGCTCTGCCTCTCGGTACCCCTTCTTTTTTCTCTTTCCTTCTCGCACACGTTGCATATGTGGATCCGAGATTTTCTCTTTTCCAACGGCTTCAACACGTTGTTGAATCTCGGCTGTATGGCTACACGGTGGCAGAATATACATTCCAATTTTTTCCTCACGAATCTCGTCTCGCTAGCTTCATCAGCTGGTCGTCGTGTCGTCTGATTCGACGCCTCGCCAACGGTCGAATCGCGTACGTTCACACGTGTTTCCCGAGTGTCCGCGTCGTCTTCGTCCGTCATGAGTTCAACAGCAGTGACGATGCTCTCGGAGATTCTCCAGTCCACTTCCGCGAGGAACTTGGCTAATCTCAGCAGTTTGTTTCTCGGCAAGTTTTGTCTCTCGTTCACAATGGGAGGCATGTTTGGCTGCAACCGATTAATATCCAAACGCGCGAGTTGTGCTGCGCAGTGCGCCGCTCCTCGCCCTCCGCTTTCACTAAGTTTACTGATGGGCACTGGCACTGCCACTCACTGGCACTGCAGGGGCAGCCGGCAGGTGAGGTGCAGCAACGTCGACCCGTTGCCGCGCAGCGCTCGAAAATTCTCTCTTGCCGAGGGGGGCAAGCAGGGGACGCTCGAAATTTTTTCGTCTTTCGGTTGGCTTAGGGCGCGTTAAGGGAGGGGAGAGTCAACAAGAACCATCTTTCACGATCTATCCGCGCGCGAGACTTGCGAGATCGGAGTTTTCCGATGTCGGACGAGTAAAACCGGAGAATCTGTTTCCGTTGTATCGCTTAGTCTCATTGACGTAGTCAGGAACATTTCCATCTTCCATAGAAAAAAACTTGCAATGACTAAGTCACACTATCAGACACATTCTAATGAAGTACATTGTCACAATAGAATAACTGTTTTTATTGTACAAATAAGATGATTTAGTTATTTTCCCACCGGGCCACCACCTTGACAATACACGATCTTATTTATTACTTTGTCCAGACTAAGAAAAAATGACATTCTGGTGAAGCGCGACGTTTTTTAAAATGAATCGAATCCCTGTATATGCACTTTTTTCCTTCGGAAAGGTTTCAACGTTAGTTAGACGAAAATAATGTAGAACTTCACAATACAGAAGTGGGTGATAATCGTCAAATACACAATTTCGTTACAGCTATTGCGTTAGACATTTTGAGTTTTTTATTCAACATCCGCAACTCCACTTGACTCTATCAGTTGGACGTTGAATTGTAACAAAGAGATATCGCCGGAAATCGGCGTGGGAGGCTTCCGGAGTTTCTTTCGGGCTCTTTCATTGGTCTTCGGATGTCTTCGAGAGCACGCTCAGACTGCGCCCTTGACGCGCGCATCCGTTGCATTCTGATTTCTGTCCCATTCGGCAGGCATCTCTCGGTAGATGCGTACGTTCGGTAAGTACTGATGGTGAGTATCTCTCTTACGTAATTGCAATGTTGAATATCATATCTATTGCCTACATTTCTGTACCATTATTTTTCAATCTGATATGCCGACTTTGTGATTCTTCGTGTGCTTTTGTTTAGTTATACGTCGCACAGACTGAGAGGTTCTAAAAGCCTCGGGAAGCGCATGGTGCGCTGTATAACTAAAACACGATAACCTTTCTAATCAACATTTATATCCGTTCTGTGCTGGATTTCTATGTCTATATAGCTTTCAACTGCGATCCAACACAGAGCTATACACATGGGATCGAGTTGGCAACCTGAATTTGTTAGGTGATAGCCGGAAACTCTTAGATAATCGCGATGGTCCAGCTGCACGCTGTTCGTAGAAAATCAGATTTTCAGAACTGCAGAGCTTGGCCTGTGTTCTCGCGGATTGGTTTTGGCGCTTCTCCATGTAATCGTCAGTGACTTATCATCAGATATAAACGGAAGCCCGTATAGATATACGATTCAAAGAATCCCATTGCATTGGGTCAGTTGATTACTCGCCTATTTCACTATACGGGGCTGGCCTGGCGCACAATCCGCACATGCGACGTCGTTGTATACATATCTATCTACGCAGTAAGCAGTTGCACGCGCAGGCCGCAGATCGCGCACGCGGCACACGCTGCAGCAGCAGCTGGGCTCATCTCGCTCGCGAGTCGCCGGTGGTCGCCGGTAGCGTTGCACATCAGCTGGCGCACGCGGTGGGTTGCGCGAACACGACGCGGGAAAAATATGCCGAGTTCTCGCTAACAACGCTGATTTTGTTACATTTTGGAAGCCGAAAATAAAGCGGCGGAAGAAATGGACACGGAAAAGGAGTGGGTTCTAGAGCGCCTTGGCTACTGCAGCCAGGATGTCTGGATTGACAAAGACGTTGTAAGTTTGCTTTTTTATACAAGCGAATGGCCTGCTGTGCCCTCTCGAGTTAACCTCTCATATGCTTACATTTCAAAATGATTTTATTCATTGTAATTGTTTCGTATGAATTTATGAGATGAATAGAACTTTGATGATTTGTACAGGCTTGTTTTCATTTGATCAAAACAATGATTTGCATTGGTCTAATTGATTGTTACATTCTTTTCCCCAGCTTTACGTTGGACGGCAGAAGGAGAATGATCTTGTTTGCCTCAGCTTACTGGTGTCAAGAGAACATTGTATGTTCACAAAATTAACATCGGGTCTCTATGTAACTGATTTAGGTGTAAGTGACAGTCTTCTCCAGAATGAATTGAATGATCATAATGATTTAATTGACAGATTTACAAATTTGTTCCAGAGTGCGAACCATGTGTATGTAAATAATGAAGCTATCAGACCTAAAAGACAAATCATATTAAAAGAAAATGATGTAATAGGAATAGGTTGTGCCGAAGCTGTAGATGATACGACTTTTTTATATAGAATAAGGAAAAAAATGTTGAATGAGGTAAGGTTTTTAATAATTTTTTTCTGAACTTTTATTTCATGTCTCTTCATTATTCATTCCAGAAACAACATAAAAATACAGTAGATAATGTACAAAATAACGAACGGTTTCTTCGTAAAGAGCAGTCTAGATTACGAAACCAAGAGGAACCTGTTGGGTCAGCTAAGATACAAAGGATTGATGTTGAAGAAGCACCACTGAGTGATGACGATGACATTGAAATAATAGAACCTGTTAGCACAGTACCAAAAAATAAAACAACTGATTCCAAATCAAACAGTCCCTCTAGTTCAAAGACTAATGTTGAGAAAATGCCTCAACCAGCACCATCTGAAATAATTGATATTACAGATGTAGATACATCTGAAGATGTAGAAGATATCTTACAGATTGACATTGATGGTCCAGATGAGAGAGCTGGAGAGGAATTGATGGATATTGTGGATATTAAGAAAGAACCCTCTTCTTCAGTTATTAAACCAGACCTAAGTGGTTTCTCGCAATGTGATATTGTGGATGTAGATGATGATGATGAATTTCCACATTCTCAGTTGTTGGATGGACCTTCTTTCATTAAAGAAGAAATTGAAGAAGATTGTGAAGAAACTAATAAGTCTCGTTCATCATTTTTCTTAGGTGAAAATGATGATGATGATGATGAGAATGTTATAACTATTATTGATAGTGACAATGAAGATTTTGAAATGAGTAATATTGAAATTAATTTAGGAACAAGAATAAAGGTAGAACCAAATTTGGCTCTAGTAGACATAGATAAAATTTTAAACCCTAAAACAGGTGAAGCTGAAGAAGATTCAGGCTCTAGTTCAGAATCTGTTGCAACTATTATTGATAATACTTGTCGGAATATTCCTAGTGAACAAAATGTAGCTGTTCATCCAGAATTAGCTTCAACTACTACTGATGAAGTTCCAGAATGCATGGAACAACCACCACCTTCACTGCAAGAAGTACCATCAGCAGTTGCATCCACTAGTAAAAGTACTTCTTCCGATAAGTCAAAAAGGAAAGGCGTTGAAATTATTCAACCCCACTTTATCAAGCCTAAAAGTAAAGGGCGAAAAGCAGATGAAAATAAAAATGTGTCAGCTGATAAAAATGTTTCTGATTCTAAAAGTTCAACTAAAACATCTCCCGATTCTAAAAGTTCATCTAAAATATCTAAGCGCAAAAGACGTAAAGACAATAAACGTAGAAGTCTAGAAGAGTCATTGATGAATATCTCAAAAGGAATTGTTAAAAATCGCTCTGGTAGCAGATATAAGAAACGAAAAAGTGATAAGAAGTCATCTTTGACAGAAGATTCAGAAAATAATGACGTTACTAAAGAATTGACTGATAACGAGAAAAATGATTCTAATTCTATGCAGAATGCATCTTCAACCTCTGAGACTGGAAATAGTACAAAACCCAAGAATAAAACTACCATTGTTAAAGCAAAAGTTTCTACAAGAACTCGAGGAGAAATGTTGTGTGAAGATATGCTAACAAATGCAAAGCCAAAGTCGTTGATAAAAAAATCAAACTCTAATGCATCAAAGCCAGAAATTCCCCCAGTTTTAACAGCCAATTTTTCTTCGTTCGTCATTCCACGAAGACAAATACCGTCATCTTCTATACCTTCAAATCTTTCTAACACCCGATCAAATTTACTGTTTCCATCATCTGGTAATGATAAAATTGCTGCCACAGATACAAATCTAGATCCACCAAATTTATCGCCTTATTCATCTGATGATGAAAGTTCTCCACAACAATCTAGTGAAAGTATAACAGTAAATAAAGAAAACATACAGAATGAAGCTCCACAATCGATTCCATCTCCACCAAAAGCTCAAGGGCTGAAACCTAATCTTGTAATTCCTTCTCTGAGTAATTCTAATCAGAAAAGAGTTTCATTCAAAGAAAAAATTGTTGCTGTACGCGAGTTTGAAATAGAGGAGGGTAACAAATTAGTTAGCGTTAGAGATGGACTCAATCTCAGAACGAAAAAAGATGCTGCAGTTCGTAAGCCTTTGGATCTAAAAGTAGAAGATTTTCTTGCACGGGTATTTGCATGGGAGCCTGTTTGGCTCGAACAACAACAGAAGCTGAAAACATTACCACCAATAGTTAAAGAAGATGACAAACGCCCTTTGCCAAATAATTTCAGTTCTTTTGGACAGTATTATAAAAAAATGGAAACATTATTGTTGATAGAAACATGGTCACAATTTGCAAAGGAGTATGAGAGTAACGGAAGTAGGTGAGTTATTAATTTATGATATATATCTTAAATCCCAATCAAAAACGAGCAATGAAAACAGTTCACTAAAAATTATAGTGCTGCCTGACATTATTAACTGCAATTATTATAAAAATATAATTAAAAAACATTTTTGATTTTTCAGATATAAAATTTCCAAGTCTTTTCCTGTCCAAATTATGAGGAATTCTGTGACTCAATTGCAAACACCCAATGGACTAAGATATTCACAAATAGTACTCCATACTTTGTTACCAAAACAACTAGTGCACTCTAAAATTCAACAGTATCCAGTATATGGAGACATGATTATCTTGGAGTACCCAATTCGACATAAAAAGATAAGAAGGGCCTTTGCTTATGTAGTGTCTGTGCACCAACAGAATCCGTTACGATTTATTCGTTCAAATAATGTACTCAGTACGTATATTCTTCAGATAAAATATATTTTCTAGCATACAACTCATAAAATACTTGATTTAATTGAAAAAATGAAATTATGTTATTCAACTGTATTTATTTAGTTTATAGATTATATGTATATATGTATATACAATATTTTTTATTGATTTTTAGATAAGCACGTTACTAATCCGGATGTTCTCTTCACCTATGTTGTGTTCACAAGAATAATTGATGAGCAAATGTTGCTCTTTAATGAAATTGCTAGAATGCGAAGTATTAATTACTTAAGACCACATTTGAGATTGATTCAAGGATTACAGTATGTACCCCATTCTGCACTTCGAGATTTGATTTTGAATGTCAATATTGATGACTTCCAACTAGAAAATATAACAAAAGAGGAAATCTTTAAATTCAAACCGATCACCAACGTGAGTTTAATTTAAATGTAATAGATCAAGAAAACTTCTGATCAATACAGATTTAAATATTCAATTTCAATTTCAGGAAAAATTGAATGAGCGACAAGTGGAAGCTGTTATGAAATTCACTAATTCAGCAATAAAACTTGAGCCTAAAATTGCTTTACTAGTAGGACCCCCTGGTTTGTAAATTTCTATTGATTATACCAAAATTAAAAATTTCCAAATATTCAAGCTGTCACTTTATTTTTTACAAAGGAACGGGGAAGTCAAAAGTGATAGCAAACTTGGTAACAGAAATTCTTTATGGAGATGGTAGATATCTGAATGGTCATCCTCCCAGGATTCTAGTAGCTGCTCCTTCGAATGCAGCCATTGATGAGATAGTTCTGCGATTACTAGATATACGAGGGTCTATAAAAGGTTTGAATATTCTGTAATATATATTCTCAAAACTTGATTTTGTTGAATTTTAATATACATATTTGAAAATTTAGATCATAGATTTAAAATGGTCAGAATAGGAAGGAATGATTCAATGCATGAAGAAGTTAAAAAGATATCAGTATCTGAACTTGCAAAAAGAGAAGTCCAGAAAATTAATACTAGAGAATTTGTGGAGCAACAGGTTATCATTAACGTTATGGATATACTATTTCATTTTCATAGTAATTAATGACTAAAAGTTGAATTTTCTGTTGTAGAAATCAAAATTGAGAATGGATATTCAAGCATTAGAGTGTTTATCTGCAAATGCACCTAGAGATTTGAAATACACTAAGGATTTGAAAGATTTGAGAGCCAAATTGGATAAACTATCGTACAGGAATCCAGTATGTTGAACATAATTGAATGCATCTAAATAATGATTTCGTCATAAAAATGTTCTATAGTATTAAAGTAAATATAAACATTTCAGGAAGATGAACAACAAGAGATATTCAAATTTCAAGTCCAGGCTAAGAAAACCATTCTTCAAAAAGCAAATATTATTGCTTGTACACTTACATCATGTTTTACCAGTCATATGGAAGAAATTTTTGGGTAATAATCGATTGCAATAGAGTTGTTGCAAATTATAAAACCATCATTGTATCAACAAGAGATTGAGCAATATTTTTATTTCTAGTGGATCCAGCAAAGACAAAATTGCTACTTGTATCGTAGATGAAGCTACCCAGTCAGTGGAAGCCGAAACTTTGATACCTTTATTGTTAGGAGTAAAAAACCTCATTCTAGTTGGTGATCCAAACCAACTACCAGCAACTGTCATGTCATTGGTTTGTTGAATATTAAATATTGTATTTCACTAGTTTCCATTTCAATTCTCATATTGAATTTTTCTTTAGGATGCTAAAAATTTGAAGTTGGATAGATCTTTATTCACGAGAACTAGAGAAGCTTTAGTACCTCAAATCAATGATGCTATAGACGACCGTAAAGATCCCATAATATCTCTGAATATGCAATACCGAATGGTGGATGCAATATCCCATTGGCCCAATGTGTTTTTCTACAATGGAAATTTGATTAATAAGGTCAACTATAAACAAAACTTTCCATTCCAACCATATAGAATTTTGAGCCTTGATGGCTACCAAGATGACATTAAATTTTCCAATACGAGTGAAGCTGTATTTGTTGGAAATTTGATACATTGCCTGATGACATGCGGAAAATTGAGTTCTTGGAATAAGAAAATTTCTATAGGAATCATTACACCATACCAAGACCAAAAATTAGTGATTTCTAAAACCATAGATGATGTGTGAGTTTTTAACTTCTGATGCCTTACTTCTAGGTTGAATAGAATAGCGTTTTACGATTTACCAATTCTTCTTTGGTTTCAGAACGAAAGATGTGCATAAGAACTTGAAAGAAAAATTCATCGTCGAAGTGAATACTATAGATTCTTTCCAAGGGCAGGAGAGAGATGTAATAATAATGTCGACAGTCAGAAGTAGTGGAATTGGATTCCTCTCGGATCAACAACGGCTGTGTGTTGCGTTAACAAGAGCAAAATATAGCTTGATCATATGTGGAAATTTCAAGTCATTGCAGGTGAACAGTTAATTTAAAATCTCGGGCGCATTGCTTATCATCTTCGTTAAAAAAATTACATTTGAGTACGAAAAAAGATGAGTTCTGATAATTTCAAGTTTTGGAATTCTTATTCTTTCTCATTTGCAGAGAAACGACGCTTGGAGTGATCTTTTAAGAGACGCTCGATCCCGAGGTGTGGTTGTTCGATTGAATTCATCATCAAGGATAAATGACATCAAACCTCACGTTATAAGGTTAGCTTGAATTCCATAAGTTTGTAATATAGATGCTATTGATTTTATTACATTATGATTCAAAGTATTTGAGTTCTCCATTCAATTTGTTTCGCTTCATTTCATTTCACAAATTCTTAATTTGCGCCAATGCACGTAATCGTCATTTCGTAATCGTAAAAAGTGATAATCTCCGATTCTTAAAAATATCCGTGGAAATTTTCCTAAAGCAAAGCGTCGAAATTTTTGTCATATGGGCGTCATTAATCAACAGAATAATAATAATGACTATCACTTTAATTTTTGGTATACTATGTTTTGGTAATAAATAAGTAAATAAAAAAGACTTGTACGAATCGAAATTTCTTACTTTATTTTTAAACGATTTAAATCTAAGCGTATGTACAAAAGTGCTTAATAGTAAAAGACGTTGTATAACAACACTCAAAAGTGTCGACATTCAGTATTCATTCGCCATCCTCACGCAATTATCATCTTATATTCCTTGAAAAAAGTGAGTTCACAATGATTAATAACGTTAGAGCTAAGTTCACTATAATTCTATTTTCGAAAAGTGAGTTGGAAGAGGATCGGACGCTTGGTGGTATCCTCTCGGTTGTCGTTGACCCTAAAAATCAAATTCATATTAAATTCCAAGTCATTTTCCTGTCGAATATCCATTCATATAATAATATAATGATTAAGATCTTTACCTCTGACAATACCACGAGATCTCGTTGTCGCTGGTATTCTTGTAGTCACCTCTCGTATAGGGGTTGTTATTTTCATAATAGGAACGTGCGGACTCGTTTTAGTCGGTATTGTCGGGGCAGGACTAGATGAATTTCCGTAACATTGACCTGTAATAATCGTTAAGGAATTTCTATGTCAATGCTGCATTTGAATTTTTCTATATTTTTGCCATGTGATATTTAAAATACATCATTCACTTGAATATGTATGAATTCTCACAACTATAAATTTAAATGAAGAAATACGGATAATCATAAAAACATACCATTTTTGTACAATCGCATGCCTTCAGTTTTGGGATCAATGTTTCGGATACAATAATCCCCGGCTTCCTTAATATAAATTTCATCATCGCTAACAATGTTTCCAACGAAGCACTCGTTTGTACCGGTGTCGTTCCTCATTGTATACGTATACGTCACTCCTTTCTCCTCCCATTGTCCCAGGCACAAGTAGGTTCTCTCTGTTTCATACACGAAATATAACTCAATTAGTAATACATTTATATGTGATGATTCTAAAATTCTAAGAAAGTTTGAATTACAAGTAGCCGAATGAAAAATCAGGATAATATATGAAACGAAATTTAGCCAACTCACCCTCATAAAGCTCTCCAGAGTTGCAATCGTAAACTTTGTAATACATCCATTGACGTGTATTACAATTACTACTGAGCTCAGCACACATCCCAGGCAAGTCCGTTATCTGGCCAGTGTACTGGCCAGTGATTGGACATGGAGACTCGACTGTGCGCTCTAGCCTTGCCAAGGTCCACCACACCGCACTTGATCTGTCGAGCAATAAGCTCGTATCGTTGCAAAGAAACGATTGATAAACTGGACTGGACACCGTACCTGTTTTAAGGGCAATATATTTGTGAGTATATTCGATAAATTTTTCGATTTTTGATAGATTTGTAACTAACAGTTGATTGCCGTTTGAATTATTTTCGTTGAACATATTTTAAATACAAAGCAAATGAGTTTGATTAATAATTCACTTATAATTCAATGTGAAATGATGGTGTAATTCTTACCAGCAGTAAATTCTAAAACGTTTTCACTGCGCTGCTTCATTATTAGACATATATAAGCTTCTTGCTCGCTGTAAAATAAAACATTCAATTAAAAATCGTATTATTTTCTGTTTCAGATTTTCGTGCTGATTTCGCTCACCATTGGTCTCTCGAAAATACAATAAACCGACCGGTTTCATCGTTTGAATCAACGGTGACAAACGTGAAACTTTTGTAGCCGTTCAAATCGTTGAAAGTCATAGTTCCATTGACGATTAGAGTTTCTTCCCATTCACCTTGAGCCCATTGAGGGTACCTAATGATTGACAAAAAATAAAGCCCCTGAGATGATGAGCCTTTTAAATGAGCTTTTCATATCATAGTTTTTCATTCAACTCACGTTGCTAAGTTGCTTATGACGTAACTTGGCATTTTCTTCTGAGTCGTCGTTTTACTTAAAACTAGACTTTCATAACCACTAGTAGAGTTGTAAAGATTCTGAGTACAGCTTGAGTCACTACTTAGCGTGAGATATGTTTTGGCAGTCTTACTATCTACATGATATAGCTGAAATAAAGACAAAATTATTAATCTTTGACAAATTAGCATGATTTCAGAAGTATTCTTTCAAAACTTGATAATTAAGTTACGTATTCAAGACTTGAATTCTCTTGAATTTTTGAAGCAAAACAAATCAAATTTCATGGATTTTAAACTATCACCATTGGTCTACAGTCGACTAATTGGAATAATCAATAATCAACAAAGTATATTAATCTATAAATCTTGTGAATTAATTGTTTCAAATAGAATAAAGCAAATTCTGGTGGTTTAATCGTTGGCTTTGATAATCAGAAAGTAATTTTTTCAATTTTACCGGCGACTTACAGATAGAAAAGTAATACTTCATGATAATAACAGAGGTCTCGGAAGTGAGCTCACATTTCAAAAGTTTGTTCATCGATACCTTGAACAAGTTTCAACCCTTTTTTCAACTTTTTCTGGATAAAGACAGATGTTAACAGACTATTGCTGACAAAGCACAAAAATGATTATATCAAATCTAAAACTTGAATTCCAATGAAGTAATGTGATCAGAAAATATTAAAAACTTCCATTTTCGCATAAAAAATCTAAATGAACTACTTTCTGATGAATTTTTTTCTTCGACAGAAGTTTCTAACGAATGCTAAGCTTACAAAGCGAAATTCTTCTCTCTTAAACGTCATACATATATATTCGATTGATCATTAAACAATACAATATATTTCACATCGTGAAAAAAGACTGATTCCACGTGTAAATTTAATCAATAATCCAATAAGTGCGAGAATAGTTTGATACTCATTCAATGACAAAATAAAAAAAGTTTTATCTGTCAAAAAACCAAATCACTAGAATATACTCAAGTAGAGAATCACACTTCTTGCTCACGGAACAGGATGCTTTTAAGGTGACTTCAGTGAGTTTTTATAATACGATAGAATGAGTTGAAACTTTCATAGAATGTACCTAATACAACCAACTTTCAATTGCAACAAAGAAAATCATGGGTCACCATGGTCATTTCCATATGAGCACAATGACAAAAATGACGTTCTTTACATAGGCTCTTATGGCGAGAATCGATTAATCTCTTCTCAACTGAATATGATCAATTTGAAAAATTTGAAAATTCTAAGTAGATTATAATATGCTCGCGAAAATCGTATGTCACCATTGAAATAAGATCATAAAATTTAAAAAAGTGAATTTTGATGTATTTGACAAGTGTTTATGTACAGGTTACAGTTTATTTTTCCTTTTTAAGCATCCATAAGTAGTCTAGGATAAGATTGATTTACTTAAAAACCATAGAAATGGGAGAATTTTGAAAAATTATTCAGGCACCCCCAATAGTGCCCCGCATTGGTACGGCACCTAAAGCTGAAGTCACCTTAAAGTGGATTCTAGGTACTGAAATGGGTCATATCGATGCCTCTTACGAAATAAGACACATGCAATTCCGTCCGCAAAGAAAGACACATCTCAATCTGGCCGCAAAAAAATTCACACCTCGCAATCTGGCCACGAAGAAAGACACATGGCGCACATACATACTACAATTTTCCGGCGTTTTTATGCGTAGATTTATAATACATCCATAGGTACACGAACCTTTGGAAATAGACACCGTTTAACGATAAAATCTACTACGATTGATTGATACAATATTTCCAGCGAAACGAAACTTCTACATATGAACCATTCGATAGAGTAGCGAGAAACAAAATTGGATATAGTATCGATGCTATTTGTGAACAAAACATGAGATCAGAGATATAGTTTCTGTGAAAACGATTCTATTCTTATTTTCATTTATGTTACAGAATATAACTACTTACGCCACATCGATACCGAGGCCGTCTCCGCTTAGCAGGACCGGTAAAATCTGAAGATCCTCTGCTGTCCAAAAGTGCGATGTATCTAGGAGCGTCACTGCCCGTCTTAGTGCTGGAAGTTGGCCAGCTGCCAAGGCACTCGAAGCTGATATCTGAAAAAACATTCGGGTATCAGTTCAAGAACTTATTACCAGTGGAGATAAGATGTCTATTTAATAAGTTACCGTGATCTTCGAAAGTGCATTTCTTAAATCGCATATTTAAAAGAGAACCATTCGGGCAGTTGTCCAATTCCGATGAGAAAGAATTGCACTCGTCTTTTGTTTCCGCATTGTTGTTCTCCAAAGCATTGTAGTCATAATTAACGCTGTACTTGAAACGATATCTTCCTGCGATCGGACAGTATTCGTTTCGTATTTGTTCTCCGCCAACTTCACTGGTTCCTAAACAGATAATTATGTCAATATTGTTTAACAAAATAGTATTTTTATACGTAAAATAATAACACTGTAAAAATCCCCGTGGTTAACCAAATTCAATTAAAAAAAATAAGCGTCATAAAATTTGTGAGAGTTATCTTTGTACAATTCAGCACTATTCTAACTATACTTCAATTATAGAAGATACAACATCTGAAGATCTAAAAATTTTCTAACGATATATAATCAATGTATACATACGGTACAGGATTGCGGTAGAGTTTAGATGGTTACACGATTCGATCGCGACAGTTTCATTCGTGTAGCACCTGTTGAAACCTCTGGAGAAAACCTCTATTATGTTCCGCGATCGACGGGCTAATCGGAAGCACCGGATACATTCGCCATACTCTCCTCGCCTGTTTTGAAGAGAATAGTAATGTTAAAATTTTGTAGTTTTCTATTTTCTACTTTGTTTATCAATTGGATCATGTGTATTCAATTTTTCTATGTTAAGAAATGTCTATCATACTAGTATATATCTAGTAATGAATGATTTTGTTTAAAAATGAATGATCAATATTCATGTGATCAAGGTATTTTTTAATCATTATGCACCTGAACGAAGTTAGGCGATTTCGGTACCCCAGCGAGAGTTGCAAGGTTGCGCGAAATAGCCTAGATGGGCAAGGTGCATATACCTTTTTTAGTCCCCCGCCAGGGTGGAAAATATTTACAAATGATTATTGTTGTATCGATAAGTTTTCCATTGATAAACAATATCGTATGTATATATGTTTTTAATACGTTTGCTTTAGAACTACTTTCAGGAGACTCATATCATTCAATGTCGTACATCAATTTTTCCTATTGGTTCTGAACAATGACAAAGGTCAATGAAGTTTTGTTAATCAGTGCATTTAGATAGTCAATATCAGTTAAAACATTTGAATTGACGAACCTATCGCTCTGTCGACCGAGCCGCAGTGAGACAATATGATTTATTTGTTCAATCTCCAGAGAGCAGTAGAAGTTAAAATCGACTTGATTCTATTTACTCTAAGACAAAGATTTCTGTTCGTATGGCGGATGGACAAATATATCTTAATCGCTTTGTTTTATTATCATGTTAGTTGTGAACACTTTATTTAAAAGTTCATTTCTCACAACAAAGTCACTTTCGTTCTGACTCGTAGCCCAAGTCGAAGCCTGAGTGAAGTAGACGTAATTTTGCATCTAATTTTTTTTTTGACTTTTGCATACACAATAAAATGTTTCCGCAAGGTAACAATAATCACACTTGGGAAATTGTTTCCATATTTAAAACTGCCTCATGAATTTTGTACTTCAAAATATAGCGACAAACCCGCTATTGTCCCACTGTGCGCCATTGGCTTGTAAAATCTAATTGTATACACAGCGATTTGCAACGAAAGCGTATTTAATTGTCCCCGAATGTTAATCATAACAATCCAGTCCTAATGTACGCTCATAACCGGTATTACGTGTGACGTTCAACAAAATCATAGATATGATATAATAAGTAAAGAGTTTTTGTAAAGCTTCGAATAAATTTATATGTAATTCTAAACGATAAGTCGTTTAATCATTCTTCCTCATTCACATACGTAATTTCAGCGTACCTATCCCTGAGCAGGACTTTGTCGTCGATTTTCTTGTGGCAGTATCCCCAAACGGGTATGGCGTTGAAGGTGATGTTGAGGGTTGAATACTGCACAACAGGCTCGCCGTCGTCGATATTGTTGTGGTTGGCCCGAGTGCTCCTGACGCTGTTGCCGCTGCTCACCTGCATCACGAACTCGCCCTGGTACTCGGCCGAGAAGTAGCATCCCGACGTGAACTCCTGAAGCTCGCGCTCCTGCGACTCCTCGGTCGCGATCGTCGACAAGCCTACAACACAAGTAAACACACGAAATGAGTTTCTATCCACATACAGCATGCGAAAGCATCAGACGCATTCAAGCGTTCACCGAGACGGTATGCAACGGCTGATTTGCGCGACGTGCATGTTCGGATACATATGCGCTCACTCGCTATTTTCTCACATTCGATCAGTTCGAGGATACCTTCGACGCGTGGTTTTTCCGTACTTGGATTACGCAACAGTAAATCTAGCCTGCGCACGTTGCTTTCGCAGAGGGGAAAAAGAGCGAAACCCTAGCGATCATTGCAATTTTGCGTATATCCAAGCGAGCCCGCATTCTCGTAAATCAAAAACAAGCCAGCCGACTCTTGATCATCCGGGCAGATGCTCAAGTGTTGGGCGAGTCGTCGTGCTCTAATTACCCGCTGTAATCTAAGGTGTGATTCGGCACACGAGGATCTCGGTCGGTATACGTCGGTCGCGCGCCCGTCGACGACCATTATCAATCGACTGTATACGCACACACACACGCGCGCACTCACACGTAGATCGCGGGCCGGGCGAAAAAAGAGCACGCGCGCGAATATGGGAACCGGATCATAAAAAACTCTCCGACAGCTGGTCTTTGGGCCCGGGTAAAAATCGCATCCGTCGTGGGGGTGGGGGATAAGTGCAGCGGGGCATCGGTATAATCCGCTCGTTCATATCCACGCCCACAGCTCTCGAGTAATAACTAAATCCGTATACACGCTCCGGCCGCCGCTACACACCACGTGTGCATTATCCCACGGTCGCGATCGTACCGAGTCATCGCGTTTGGTTTTTCCTCGGCGACCTTTTCGCGCGCGACTTATATCTCTTCCGCCGACGCGCGGCGGCGGAACGGGTTTGCGCACAATATATATCGCGGGGAAGGGAAGGAAAGGAGGGGGGCACAGCTCTCTTGACGTGCGAAAAAGTTCGCGCGCGCTCAACCAGCGTAGGAGTCCCGCGAGCGCGGATCTATATACTTTCGAGCGCATTGTGCAATGATTCCCCTCGGCTGCAGAGCTTAGAAATTTCCGCGCGATTCCTTTCACGCGCTGGCTGCAGCAGTGCGGCTGACCGAAAGCGAAGCGTAATCCGATATATACACGTATACATACGCGCGCGCGATTTCCGCGGCTTGAATGGAATTCCTTCCATTGTGCGCGCTGCAGCCGAGGATCGGGGCGCATAAGCAGCAGCTTAGAGCGGCAATTTTCGTCCGTCAAGCGTCGCGTCGCTCAGAAACCGCACGTTCTTTTCTCGCTCTCCCTTACATACATATGCGAGAGCTTATATATGCGTGTATACACGTGCGAGGGGCAAGTGCATGCTGGGCGCTTATGAATGGTCTATTTCCGCCGTTGTACTTGCCCATATATATAATTGATCGCGTCTGTGTTTGCCGTGCGCGGCCGATTCGACAGTTGCGCTCGCGACAAAGCCGAGTGTTTGACGATCGTGATTAATCTTGCCTTTTTCCCGTGTATATAAGCGAGCTTTTCACCGGACGAACAATGGCGATTTTTATGTGTTTACGACTCGCACAGAACAGTTGGGCCGCGTGGATGGAAGTATTCGAGAATTGGGTATAAATCGACGATTATGCCATTTGAGTTTGTTCACGGGATCTAAATTAGGAGAGGAGGCCTAGCGGAGCCGTTGGAGCTTCATTGTGCAAATTATAGCAATCTGGCGCGTATAGCCGCACGATGGTGGCTTACTGATCCGATTTACTTTGTATACACGCGCGTTCAACATGTATAGCGTTGCAAAGAAATTTACCGTTGCAAGCGTGGGTCTTGCGCGAGAATCTTTCAACCTAATCAATCAACTTATTGATCAATTTTCCCGTAGGGTAATAGTATAACAGATTTATAACCACAGGAGGAGTTTGATCACGCAGCAGGGAATCCAGGAGATCGTTTTGATTTTCGTTTACTCTTTCGTATACTTGTTCCACCGTAATGGCCAAACGAATCGGAGGAAAAAAAAATCGACATCCGAAAAAGCTAAAAATTTACTCGTCCCGGGGCTAACGACACTTTTTACGACGGACCATGAGCAGCGCGAGCGTGTATATATACACGAGAGGCAGCTGGCGCGGCGGAGCATCGAAAAAACGTCGGAGCAAAAACGGGGCCCTCGCGCGCGGTCCACTTCATCATCGGCACACGCGCGCTCATCAACCAGTTCCCCTGCAGGTTGTATATATCGTAGAAGCAAAATAAAAAAGTCAAAAGCAAATTACATCTTGGGCTTGTGTCTCGCGAGCGGCTGGCAATTTTCCAAAGGCGCACTTATATACCCCCTCTCGTGCGGGCTGCTGAAAGAGCGAGAGAGAGAGAAAACGAGAGAACGAAAGAGAGAGAGAGAGAGAGAAATTGCAGCAGGTAGCTCGCGCGCGCCGCCGCCGCCTGCGGCAGGCGTATCCAGTGAGACCGGAAGTGCGCGGCTCGGGTTTTTGCTGGCGCGCGCGCGCGTGTGCGTATATATATGCAGGTATATACGTGCCCTACCTGCTCTCGCACTCCTTGCCTCTGTTTGTGTGCGTTATAACACGCGTATAGTTGTGTGTGCGCGCGCGCGAGAGAGCGAACGAGGGTTTAGAAAGCGAAGCGTCTTCCGCGCGCGCGCGCGCGTGCGGATCTCGTTTTACTTTTTTTAATGAGGGACAGCCTCCGGCCATGGGAATCGGGTGTATGCGCGCGCGTTTATATATGTATTTTAATGATTCACTGCGGCTGATGCGGCGAGGAACGGCTGCGCACTTGGACGATTGTTGTCGGCGGCGGCGAGAATCGAATTTAGCGGCTGATATTCCTGGCGCTCGGCCGCGACTGTGCTGGGGAAAAGAAAAAGGAGCGCACACCGCGTGTATATATACACCCGCTGGAGAGCGCGGCGATTACGATTACTAAGCGGCAAAGCGCGCTCGGCAACAAAGGAATTCCACGATATTATACCGCGGCGAGCGGAAAGGATAGGAAAAAACGTGTTTGGGGCCCCGCGCGCGCGCCACATAGTTTCGGTGTGAGAACCGAAGCGTATAGCTTTTTATCAGTTTTCACGGCGTACACGCGCGCGCGTATATACGGGGCCCTGACTCGGCCCGGCGCGTTCTCTACGCAAATAAAACGAAAAAAAAAACAGATAGGAGGATATAGCTGGAAAAAAATAAACGGGCTCTTTACACAAAGCCGGATGATAATGACGCGGGCGCGCGCGCCAGGGACTGGCGGAGCGAGTTGCAGGAGGATAGCGCGCGGGGCAGGAGCGGCGAGATGCGCGGAGCCGAAAGTGACCGATCTAATCACGAGGAGCGAGAGAGAGAGAGAAAACGAAGCCGCGACTTCCGCTGTTTTGTTCTCTCCGCGCCAGCTGTGCCATCGCTTTTTGAGCCTTGGATTCCGATCCACTTGTTCTCCTCTCGGTCCCTCTTTCTCTCCTCTCGTTCCCCCGTGTTTTTTGCCCATCAGCTCGCCGATATCCTTTCCGCTTCATCGCTCGTTCGTTATATATGTGTATACACACACACACACATCCCGAGAAAAGAGCAAGTCCATGCCTGCTCGCTCATTGTTTCATCTCGTGTCTCGCTCTCTACCCGCGGATGTATACATTACCGCGCTCTTATAATCGCAGGCTTGCGGTCGCCGCGGGGTAATAATGCCGCGACGGCCGCGACGCAAATTTATATCGCTCGTTTCGCAAGCCAATGATCCGAGCTTTATAAACTCTCGACTTGTGCGCGGGGGTGTGACGACGAGTAGGGCGGGGGGGAGGGGGGAGGAGGGGGAAAGTTCCACCCAGTGCACGTCTGCCCCGCACGCGAGTACTTTCTAAATTTGAAATGGTAAAATACTACTATTGAATTGTGCAAATGAAAAAAATAGTAGTTTTCACTAAAAAACAGTGAAATTTTACTAAAAATTAGTAAACTCCTAGATTAAATTACTAGAATATTTTTAGAATTTTACTATTATTTTAATCAAACTACTATATTTTCATCAGTTGTGCAATTTGTACTTTTAAATAGTAGCTTCTCATTATTTCAGATTTAAAAAGTATACATATACAGAGAGAGACTTTGAAGGAGACAACGAGCGTTTAATATTACGCGCGTATAATAATGCCATATGGCCGAGAGATTGTATGTGTGTGTCGAGCTAAAAAGACGTATCGGCCGGGGGAACACGAGGTGCTTAATATGCAACTGTGTACGTCTCGAGTTTGCTGCCCGCGACCTTCTTCTCTTCTTCCTTTTGCCCGCTTCTTCTCTCGACTGATTCAATTTCTCTCGTCTCGTATGTATATCCATATACGCGCGGCAGTGACTCTCCGGCGGCCGTCCGACGCGAGATTTCCTCTCCGCAGCTATTATATATCTGCAGAATCCCGCGACTTCGAACAATAAACACCGCGATACCATTAAAGGAAGAATCGAGCAAAGCCGCGCGCACGGCCAAGTATAGTTAGCAAGCCAGTTGTACAGATCCATCGGGAATATCCTCATTGCCGCTCTTCGCCTGTGCTCCGCGATTCAATTTATATAGAATCGCGTCGAACCGCATTACAATGTATACCCCTCGCAAGTACGCGGAGAGAACAGAAGATACGTGCCGGCAATCCTGCGGGCGAATGATTCGCCAGCGGATACACACGTGTTTATAAATAACGAGCGATAAAAGTGCGACTTCTATTTAGGGATAAAAATGGGGCGGGGTGTGCCGGCGCGGAAGCGGACGGGGGTAAAAAGAAGGCCCGACGTAGACTCCCATTGAACCTTCAGCCAGAAATAAAGACGAGCGATGCGGTGCCGGAGGCTGGGCCTAAATTAACTGCGCGTGTGCGCATATACACACTATGTACGCGCGGCCCTGTGTGTATAACTCGAAAGCCCACCAGAGACTCTGCTGCACGAGGCATCGGAAAGTATATACATCGCGTGAGACAGCGAGCGAGAGATCGAGTGTCTCGGACTTGCTCTGGATCCTCGAGTGGCCGCTACTGTTTCTTTTTATAGAGAGACATGCGTGCACGCGCGTTCCGTCGCGTGTTTTAAAAAATTCGCCTCGAGTTTTGCCACCCCCCTACCCCCACCCGACTCCGTTCGATCTTGGCCCCCGCGCCCGGATGCATTAATATACTTGTTGCGCGTTACACGTACTTTGCATCGCGAGTCGCGCGTGCGCGCGAGGTTGTCGACCGATCGATTTGACAGATATGCCCTCCTCATTTGCATACGGATAATATATATACACGTGGTCCTCGAGTGCGACGCCGGGTGATTCAGTGCCCCGTGCACACGAGAGCTCGGCATATACTCTTTTCCGCCAAGACACCGGTTCGTGCGGTGTGTATGCGCGAGTGTGACTCAATGGCCAGCGATTTATATCGAGCTCGACGCACGTATAGCGTCGATTGATATTTCGAATCGTTTGGACGAGCCGCGCGCTAGTCGCGCGATCGATTAATCGGAGAATGCAAGAAAAAGAAACTCCTCCCGTTACACTTTTCGCGATAACAGACGCGCGCGTATATACACAATGGGGAGAAATCTTCGCGAGCGCACGTGAATATCGGGGAACCAGTGTGCAGTATGCGCTGGAGCGAGCCGGACTGTATCGTCGAAAAAATATATACACTCGCCGGCGGAAAAATGAATCGACCCACGTGAGGTTCGCGTCCTTGGCGCGGGCTTTTTATCGCGAGTTTCTCCGTGAAACCGACGCGGGGTGATCATCTCAAATTGGCCAAATCGTCGTTGATACACGAGAGGGAAAAAACGAGAAAAGAGCAAAGACTGCGGATGACTTCGGCCGCGCTGTATACTTATAGCAGAGAGAGAGAGAGGGAGGAAATAAAGGGTTACACCCTCTCGGCAGCATCGTCGGCCAGTTGCGCGCGCGTATATCACTAGGCATTTACTCAGCGCGTATACCCGTATATATGTCGAAATAATCGTTCAATCAGCCACCCACCGTCACCGCGACCGACCAACCGGACATAATGAGCCTTGAACCTCGGGTTGCGCGCGTTGAAATCGCCGCTAGCGGTGCAGTCGGTGCGCCCACGAGGCGTATAGAACGCGCGCGCACGCGACAAGACGCTGCAGGTGAATCGGGGTTACTTTGCTGCGCTTGTTCTTTCCGCCCTCTCCCGACGTGACGTCCTCATTATTTCGCAATCAAGCTGTCTCGGCAATTACGCGGTGCTTTTTCGGGCCGGTGCACGTGTGTATACACACGCCCATGTGCCACCTGTCGCGCGCTCAGCTGTCGGAAGGAAGGAAGACGACCTTATGGGTTCTCCTTCTCTCTCTCTCCCTCTCTTGCCGTCTAGCTCGACACTTTTGTGACTGCGGCTCAATTCCGGGCTGCACACATTGGCAATTGGTCGGATCGGTACAAGTGCAGGCCCGCAAACAGGTGTGATAGCCGAAGCCGATCATACCGTCTTTGTGCGCCTCAATTTAACACCTCATAATAAGCTCGTAGGTGCCGTGTCAGCTGGGCTGTATAACTCGCGTGTACACACACACAGCTTCGTGCGCGCGCGCACTCATTTCACAACCCACTTGCACATCCTGATGCTGACCCGTATGCTCATACACTGCTCAGCCGCGGTTTCGAAAGCCGCCGCGCGGGTAAACATTGTTGTGTATAAACAAACTTTATATATACCGTGGGACACCGGGAGAGAGAAACAGAGAGAGTAGATCCGAGCTCAGAGGCGTGAGCCTTTTCCGCGCGAGATTTTTTGCCGGAGCACGTATTAGCCCGCGGGATGGTGTGCGCGCACCGCGTGCTGTATAATATGTATCTCGGAGAGCTGAATATGACGGTTTACCACCGATCGTTAAAGTAATCGCATATATACCGATTCACTCGGATATATACAATACACCTGAATGGGAGCCGAGCCGAGCGATCGGATATAGTATATATCGATTCGCTTTATGGTTATACGAGCGCTTATTCCCCCCCCCCGTATACATAAATCAGCCACGCGCGCGCATCAATTATGAGAAAAAGCCCGGCAATTTAATTAAACGCTCGGATATATATTCATGTATTCAATATCTTGGCGTTACGAGCGGCCTACATAAGCAGATTTGCAGAGCGCTAGGATCGGATGGATGTAAACGCATCATATATACTTGACAAAGCCGCATCGGCAGCGGATAAATCGTTATGCTCCGCAATAATGAGATTAATCTCGCCGCGGTGTAATCCGCTCGAGCAGCGATAAAAATCCCAAAAGTGTATAACGTCGGAACGAATCATCATGTACAACGGAATATTGTTTGCTCGTGCGATGTGTACGCATCCACCTTGAATTTGCGCGCTCGATACGAGAGCGTAGCATTTGCGCGCGTGATCTGAAAAAACGATTATTCATTGGCGCGCAACGACGTTCGCGCGCGCATCAGCCCGTCAATCGTCGGTCGTTCAGCGTGTGCGGCGATTTATAATAATTAATTTTCCGCAGGGTAAACACATGATATATTGACTGCTAATTACGCGAGATCGTTGTACTGCCCCTCGCTAGCTCTCGGGGCTCGGCAATTTCAATTACGTCAAAACAATCAAGCGATCAATCACGAGCCGGCCGAGGAGTGTGTGCGTGTATATATGTATATACATGTATATTCTTGTGCGCGCGTGCCATGGCAGTCAAAAGAAAGGTGCGCGCGCGCGTTCACGTAAGTATATCCGTTCGCGCAATTTCCCGAGTCAGCCAGTCGTGATGCAGCAGAAAATTAGAGAAGAACGGCGGAGCGCGTGTCAACGCTTGTGTGCAGCTACTACGCGCGTGTGTGTGTATACAGGTACACAACAGCGAGTTTATGGAGATTGAATTTTGAGAGGAGGATACGCGCGAGAGGCGCCCCGGTACCCCCCGAATGTATATATAAGCGCATCGATTATCATTGGAATATATCATGCATATATACGCGAGGTATACGAGAGCGCACCGGTGGTCTCGTTGCCCAATCTCGCGATGGCATCCGAAATTGCCGGGCGGACCCGCCGCGAGCGGGAGCCGGCAATTAAGCTGCGCGCAGGGCTCCGTCTTAGGGCTCTTTCTCTCCTTCTCCCCCTCTCTCTCCCGTACACTCGGATGAAAAATTCATGTTCGCGAAAGCGGAGTTACGGGGGCAACAAAAACAAACGGAGCCATATCATTGGGAGGGCCCTGCATACTGCGTGCGGATACATACATATCGTATGAGACGACGTTCGATTCATTTGGGGGGAACCGATAGGATTTTGTAACGTTTGTATTTATACAATAAAAGTTGGTATTCTCGATTCCTCGAATAATCCAGATGGGTCATCCCCAGCTTAAAAGCTGCGCAAAAACCCTCTTTTCTCTCGAGACACGAGAGGAATTATTGATCCAAGTACAAACATTAGACTAGTAGAATTGTATAGGAATGCGTGTGATTATGGATGGAGTTCTTCGAGTGGAAGAAAAAAAACAGACGACGTTGTCGCGCGTGAATGTGTGTATTCATATACGATCGTGGGTATATCAAATGAAACATCATTCGCCGCGGAGTTGTATCTCTCCGAGACGCGTGTTGAATAATTCAATCAATCACCCGGCATATGGCCCGCGTTAAATCACGTATCGCATCCCAAATCCTCTAAACACAGAGCGCCGCAGGCTGTGTGTGAGTATACCTGCAGATCCGTCGCCCCGAAAATCCCAAGTGCACTGGTGTCGTCCATGTCGATTCGCTCTTGAGAAGCCGGAAAAAGTAGAAACTCCCAGCGGTAATACAAGCGGCTAAACTTGCCGCGGACACGCCAAAAGCGTTGCAGCCGCATAGGCGGGATAATTTTTGCGCCAGCCTATACAGAATAACACAGGGAAGCCGCGGCCGGTTGGCCGCCCGGAGCCATGTATACCTGTATACACGTAGACATGCAACCGGAATAGCGAAGTAGCGAGGGTCGAAGGGCCTGCCGACTTTTATTGGCGAATAATTAGCCGCTCTCGCTCACGGGCTATTTTCAGCGGATGGTTACGAGCCAGCGGCGATAATTGTCCGGATATTGGAAGGACGACGGGCGGCGGCAGCGCGGCGTCGGATGACCGGCTCCCAAGCCGAGCGACACGCTCCCCTGCACTCCTTCTTGCGCATTCCTCGCTTCGCTCTTTTTTGTGTGCGCGGTATACCCTTCCCCTGTTCCTCTCCCTCCCGCCCCCCCCGTACCTGGGGCCTCTGCAGAAGGACAAAAAGCGCTCGGGAGTCGCACCGATCTCATCGATACACTCGACACCAGATACCATCGATTCCTGCCTGTGCGCGCCGAATCCACCCAGCCCTACATATATACACACACGCACACATACATATATACATAAACGAGAGCAAATTTAATTTCCAAGTGAAAATTTATCTATATGTGGAGAGGCGACGGGCCAACTCGACGATGGTATCTGGCCGGCTGGAGAACATAAAAATTCATAGGGCCACGCCCGGGTCAATCGGGAAAACTCACGCCGCACCAGTGTGCGTGTGCATGTATACGTATATACACGCGTACGCGTAAAAAGCACTACCTGCATATCCGCCGACCCCCTCGGGATAGATTTCGCGATAGCGCTCGCGCGCGCGCCCAAACTTCCGGCCCGACTCAGATTGGGCCCCCGCATTTTTGTCTCGCCTCGACATCTCGCCGTATCGCGTGCGACCATTTTTTTCCTCTTCTCTCTCTCTCTCTCGCTTTTTTCCAAACCCCCCGAGGCTTATCTGTGTATAATATACCTATACGGTAGAGGTTGGGCACGCCGAAGGAATAATTAGGATGTGTCCCCGGGCCCCCACCCGTCGGGTGCCGACTGACTCATGAGCGATCGGAGGCGAGATGTGTTTTGACGTTTCGCCGGGCTCGTTATTGATAAGCACCGCTTTTTTTTTCTCTTCTCTCTTCTTCCGTACGAGGAACTCGGGGAGTCCGAGAGTCTCCGGGTGACCGTTCACCGACGCTCCGAGAGATGCTTCCTTAATGGAAGTCCGAGTTTTCGGGGACGTTTGGATTTATGGGTCTAATGTTGGACAAGTTTCTTTTTTCTTCGTCGCTCGGATTGAATTCTTTTGTGCTCGAACGAGCGAGTCCAGAGCCTACGTCAGCTTCCACTTGCGAATTCGAAAACTCGTATCTCTTCGTATTGTTCGGCGATGAAGTAGCGCTCATTGTGCGTCGTGTATACGCGATATTCGAAGGAATTTCCGAAAGACCTTTCATCTCTACGGGTATCCCAGGAAATGTCGAATCGATTCTTTTACGAGTTGCGTGCAGTCTCAATCTTTGCGGCGTTTTTATTCGAGAACTGAAAAAACTCGTATTTATTTGATTGAATCCATTGGCGCCGGGACGAGAGAGACTTGTCGAAGAGGTGAAGCTACCGGCGATGCACATCAAAATAAAATTCTTCCGTCCAAAGAATTTCTCGGGAGTTTTAGGAAGGTGAATCATTTCAGACGCCGAATGAATAACAGCCGGGTATATAGGTTCGATTCAACAAGCAAGAACGAGACGGATACAGTGTTAATTTCGAGATTTATCGCCGTTCGAGTATAATTAATGGCGTTTTCAATATGGTGATGAGGCAATCCCATACGCGCGACACCAAAATCGCAATATAAAACAGCTATTTCACGCTATTATAACGAAGTCCCATAAATTCGAATTTGATCGCGCCTATATCCAATACATAATATATACACACACTTTTTCCACGGAATAACATCCTCGCGAATCGAAAGTCTTTGACCAACTATTCACCCATGTGTAATTTATCCCATTATTATACCTAGAGGTGATTACCGTTTGGCCAATTACGCTGTTACGCGTGTAGCGAGTACACAATCGAGGAGAAACTCAGGGAATTATTATTCTAAATCTATAGCGACTTTATTAAGCCGTCGAGTAACAAGCGCGCGTATCTGTAAAAACCCATGCGGACTTTTTTTCATCGAGTCGTCGACGAAGCCCACGCGCGCGCGCGACCGTTTTCCCGCGAGTCCTGCGGCGCGGAGCGCGATAACGATCCGGTACATAATCGCTTCTCCCCCCACCTCTTCCCCACCTTTTTTCTTCCTCGCTCATATAGTATCTAATGAGAGGCGAAAAAAGGCGTCGTCCTTCTGTTTTTTTTTCGTTCCTCTCCGCGGTTTGTATATAATAGAATCGGGGCGGGCTGGGACTTTTTCTCACGCGACTTTTCCTTCCGCGCGCGCGAGCGAGCGCGAGCGCGTTAACCCGATGCGTCCGGCGAGATAACGCGGAATTTACGTAAGGACCGTAGAGGCCTAACGACACGCGGCTCGGAACGAGTCTCCCTCTCCGCCTATATAGGTGTGGGCCATCAATTTGCCAGCTCGTTTTGATTTTATTGCCGGCGCTGGTGTACATCGCCCGGCGCGCCAAGCAAATATGTCAAGTTCGAGAGAGAGAGAGAGAGGAGAGAGACCGGACACTGAGCGTGTGTATATATCTTCGCCTCGGCTGATTATTTAAGCTGTTGGGTGTGTAGTTGTGTATCCGCGGAATTTTATATTTTAAAATAAAGATACAACGCTCGAGCGGTTGAGGAAACATCGCCGGGGCGTTGGGTTTTCTTGGAATTCGGTATGGTTATAGCGTCGAGGAGAGATTCGGGAGGTTTGAATTTCGCGTGGAACCCGCCACTTAATACACAAGAGAATCGTTATTGAAATTCATCCGGTCGCGATAGACACTGCGGGAGGAGAGGCGACGATCGGTCGCGCACGAGAGGGACGGAGAACAGGACGGAATCAATATAACGTCCGCGGACTCTCAACCATTTTCCTCGCGTGTTACACACACAAAGGAGAACTTCCGAATGCCATCCCGGCGCTCTCTCTCTCTCACCCCGGCCCCGGTTATAAGTGAACTTCCAAACTTCATGACTCACGATACGCGTGTATAATACACGCACGGTCATTTCGAAGGGAAAAAAAACAAAGAAAACAATCAAAATTTAGTGTAACGCGCGCCGAGCTGCCCCCCCCGGTAAATCACCGAAAATCCATAATTGAAGGACCACTCCCTGGCTTTGTTTCGGGGGCGGGGAGGGTTGCTTTCACGGAAATTTCCCCCGCGAGCGGCGGGCGATCGAGGAGCCGACATCTGGCGCCAATCAGTCCCGAGAGCGCGCCGCCGCTCGATGATAAAATCACCCAGGAGCGCGCGGACTTTTCTCTTCGCGTCGGATACAGATATATATGCGCGCGTACACGAGAGTAACTGTCGATCCTTCCGTTCCTTCTCGAGATATATCCCGACGACACAAAAGCGCGAATTAGACCCGCCGTGAGAAAGCCATTTCGTGCGGTCGCTCACTTCCGCTCCCCCACCCTGGCACACTCCGTGGGTATATACACACACACACATACCCCACAAATGTATATATATATAGCGCCGGCTCGCATGACTAACGCTCCTCTCGATCCACGCACGAGAGTGAGGTGGCCCTTTGTGCGGATACAGTTTTTTCGGCAGCCCGCGTTGTTTGCGGCCAACAATAGCGATTTCACGATCTTACACTTTGGAGAAAGGTTCTCTTGTGTGTGTGCCCGAGTGTGTGTAATGTGTTTTGGCCCTACGGAAAGATCTCGCGAGGGAACAGTATAACGAAACCGATAGATCGGTTATTATTGAATTTATATTCTTCCGCGGAAAGACTTGACACGCGCGGCACAGATTCGTTTAATCTTTGTTCTTCGACGACTGACGATTGCACAATGAAAAGCATGATTTTTCTCACTATAAGGATTCAAGGGAGCACAATGATTGCAATTTCTTTTTCTCGTCCCATGCTCGGCCCGCGACGTGCCAATCGGCCTCTCGTCGTCGGGCATAATAACGATCACTCGGGCGATACACGCCCCGCGCGGTCAAGCTATCGATGCAAATGTAATTATCAAACTCGAGCCGGTGCAATTAGGCCGGATGAGAAAAAGTGCTCTCATTAATTATGCCGGCGGAGCATTGGGAACGAGGCGGATGAAAAAAAGACCGCGCGCATCAATTGGGGTAGCGAGAGAGCGAGAGCGAGAGCAAACAGTAAAACACATCCATCAAGGCTCATTAAATCAACGTGATTATATACATATCGGCGAGCGAGATCGAATTTCTTTCCTCCTCGAGATGTATATATACGTATATACGCTTCATTAAGGAGGCCTCGGTAGCAACGGCGGCGCAGTTTGCCCCCGAAGATCATCGGAAGGAGATGCGCGAGCGCGATATACGAAAATTCCGCGGCGGTGCTGGCGCGCTCGAGGTATGGGAGGGACCGATACACACCGAGCTCGCGCGCGCGCCCATGTGCATCAGCCGGAATAAAAATCGACCGCTCGTAGCCGCGTACATATATACTCGCGGATGGTGTCGTCCGCTTTCGCACACACACACACACATATATATATATCGGGGCAGGATCGGCGGCGGGCATGAGTTAGTGCACCGCGCGCTCGAACACGCGGCAAAACGAGCAGCGCGTCGCTCGCTCGCGAGATCAAAGGAGTGGCGCGAGCCCGCGCGCAGAAAAAAATAGCGCGAGCGCTTCCATTAGGACGGCTGCCAAGGGACGAACCAGTCCACCCACCTCTCTGTCTCTCTCTCGCGCTTCGGCCAGACCCGTCGACTTTTAATTCGAGCTTCTCGGGAACGACTCTTTATATATGCGCGAGCTCACAAGCTCTCGAGCGAGCCTCTCTCTCTACTTTGTATTCAGCTCCCGCTGCACCCAGCAATTTCGCCGCCCGGCCCTGCGCAACAGCTGTGTATATACACTCGATGAGGAATTATTATTTGGCTGCCAGACTCTCTCTCTCTCTCCGTTGAAAATAGCCACCGTTTTCGTGGGTATATACCTATACACACACGTACACGCATAAAAACCGACTATGTCGTCCGGAGCAATCTCGCTAATTTGCGAGCGCGCTGGCGCAGGCGCTCATGAATTAAGCCGCGTGGTTGACGAGTGCTTATCTCGTGGCGAGGATCGACAGGGCACTTTTCTCTCTCACAAGGCTGATCGAATTATCCGGGGCAATCGAGCCTGAGCGCTCGCGCGGACTTGCCCCCGAGCTCTCATTATACACGCGTTGCACAAAGATGCCACCGACAGATATATGTATGTATAGTTATATACGGGAAGGGCGCGCGGGGGAAACGCGCTCTTAGTCGTCTTAACAACTTTTCGGAATTTCCGCTCGGAAATCGCACCGGCTGAATGCGAGCGCGCGCGCGCCCGCAGGAGAGGCAAAGGAGAGAGCCCCTAGGCCCCCGCCGGGCTTCATTCATGCGCGCCGCGCTCGAGCCCGAGGGCAAAAATCCACCTGAGCGCACCGTGAATGGGCCATGCAGCCTCGTGCATATGTTGGCGGGCGGGCGAGTAACTTTCGGGAAACGGGCCGAATTCATGAATGGGCCGGAAAAACTCCCGAGTCGCCCGTACTCCAAGGTTTTTGCGCGCGGCAGGACGTTTACGACGACGACGACGCCGCGCGGTAGTAGTAGTCGTAGTAGCGGCGCGGCGGCGGCGGTGTAGTGGAAGCCGTTTGTGAATGAAAGTCTCGTGCCCGACAATGAGGCAGAAAATTGTAGGATAATGCGGCTGGACAGATAGATAGAGAGAGAGACACGGCAGGTACTCGATTGCGGGCTTTCCGCCTTTCGCCGAAATTCCACCGGCGTCCTTCTTCTTTTTTTTCCGAGTTTGCAATAGATAGATCTATAGGAATTGCGGGGGTCGACCTTGCGAGAGACGGGCTCTCAATGAATCATTTATACATACACACACGCGCTTAGGAAAGGTACACGCGTTTCCCAACTGTACGTGCAGTGTGTGACGCATGAATGGAGTGTGTTATAACCGTACAAGGCGGCGAGCAAAACTCAATTGGGCCTATTCGCATTACAAGTGCCTAGGAGATAACACGTGCTGGGATTTGCGAACAAAGCGAGAGGAAGGAAAAAAATATACGAATCGAGGCTTTCGATATCGTTCTTAACGATTTTTCTTTTCAAATAACGAACGGCATACGTGGAACGCGGTTCTCTTGAAAACGACGGAACCGACAGCTTCGCGACTATACATACATGGGATTGTTTTGACATTGAAAACGTTCGGGCGCTTAGTACGAAAAAGAAAACGCAAGGTCGTTTATGTATGAGCGTTGGTAGCATATGGCAAAGCTGCAGCAGCTCCGAATCAACAACGTCATTTGGCCAAATCAGCCCGCGGGATATATCTAGTGTTGCGTTATTGAGGAGAATAAGCCGGAGGAGCGGAGGGCGAGCTCGAGCCACCTGTGCGGTCTCCGCGGCGGCGGCGCGCAGCGTGTGTATAAGCTCTCCGCGCGCTCTTGCAAAATCGGCGACGGTGGTCCCGCGCGCGCCTCTCGAGCCGGAAGTAGATATACCCGTGTACAATCGTATATTCGTCGCGAATATGCGGAGTGGGAGGGAGGGGAAAAAAAAGCCCGAGTCGCGGTTGTTTGATCGATCTCGCGTTTTCGCCGGGTACATGTACACCCACGCGAAACGCTCGGCCGGAATCGAGTTCTGTGTGTGTGTACGTGTAGACGCGTAAATAAATGAGAAACAAAAGAGACGCACCTTGGCTGGGTGGCGGGCAGCAGCCGGCCAGGAATAGTAGGAGCAACAGCATCATGCCGCGGTGAATCGGTCTCGACGGCGAGCTGGGAACGGCTACGTCGCCAACAGCAGCAGCGGCAGCATCAACAACAACAGCAACAACAAAAACAAAAACGGCACAGAACGATCGGGGTGGACACTTGAGCGATTATTGCACTTGAGCGGCGGCCCCATGGGCGGCTTCTAGAGGTGAACGCTCAGCTGCCCGGCTCGCGCATCGTCCACGTGCGACTGACTGCGCGGCGGCGCCCGGCTCCTCCGCCAAGCGGCCGATTCCCCCACTCGGGCCCGCGCGCGCCTCCTTATACACACCGCGCCGCTCTCGGTTCGCGCGCGGCTACTCATTCAGCTCTCTCTCCCCCGGATAGCGGCGCACCCGCCTGTCCGCCTCCTGTTTATATTTTATCCCGGTGCTCTGCCGCTATATACACGCGCAAAGCGCGCTTTGTTCATACGGGGCGAACGCGCATTTTTCCTTGTATACCATTAACCATGCGCGCAAACGCACACACACGAGAGGGAATGCAAAACGTGATTGCATGAGTTTGAACGAAATTGTAGTTGGTATATATGTATTTGCCGAGCCGTCGCGGTGTGTGCAAAGACGGTAAACGAGGATGTGTGCGTGTACGCGGCAACGAGCGTAGAATTTGCAGGAATGCAAAAAGAAAATGAAAAGAAAAAGTAGTTGGGTTTTAACGATATTCCGATGAATCGAGCCCGACGGATAGAACAGTGGTTTACGCAGAATATATTAAATATGTCCAACTTTCACTGTCCAACTGACTTACTGGTACCGAACAATGCTGCAACAGTATCACGTGCGGATGTAATGAGTAATCTCAATGTTCGGTAACAACCCAGAACACACCCGAGAACAACGTCGCACAAGAATTTCGCTTATCGATCGAATGCTGGTCCGAATGCGATGATTATCCGCGAGTGATTGATTCTACTCTCGACGAGTGTGAAGAAATATTCACAGTGTATACACAGCGTTATATATTGACGAAGGGTTGTTTCGCCGGGGAGAAGTTGACGCTTCATTTGACGGGTTTATGGATGCTGACGCACACAAGGACACACGCGGACGATGATCCGCCATGAGATATGTATGTATATAAAATCATGAATAAAGTTCCCTTCCGAGCGAGCAAAACAAACAAAACAACGCTCTGGAAGAAACACACACACACACTCAGGGAGAGCTTCGAATAATCATAATCTCACCCATGCGGGTATTATCTCGATCAGCTCGATGCTGATGTCCGGGAAATTCAGGCTTTTCGGAGATATCCATGGCGACGAGGCATCTCACGCGACATAGCGTAACATTAGACGCGACAGCCAACGGGTATATACATATATATATAAGTAATGGATCTCTCGTCCGGTAATTGAGCGTCGCGCGATAACATCCCCTTCGCCCTCTTTTCTGCCAATCGAACTGCATTACTCATCGGTGCGTTCACATATATATACAAGCCGAGCTGTATACACGGCAAAGTATATATCCGCAGCCCGTACATCACGACCTCCACAGCGTCGCGCTCGAAAATATACAATCGAAGAGTCGAGCCCGCCGCGAATATTGCACAGCGCGCGTGTGTGTGTTGCGTCGCTATTATACACTGCAGGCGAGCAGCGTGCATCGGAGCCTCGCGCCACTCCTGCGATGCTCGCGTGGGCGTCTCTCGCGCAGGAATTCGATTGTGTACGGTCGCCCTCTCTCTCTCTCGCTCTCTCGAGCCGCGTTGCGCGAGCGAGACAGGCTAAAAAGCCGCGCGCGGCTCCCACGCGACGAATTCCTGCACCTCCCGCGACTCCGAGAGAGCCGCGTGCCGCTGCAGGACGACCGCGCGCGTAGGTGGTTCGCGAGGCACGCGCGAATATTTTTCAATCCCGCCCTCGAATACCCGATTAGATATGTGTGTATACGTGCGCCTATATACGTTTATAGTACACGAATCATCCCGGGATTCGGCCTTACGATGATTCGTCTCGAGGGTGGATAGGCACTTTCTCGGTCCCGCGCGGCATTACCAAACTAAAATCGATCCTCCACTTTGGTATTTAGCTCGACTGCAGGGTATTATATACAAAATGGTATGTTTTTTTGTGTGGATAACGCTTAGGATGTAAAATCACACCTGGAAGCGTTCGAGGGCGAGCGAGTGTTGAAATATTCGCTCGTCTCTATTGGCATACCAGCGGGCGATAATATTTACAGAGCAAAAAGCCTCGCGTCGTAAAAACATCCTCTCGATCTGTTACGCGCTAACCCATGAGCGCGTCCCCGTCTCTCATCGGAACATTACCGACGACGACGACGGACGCGCGAGATCGAAAGCGTGACGTCTATACACATACAGACAGTATACGTTCATCCGCGCTTCGCGTGTTCTCAGCGATCTTATATATCTCGGAACGCGCATCGAATAATAATCCGACGAAATGACTCGAGCCTTTTCTTCTTCAATTTATATACCTCTGACTCTCCCCTTCGGTCTTAATTACGGTTGGGGGGAGGAGGCGGCGGAATCGCGAGCCGAGAGAGAGCGGCTCATTACCGTGGCTGCTCGAGCGCGGCAATACAAGGGACGCTCGAGCGGAGACACAATCGCGCGCGCGGCGCACATTGGGTTTTTGTGCAGCCCGCTGCGAAAAAGTTGCGCGCGCGGAGGAAGAGGAAGCGCGTCGAGGCCGAGCGACGAGCGGTGCAGCTATATAGGTATATACCTATAGGGAGAGGAAAGGATCGAGCCGCGGCTGCAACCACAAAACTGCCCCGCGCCGATGATCCTCGCGAAGCTCGAATGACTGCCCCGCTCTCGAGTGTCCACGATGCCAGCAGCTCCCCTTTGTCCCAAAGAGTTGTGTGTGTATGTATATATACGTATACTCGCGCGTACACGCGTCTTATTGAATTTCAATTTCCCTCCCGCCCTCTGGCTCTCCCCCCTTTATATATATATATACCGAGCGAGCCGTGTAATCCGCTCGCCCCCGTGTATTAGCGCGACGACTCTGTTTCTCTCTCTCGAGGTATACGTATCTATGAGTGGCTTGTTTTTTTTCTTTTCTTCCGCTGGTGCGTATAAGCCGAGCGGGTGCAGTGCTGCGGCAGCAGAAGGAGAAACTCGACTCGCGACGAAATAACCGCGAGAGCGGATCCGAGCTCGCGAAATTACGGGTAGTAGAGTCGCGCATTGTGTATATAGTCTCGCGCGACGAGAGATCGCCCATCTCCTCGCGGTTCTTACACGCGGTGGGTCCCTCGACTCGCGCTGTCCACCACGAACATGCCGTGCTGATGCGGCCTCTCCTTTTCGCCTTCCCTTCGCTTTGCGTCGTATTATAGGTATATATACTCGGTGCGCCCGCGGCGCAAACAGCCCATTCAGCTGCGCTCGCGACTCTCTTTCTCTCCGCGACTTTGTCGTTGCCAACGTTTTAATCGGATTCCGCTTCGAGAGTTAATTACGGTCGAGCCCGAAATTGTATACCCCGAGCTTATTCGTTCGGCCGCGTAATTCGAGATATCGAAAAGGCGTGTAAATATAATTCTGAATGAAATCCGAATGAATCCTCGCGGTAAAACGTTAATTCAACCAGTAGATGTATGATGTACGAGTATGATTCCGTCTGGAAGGATACTCACGAGTGCGGTTAAATGTTCGAAACGCCGACGTAACTCTTTTTGCGCAGATAATTAAATCTTCCACATCGAAAGTCGGACAACACTATAATACAATATACAGATGTCGGGTGATTCATGGCGCAGCGTGTGTTATATATATATATGAAGTGCAGGCCTTATCTCGCGGATGCAGCGAGCGATAGCCGCGGTGGTTTCGTTTTCTAACGCGTCCCGTCAGGCTTCGGCCGACGCGATACACGCGCCAAACCGGTATATAAGTGAATATACACATACACGCACCCAATTTCCCCCCTGCGCATTCGAGGTTGGATTTTCATTAGCGGCCGTAGTATATATCGGCGCTCGCACGCGTTTTTGTCGCGTCGCGGCCCTCTCGCGAAGAGCCGGTTTCTCTCTCAAGTGAAAACTTCTCAGGCGCATCGCGCAGCTGGGGGGGAAAGACGACACCCTCCTCGGCGTTGCTCGAGAGAGAGAGAGAGAGAAAGACAAAGTCGCGCGCGCGAGCTGCACGTCTGTATTATGTTCAGTTCTCTCTTTCCCGCAGCGCACTTGCCGCGACTCCGTTATCTCTGTGCGAGCGCGCGGCCGAGGCGGTTCACCTTTCCGAGAGTGGGAGGGGCTCGCGCCTGCGATGAGCTCGATTGTTTCCCATCTTTTCAATGGACTAGAGCTCGAGTGTACGCGTATACATCTCTTATCTCTCGGCATTTCAACGCGACGACGTTTCTTCCTTTTTTTTTTGTTTTCCTACGTTATACAGAGCGGCACGTTTGAAATGACAAGTGTTGAATGTCGCGCGAGTAGTCGTGTCTACATATCAATCCGTGAGAAAATTTCCCACTCGCCCGGCCCTCGGCAATCGAATCGATTAGTTAATCGCGCGACACATGACGAGGATGCGGTTCCTGATGGTTTTATAGATAGGGCGGGGGCTCCTTTCTGATGCGCGCATTATTTGGCACGGGACAATCCAATTACTCGATTTCGTTGAGAAACTGAGGCGGATACGATGATCGATCGGAGCCCCGCTTGCCAAGTGTAATTTGGTTCTTGGGTAAAGGAGCATGTAAACTTGACCGATACACACTGGGTTAGATTCCATTGACGTACTATTATCTGTGAATCTGTCAATGGACTTTTCAAGGGTCATACAGTTGATCAACTGCAACTTGCGGCAGCATTTATTTACACGGGCAATCACATGAATGTCTTTCGTATACAAAGAAAATATAATCAGTGTGTGAATATATTGGTATTCTTTATTATTTTCACCGACATAACAAAAATAGTATAAAACCTATCTGTGATGAATGAAAATATACATAAAAAATGTTATCGTTCAGAACTAATGATAAGATTTCTCCCATGTTGCGTGGTAATATCCACGAGTGCGGGCACAAGCGACGGTGATTCTCTCATATGGAAAAGCGAAAATCTGTATTAAAGTACATGACAAAATTTGAAAACGCGGGACGAACCGGCGAAGATATAATCCAATGGGTGAATAGGTATTTTTAGCAGCCTCGAAACTGACAATGAGACCGGGACGAGATCTCACAATGCCTCCACTCCTTTCAAATTCCCACGACAAAAATACAGTATTCCTGCCAATAATCCGACTCGCAATACGCGTTCCTCACTCATTTCCGCTCGTTTTGTTGATTCAGCGAAACTTCCACTTGGAAGACGAAGAGAGAAAAAAACGAGGCAAAATCACCTGCTACACCCGCGCTAGGTATACACATCCTCTCTCTCTATCTCTCGGCGTTCCAGTCGGTCGCGTTCGCGTAAAGAAAAAAGCCGATATATCTGTCTCGGCGATCAAAAACAATTTGACGGGAGCGGGCGCGAGGATTAATGAACGCGCGCGGCGATCTGGACCGCATCGCGCGCTCAAGCGACGTGTCAATTATAAACGACGCGCGCGCGCGCACCTGTCATCGCGTAAGTAATCGCTCGCGAGTCGCGGATTATAAAAACACGCGCGTGACTGTGTGTAGGTTTATATGTATGTACACACACGTAGGCTCGCGCTTATTCAGCACATTCCGTCGGCGCGCGGCGAGAGACGCATGGGAAAGCGCTGCGCGATGGGATTCGGGAGCGATCGCACATAAGTATATATACATGTGCGAACATTCCATTCTTCCCTCTTCTTTTTTTTATCCTTCCGATCGGGGCGCGCGCGAGTCAAAACCTGCTGCTGCTGCTGCTGCTCCCTTTCTATTAGTGTGTGCACGTCGACGTTGGCGCGGTGGTATATACCTATATATATGAAAGAGAGGGCACACGTGAAAGGGCCCGGCGCGCGCGCGCGAGCTGCGGAATTTAGGAAATCCTTAAGGGATTTCCGGCCCGCTCCGGCTTATTTTCTGTGTTAGTGTGTATAATGCGACTATACGTATACCCGAGCCGAGAGTGAGCTTTTGTCGCGGGGCCCTGCTGCGAGCCGCCGCCGCCGCCGCGGCGCCTTATACCGCCTCGCACCCACTGTATTCCTTGTCAATTATCGCATTGATGGATCGCCCCTTACGGTTTATACGACCTGTTTATACCGGCGCACGATTCCTTTTGCCGAGGCATATATGTGTTGCGGCTTTGTGCGAGTGTGCGTGTGTATATACGCTACGCAGGCTTTTAAATTTGTGGGCGAATCGCAGGTTGTTACACGGTATAAAGCACACACAGGCACGCGATCCACTGCATTGATACATCGAGATCTCAGACCGCGATGGCTTCGTAGAAGATCTTCTTTGTGGATTTGGCTACAATGGCTGAAAATCGTGCCACTTGTGGGAGTGCATGAATTAGTCGGGGCTCGCGGATGAATACACCTATTTATAAATATATATCTATACGGAAAATCAACTCACGCTCGATTCACGTTTCTTTCATTGTCGTTCGCTCGGATATGGGAAAAAAGGGGCGCGCGTAAACTCTTCGTGTCCGAGCGACGTTTTTCAGCGAATTTCACGTTTCGCCCCCCGGAATATACATTCCTGTGTGAATCGACGGAATCCTGGGTGAAATGTATAAAAATCAACGACGCTCATACACGCGTGACGATTAATCACCTCGATTAGGAATCATATAGAGAAATCGAGACAACGAGAGGAAGACACGAGTGAATTAAACTGGCCGACTGCAAGCGCACTTATGAAACTAATCGATCGCAGCGGTTGGCTTCTCGCCCACGGTGGTCTTGCATGTTTTGTGGTCGAGGCACACGTCGTAGCAGCACTTCTCCGATCCGCGGTCGCACTCGTCGTCGTAGTCGCAGGCGGCGGGTGGGCTGGCGTCGATGCTACGGGGACAGGCCGACCTGGGCTTGGGGCAGCTACCCGCCGCGTCGAGCTGCTCCTCGTCCCGGTGCCACGAGCGCTGGAAGATCACCGGGAACAGGTAGTGCATCCACGAGTTGGCCACGAGCCAGGGGTAATCGTCGTGCAGCCCGAACAGCTCCTCCATTGCCCACCGGAAGAGGCCGGTGTTCTTATTGCCGTGCTCGTGATCGCTCGGGCAGCAGAAGTAGCCGTCATCCTCCTTGCACCAGTACTGGCAGCCGCGCAGCTTCGGCTTCGACTCCGACGTCAGTGCCAGCACGAGCACGCCTACTGCAATCGACTGTGATACAACAACATCGAATGACCGGACGATTAATTCGTGACTCTGCTAATCGAATACGGCGAGAATGGTGATGAAAAACTGAGTATATATATACGGTCGTTTGCTCGTTACGGTAATTAAGCTACTAGATTCCTCTGTGTATGCGAAATTGTATCTTTGCTCGCAATCGGCATTGTTTCGAGTTGAACAAAAAAAGAACGAATTATTTGCAATTATGATTATAATAACTCGTACTGTATATATGCACGTAATTATTGCATTAAATGTGTCATAGCTGCCTCAGTTACGTATCACATTATCAAGTATGTTTTCATACTAGTGAATTGATAGATGATCAGTTAATTAGAATGATAATTATAGTATTCGTTAGCGAGGTTTTCAATGAATCAAGAGAATAATTTCTTTTTTATATAAAATTCTATACATATATATACATATACATATATACATACATATTTGTATATATACATATACATATATTTCCAAGTGATTTTTCGAATTATATTCTGTATTATAATTACAATATATGAAATTCTCTTCAATAATTTTCAACACTGTGGACCATGACATTGATACAATGAAAAAGTTTAGCCAAGTTTATACTGCAAATGAATTTTAATTGACATACGTGTCGTTGTAAGAGTATACAATAGACAAGCTAAATCGCACAAGAATCGATTGTACATTAACGATCAGAAATAAAAAAACGATATTAAGTATTCTAACCAGAGTCAACGCACGTAGAGAAGGCATTTGAGCTCGACTGCAGGTGGTGCGGCGAGTACACAATAGGCATGAGCACGACGAATCCCGACTGAGCTGGACAATACGCGCGTGTGCTTACTTATAGAGGCGCGTAATCCCCCCGAGGGTCGTAAAAAGCCTCTCGCGAGGGGATGAGCAAAGTTCGAGCTAGTCTCGCGGTGTATAACGAACAGGCTGAAATCCCGTTGCACCGCGAATGGACATATACGAATTTGTCGCTCGATTAGCTCGGTGCCACTTAACTCATCGGAGTCTATGCGAGCTTCATTGGCGCGCGTGACACTGCAATCGCTCGGGTCGTCATACGTATAGCTTGAATTACGACGGATCATTAAAGAAGCTTCGCTACGTGAATAGAGAATCCGGACGAGTTAACGGGCGCGCTTGGTAGCGCGGTATTATATGTGTATTTTTATATTCTCTTAACATTTCATTCTCCCCGACAATGAGAGAAGAGAAACGGACGTTTCTGTGCTGGAAAAATTTATCGAACGTCTCGCGTGCATTAAAAACAAAGTAGCTATCCTACTTGTCGTGAACTTTGTAAGTCGTCAGACCTTCATCTGGATATCAGTTGTATTTGAGCAACAGTCTAAGCGTCCCGCTCGACTTTAATTAAAAATGTTATTCGACGATTATACCAAGCTTCGCGACACATTCGAATGACGCGTCAGTCCTCGCTCTTCGAACACAATCCGTTCTCGCAAGGTCGCGATACTCTCTAAAACCACGCTCGTTATTGTCAGATTTTAATATAAATGCATATCACATACCAATCAGATACACTAATCAACAATCTCAAATTCCCGGCAATGATAAAATCGAATGTGTAACGTAAGAATCGGGGGACTTCATCGCACCCCTTAGGCCTACGGTGCAGCGATCAACGTCGCGGGCGCGAACTGCATTCAATAATCTCGAACTCGCTGATGGAGCGAACGAGTAGAAATAGGTAGTCGCATCGGTTGAACCGCGATACTCAGCGCAGACTTATATTAGTGGATAACTCGCGGCTGTCACGGGCACATGTGGTCGATCAAACTCGCGAGTTTAGCGATGTCCTAGGAGGCTGCGCTCCGGTTAACGATCGTTGCTGCTCCAGTGGTTGGCAGACCCGACGGGCTGCTCGTCTGCTGCTTGGCGCGCCGCCGCTTGTTCAGCAGGGGGTTGTTGGTGCAGTCGAGCTGCTTCAGGTTGGCAGTGTCGTAGTCGACGCGCATCGTAGCCAGAGAGCGGGTCATCTCCTCCTGCACCTCCGGCCATAACTCCTCGCCCTCGCGCAGTACTCGGCCGGTGTGCAGTGGCGTCGCAGGCACTTCTGTGTGTTTCTGAAAGTTATAATATTTTTTTTTCAATTTTTCTTTGTTGAATTATATTACTCCATTCATCATTAGGTTTTCAGGATTTTTGAATTTACAGTAATATTTGTTTTAGTAATATACCACGTTGACTATCTGAATTATGCTGCAAATCAACGGTTAGATATCATTGAATAATCAAGATACCGATACATAACAACATTTATCGAAATGTCATAATGATAAATAAACGATTACACATTCAATATACATCAATGATAATTATGAAACTGGTGTTTATATAACGATAAATATTGATTTATGGGGTTTAGTGAATAATTTCAAATTATTGAAAAAGTGAGATGACGTTCATATAGTCGTCACATTAGAAATGGTAGTTAGCTCATTAATTGAGACGTTCTGTTCGGTGGGAAACCAACTTTATAGTAGTTTTCTTCCTCTTCGCGAGTACTCCTAATTCATGTCAACATTAGTTAAATTGATTATTGTTCGCACATCCTTGAGCAAGAAGTTTCTGCGAACGCAATAATGTATTAGACATTGGAAGGTGGAAGTCATAAATCCACGTCGTATCAATTCTGAATTTGATATAAGTACTGCATGACTAAAATTAAACAAAACTATAAAACGCGAAAATATTTCGATTTATTTTATAATTAATTGAGCCATCAATTCTGAATTCAAAAATGTACACCTGTCTCCGAATTCTCATTCATTATGATGTGGAAAATGACATAATGAATAACGAATTGCACGTTCTAGAATTCCTATCCATTCCTACGTTTTTTTCACAGCATATACATGTATGCACAGCTAGATAAACGCGTTTAGTTTGAATTTCAAATAGGTCGAGTTTGTGCAATGAATCTCAAACTTACAGCGATCCATTTATTCTTCATGACTCCATCGATTTGCAGTCTTTCAAGTGGGTCTGTGCAGAGCATACCCTTAATGAGGTCGCGCGCTTCCGTGCTGACGTTCGACCATTCGGGATCCGGGAAGTCATACTGACCCAGTCTGATTCTCTTTTTCATTCCCGGCGATATCGCTAAGCCGTGGTTGCTGTAGAAAGGGGGAAAGCCGCACAATCTGTTGGGATATTTCAGAATAATTCGATCTTATTCTTGAAGATAGTCGATTGCAGCTTGGATGAAAGACGTTACTTACAATATGTACATGATAACTCCTAGAGACCAAATATCGCAACTTTTGTCGTACTTTTCTGGACCAAGGACCTCGGGCGCTGAAAACAAGAACATTTAGTGAGTACAAAGTACTATAGCAGCAAAATTTACAGGCAAAAATAAACGGACTCGCCGTATACGGAAAAGCAAACTTACCAACATAATAAGGTGTGTAGCACGGCGTTTGAAGTGTATCTTTGAGATTCGTTTCTTTCGCGAATCCAAAATCAGTCAATTTTAAAATACCTATGTTACCTAGAAAGATAAAGGCTCGATAAATGTAAAGATTATAACAGGCGTGAATGGATGACGAATCACTAAAGCCTAGCAATGAAGTTGATGATACTGAATGCAAATTTTATATACAGACTCGGAATTAATTAATTGCACTCAGTAGCAGTTATTAAAAATTGAACATTATCACAAGTAATTCTGTGAAGTTCTATTCTCTAAATCTAAGACACATTTCAAGCCATCTAAGACTAGCTAATGATAGCTAATAGTAACATTCTTAAATGACATAATTTCTTGAATTACCAACAGGTAATTGTTGATCGACTGAGTCGGTAACTGTGCCAGTTCGAAAGAAGAGAAGTCATATATATTACTGTTTATGTCATACAAAATACAAGATTCTTGTCTCACACATTAATCAATTCAATACCTGATTTTGAGTATAACAAATTTTCTGGCTTCAGGTCTCGGTGTGCTATATTCTGCTCGTGCAGATGTTTCACAGCGATGCAAATTTCGTACATAATTTGAGCAGCCTCTGCAAAAACGAGATTTTTTTATTGACATTATAATAGGACGTGTGAAGTGGTCGTTCAAAACCTCACTACAGACAAATTGAGAAAGTAAATAATATTTTACAAAATATAAACATAATTATGCGGATGAAAAATCTTGAAAAGCGAATATAAACCACTTTTAGAGCTGCGTCATTGAGGTGAAAAAATATTATTCATTTAATTACGCAGCATTGAGAATAAAATTGTTAAGCTCTGGCGTCACGATGAAGGTTTCTATTATTTCTACTGGATGATTGAGGAGAAATACATATAGCTTGTAATTACAGACTTAACTCTGACTTTGAAATGAGAAGTGTATAGAAGACTAAAAATGCGTGTACCTCTTTCCGTGAATGCACCATCTTGTCTCTCTTGTATTCTTTGGAAAAGTTCACCTCCCTCCATGCTGTACAACAACACAGAGCAACGGTAAATCAAAAGTCGCCTCGAATTGAAATGAACTATTATTTATGCGGGAGAACCGTTCAGAATACATCAAATCGAATCGCGACGTTTATTGCGCTTACCATTCCATGACGACAAGCAGGCATTTATTTCCGCCGTAGGAATTTTCATAGACATCTTTAACTTGAACGATGTGTTTGCAGTTCGATACTCTCCAGTGCAGTTCGACCTCTCGTCTTGCTTTCACGCAATCGTGCAAAACCTGTTCAAACAAAATTAGACCATATGATTTCACTGATAGCAGTATTTTTGACGACGCTATTTCCAAAGTTTTCGTAATTCTAGGCAATTGTGAGCATGATATCAACGACAAATTCTTCCGTCGGCTTTTAAACACACGTATAAGTAATCTTGATAATTGACGGAACGAGATAACGTATAACGCTATCGCGATACTCCGATCAAAACACTTGGTGAATTGAGTTTCTTAAAAATGTTGATGTTCATTGAAAATTATCTCCCAGAAGTAATCACGACGATAATTTTACAATTGAATGTATATAGTCACACTCAATGAAATTCAGCTCGATCAGTTAGTAAAATTTCCTGGGAACTATACATCTATATACATATGAAAACACGAGCGCCACCAAACAATGAGTATACAACGTCGTTCGACGCTATCGAGGCCATAAAAATGGAATTGCCAAGTCAGATTTTCCCTACGCATCGATCCGCGTTCTTTGGGAATTCCTACATATACAATGTTTTATAGCGATCACAGCAGCGTTGAGATCTCGACAGACTCGCAATTGTTCATTGACGTTCATATACGGACAATGAATAATACGTTTGCGAGTGTATCGCCTGTAAATCAAGTGAATTTGGGATTAATCCAAATTGGCGTTGCGGCCGCGGGCCAAATGCGCATACGCGAAAAGTGCCGAGAGCGCGAGAATCCATGTCTCATCGAGAGCCGTTAATCGAGCGAGGAATGTCATGTTTGCGCGAGTTGCTATGTGTGCCGAGCTTCGATAATCGACAGGGCAAACGCATGTTTGTATGCACGAGGTGGTTATTCATTTTAATGTCTGCCGATTTTCAGCGTGTATTGTCCGTGGCGCTGTGCTAATGTTCCACGCTGTGTGTGTGTGTGTGTGTGTGTGTGTGCGTGTGTGCGTGTCAACCGAGAGCCTATTTTTAAAAGAGACACATGTTGTCAAAAATTAAACAAAATGACATGATCGAGTAGTGTGTTGTGTGCGTGTATATGTTTTTTTGAAAATCTCGAATTTGAAATGTTGATCCACAAACAAATATTTTTAAAGAGATTTAAAGAGATTTCAAACGCGAGATAAGGGGCACGCTTTAAACGCGATGATTACTCAACGATGTCCGAATTTGATTTTCGACACACAACTTCCGGTCCGACGAACGAGAAACAAAAATCTATTCCAAGTCATCGCGTATCGAGGCACAAATGCGTGAAATTAAAAATAGTACAACGAATCAATCAAGTTACGGAGATTAAAATTCCTCATTTCAAAATTGCTTCCTCGCGGTTTCCGTCACCCTGATGCGAAACTCGAACTTGCTTCGTTAGTTTCACACTTCAATAAACATCAGCTTATTGTCGTTTAGTCTGCCGCTTATAATCCCTAGGAAATTCTCATTTAGCACAGGCTCACGTGTCCCCGGCACTAGCCTCGTGCATTATCTCTTCGTTTCAACCGCGTACAGCTCAAGGAAAAGTGCCGTTGGAAAAACTCTCGACGAGTTTCCGCGTATTTTTGTCTCGCGCGAATTCCGGTCCCTTTAACGAGAGCTAACGCGCTGAAACGACCGCGTGCAATTGCTGTGAACAAGCGTGCAGCTGGTCCCTGGGTGATTCAGCCGGTCAGTCACTTCTGCCCCCCGAACGTGCGTATACGTATATATCTGCGTGAGAGAGCATGGCACACCTAATGCATCGATTGAGTATACGCGCGTGTTCTCGAAAACAATCCGCTCGTGACGTTCGTCCGATGCTGTGACGTACGCGTGCAGCAGCCGCGTCCGACGAAAAGTCCCGGCGCAAAGACGTATATGTACCATATATATACAGGAAATCGGCGCGAGAGCCTTGATCGTTCGAAGGACTGTTCACCTAAGTCAGATGCTAATCCGCGCCTCGTATCCGTCGCCCCCTATAACGGGCGCGTCAACGAGAAGAAGAAAAAAAAGATAACTCGCTCAGCCTCGGGACAAATAAACCCGAGAGCGCGAGCAACAATCGAAGAGGTTCTCTGCGGAATATTACGAAACGCGCCATGACCAGCAGATATATCGCGATGCTAAGTAGCTGCCGCGATACCGCACGCTCACACATACACATAATATGTATATGATACATAATGTATCGCGGACGAAAATCGGAGCGAAAAAATCCGAAAAGCCGCGCGCGCGCACGCGAGACTCGCGCTTGCCGCTATTAATAGCCGCTGACTCGGGGTAGGGGGGGCTTCTTTCGCCGCGTATACCAACTAATACGAGGAAAGAAGGGCCGATGCACCGGAGAGTGCCGTTGATGATTCACGCGAATGGATTCAAAGTGCGGCGGCGCCCCGCGACGATGAGCGCGCGCGGCTCTCTGTTACGCGATTTGCGAATAAGCTAGCGCATATATAGGTACCGGCGGGAGAGTTCTCCAGCATACAGAGGCTTCGTTCCGATCGGCGATCATCAATTACGGGTCCTCCAACTCTCGGCTGGAATGTCAGCTCCACGAGCTTACGTAATTATTACGTGTGTATATATGTGGAGCCTTGGCCTTTCGGACACTTAGCGCGCGCGCGCGCGCGTACTTATCTTGTTACCTCCGTGGCGCGCTTCATTCTTCAATATCGCTCGCGCGCGTTTGCGAGGAAAAACAACGCGATTTCATATATGTATATCGGACGTGCAGCGGCAAATGTACCACTCATGGGTATTACCATCGAGAGTGACGAAAGACAAATACACACGGAGGATGCTGATGAGCTCATGGGTATACACGTATATTATTAATAGCACCCTGGACTCAAAATGACTAAAGAAATGCTTCGATTCTTATGCTCTATTTAGAAAGTTTAATCTAGTTGATTCATATACATGAGTATATGATATACATACACGAGTAAATCGATAAGTCGAAGAGCGTATAGTGTATTGTATGGAGAATGGACAGTGCCGGGAGTGATTGGGAGTGTTTTTTGTTTAGCGTATTACTAATCACTCGGTTTATAGTTGTATAGCGCATGGTAGCTGCTGGTTAGCGCTTGTGTGAGGACTTGCATATATATACACGTATTCAATGCGCCGTGGAATAGGCTTTTAACTCTTGCGTTTATTTTGAGCGCAAAAATCCTCGGCGAAGCGTGGAATACACTTTATATATGTGTCGTAATATTCGTAAGCCCGCGGCGCGCGAATATCACTTTCGCTTCTCGCGCACATGTATGCAATGTATGTACAATCGATCGGCATTGAGAGATTTAACGCGCTCTCCAAAGCTATATACACGATTTTCACTTAAAAATTAATACTCGTACGTACAAGCAAAAGATCGACCGGCACTCGTTGCCTTGGCTTTTACATTATCTCTCTTTCTGTGTAATACACGCCGTTAAATTAAAAAGGAATAACCTCCAACCTCGAGCTTGAGTACCCGTCGGAAATCATGATTATTATTATTTTTTCTTTTGGTCCTATATACCCAAGGCAACGTTGATTCTGCAACGATTCGTGATATTTACTCTCTTTCGTTTCTCCACGCGCCGCAGCGTGTGTCGAATCGGTTGCCCGTCGCACATATTCGCGCGGCTCGAAGTGAACATAAAAGACAATCCGCGCGCGTACTACACGCGAGAAATTGAGTTTTATTAAACTACACGTACGTATACGCATACTGCAGTACTCGCGCAAATCGTCGGGGCTCACGCGAGAACGCGCGGTCTGGTATGTATAACATGTAGGAATCTATACATTTTATCTAATCGCGTTGTCGAGCTTGGCATTAGTCATCGATCCATAAATATTTATTTTGGGTAGGCGGCGCGTCTACAGTGTCCCATCCATCAATGTATATATAGTGTCCGGCGGGGAGGGATCGCGCGACACGCGAAAAAGGTAATAAAACGCGGTAACCCTTTAAGCTCGACTGACCTTGAGGGCGTACTTGTTCCTGTGCTTCCTATCGTAGCACTGGACGACCTTGCCATTGATGCCGAGCCCGAGCACGTGGTTGGATATCTCGTAGTCGTCGGTGATGGGTGTCGTCTTGGGCTGCCTGGCCTCGTTCCACTGCTGCTGCTGCTGCTGCTGCTGGCTGGCCGCCGGGTTATACTCCATCCTCGTGAGCACGAGCGCCGGCGGCGGCGACTTCTTCCGCTTCCCAGCCAAACCGAGCGTACCCGAGCGCTTCCTGCACCTCTCTGCAAGCCGAGTAAACATTGTACACTGCGTGGCGTGGGCCGCGAGCGCGGGCGCCGATGCCTCTCTCTCTCGCTCGCGCTCAAAGTGTTCAATGCCTTATCTCGCGCGAGCGCCTATATATAATATGTGAGTATTAAGCCCCAATCTCTCTCTCTCTCTCTCCGTGCATGAGCAGCACAGTCTTCCAGCTGTGCGGAATCCCGCGCGCGCCGACTTGAATCGCCGCACCGCCGGCGGCGGCATCGGAGCAGGTGGGGGGGGGGGTGGGAGGAGAGACGTCAACCGTGTATATAGGTATACCACACGTATATATAGGTGCGTACTCGCGCAGTTGTGCGGGTCGGTATCCACTAGCCCCACCGACATATACATGCCTATTCAAACGATTCGGAGCAGCAGCTCCGATTGCGGAGCGAGAGAGACAGAGACAGAGACAGATAGATAGAGAGTGGGATATCGATTGGTGCAGGAGAGTCACGCGCGACGGTTACGGAGTTTGTGCGAAAAAGCACCAGCTGATCGCCCGCGGGCCGGTTCTACATCATATCGCTCGACATGCACACGATCAGGATTTTGAATGGCGAGTAGGGCAGGAGGGGGGGGGGAGGGTGGCAGAGAGCCGCAGTGCCACAGAATAGCATGCGGATAAGTAGCTGCAGCAGCGGACGCTGCGCCCCGCGCGCGCTGCAATCAGAGCTGGACAGGTGCATCAGCTGCAGCGCGACGAGGCTAGCCCCCCGCCGACGACTGTGCATGTATAAGTATATCGCATCGATCGGCCATTTCGCCGTTCCCTTCGACGCGTCTCTCTGTTACACACAGTCTATCTTTCAGCTCGATTAAATGCGTGTACTTACATGGCCCACAGCGGCGGTAACAAGAAGAGCAGCAGTCGGGTATGCGCGCGAGAGAGCAGCTCTGGCTGAGCGCGACTGCCGCAGTGATCGGCGGCGCTCGGCCCACGCGCTAAAGCGACACGATGACGCGATACGCGCGGTATATCCCACCGGGCTCCTCTATATACATATATGTATACATACCTATATGCACATATATATAAGCGCAAGCTTTTTTGGTGGGGCCACAGCGCGATATTTGAATTTCAGATATAACGTTGCGTAAGCTGCACCGGTGAGCAGCAGCAACAACAACGCACGCTCTTGATGATGCCCCGAACCGTCAGCATTTTGTTCATCGATTTCCAGATTATATGTGATACGTATATAAACACGGGTATTTTGCAATGATTTAGCTACATTTCCAAAGGCTCACGATCCTTGATCTCCACAGCTCTGTTTCGATAGCTAATTGATCCTGCAAAAAAAATTAGCGAGGGTCATTCGCCCAGTACTTATGCTGCTCTGATTTTTTGCTTCTTTTTTTTCTACATGACTCGCGAATAGGTAGTGGAACGATACTTTGCGGGTGAGTGTTCGGTTTTTGCCAGCACAATGACACATTTACACTCTGTTTACCGGACATACGAGCGCCCTCTTGCAGTTGTACGTTGCGATTTTATATCGGCTTACCGACAGCCCACCACCCTGCAGGTCTTCTGTATATCTATACATATATGTAAGGCACTGTATCCACTGTAGTCCATGCACAGCTGATGCACGCCCGCGCTGCGGGCTGTCACCGAAATGACGTGATTGTGTAACATACATATACTGTAGCCTCTCAGAGAATTACAAACGAATCTCACACTATCTGAGACCAGTCTGGCTCTGACGAGGAACAATACGAGCCCGATTATGTTGAAGCCAAAAGCACTCACCCAAGTTCTGAGCCAAGCCAACACCGGAGGCGTGGAGAATACTTTGTGAGTTGTCTCTCGACTTTAACCTTAAAGTCGCATCTTGGTATCTCTCTGTTTTTTAGTTGTAGCAAGTGTTATTTGTTGAATTTGTTCTGATACGTTGACAATTTACATTATATTCACGTTAAATAGTGTCTTTATGGAGACGTTTTATCCTTCATAATTCTTTGGCGATGGCACTCTATCAAATCTTGTGTTTTATCCATAAAGGTTACTCAACAGAGATGGTGGACTGCTGGCTTACAGTGGTTACGGAGATAAAGATGCCAGAGTGACTGCAGCTATCACGAGTAATATTTGGTCTGCTTACGAGAAGAACGGTCGAAATGCATTCAAAGAAGATGAACTAAAATTTGTTTTAATGGAGTGCGCTGTGAGTTTATTTTTTGTCACATATAAATAGGTATTTGCGTTCAAGTACCTACTAAGCTTGGAGTGGTTCTTGAAATTAGTTTTCAATGAAATTAAAGAACCTTCTATTCTGTGTGAGAATCATCATCTTTGAATCTTTAGTACACTGTTGTTATCTACATCCACAGGGAGATATTAAAGTTTGAATCGTAATATTCCAATTAAATATTTACTTTTAACACCAATAAGAGGAACTTCATTGTGTTCTAAAGATAACAAATGAAATAGTATCTATTCGTCTCTATCATACTGACTCATGAAAAATGTAATATTCAATGAAAGCTCATTCAATATTTCAGGAAGGAAAAGTTGTCATTACTGAAGTAGCAAACCTACTACTTTGCTTATACGCCAAAGAAAATGTTGGTTTTGGGTTGCTGCGAGAAAAAGCACAGGCATTGTCAAAGTACCTTGATCAACCATTGAGAATGATAGCAAGTATGCCATAATAGTGAAATTCAAATGTTAACGATTAGATTGTAAGCTCTTTTGAGATTTTTTTCTACACCTTGTTACTTGTATAGAAAGAAAAAAGCGTTAGAATTTGTAAAGTTACAATTAACTGGAATAAAAATTAATTTGTACGCAATAGGGAATTTTTATTTCGTAGTACAATTTACAACCGATACAAACAATATGCATAATGCTATTATATGATGCGTTTTCGCACTTTGTGTCTCTGTAATCGAGTTGATTAACGCGTGCGTGTAGTTCGAAAGAGTTTTATTAATATAGAACTCGTAATTATTCAAATAATAATTTCATGACATTAGTTTTCTCTGCTCCTTTGTTTTCTCACGTGGAAGCTGGCATTGTTTTATTTTCATCGACTTACTATGTACAATTAGCGTATATCACGAATTCACGAACGATTTTCCTTGATTATAGTACAAAAGTATTGGTCACATGCGATCTTCAATCGGATGAGTTCACCCTAATGAGAATCTTCAAGATTTTCAGTTTTTCGAAGATCACTTCTTATAATCGTTTGAATTTAGCGACGCAGCTATAACATATACATATTGTCCAGAGCATTTTTTTGTCTATATTTATTGAAACTCCATCGTGATTGCCTATATATAGTTCTACATTAACTATTAACTGTACTCTTCATAGCTTTTTCTCAAAGTTTTTATCTTTGCTGCTCTCGTCACTTTGTTCTCTCGAGTCCCACCAGTGAGCATAAAGAGAATACAGCAAATTTATCACAAAATTCAAAAATACCACTTACGTAATGACCAGAGTGAGATGTCAGTACACTACATAAATAAGCATAACAAATCTATACTGCATAAGGTTCAAATAGTGTAATCTGTACTTCATATCGTATATATTATAATGTATAATCAGTGTCACGAAAACTGTTTGCCTTTGTAAACCTGCACGTCTAATCAACGATGGTTATTGAAACGTACAAAACGCGCCGATTTATCGTTTCGACTCGCTCAGTCGTAAGTTCGGTCGACATTCATACAGGTTTTGTACATATATTTATGTATATATATACATAGAAATATATATATATATACACATATACACTGCATATAATACATACATGTAAGTCCATACATATATGCATGAGTATGTAAGTTTAATATTGCACTCTCCACTCTGTCTTCTAAATACCTAAGTATCGGTAACGATGAAGGGTTTTTCTTCGTGAAACGCACGATATTTTTTCTAAATATTAAACTAAAATACAATGTTTCTCTCAAACTCGTGTAAACAAATACACGCTACTTTGTTTCAAGAGCCTCTTACTTTAGTATCCTTCATTTCTGAATGAATATATAGTTATTGATTTATTACTTGCTATGGTCTTCAATATCGCACGATTTTCTTGCTTGAACTTTTCTATTCTAAATGCTACATCGTTCTCAAATGCGTTTCTCAATCGGATTATAGAAAATCGTATTGTTCACATTTATGTTTTTTTTTTTTTTTTCATATAGCGGCAGTGCATAAGTATAAGAGTAATTTACAATACGTTCATATGCAAGTACTTCAGAGAGGAAAGTCGAGACTGTGTCGAAACATTAGAATTGACTACAACTTCACGATTACATGGTTCTCGAACTGTTTGTAAAAAGTTTGTAAAACAATATGACTTTTCTTGACGTGTGCCTGAAAAATCGGATACCAATATCTCGCGTTGCCTATAATAAAATTTAAGTACGAAAACGACCACATGGAGTCGTATCTTAAATGATATATCCAAATTTGTTAGTCTCAAACGTCTCTTTTCCTGAATAAGTATATACTCCGCGTACTAAAATCGTCCTAAACGTCTCTACGAAACTCCTACCGATTGTGCATCGTATTAATCCGCAAGTGAAATAAAAAAAAGGTATTAAGAAGTCGTGCTACAAGCTCCCTGTATAATTAAAAAGACATTGATCCCGTCGATCGTTAGGGACATGGGTCCTTGTTAAAAACAATCCAGAGTGAAACACTGTTGAGTCAAAATTTACATAAAAAGTGTCTAACTGTGAACTGATCCTGATTGAAAACTCACACAAGTCCAGAGTAACGAACGAGATGTATAAAAGAATGAAAGCTGGTCGATCGCTTCGATTTTTATGTATTATAGCTGATCCAGTCTTCTATCTTGATCGCGGGTCTCTCGTCGTTGCTGGTCGGCGCACCGCTCACAGCTCGGCGGTGATGCTCTCGACGCCCAAGACGCTCTAGACTTTCTCACGAGGTATTTGAGTAGCGGCCACAGTCTCGGTAGACAGCCGAAGATAGGGACTTGGATGGGGCTCGAATATTACATGCGCGAGCCTTTTTGCTGCAGTACCTGAAATTCGGAACACACCCATGCCACACTTTTAGCCCTCGTTGTTAAACTTCTCTCTACTTATACATGTGTTTTTTCTTTTTATTCTTTCATCCTGAGTGTCATCCTTCAAAGACTAAATTAGCGTCAGATGCAACATGGTGCATACTGGAAAACTAATCTGTAAAGAATGACACTGCAGGGCAACAATACATTGTTACAAACCACTGTCAAAGAGAAAAGAAAAAAACGTTAAACAAAGAGTAAACAAATGAAATGTGCACACAACAAAGCTATATAGGAAGCACAAAACTAATTGAATCCCTCGAAGAATAGATATAGTAGTCCTTGTTAATTCAGCCCCGGCTCTCAAAACGCTCCAATCACCCGAAAAGCAGCGTAAATTAAATACTTACATCGCTTGCTTACACACCTTATCAAAATCCCCATCCTCAAGCAGGCTTGCTTTCAGTTATCTCGTTGCATCACACGAAAAGGTGCACACGCTATGTACTGATGGTCTCTGCATGCACTTGACAGTGTCATGCGGAACGCAGAACAAAAAGAAACCACTATACCCATTAGATTAGAGGAACAGATATCTCTTTATTCCATGAATCTCATCTCTTGGGCATGCTTGCGTTACAATCAACACGAAATCCCGCCGAGTACATACAGAGCTTTACAAAATACCATCGTCAAGAACCATGCTCATGCAAAATTATGAATGTACCCTTGATACTAGTTATATTAATACTAACAATAATAATGACGATAATAATAATAATAGTAATAATAATAATAATAATAATAATAATGATATAATAGTAATAATAATTGACAGTTAAAGATTACAAATATATAATATCTTGTGCGTAAATTTTTGTGATAAAATATGTGTTGACATAAAAATGACACCGGTGTTCTGTAAATACATGTGTTTGCACGTGTATCGCATGTGAGATACAAATATTTGTGCAAAAACAAAAATGCTGTCGATGGTCCTTTGCTTGATGATAACTCAGTCTAATTTATATCTATTAGTCACACACCATGTTAATAATTTGAAAAAAAAAAACATTAGCTACTAGAAAATTTTTTCTCCAAAAATAGGCCTACTATAGACCATATACACATTTATTGAGACTGCCTTAGCACATTATCGCATAAGGCACAAATCCCAGCATTTAAGATTAACTGATCAGATCTATAAGTAATTAAAAGACTAAGCAGCAGCAGGCAGTCTGAATAAATCAAATTATAAGCATTGTTCAATTGCATTAGTTTTACACTCATTTGGTATAATAATAATGCATAATTATTATAATTCAGATGAATGTAAGAGAGGCTCAAATCTTAGCTAGTTGGATGGTTCTGCCCGGATTGAGAATGTGGATAATGTGAACGGGCTAGTAGATGTACCTTGACACGATCTGTTGACTCCTGCTCTTTGCAAGGCAGTTGTGTGGGTCCATATTCTCGACTGACCACACACAGAAATTCAGCATGGTCTTCATTTCCGTAATTATATTGAGAACCGATGTTTATTAGCTGTAATACAAACAGAATCATGAATTATAAAATACAATTGTAAAATAAAATTGAACTAAATAAACAACGCAACATAATAGAAATCCTGATTGGATATAGTTTAGAATTAGTTCATCCAACATCATCAACCAAAATATCCATTTGGGTTACAAGTTAGATAGTTAAATACTTTGCAGTTTTTATGAAACACAATGATGTGAGGATACCCATTTGCGATACTAGATCTTGCAAAGGTGGAGAAACAATTTGTATAGAGTACGAAATGATCGGGGCTCACCTGTTCGAATTTCCATCCGTCAGACATAGTGGAGACCATCTGGGTGAGCTCATCCTCGTGGCACTGTATGACCCTGTAGACGTGCTTCTTGTTTTCCCTGGTGGGTCTGGTGTCCCTGAGTATGATCTTCTCCTTGATGAGCCGGATGAGCTCGGTGATGTTGTAGAACTCGGCCTCCTCGAGCACGCCCTCCTCGGCGAGGTCCTTATTGATCACGAGCTTGCCGTGTCTCAGGTAGTTGAGGATGGGGCTGAAGTAGGTGGGGTCCCTGTCGATGAGGTACGCCCCGGTCTCGTCCTGTTCGCGGGCGCAAAATTGGGGCCGCGGGGGGTAAGAAGAAAAATTGAACGTGGGCTCGTCGAGCTCGTTAAACGAGGCCAAGTGCGTGCATTATAGCGGAGAGCTCGCGGCGCAGGGGCACGCTGCTGAAACTCACCCTGTCGGATATGAGTTCGGAGTCCTCCTGGCAGAGTCGGCAGAGGAACGAGTTGGGGTCGCGGGTGAGGGTCGTCTTGGCGGTGAGGAAGTAGGTGCCACCCACGTTCAGCCTGACCCACTGGTTGTTGCAGCTGCGCTGCTGCTGCTGCTTGTTCTCGGCCATGTTTGCGCCCAGACTGAATGGACTGAATCGGGGAGTGTGCACTGTGCTGCACGAGCGTCGCGAGCAAAGCGGAGCACAACATACACACTCACACACACGTATACAGTGCAGCCCCGGCCGCGTGACCGCGCACGAACTGTACCTATACATACACACCGAACTTTATATACGCCCCGAGCGTGTGTTTTCTGTGTACCTATATTTATCTATGTGTGCGTGCGCGCGTGTGCGTGTGTGTGTGTGTATACGCTGCGCGCAACTCGCCCTCGCGGCGCGGGGCCAATACCGCGATTCACCTATACCTATACATCCGATATATATATACATATTACGAGAAGAGAGCGAAAGCAGTGCTGCCACGACACACACGCGCGCACCAGTGCAGTGCAGCTGTGCAGCAGCACAGCCTCGTAGCAGCAGCAGCTCGAGCGCAGAGCAGCAGTCGTGCAGGAGAGAAGAGGCTCGAGAGAGCGCCAGCAGCCGCCCAGGCGACGACGCAGTTACAAGTCTCAACTGCCCCTGTGATGCGAGCCGGCCTGCCCCCAGCCCCGTAGATCATGCCGGTTAAGGTGGACGTGGTGCCTCCGCCGCCGGCCAACTCCAAGCAGCCCGGCGTCACCAAGTCCCTGCTTTACAACGGCTCGAGGTTCCAGGGCTCGCAGAAGTCCAAGGGCAACAGCTACGACGTCGAGGTCGTGCTTCAGGTCAGCTGCCACCCCGCGCTTCTCCCCGTTCTTCCCGCGCACCCTCTGGCAAAGCCAAAGCTGAGCTTCTTTGTTTGCTTTTACAGCATGTGGACGAGGAGAACAGCTACCTCTGCGGATACCTGAAGATCAAGGGTCTCACCGAGGAGTTCCCCACTCTCACCACCTTCTTCGACGGCGAGATCATATCAAAAAAGTACCCATTTCTCACTCGCAAGTGGGACGCAGATGAGGATGTGGACAAGAAGCACTGGGTACGTACTGTTTTCATTTGTGCCAGCTCTACTAGGTCACAAGGCTCACAGTGCAATCTGTTGTTTTCACAGAGTAAATTTGAGTCGTTCTGTCAGTACGTCAAGACTTTTAATTCGGACACCTTTGATTACGAGGCATTGAAGGGGACGGATTATGTGTTTATGAGATGGAAGGAACACTTCTTAGTGCCTGATCACACGATCAAAGACATCAATGGTGCCTCATTCGCAGGCTTCTACTACATTTGTTTTCAAAAATCTGCTGCTTCCATTGAAGGCTACTACTATCATCGAAGTTCCGAATGGTAAGTACTGTCTGATGAACTTGATCCTGACAATTTTGAGGAATTGGTGCACGCTTCAAATTTCATTCAACGATGAAATAGTTTTTTCATATTTTCAACTCATGCCTAGATCTTTGCATGTTTGATTCTTTTCCAAATACAAAAAAATATTTTATTATTTTTAGGTATCAGTCTTTGAACCTGAGGCACGTGCCAGAGCATAGTATACAAATCTATGAATTTAGGTGAAAAAAGGAATGCACGCCGTCCGTTTTCACGACAGCTCCGTGATCCATTCCTCGACTAGATTCTCGCGCGCGCTGAACTTTCGTGATGGTTCTTGTAATAATTTCGCGTTGTTTTACCATATGTGCGTGTCCGTCATTTATCGGCGGACTAGTGCCTCGAACATTGGTAAGTGATAGAAAAGCTAAAGCGCTTAATTATCTGTATTCAGATTTTAGCAGCATTAGGAGCCTTCAAATGCTAACGATTATTTCGCTTTTTTCTTGCAATCAAATTCTGTTCTACAAAATTTGAAACCAACCTGCAATACGCACTTACTGATTGACTTACAAATTACAATTGAAGTTATCTTTTATTCCAGTGTTAAGACTTGAATACAATACTTTTCTATCAATAGCGATCATTAGAATTTATACAATTCCCAGTTTAGCGATCAAGGAGTGGAAAAAAAACCTTACTAATTACCTCGTACTAGTCAAGCAACAATATGAAATCTATTGCTTCTATGAGTAGTGGATCCTTGATTTTAACAGATGAAAAAGAGAAAAATTCAAAATCGACTAAATTTTTGATATATTAATACTTGAGACAATTAGAGACGGCATTTTTTAATCGTAACGGACGGATCTAGAATTTGATTCCTCCTAATCTGTTAAAATCGAGATATACAGCGACTCATGGCTAATGCAGAATCTAGATAAAACAGTTTTTATATGAACTTTGATGTTTAGAATTTGAATTTGAATTTGAGTTGAATTATTTGTCCAGAATAAACATTTTTATCCTGATTTGTTACTCACAGCTTCCAAATATCTTCAACGTGTACTATTTAAACATTGAGAGATGAATAGCTATCGATGTTTTAAATTATATACATTAAGAGAAAAAAAATTGTCCTTTCGATGAATGAAAAATATTCAACTGTATAGATAATAACATATAATTCAACGTGAGCGAGAAAGTAGGATGAATGAATGTATAGAATAGTGGAGAATGGAATTGACGGTGATGAAGACGACGGCAATTTGTTTTGTTTGAAGAAAAATTCTGTTTGACCGTCCCTGTACACGTATTGTCCGTAATTCAACTATACTGTTTATCATCAACTAACAATGATTACGGTAGAATGGGAAAGTACGTTTACACGTAAAGATTTATAATTTATTAAATTGTAAAAAGTATATATTATTAGGCTGTGTCTGTTATAAGAATTTAACGAGTAATCAGCAGCCTGTCTTCATCCATTTCTGCTCTCGTATATATATTTTTTTTAATTATATACTTCTCGCGAAAAAAAAATATCCACGACATTGTAATTTTTAACAGAGATGAAAAGCTGCTTTTTATATTGAAATTTTTTTTTTAGTTTCGATTTTGCATGTTCCGTTTTGTTTTATAGACATTCGAATTTATTTCTATTTATTCTATTTACAAAGAATAACGAAAGTACTTTTTGTGTAAATCTCACTTAAATCTCGCAGAAATTTCGAATGGATCGAATGCAAGTATTTGGTATCTCGACAATCCTCAGTTGTACATAAATGATAGTTGATGATAGAAAAATCGATCTTGCATCCTGGGAATGCACAAATCGGTTATACGTGAAATTTCAAGAGGACGAGTTTGATAGTAGCGTTAATTAAGACACTTGTGGAGGAGTCGTTAACGACCTAACTGATATCAAATATCGTTGTATGTAAAAGTACTATAATGGTATGCTTGCTTGAATCGTGTTACTCGGACTGTTTATCTTACGAGCGATACTCGCTAGTATTTAAGCACGCGACAAAAGAAGAAAAAAAAAAGGAGAAATGTTTTATTAATGACAACGACGATGCTCATACACGTGATTTTACTTTTATCGATTGTTTCTCTTTCTTGTCGTTTTCCCCTTAATTTATTGTAACGAGTTTAGTGCAAAGAAAGGTGATGGAATTAAACGAACGATGTATTCATTGCAATTTCGATAATGACTACAAAAATTTTATGTGTAATAAAGACTAGAGTTGTATTATGAATAATGGCATTTTCTTTATATTTCTTCCTTGAGCTCCACATCTAAATGACTCATGAGCTGTCTGTTCGCCTATTGTACGTGACGACGACGAGCGATTTTGACCTCTGAAGCGATACGTGTCGATCGCCTGAGTTGCTCTTTGCGCGTTTTTTTCGTGATGCCTCTGGTCATCTGTTTGCTCCTTATGTTGCACTTGTTATCGGTCGCTTTCCTTTTATCGCCCGGCGGGCTCTGCAAAAATAGCAAGTGATTGATTTTTAATCTCGCCGATGTCGGCTTCTTCATTGTTATCGCACGTCCGAATCGAATGTCGGTATAGCATTAAAAAAAGTCTGGAGTTAGCATAAATAGTTCATTATCGACAATCATCTTCATACCCGTTTGGCGTTCGAGCTCGGATTCGCGAAGAGGCTGCGCAACTCTTGAGGGCAGGCGTCGGTGCAGATCTGCTCGTTGAAGCTGATGAAGCGCGTGTCGAAGTCGATCTTGGCTTTTATCAGCTCGGTGAAGGAGCGACGCACCGCGTCAACGCCATCCTTATCGTGTCTCGATTTCCCGCTCGTCTGCTGCTCTTCGGAGTCATCCGGCCTGTCCTCTCCGTCCCCGCGGCACTGCACCTTGCCTTATTCGTTTTCAATTAAGTTTGATTGAATTGGCGGGTTGCGTGATCTAGCAACGATTATATTGTTCGGCTACTCAAATCTATCATGAGCGTCTAAATAACGTTTGTATGATCATTGAATTGTATATAATTTTTCCTAATAACAATAACGCGCTGCTGTTCAGTCACTTATCAATTATGTAAGTTTAAAATATATATACATGAGAATCGTGATGCAATATTCATACGAACCGCCACGCCGATCGAGAAAAGTTGATTTTTATTGCATGCTTTTTTACATTTCATTCATTCTATTTCAACCCGAGAAATGTTTTTCAATGTCGGGAAAACGAGGAATGTCCATTTTTCATGATGAAAAATTTCGTTTGAATCTTACCATTGACATCCTTTAAACTTTCGTTGAATAAAGAACAGTGTTTAATGATATTCTGGAAGCAGTCGTCCATATCCTTATCAAGAAAGTAAGTTCGTGCAAACAGCGAGTTTCGCCAAAAATTCACAGATTTTGTGCCAGGGGTAGAAGACGATTTGAATTCTTCTAGAGCGGCCCACTGCATTTGTGAAACTCCCGTTCTTCGTTCAATTGCTAATTCTTCTAATTGCTTATTGAGTTTTTGCGACAGAGCCATGATTTCATTCAATCTTAACGGCAAGGATGGGGCGTCCGCACTTGACGTGTTTTCTTCTACATTTGACTTTAACAGTATATTTTCATTTTCTTCTTTTACCGAGGCTATTTCAACTCGATTAGAATCACCGGCCATCATTTCTTTCATTATTGAATATTTACACGAATTTTACTTTGAGGAAAAAAATTCACAGAGTTGTGTCAAAATAGAGAAGTTGGCTGTGGAAGAATCTCGTTAACCTGATGCAAAGGAAAGAAGAACAAGGAAGAAAATAGCAGACTGTTGATTGGGCTTGGGGATCACAACATGACGGTAACTATGTATGACACAGTTGTGCATGCTTCCTTTTTTTGTTTCATCCAACTATAAAATAATGAAGCAGGTAAAGTCAAATTTAAATTTTAAACAGAGCAATAACACGAGATGATCATGAATGGTAAGGAGGTTGTCTTTTAACAACGCAGAACAAATAAAATCACAGATTATGTTTGACAGTCATACATTTTATTTTAGTTATCGCCAGTATAGTAATTACAAAATTATATCATTATTATATAAATATAAGTATTTACTATTGTATAGGCACATATCCGTATATTATATATACATTGCAACTGTCCCTAATGTCATTTCACATTGCAACTACCAGTCTCGTAATTTTTCTTACTAATATTTTCAACAGAAACCAACGAAATTCTTTTTGTTTCTATAACTTACAGAAACCCTTTCCAGTGTTTAGAACACAATTATAATATATTCGCACCGACAGTTAAGAACGCAAACGAGTTTCTAGTTTTGATCACTCGCGTTATGTGCACTTTACCACATAATTGACGCACGTTACAAAATTCTGTTTAAAAAAATACTGACATTAGTCTTTATAATAAAATTCAATACGTTTTTCATCTCTTATATGTTTCATGATATTGTTTTTCATTTTTCTTAAATTTTAAAATACAAATTATAATCACGAAGTTGTACACATGGTATTGTGTTAAAAACGAAGCGCGCTTAAATACGCGCCATTATTGTCACTTTGTTATTTTACAAGGAAACTCGGATCCTTGTCGTATTATCTAAGAACAGGTACTGTTGCTCTTGTCACCCTCTCATTTGGCTTTCAGGCTCCATTTTGCAACAATCTTGCATGGTAAGTATATAAGGTACTACACTAGCTACGCTTACCCTGCCAATAAGGCCCGCGAAAAAGAGATCTTCCAAAATTCGAGGATTTATCGAACGAAGAGGCGCTAGTCGCAAAAGCAGTCTTGGAAGCCGTTCCGAACCCACTCTTTGTTGCAATTCGGTCCAAGCGGTTTCCTGCAATACTTGAACGCGTTTTCGCCAAACGCCGGCAAGAACATTATCTGAAATATATAACATATATTTAGAAGAGAATGACAATAATTTAGAGATTTATTTTAGAATTCCAACCTTGTTTCGAATCTTACCTGCGCTGAAAAGTGTCAGTGCCTTCAGATAAGCATACTCTATATTGTCTAATTGCAATTTGTGAAGGGAACCGACACAGTCTTGTAAGCGGCAAATATGCTCTGTCACAGACTTTATTTTGTTTGCAGTCATTTTTTCTTGCGCAATACTAGCTTGAAGATGATTGATGATCCATGAGAGAATACTAGGAAGAGAAAGTGTATAAGCACACTGTGCCAGTCCCAGTGTGAATAACTGTCCCCATGAACTGCGAACTAGTGTCGTCTGAATTTCAGAGCTATGAGAAAAGAACGGTGAATAAGCTGGCGAATCGAATAGATTATGAAAGTATGCTATTTTCAAAGGACTCACGGGAGTGACTGGAAGGCTGGTATGCCTCTGGCCCAGTGTACTGATAAGAATAATAATCTCGCTGCACTTTCACAAATGTAATGTATCGATAAATACGCAGGAGCCGGACTAGGAGCTCGAAGTTCAAAATGCATGTGTCTTTCAAACAATAATTGACCACAATGCCAGTCTTCTTCGGGTTCATCACTACCATTTATGGTCTGCAAACAATGAATATGTCCATTATTGAATAACAAATGGAACCGAATGAAAACTTTCATACAAATCAATAGCTTACATCTCCAGCCATGAGTTTTGCCATGTTATCTAACGCGTGTGAGATGAGAAGCCGTTCTCGCGCCAATGTTAAAGCATCACTGAGATCACTGTCGCTGCTATGGTGATCCTCCATGCTCGGACTTTCTGGTTGATGATGTTGCTGCTGATCCCAAGCACCAGGTACAGATGATGATTCCACAACTGGGGGCTGCTGGGGTTCTGGTTTGATGCGCGTTCCTCCACGACTTCCTCCTTTGTTACCAGTTCCAGTTTCATTATTTCCAAGAACAGGCTTCCTTTCATGTTGAACAGCTGTGACAAAATTTGTCGGATTAACATTTATGAACAACTTTTACTACTAAAGATATTCTATAAAAAAATTTCGTTAGGTAAGAAATTTACAATCACTTCTCATTCCCATTGCTAAGCACTTCTGGAGCCTACAATATTGACAACGATTCCTGTGATGCTTTGTGACCTCGCAGCTCTTGCTCCCTCGACACTGGTAACCAAGCTGTTTTCGAATGCTCCTCTTGAAGAAACCCTTGCAGCCCTCACAGCTAATAGCTCCGTAGTGTCTTCCGCTTGCTCTGTCCCCACAGACAACGCACAGCTCTAGCGACAGACCTATCCCCAGGCAGGAGCTCCTTCCGTCTCTTGATATCTTCATCTGCTGTAAAAACAAAGAGCAAGTCTAGACCTGTTTCTCTCTCTCTCTATCTCTCCTGGAGCACACAAGCAAATGAGAATGAAAACTCACCTCCATGTCAACGCCAGCATTGCCTCTGATGTGCTCGATACCAGTGTGCAGGTGATGGTGTATCATGCCAGCCGCGGCGGCAGCAGCAGCGGCCGCAGCAGCTGTGTAGTGCTCCACACCGCCGAGCTCCCTTTTTATCTTGTGGTCGGGCATCTCGAGCTGCTCCTGGATGTTGTCGATGTTGCTGTTCTGCAGGTCCAGGCCGATGTGGTGCCGCCTGAGCGAACGGTAGTCCCTCACCCCGATGTTGCAAGGCTGCTCGGGCTTGATCTCGATGAGTTTGTCGTCGCTGCACTGCCTCAGTTTGTTGTCGATAATCACGAGCTTGGACTCCTTCTGCGAAATACAGACACGCAAACTCATACACATGGCTCGCCCAAGCAATGCGCTCGCGAGCATGCAGGTGTATAAGTACACATGCAGGGCAGAGAGCTTCGTGGAGTGGCTCAACTCACCTCTGGCTCGTTCTCGTCGTCCTCCTCCTCCTCGTCCTCCTCGTCCTCATCCTCGTTCTCCTCGTCGTCGTCCTCCTCGGAGTGATCGTCGCGTTGCTGGCGACGCTTGTCCAGCTGCTTCCTCTGCAGCTCGTCCAGCTCGTCGCTACGCTGGTCCCTGTCCATGGCGAAGGAAGCACACACAACGTGTGCTGCAGCGGGGGGATCCCGCCTGGCGCGAGAACAAGACGACGACGCTGCGCGCGTTAGCCGGCTAAAAATAGACGAGAGGCGTAAATCGTGCGCCCCGCGCTCTGCAGTGCTCTGTGCCGCGGGTATATAGGTATACAAGGTGTGCGGGGAACCGAAGGAGGGGGCCGCGCGCGCGCGAGAGAGGAGGCTGCAGCGCGGAGGTATACGAGGCGGTGAGAGAAGAGAACACCTGTGTGCCCCGTTCGTCGAACCGCGCGCTCTATAACCTCAATAGGTGCGCGCGCTGCGCGCAGGTGCACAGGTGCACGGACGACACACTGTGCACACACCGAGCTTATCGCGCGAGATCCGAGCGCCGCTCGCGCGCGCCCGACTATGCGCAGTAAGTAGCTGCCGTGCGCTGCACTGCACTGCTACACTGATTATACATATATAAGTATACCTACGTATTTCGGAGGGGGAGCTCTCCCGTCTCGGGCGCGAGCGTGACGCGAGCGTCCGACCTCTCACGACGCGACGGGGGTCGCTCTCTCTCTCTCTCTCTCTCGCGCTCGAGCTACCTGAGAGCGCACCACCAAGGGAGCGCACACACAAATACTGATGCACGTTGCGCGCAGTGCATCGCTGATGCACTATATACGCGTGGCCAAAGAGCCTCGAGACTTTGGCCGCGAACCTCTCCTCTCCGCGGTGCGGCTTGCGCGCTGCACACTGCGCTCTGTGATCTTGTTATATATGTATACACCTATACTATTCACCTGCGAACGCTCGCCGCCTCGGAGCAACGTGAATTTTATTTGGAGCACCGAGAGCGTCAGAATCGAGAGACGCGAGAGCGCCTGCGAAAGCTATATACATCGCGGCGATGTGTAATAACGAAACTTCGATTCCTCGCCTGCTGCCGCGAGTTAAAGATCGTGAGTCGCGCTATATACACAGAAATTGGGATACCAAGGTGTGTTTGAAAATGTAGATGAGGGTTTGGCAAGAGAGTTGTCGCGTGGGAGCAACGACTTTGACAGGCACGTAATTCAACCGCGAGCCGATGATATGCGTATTATAAACATCACCCGGAGAAAGAACACTGGCGGCCGGAAGGATAAAAACAGCTCGCGCGTCTTGGAAGTATTTTGGAAACGCGTGAGAGAGAGTGAAATCGATATATCGGATTCTGGCGCAGAGCCAGCCGATTTGAAGGTTCGATGCGCAAGGAGAACGAGCCCGCGCGGTTTCTCGACTTATCCTCCTTTTTTTTTCTAATTTTTTTCCTGTGCCCCTCTCCCGCCCCGTCCGTTCCACGGTTTCGAGTGGGCGTTTAACCCCGACTAAGCGAACCGAACTATGCGCGGTCCCAACATTTGTCCCGACCGACGCGCGGACCCGTTTGTCCCTCGGATGATTGACCGCGACGACAAAGACGAGTGGGTCGACCCGAGGTTTTACTCCGAAAATGTTTCGCGAGTAAAAAAACATCCTATGCACCGCGCGTATGAGCATAAATTCTCGACGAACAAATCGTCGCGTTCGATGGGGAGAAAGAAAAAAACACGTACATATACATGTATGTTACATGCATACGCGCGTATAAGCAAAGGAGCGCGGAAGGAATCCTCCTCCCATTGAGCGCGCGAATTCTCAATGAACCGGTGATGCGCGGGCGCGCGCCGCCGCGGCAGCCTGTGCACACTGCACCCTCGATAAAAAGCCGCCGCCGCTGCTGCTGCTGCTGCACGCGCCACCGATCTAAGAATCGGCGGCGCGGCGGCGGCGGCGGCGGCGGCGGATCGGTAGCGAATCTGGAGCCCGCGAGCACAGGTAGCTCTCCGCTCTCGCTCGCGCTTGCATTCCTGCGGAGCGAGCTGATTTACAGTGGGCGCACCGCTGATTTACGATAGGGATTTACTTATATACGTATATACGAGTGTGTCTGTTTCTGTATCTGTGTGTGCGTTTGTCTGTGTATTTGTGAGTATATGTATATAGACGGGGCGGGCAAAGGCGTGCTGGACTCACCGGTGGCTGCTGCTGGCTGCAGGGCTGCCGAGCGTGCACTGCTCTCGCGCGCGCGCGAGCCGCGGCGAGTGGACGCGGCGCGGCGGCGACCGGAGAACGGTCGAGCAGGAGGAGGAGGAGGACGAGGAGGGGGAGGAGGGGGGGGGGAGGGAGAGGGCACTAGCTAATCGGGGCGTGCACCTAGCCGCGCGCTCTTCGCCTCTGCTCCGAGCTGCTGCTACCTGTCCCGCGCGGCCGGCCGCGACTCGCCCAACCGCCTTTTCGAGATGCGCGCCGCGCGCACGGGAAATTCTTCGAGGGCACACGCAGAGGTGAATGGGAGCGAGCCGCGCTCCGCCTATATGTACGTGTGTGCGTGTGTACAGGTACACGCGCCAGCAGCCACTATATATATAATGTACCGCGGGCGACGCATCGGAGTCGCTTGCGGGGGATTTTGAAAATTCACCTCCCCCCCCCTGGGTTTGGGATTCGCGGTCGAGGTTGACGAGCGCGCTCATACCCACCAGGAGACCACTTGGGGATCTCGGTCTTCGGGATACACCGAAACAGTCCATGGGGCCGTCGAGCAGAGGCGGCATTTGCATGCATTCGTTCTCCGGCGAACTCTTTGATGTCCCGCGGATAAATTAGCTGATCATTGCTGATGTTATATGCACGTGTAATGCGTATGAAATGTCATACGTGTATATGTACGTTGATAGTATGAGAATATCTTCGGGAAATCTATAAAAGTTTGCCGATGAATGACTGGATATATTCAATCTATTTGGGGAAACCACACGTCATCTAAAGTTTCGGTGATTAGGCAGTCTCAGTCGTGTCCGAGATCGGTATGTACCGGCTTCGAGGATCGCGCAGGATCGGGCCCAGGAGGGTTGGGTTCGAGTTAATCGAGAAATAATGTTTCCTTCATTTTTACCACGATCGAAAAGAGCATCATAGCTTCTGTGTGCCATGAAAGTGCTTATCAGTGACAATAAGTTGGAATGCGTACTCTTTGAAACACATTTTGATTAGCTTTCACGTTTTCTCTAGATCCATGCCCAAACGATCGTGTTCAAATTTTATACATATGTATCGTTCTCATCTGAACTACAACCGAGTCAAAATCTTCATTTCCATCGATTAAAGAGCAATTCGAAACGCAAAATATATGCGAGAAATTGAACTTTGTAAACTGTCGCAATCATAATTACCGAACCGTGCCATTTTTTTGTTTCAACGACCGACTTAATAATGTGCCGTGAACAATTTACTTTGGTAGTTATCCTGTTAAGAGATTCTAAAAAAAACTCCAAGTATACTTGAATATTCTTTTCCAAAAGCTCAAAATAAAAAGTAATATCGTGATATCAGCATAAGTTTAATCGATGAGATCATTTATGAAAAATGCAAAACATTCCAGTCGAGAGCTGAATGGGATCATGGAAGGTTGTATGCGCGCACAATATCAAGATTTTGTATTGTATTCCGGGGGTATATGCATCACGAGAACGAATCTCTTTCACTGCAGGCAATTGGGCGAAATCTAGCAGTAAAATCTCGTGCTATCAAGTATATATACAACCATACGCGATATTATCACGGGGAGGGAATAAATCGCAGGTAGTCGTTAGTGAAAGAAAGAAAAGTTTCGATCCGAACGACCTCTACCTGAATGGGGTCAAGAAAATCGAACGATATTTTGCTCGGCTTTATCACAAACGAACGATCGATGTATTGTGTATATAACCGCGGACATGCACTACCGTTGACTATTTACTCGCAGTTGAGACGCACATGGCAATTAATTTGAAATGCATCAACTCCTCTGACGGCACAATTTGTGCAGTTTTATTGAAATACAATGTTATATTAAATCAACATGAATTTGCGTAATTAGACTGATTGTTACGAGTCAGTGAGCTCGCCGAGACTGTTCTGTTTCAAACATTGATATGCGCGCACTTAATTAATTTCTTGATGTTACATCATTGGCAACTGTATATAAGCATAAACCAATGTATTCAATGATCGCACAATCAATCCGACCTACTGAATTGATTATTTCAACTCGAAAAATCCCTTCAAAAACATCCGACAATATTTTTCCCGTCTTCATATTTTATACGCAAACTACGGAGAAAAGGTAACAAGTGCGGTTTGTCCTGGATGCTCGTGAATCAATTAGATCGATTTTGGGGAATAAAATTTGAAAAATTTTCCAGGCGAGAGGTTGTACTACGAAGTATCATCAGGATATAGGAATCGCCCGTTTCTCTAGACAATGATTCTCAACACCATCTTCTAGCGCGATCCAATTGTAAATTCCTTGGTACAGTTACTGCGTCGAAGGGATCTGGACATATATTTATACAGGCTGCACAAGTAGATAATGCTCGGGTATGGCAAGACCACCAGTAAAAAAAGTTTGCTTTGTTTTGGTCCGCGCCCTCAGACACTTACTATAAATGTACATAGGTATTACAAGTACCATCACAAACTATACGTCTGGATCTCGCTGACTGAGATAGCGCGAGAACCGAAAAAATCTATTTCCCGTCAAATAAAAGCCGATATCTCATAGTTGACCTAACCTAAAATGTTTATCTCAAATTTTTACTAGCTACATCGCCGATAACGCATTATCGCAGAATAAAAGTACCTATAAGCTGCACCGAGTGCACTTCTAACAAAGATAACGAAATATATGACGCTCTCGCTCAACAGACACACATACACACACACGTACTCATACCCACCTGCTTGCGTATAAGACGATTCGTTCGGACGAGGATATATTTTCACCTTTTTCGGCGTCGACCATAAGGTCCCGTTGCTGCGGCGCGGCTTCCGCGCGCGTCCTTCACCAGGTGAAGGAGTTCATAACCTTTCCTTTCCACGCAGAGCTTCTGTATCCTCCTCTCTCTCTTACCCCTCGCTCGGCCTCTTTTTTCCTCTTTTCTTTCTCATTGAATTTCGTTGTGTGTCCGTGTGTGAGGGGGAGGGGGAGGGAGGCTGCCACGTGATCGGTAGTCGCGTTCTGCACACCCGCGCGCGCACGCACGAATCGCGCGTCAGCTGCAGGCTGTGTGCAATTTGCTGAGCAAAGCCATCGCGCGGCAGTCTATTATTACAATTTCCAAGACGAGTTTTAGACTTGCGACGCGTGCTAAGAATCGGCGTTGATTTTCACACCGACAAATCAACTTTGCGATTGATTATTATTGCGTTCAAACGTCGAAGTCTTACTTTGAGCGAGTCGCAAGCGACGATTCGTTAAAGTTCGATGCACAAGCTGCGTCTATTGAATAACTGTATCTCGAAATTATGAATTTCATCAATCGATTTATCACTCAAATAATCCCCAAAGAAAAGAATCACTTGTTTAACTCTGAAACAAGAGAATATCAGTACCTTTGTTCTTCGGTTTTTTTTTTCTTTCTTCCAAAGGCTATCACCTGATTGTTGTTCTTCAGTCGCACGTGTAAATGAATATATATTAAATATATTAGATATTAGATATAGGGACAAAGAAAATCAAATTCACAATGGATTATATAAAAACATTGATTTTTATTTTTCCGTAAATAATGTTAACCTAACATTCACGTTATTATTTAGGATAACATACACAGCCAATCCTTTATGTGTCACTCAACTCTTTGACTACTACTATTATAAATATATATCTATATTATAATCATATTGATTGATGAATGATACACATATATGTATATATACGATCTGTTTGCAAAAGGGAGAGCAAGATTGAACAAAGGCACAGGGGCAGACTTCTTAAATAAGGGTAACTCCATTATGAGTGCGGCGCTGCATGTGCCTCTTGCTTAAGAATAAAATAGAATAAAAACTACACGATACGTTAGAAAAAACCCCATAAGGAGACACATGAAACATTGGGCTCACCGAACACCCAAGATACATCTATCCAAATTGGTAAAATCTTCTAAGAATGGAGCTACACTACAATCCGACAAAGGTACATTGTCTTTGCACAGTCACAAGTCTCAGATTATCTATAGTGCGACCCCTCGCAGTAATCCACAACTGCGATCTGGGGCTGCTCACCAACGTCTTGATCAAGTAAAACAAATAGAAAGTTTTGATACGAGCGAGCTGCTCACCTTGTCCTTCAATGGTCAAATTACACTAGCCAAAAACCTCTTGGCTGGCAAAGACAATGTACAGGAAGCCATCCTCGTCCTTTTCCTTCTGATAGAGCTGTGCGATGGTGGTGCTGTTGCTTGCCATGCTCCTCTGGTTCACCAGCAGGAAGAAAGCCTGGGTCGGATTGAGCTGGAGCCGCCTCCTGCGCAAAGACAACAAGACAACATGAGTGAGATGGCTCGCGGGGCACGAGAGAGATGGAGAGAAATGACAACACGAGCGCATGCCTGATGATTCTGACGAGCTCCGAAATGGCGAGATGGTCGGGCACGAGGAATTTGGCTTTGTCGAGCAGGGGCAGCTGCTTCTCGGCGTAGTAGCGCTCGACAATGATGGGCACCTTGTTCGGGTGCTTCTGTTTGATGAGCTTCACGTCGGCTACTCGCTGGTCTGCAAAAACCGAGACAAAGCGCGCCGAGTATATAGTTAGGCGTATATGCATCTATTGCGCAGTTTTTGGATAGCGAGTGTACACGCGTGATGATACATTGAGGGAGAGAGCAGAGAGGAGAGCATGCGGTTATCCGCGAACCAAGGCAGCCACTTACCGAACGAGCGCCTCTCCTTGAAGGGCTTGGGTACAGAGTTCATCTTGGACTTGCTAAGCGATCTGTGGCGTCGGGTTGTCAGCTTCTGCCTGGACGCGCCAAGGCTCTCTCATAACTCGCCGAGCGTTTCCACGGTATGGGAAGCCCCCAGCTGTGTTGTGTGTGTCTACGCACCAGAACAAAACACACTACTTATGTCGAACGCGAGCCGTGTGTATATGCGTCGAGCGAACGGCAACCAATGTAAGCAGCAGCACATGCGCGCATGCTGCTCTCTTTCTCTCTCTCTTGGCTCTTGTGCGCGTGTATATATGTGTATATATATACACTCACTGTGGACTGGACTGTAGCGCAATGTACAGTGTCGTAGCGCTGCTTGTGTTATGTACAGCAGCTGCGCGCTGTCGTCGAGCGATATATATTTTGGCATCGCAAAAGCGGGACACGCGCTGCTGACGCCGTGCGCATGCGCCGCGCTTCAGGCCGCCGCCGCGCTGATTTGAATGAGACTTTGGCGTGGGCAGTCTTGTACACTTGCGCGCGTATATGCATGCAATTAGCATTGAAGATCGGCGCGCTTATATATGACGCGCTTGTATGAGCTCGCGGATGGCGCACCGATTTGTCGCGGATCGACCGGGTGCACGCCTATACGACGATATTGAGACACGAGGCGTAACGCACGCTCGTTGGCGCGTGCGAAAGACCGATGTACAGCAGTGCGAGTGAGTGCATTCAACTCGTCTGTGCGAGCATCAGCGCGGCCTGCACAGCCCCCGCGCGACGGGTATACAACGGCTTAGCCCCGCGGTGGCGGGGGAGAGAGAAAAAAAAAAATACGTCGGGCGTAAAAAGCTGCAGTGGCGCAGGTGCGCAGCATTGCGCGAACAGTCCGTCGCTCGCGGTATAAGTAATCCGGCGAAAGCCTAGAAAAAGGCCAACTCGGCCGTGCGCACTGCATATATACACAGGGGCCGAGTGTGTATGTGTGAGCGAGTAGCGACGGGGGGAGGGGGGGATCGATCAGCGACCGCGGAGCGAGCGAGAGAGCTAATGTTTATCTGCTATAGCCGTGTGTGTGTGTGGGTGTGTGCAAGCGTGTGTGTCAGTATGAGCAGCGGGCGAGAGAGAGGGAGATAGAGAGAGAGAGAGAGAAAGAGAGAGAGCGGGTCGTTGTTCGGTGAAAAAAGGGAGTCGCGGGCGCGCGCGAGCCTCACGGTGCTGCTCCCTGGCGGCGTTCTCGCAGCTCGACTCGTCCGCGTTGGCTATGGCCAAATGTCGCTGGCCGCGCAGAGGAGAGCACGCTGCTGCGCGCGAGTGTGCTGTACGTTGTAGAGTTGTAGACCGCCGCGGCGGAGCAGGAACGCGACGCACACGTACAGGCCCCGTGCGCTGCCCGCACGGAGAGAGAACGACGACCGAGCCGAGTGAGTGAGAGAGAGAGAACGTGTCACACACCGCGTCCCTTGGTCGGCCGAGCCGATACATCGCCGCGTTCGCAGCGGAGAGAGCCCAGTGCAGGTCGGAGCTCCCGCGGCGGGGTGTGTACAACAGTGGTGCGCGTGCCGTGGTGGTATATATACGTACACGAGCGTGCTGCAGGCCTCGGTGCTCGGTGCAGGGCTCGGTGACCGCGGGGGTCGTCGGGTTGGTGCGCGTCGCGCGACGACAAACAACGAGGCAGCCGCTCTGTGCGGCGCGAGTCTGTCGTGCAGGCGGCCGCTCTGCTGCTGCAGGCACACATAGGCAGTGCTTCAACGGCGGTGGATGAGGCGGAGGTGTCGCGGGAGCGCGAGGGCGGCCTCGCTGCCGCCCGCTCACGCTCCACGTCCCAGCGGCTCTCTGGCAGCAGCAGCAGCAGTTACAGTGAGCAGTGAGCAGCCAAGGTAGGCTGTGCAGGATGCCCCTGTCGCGGCCCCCGGCGCCGCTCTCCGCGGGCATCTCCTCGCTCGAGCAGCTGCACGCGTTCGCCTACAGCGAGGCGGCCTCCAGCGCGGCGAGCCACCTGCCGCCCCTCAAGGCCGGCAGCATGCTGCTCAAGGACCTGAAGGACCTCAAGCAGCAGCAGCACCAGCAGCCCGAGTCGCCCTCGTCGAGGGCCAGCCATGACGAGGCCCCGGGCCTGCCCAGCCTCGGCAGCTCGGCCAACAACAGCCTGCAGAACCTCGCCGACCAGGACAAGTCGAGCGACTGCAGCTCGTCCCAGGCGGCGACCCCCAAGCAGCAGCAGCCACAGCAGCAGCCACAGCAGCAGCAGCCACACGAGCAGCAGTCGAGCCAGCTGAGCCTGAAGCCGAGGGGCATGATCATAACGCCCGACATCGTGATGAAGCTGTACATGAACAAGCTCACCCCGTACGAGCACCACGAGATATTCAACTACTCGCAGATCTACTTCATCGGGGCCAACGCGAAGAAGCGGCCCGGCCTCATCGGCATGTCCAACAACAACGCGTACGACAACGACAAGGGCAGCTACATACACATAACCCACGACCACGTAGCGTACAGGTACGAGGTGCTCAAGGTCATAGGCAAGGGCAGCTTCGGCCAGGTGGTCAAGGCGTACGACCACAAGCTGCACCAGCACGTCGCCCTGAAGATGGTGAGGAACGAGGAGCGCTTCCACAGGCAGGCCCAGGAGGAGATACGCATACTCAAGGCCCTCAAGGAGCAGGACAAGGACAACGCGATGAACGTCATACACATGTTCGACAGCTTCACGTTCCGCAACCACATGTGCATCACCTTCGAGCTGCTCAGCATCAACCTGTACGAGCTGATCAAGAAGAACAAGTTCCAGGGCTTCAGCCTCCAGCTCGTGCGCAAGTTCTCGCACTCGCTGCTCCTCTGCCTCGACGCCCTCCACAAGAACAAGATCATACACTGCGACATGAAGCCCGAGAACGTGCTGCTCAAGCAGCAGGGACGCAGCGGCATCAAGGTACCTATATACATACATATTCTCTCCACTACTCGCTCACACAGACACACACGCACGCACCTTCACCACTTGTATATATATATATATATATATATACCTACACCTATATACCGTATACTTACGCCAACCACTTTATTGCTCTCTCTCTCTCTCTCTCTCTCTCCCTCCCTCTGCCTCTCTTTCTCTCGCTTTACCTGCGCGACTACCTGACTCGCGCGCGCGCACGCGGTTATGGGGGTTGTATTTCGTGCGCCCATCGTATTTTATCCGAGCTGTATATATGTATATAGATGTGTATACAGATATACAATATGCGCACTCGCCGCCGTCCGAGGCTTCGAAGAGAAAGTCAATCTCTGTGGCGCTCTCCTTGCTCTGCTCCTTTTTTTTTTTTTTGCATCTTTTTGCATCACCAGACCGATGCCTCGCGCGTCAAATTCTATATAGAATCGCTGTCTTGCGCTGCTCTGTGCGTGAACTTGGAGCACAAACACACGCACACACTCTAGGTTCGCATCAAGTTTGTGCAGCGAATCCGCACAACGTACTGCGCGCGTTTCATCCGCGTGTGTCATCGCGTATTATATTCGTTCGCGTCCACCGTATCACGAATTTTTTGCCCGTGACCGCTCGTTGCCGCGCGCGCAGACGTCTAGCAACAGCTGATATATATACATACACATACACACACTCGGAGACTTCCTGGTTTCTTGCGCGCAAAGCCTTCTGTAAATGTGTGTATATACACACGAGAGCGGGTTATACAATCGCGATGAGTAAGACGCCTGCCTCGTATACGGTGTAAGTTATGATCGTCGCGCGGCGCCTTATTTGTCACTTTGGAATACTAATTCATCAGCGCGCACGCACGTCTCTCTCTCTCTCTCTCTCTGTCTCTCGTCCATGCGGCAAAATCGAGCTGCGTACAAGAGACACGCGCGAATATAGACACAAGTGCGTGCCTCGCTATATACGTGTGTAGTTGCGGCGAGAGATAGTCAAAATAAAGCGCTGCCCACTGTGCCGCGCGCGCACCGGTGCAGTGCGCGTGTTTCCCGAGGGTATTATATACGTATGCGCGAGATTTTTCCTTCTTCCTTCTTTTTTCCGCTCCCTCCTCCCAACCCCCCCGAGTCCGGTCGCCAAGGCACACCCCCCGATCCCCCGTGAATCGAACACGCCCTAGTTTGCTCCGCGTGCGCGCGCGCGGCTATGGAATTTTTCCCGACGCGTGACGCAATCCCATTGAAAGTTTCCACCCCTTCGCACGCGCGCCAATTAAACGGCGCGCCGCCGCGGCCTAAAAAGCGCACGCGGCAAATGAGGCGTGTTGGAAAACAAACGGGAGCAGCAGCAGCGTTGGTGTATATGCCCGCGCGCGTGTGTGCGCGTGTCAGCGGAGGAGCTGCTGCGAGCAGACGGGAAAGCGCCTTGGCGTGCGTGTGACGAATCGATGAGTCTGTCTCGTCTCGTGCTCGCGCGCGCGTGTGTGTGCTGTCCATGTACGTGTGCCGGCTACACATAGCCGCTCGCAAAACTTCCGGCTCCGCGCGATATCGTACGGTATTACTCGTGCGCGGCGCTCCCAACTCACTCCCTCGCACCCTCTCGGTCTTTTAAGGAGTAAATCGGGGGGTGCGCCTACGGCGGGTGATTTTGGATCTCCGCGGGGCCAGAGGGGAGCGGCGGGCGGGCGGTTGGGCTGACGAACTCGTGTCGCCTCGAGAGTGCTTCATCGAGTTTCGTGCTCACCGCCCCGTGAATTATCCGGCCAGTTTAGATTTAGCTCGGACGATACGTCGCTATATAGTTGTTGATAACTACTTTACCGCGCTTGCATGGATGTTGAGCGATATATATATATATATATATATATATATATATATATATATATACTTTCATCAAGTGTTGTTAATCGAATTAGTTGAATCGTCGATTTGTCGGTTTATACGAAGCTTCGGGACTAGCCGTCCGTTTGGAGAGGTGCCTCAAAATTGATACGTTATAAATTTCACAACCGTAACGTACTCGCGCACGGAGAATGATTGAGATAATTAGTTTCCTTGTGGAGCGAGCGATTCATTATATTAACTCAATACAATTATACCGACTGCGAATATATGTGCGTGTGTGCGCGTATGTCTCTTATAATCGTTCGGTTTTCGCGTATGATATTTGAAAGAGTTCAAATGAACGTTTTAGTTTGGTTCAATTGCAAATATTGTTACTTTGATATCCAACTAGAATCACAAGATTATGCATTATCTAATCCGGGTAGTTACGACTCGAGCGCAAATAGGCTTGTGAGCGACAATAAATTAATTATCATTATGAACAGTGGCAATATATATGTAACGTGACTAGTTAGCGTTACCTAGAATTTTCGCAAGATTAATTTTCTCGCAATTTCCAGGCGAGCCGTATCTCTCTCACCCATCAAGAATTCCACTCGATCCTCCGCAAAATATCCCAGTACTGTCGGGCATGCGGAACCGACGGAAAAATAGCTTTACTCTCAACAAGGGACTAATAACTTGGTCAGGCCAAAAGTACACTCTCGCCGGGCTCCATCCGTCCCGTCGTACAATGACTCGGGGAAAGATTTGCCGCGAAGCGACGGGAGGCTTAGCCAAAAATCGGCTCACTTCCCTCGGCGCACTAATAACGAGAGCTGAGATTTTCGGGACCGCCGCGGTCAATTTATTTGCTTAGCCGCGCGCGCTTCGGTCGTTTACCTCGCGGACTCTAAGGTAAGTAGTCGTATGTGTATATATATATACACACGCTAGCTACGAACGATCTGAAAACCAACTCGCAGTTTAGCTGCCCACTCTTTATTTTCTTCTCTCTGTCTCTCTCTCTCTTCCCCTCACGGAGTCCGCACGTCGAACTTTTTCTTCCCCGGCTGCGCGCGGCCCTGTTCCGGCTATTATTCGCCGCGGCGAATGGCCAATTCTCTTCCGCGTTGACGCGGACTATTTCGAACAAGAGAGAGAGAGAGATATCGCGCTAATGAACGCACAGCAGGTGCTCTTGAATTTTAAACGTGTGCGCCTTCGCCCGATATGCTGCCCGATACTGCAGCACGCGCGGCCGCGCGAGGCCATGTGCGGGTGGGTGCAGGCTCTCTATCGCGAGTTTTCGCTGCCGCGTTGTTGGCTTTTTGATTGCGAGACCCTGATTTCGCATGCAAATTGAAAAAGGATTCGTCCTTTTGTTTTTGCTCCTATGTTACCCGCGTGCGCAATGTCGATGTGCATTTTTATAACGACGATTAGCTCGCGTCGCGTCGATGGCCCAGAAACCTCGTTTCGATTTCATAAATTTTCGAATAGTCGCGCCGGAAAATTAGCCGGTATTAAGGTCATTGTTGAGACGTGAGCGAAATGTAGAGCGGGTAAATAAGACAGTCTTAATCGAGGATCCGACAATTATCCCGATCGAATCAAAGTTGAGAGGTTCCGTTTTGCCGCTTATAGAGCCTGATGAGTTTTCCATGTGCGCGCGTGTGTGTGTGTGTGTGTGTGTGTGTGTGTGTGTGTGTGTATTTATAAGTTTGGAGACAAAATACAGAGGCGAAATGGACAGCTGCAAAGGGAGACAAATGAGAGCACTCCTCTCTCACTATTTCTCCTCACGGTGTATACAGCGAGGAATCGCGTAGAGAGTTGGACCGCGTATCTGGTTCATCGAGCGTTTTTCACAATTTCCATATTTCGGCCATTGTCCCGACGAGCCCCAAAAACCCGGTGACAAAGAAATGAGCATCCCCGAACCACAGTCGCGTTTTCTATTCACATTTTGCACATATAGAGTTTGAAAGCCAAGAAACTTGGCGCAACTGTGGCGAGAAGAAAGGGGAGAATCTCATCTCTTGGATGAATGAACGCGATCTCTTGGACTGCGCGGGGTGAGGTTAATTTTGGGCAGAGGAAGTCGTCAAATTGTCGTGAATTATCCTCGATTTGAGTTGATATGAAACGTTATATAGTGCAACGAGACGACAGTGTGAGAGAGACTTTAATTGTTGAGTGCATCAAATTTCGCGACCATTGTGTGTTGAGAGTTACTTTCATAACAACGTATAGTCTTACGATGTATACTGATGACAGTTTACTTTGTTTTAATGTTTTGTCATCGTGCCAGAATAAAACCTAATGAGAGTGCGTGTGGAAATACATTCTTTGTCGAAGATACTTTTTTTATTCGGATTTTCCATGGAACTTTGTGTGAACTTTTGTGTTGCGAATGACGCAAATGAAAGAAAGATAAATATATCAAGATTAATAGCGTGTGAACTGATTCTTTTAAGAATGATACTATAATTACACGGTGAGAAATAATGTGATGTAGATCAATCGAATAGACGAATTTACCTACATTCCAACATATTACAGATGACTAGTATACGTAACCAACACGGGATAGGTGATTAGTAATAAATTTGAAAATATAATAAATTTTCTCATATTCCGCTATAGTTTATACTGAATACGTAAACCTAACGATTTGTAAAACACGATGAAAAACATTAAAGAAACACAATTCAGTCATTGTCTCAACGTGAATCGAATCGGTTGTATTATACTTTGAAGAATTCTAAATTCGTTGAGTATTCAAAAGTATTCAAAATTGATTGTAGTCTTGAGAATTTCCTCTTATTATCGAGATGAATATTGAACGCGAAGCAAACTGGATATAATCACATCATGGAACGGCTCGAAGGTCAGCTCGAACTAGAATTCGGTTTACTTAGGTATAATTTGAAAGCTCGCAAGTAATATTCTTGGAAAAATCATTCAGATAAAATCGCAATCATACGTACGTAGGCTGGGGGGCATAAGAAATGAATCTTGATTGTAGGGCTTTCTGATGTAATGTCCATATATAACATGCGTCAAATCGATTTCAGTGACGAAAACGATAAAATGCATTTCTGTATTTGCACCGTTTAATAATTTACAAAGCACTTCCCACGTTTGAAATTTCCCCCCGCCCCCGCCGCCTCTTCCTATAAATCACACTTTATCGAATTCTGCTGTCCGCGTCACTTATGTATAATTCAAGTAACAGAGGAGAAAGAAAAGAACAGCAAGCTCAAGATGATTGCAAAATTCTAAGCCGAATCCCTTCCCGTTCCGCCAATTGTTTGCAAACAGACGGTTCCGCAAACTACCGGCCGGTGTGTGTGTGTATATAATCAAGCTACCAAAAGCAAGCGCAATAAAACGAGGTGGCTTATATATACAAATCGAAGCCTCTCGTACTCCGCACGGAGTCAATAAAGAAATTATCTCGGCGGCAATCTTGCTCCAATTTTTGTTTTTAGACGATTCCGTGGCCCGCGACACGCAGTGATATACAAGCCACTGATACGAAATGCGTGTACGATTTTTCACCGGCCTATCGCCGCAGAGACGAGTGTATATCATCCTCGGGTACTTGTGTTAGTGTGGTGCAGACAAAATATCGGGAATGGGTCGCGGCGCGCGACGAGCTTGTATCGACTCTAGAGCCGGGGGCCACTATTAATAGTGCATCGTCATCCTATTCCGTTTCTATTTTTACGAGCGGCCCGGCTTGGCGCAGGCCGACTCCTTTTTTCCTCGGTGCGCTCCTCACCTTTCGCGCACGCCACGCGGATCGACACGGAAAACCGGAGAAAGCCGCATGCACTGGGCGCTTTGGCACGCTATATTATGCGCCGATCCGCGTGTGTATATCGCCACAGCTCGTCTTACCAGCGCGACTCTCTTGCTTACGTGTCATCGTGATGTCTTGGGGCGCGATCGAGACTTTTCGAGGGTATACCCTCGCGGATAGATTTTTATTCGAGCTCGCTCGATACACTTCGTTGTTCAGGTGATTCTATGGATTGACTGAGGGAAGAATTTGTCGAGTCGAACGAAATATTGTGAAAAATTTTGTAATTGCTGTTTAAATAGCTGTCTCGAAAAATGTCGAATCGCTGCATCGACAATTGACTTTTCTTTGGACTACGGATCGCGTGATTTGTGATCGGATTCTTCGTGTCTGTGCATACTCTTCTCGTCGTTTTGCCCTGGAATCGATCAGAACGAGAGAGGGATGATCATGTGCTGGTTTCTTAACGAGTAGCTTTGAGCAGTCAAGCACTGATAAGGAAAGGTTTTCGTGTTTGACAGTACGATAGAACGCAAATCGATAAATCATTGAGAACTATACAATGACAAATTCATGCGATCATACTCTGCTTATGTAATTTATCGGTTTAAAATGTGATAATAGAAAGATTTTTTTTTTATGGCTTATAGTTAACACTCGCGAAAATCGCGACCTAGACAGTATTATATACACGACTTCGTTTCATATAATGCGAACAATGAAAAAATATCAAGTTCATTCGTCTAGCAAAAATGTGCAAGAAACTACGTATACCATTTGAAAAAGCATTGACTCGTAAACTTGGAATATAAGATATCGAGTATGTATATACATATCAGCGCATTAGGAAAAATCGCGACTCGAGTGGCTGCGATAAAACTACTCGATGCCAAATGGCGATCGAGTAGAGAAACTCATTTCGTCGAGCAGGAGGTTTTGTCCGGGGCGTCGATACACGAACGACGACATCCCGTCGGTCTATGCGAGCAGGGCCAAATTAAATATACGAGCCGCCGTCTCGCTGCTCGTCGACCGAACTGTCTCACGAGCAGCTCGGTTCACGACGCGTCTTTTTGTCGCATGTATATATACGCACGGGGATCAGGGGACACACACGAGGTGTTAACGGCAGATATATACACGTGTCATTGTCGTCTGGTCGAGGTACAAAAATATCCGCACATACTAAATGTGGTCGTTTGTGTTTCAGGTGATAGACTTCGGGTCGAGCTGCTACGAGAACCAGCGGGTGTACACGTACATCCAGTCGAGGTTCTACCGGGCGCCGGAGGTGATACTGGGCGCGTCGTACGGCATGGCGATAGACATGTGGTCGCTCGGCTGCATTCTGGCCGAGCTGCTCACGGGCTTCCCCCTGCTGCCCGGCGAGGACGAACCCGACCAGCTGGCCTGCATAATCGAGCTGCTGGGCATGCCGCCCCAGCGGCTGCTCGACAAGGCCAAGCGGGCCCGCCAGTTCATAAGCACCAAGGGCTACCCGCGCTACAGCGGCGTCACCTTCAACGCGGACGGCAGCGTCGAGCTGAGCGGCGGCCTGTCGAGGCGGGGCAAGTTCAGGGGCCCGCCCGGCTCCAAGGACCTCAAGCGCGCGCTCAAGGGCTGCGAGGACCCGCTCTTCCTCGACTTCATCGAGCGCTGCCTCGAGTGGGACCCCGAGCTGAGGATGACGCCGAGCCGGGCCCTGAGGCACGCGTGGCTCAGGCGCAGGCTGCCCAGGCCGCCCGAGCAGCACGACAACAAGCAGCAGCAGCAGCAGCAGCCGCCCGTCGCCCAGCCGGTCCAGCAGACCGCAGCCCAGCTACACTCCGACCTGCCCAGCCTCACCGATACCCTGCGCGCCAGGCTCGCCGCCGTGCCTCAGCCTGTCCAGGTACTCCACCGCCTCCCTGGCCACTATCCGCACGTTCTCCCTCGATGCCGGGGCCTGGCTTCGCTAATTAGTCTCATCCATTTCATTCCCGACTTCTCATTGTCTGCTTTCCATTGTATTGGATTCGACAAACAAACTCGGTTGCGCGAATCGCGAAACTTTGTGCTGCTTCAACTTTTGTCGGCTGTGATTATTTCTTCCTCCGCCCCCGCCAGCCCACCCGGCTACGCCACGAGAAAGCCCGACAGTATATTTAATTGCACTCGGAACTTTTACGACGGATTGTTGTTCACTGCATTTGAATTGATCTGCTGCTTGAATCGCCAATGATTCAAGCAGCAGATAGTTCAGTTTATTCTCGGTGTTGATTTTTCTTGAAAGCGACAATTTGTATTTTCGCGAGACAGATAGTGTCCTTGTGTTGTGATATCACTTAACTTGGTTATCGAAATTACTATTGAAAATACTGTTTAGCTCGAAATTCGTTCGGGATCGTTTTCTTTCGCATTCAGCAAGTTAAAAAAAGAATGAAACTGTATTCGTCGCTCGACTCTTTGAAACACCTTCTCCGCTCACATAATTTTTTTTCTCCAACAATGAGACACTCAAGTGGTTCTGCGTTGAGCTTGGTATCACAGCATTTTGGTGATTGTTGGATAATGACCTCTGCGCTCATGGCATTTGAATTACTCACAGTTTCGTAATGACGTATTGCTCGACTACTTGAATAAGCACGAAGTAAGGAAATAATAAAAGTAAAGATTCTTCAGTTCGCCAACGAAAAATTTATGAAAATTCAATGAACGAACAAAACTTGCAAGATTTCTTGCAACTATATTTATCATTAAATACGATACTAATTTGATTATTTTTCTTGTCTTGTGGCAGGGTAGCGGTACGCTAAATCTGCGTACGTTACCGTCCGGCAATAGTCGAGGCTCAAGTAAGACGGCAAACTGCGGCTGGCACCCGACCCAGCCGCAGAAGCAGCAAACGCAATCACAGCAACAACAGCAGCAGCAGCAGCAGCAGCAGCAGCTACAGCAGCAATCGCAGCAGCAGTCACAGCAGCAGCCACAGCCACAGCAGCAGCAGCAGCAGCAACAGCAGAGCTTCAATAAGGGCACAGATCACTTTCGTAAGGAGTTGCGCAAGCTGATCGCCGACATACCGATCGGCGTAAGCAACAAGATTAACAGCATGAACAACGCCCAACAGCACAACGAGCATCGCGAGCTCTACACCCAGCTGTCGCGACTGAACTTTTCCGACGCATGCGAACCCCCACTAGCGTCTTACCCCAATAAGGCTACAACACAGTGCCACTCGAAAGCTCTGTGGGACGGCCTGAGGTAAGTCCTGCTCTCAACACGGGTTCGGATAGTTGTCCTTTGTTTTTCCCCTTAGATCAACTCTGCCCGACCCTGCCGTGCATATCTCTCTCCCTCTCCTCCCCCTCTATTTCTCTTTTTCTCTCTTCGAGTGGCTGAATGTGGCTGTATACGCTACCGCGACGTTCGTTACTTTGTTGTCACTTTTTCTTTTCCAAACGGCTGACGAAGCTTTAATGAACAATTGCCTAGCTAAGGTATAATTTATGTTTTGTTTGATAAGAAGATGGCAACTTTTCTCCTGTTTATCATTAGACAGACAATATATTTTATTTTTTACTTGTATTTGTAATATCGGTGATTTTGTACGCTCTCAAACTTATGTTTAAGTTCTCGAAGACTGTATATTTATTGATCAAATGCATGCTATCAATTCATTTTTTGGCAATCAAAGGATAGACATTTTTCATTTGAACGTCAAATATAATCATTTTGTCTGGGTGTTTGCTCAAAAAAGACATAGCCAAATTAGCACGTGACTCGTCTTACCGATTTTTGTCTGATCCCTAGCCGACAGGACGTAAAGCAACACAGCCACGGTTCCTTCCTCGACAGTCACAGCTCTCATGGCTCTCTGGTCAGTGTCGTCTCTGACAGGTCGCTCGTCGACAAAGACGTCTGGCAGAATATCAGGCGTTACGCCGCGGAGATGTGAGCTGATGCTGCCGAATCCCTTTTGTCCCTCGCGAGTAGCGATTCATCATCTACTATCAGTTGAGATTTGAATCTTGGTCCAACTTTCGAGGCAACATTCTAATTTGTTTTGATTCAGATGAGCGATAATAACATTTGTAAAGTGAATTTTCTAGACAAACTTAGTTGATTCGTGGAGACGTTGTGCACATGTAATATTTAGCTTCTCAATCGTTTACATATTGATTGCTTATACGAATTTCGAATTTTTTATTTGACTTGCAACATTTTAGATTTTTAGAATTATTAACGTTTTATTTTTATGGAAACGTTTGCATTTATGTGAGTCAGAAAGCCGTCGCATTTTAATCTTGTTCATGTTGTATACTATATAAATTATATACACAACATACGAACTTTTAGAAAGGGTTAACTTATCTGTCCACTTCGTATAGTAATAATACGGTCATGAGAAAGTTGAACCAAGCTCATACGATTCTGTGGTACAGGTGAATAATTACGATGCATCTCAGCTCGTTTTCCCCTTGAGACTATGTGCTCCTGCATGTGTATATTGTATTTTAAGTTTATTTTACTCTACTGAACTGATTATTCTGTATAGCACCAAACTTCGGGACTTTTGTCGATTTTTAGATTTAATTGTTTTCTCCGAACCGTCTGAATTTTTACTTCATTACTTAATAGACTGTACGCAAGATTCGATGAAACAACTCGTTTCTTCGGACCGTACATCGATAATCAGCCGAGAATCAGCTTTCTCTAAGTCACGTTTCTGGAGTCGTGATAGCAAGAAACTAGATTTCATGTGATAACCAGAGCATTCGCTGTACTCTCTTTCTAACGTGTCGTCTTTGGGAATCGTTGTACAAGAGACATTTGGCATTTTGCTTGTCGATCGATTATATGCTAATCTACTGCCATTAGTTTTTATCATTGTAATAAAAGTGGCGGCGTGAATTTCGTCACAGATGTGAGAATCTGTGACACCAAATTGGTATGTACTTGAGGCATTAAAAGCTTGTGGAAATTTGTCTATATTAAGATTTTCATTATATGTGGTCGTCAATGACACATAAAAAACGTGATGTGTTTTTATTAGGTCAAAAGTTTTTAAAGTCATCTATGAAAATAAATTGTAAATGTAAAATTTTGCCAATCTCATAGATGGACAGTGCAAATGAAACGACAAGTTTCGACGAGTCGTAATTATTAATAAATTGGATGCATTTACCAAACGACATTCGATTAAAATGGGCACCCACCATGTGTGCAGTGTTGATGCTTTAACAAAACTTCGATGCAGCTATAATGTGTGAAATTAAGACAATCGGGGTTCGCATCTGTCATCTTTATCTTTCATCTGTAACGAAAATATACTTATTACAGAGCGTAAGTGCATTTTGAAAGGTTCGAGTCTTGTACAACGCGTCCCCGGATACATAATCGCGTGAGCGCAACCTGCCGATTACTGTTGACATTGAATTATAAGGCTGTGATCCAACATCTTGACTTCACGACATTTTGTCGAGATAGGTTTCTTTAAAAACAACAAATTATAGAAATAAAATTCATAGAGTGAGACGAAATGAAATGAAATAAAAAACTCACGCTCAAGTTTTTAGATTTGTACATTGGATTATACATTGCGTAGCCTGTATGCACGCACCTCTAATACCCGAATCGCTTGCTGGGTGGACGCAGCTTGGCGCCGATTATTTTGTAAAAAGTAACCTGTGCGAAAATTCAGGTTTTTAATTTGTTCAGCTGATTTAATGAAATTTTTTGGCATTTTTTTTTCAGCGTGTTAGTATAATATTCGAAATTAGCATCTTTACTGAAAAGTATCGTGCAAAGAACTGACTTTGAATCAAACCTAATTAAATTCAGGATTAGAAACACTTATGATTCGCTAAATTTGCATGAATGGTTCGAAGTGAAAACTTAGGCTATATAATATTTTATTGTTCTAAATTAAGGTTTGATAATTTTAATATGTAACATAAACATTAGTTTCAATTAGTTACTATTGCTGTAAAAACGAAGCTTTTTACAGGACTTTAGTAAAAAGAAGGAAATTAATCGGTGCCTAGCTTCGTTTGCGGTTGCGCCGAATGGGAAAGAGAAAAGAAAATGAAAAAATGTGAGAACACTGATGAGATGTGTAATGAGAAATGGAAATCCAAAGTGCGAATGTCACGCAAGATCAATGGAATTTTCCTCTGTTAGGCTTGCATCGAATACTGATATACAGCCTTCGCCTTTGTTTCCTTTGTAGTTGAGTGAACTTGGCACGGAATAGTGTTTTTAGAGACGAGCTGGCTAAGTTCGCGGCTCCTCGGAATGATTACTAAAGTCATAATTTTATTCGCATTCATATAAACAATGATACTAAAAGAAATCGTAAACGAGGAATTGTAAAACAGCGCATAGACAATTGTAGAGAATAAATTTTGAGAGATGTACGGCTGGAACATTTGAAGAATAATTATGCGTAGGTATATCGTAGGTTTATAGATCGAAACCGCTATCACTTATTGCAAAATGTTGACGCTTTTTATGGCCTGTAGCTCCATGGAATGCAGAGAAACTCTGTCAGAATCGCCCTTAGATTTCATTGTAGAGGGCGTTATTGATTTTAATGAAAACAGTCATATAACATATTATAATAATAAGCAGTTTGATCTCTATGACTTATGATTCTTCTGCATTTATACAACTCGCGACTGACAACAATCATTAATTCGCTTTGATTTATTAAAAAATCCAAATTACCTGATTTCGATATAGGTGAGAACTGAGATTCTATTTTGAAAATACTATACTGAATTCTTTTGTTTCAGTCATCCAAAAGTAACGAGTCGCAATATAATAAGCGTCAATATTTTCTTTTTCTCCGAAACTGATGACCAAGCAATAGGGAACGTGCAAATATTTATATTAATTTATCAAACTTGTACGCATTGTAACATTTTTCTAATCTCATTGCAGATGAGCTACTGTCTCTCGATACGTAAAGTCTCGAAGCCTTTTACACTTTTCATTAATTTAGGATGAAATAGTTTGATAAAACGAAACCAAGTGTTGATATGAAAAAAATTAATGTGCACGTTCCCCCGTTTCGGATAAGCTAGAAATTGTTTAGAGTAACTATACGTTCGCGCGCGCGTACGTGTGTGCCTGTACGTTAGTTTTTGTGTGCGTATGTATGCTGCAAGAAATTTCGCAGTACTGTATGCATTTTACACTTGTACGTACGTATGCATGTATATAATTAAGCACGTATTTGGTGATAATTAATTTGTCGATTATCGCTTTCTAATCGACCAACTCGTATGTTATAAAACTTGTCCTTGTCATTTAAACTTAATGCAGTGTTTGTGGTTGATTTCGTCAATTTGTTGGCAAAGATTGTCTCGCATCGATGTTGTAGAGTCGTGGTATAGCGTTTGAAGACCTATGTTTGAAATTGAAAATGTTTTTAAATATCTGCAACGCGATCGCTATCAGCTAAATGAGAAGTTGTGCGTCGGAGGGAAATCATGTGAGATTTTCAATTGTCGTCACTTATCAGACTTTTCACCATTATTTTAGTGATGTTGCACATTATTCAGAAGACTTATCTAGACGCCACAATTTTTCTGTTGGTGATATCCGATAATTTCAGTTAATTGATAGATTCATCATGACATTGAGGAAGCTAGTTTGAAAAGAATTCATGGCTTATATCATTTAATCTCTGTGCTTGTGCGCGATATTTAGTTCAATTAAGAAGACTTATACGCAGTAAGGAATGCATTTTTCACAAACATCGCTCGGACAGATTGAATATAGAGATGAACGGCATAATAATATACGAATTTTTTCAAAATATTTTCTCAGTGTCGCTGTATTTGAAAAGTGTTGCAGCTGGAATACTTACCATTAAATAATGTACTATATCCAGCGTGCGAAATACACTTTAGGATAGTCGCCGATTGAAATGTTCATGATAATAAAACTATTTAATCAGCGAATTTTTCCTATCTTGATCCTGAAAAACGAAACATAATCATGGAAATCATTCATAATGGTGTCTTGGCGAGCATTTAGAAAGTAATTATCAATGATGTAAGTACGCACGTACGCCCGATAAACAACATTGTAAATAGCGTTGAGCGCGTGACAGCTGAATTCGACGTTAAGAATCACGAGCCTCAGCTCCGTCGGTCGAAGGAAAAAATATCAATTCCGCTGATTATCAGTGGCGCTTTTTTACGCAACCGACATACTGACGCGAAGTAAATGTTTTATTTCTCTCTTCGACGAGAGATGTGCCCGATCGACAGATATGTGTGTGTGATCCGCTTGACGAAGAAACTTTTTTTCCCCGTAATCTGAGGCGTTCGCTGGCTCTTGGCGTCGATATACTTGTGCTGTACACGAGGAATCAACTGCGTTCTGCATTATATACACGTATACCTTTTTACGCAACAATAATAGAAGAAGCTCGTTCGCCGCGACAGTTGCGTGCTCGCAAGCCCCTATCCCCTATACTTCGTAATGTCACTTGTATAATATACAATGCAAAGCGAGAAAAAAAATAAAAAGAGGACAACAATTACTGCTGGAGTAAGAGTAAAAACCGATAACTGTTAAGGAAATACTAGGTGTATAAATGTATAAATAAGGGTGGTTTCATAAACGACACGAATAATCTAGGATTAAAAACGAAGAACAATTGGAAGTTTGCGGGGCAGTTATATGCATAATGAGCCCGCGCTCGCGCGTGTGTGTGTGTGTGTGTGGCGGAGCAGACATGATCTCTTTACTTGTACCGTGCGCGCGACCCATACTATTAGTGATTATGTATAAACAAACCGAAAGCATTGATACAGCAAATTGGCTTGGCGACGAGCATGAGGTTGAGGTATACACATTGCGTATATGTATTCTCACGTTATTCACGTCCAACCGCCGATATTTTACCTCCTAGTTGACAATTCCCCCAAGTGCGCGCGCGCGAACGTTTGCCTCTCGCGCGACTTATACATGCGTATGTACGTGTATACGTATATATATATAAAACGACTAATGATCCGAATTCGGATCATCCCTCGACACTTTTGTTATATTTGAAAGCGAGCGACGCGACGCGCGGCGACATTAGTTCGAAGACTAGTGGAATTTGGCCGAGGGGGACTGGGAGGTTGAACAAAACAAAGCAAAACAAAAAAAAGTAAACTACTCATACATATATATCTGTAAATATATATATTATGAGAGAATTGAAAGCCTTCGAGAGAGCACGAATCGTCTGATATATATACATATATACGATTGCATGCGGACGCAAGCGACTTGCAAGTCGCGCCTCGTGTTGCGTGCACACGCCGATCACGACGAGACACGGTTGTATTAATTATTGTTCGAGAGAAAAAAAGTGCGATAGACGAATAGGAAGGAGAAGACGAGGCCCGGAGGAGCCGGTGAAGCGAGAATTGCGCGCGGCCCGGCCTTCGCGCCCGTCTTCTCATGATACAGTGCCCGAATACCTGATGATTTGATTATTATAAATGAATAAATACTGCTTACAACGGTTAACATCGACTTGTCTTTCTTCGTACACATACCCCCCTCACGTCCTACAAAACATCGCGCGGCGGAATGTGCGCTTCAACGCGTGCCTGATTTTTCATTTGGGACGAAAGAAATGTACCGGATACGCTCGAAAGAATTGGAAAGGATTGCCCCGAGACACATTTACGTCTTTCACTCGTCCGAATAGCCTTTCGACGCATCGAAGCGCACACTTCGAGAACGTCGAAGTGAACAACTGAAGCACGTGCTCTCATTTACGAATACTAAATAACTGCGGCTTATATACGTCGAACAGTTTCATCCGATGAAAATAATGCATATATACACGGTTTTGGTTTTCGAAACTTCGGGTCGCAGCTCGAAGTCGGAGTTTTGCAAATCAATCCTCGAGTTTGAAAAAATTATTCTAACGAGACAATCCACGGGCGACTTATGGCGCGTGTTTATTTATATTTTATAGCTCGATAATCATCACACCGTGTGTCTCTACCACAAACAAATGCGAGTCTTTTGCCTATCTTTTCGGTATAGTCCACCAAACGAAAGGATGTTTCCTACCCAAGTTGACCGATCGCAGTATCAACCGATTGGTCATATTATATTATACGATCATATCGAGCACTCGTCATTGTCGTAAGCGTAAGTATATATATATCGCCGAAAAAGATGTCACGCTTCACGCTCGGACGTGCATCAGTTGCTCCGAAATGAAAACTCACTCGAGTTTTTGTTTTTTTTTGTTTTAAGAATTTTTATTGGCTAACACTTATGTTACAAAGCCAAGGCTCAATACATGGGTATAATACATGTTATATTACTTATAAATTATACTGTACATATATAGCGGTTTGATTTAAATATACCTTTTGATATAATTACATATATATTTGATATCTAAATATTAATATTAATTGACATGATAAAATCTGAAAGAATTTTTATAGTTTCAAAATCTAGAGTTGATAGGAGTGGTGTTAAAGCATATGGTCCACCTCGATGAATCTTGTTTAATTGTTTAGTCATTTTTCTTCTTTCTTGTTCGTATAACTCACATTGCCAGAAGATATGATCTGGGGTGTCTTTAAATTTGTCACATTTGCATTTATCATTTCTTACTATATTATACTTGAATAAGCTAGAGTTAAAGAGAAGTGTGTTCGCTTCTAAGTCTATTAAGAGAAGAAATTGACTTTCTTGGTAAGTTGAAATTATGAAACCAAGGTTTTTTTCTTTCATTGTAGTAGTATTTAAAATATTTAATACCTTTTGTATTACCAATATCGCAAATTTCTTCTTGATTTTTTGTATGACATACTTTTTTATAAATTTGAATAATATCAGAGTATGGAATGTCTACACTCATCAGAGAGCCGTTGAGCGCTGCTTCTTTGGCGGCTTTGTCGGCGTATTCGTTTCCTATTATGCCGACGTGGGCAGGTATCCATAGTAGTTTGATTGGGATGTGTTTTTTATTTAATTCAAATAGTTCTCGCCTGATTTCAGTTATCAGAGGAGATTCGTATTTTAGTCCGTGAACAGTGGTTAGAGCCTTCAAAACGCTTTCGGAGTCGGAAAAAATCCTAATTTCTCTGTTAAGTGGATTGTTGTTGAGGTTTATCCATGCTTTTATATTTTCTATAGTGTATTTTATAGCTAACGTTTCTGCTGTGAATATGCTTGATACATCTGGTATTTTGTGTGATTTTTTAAAGAAATCTATCTGACTCCAAGAAGCAAATCCTACATTCGAGTTTTCATTTGTTATTATTTTTGATCCGTCTGTGAAAATATTTATTGAATCATCATTTTCAAATATTCTTTTAAATTCGTTATCAGGATTGGGAGATTGGGCGATATTTTTACCAGGTAATATATGACATTCCGGAGCGTATAGGAAACTATCGTATGGAATAGTAAATTTGAAATAAGAGTCTGATTGATGGATTATTCCATTGTGAAACCAACAATTTTCGTAACAAAGTGTAATCATAGATTTTTGATAATTATTTTCAAAGAGTTGGTTGTTAGATGTGTTGAGGATAGATTCAAGACTTTTTATAATTGCGCTATCAGTGTATTGTAAGTTTTTCAAGATGTATTTATAACATAGGTGCTCAAATCTGTATTTGAGATAAGGGATTTTGGATTCAGCTACTAATATGTTGATCGGGGTGCTGGTCCTATGTCCTAAGGCTAATCGGATTGCTACATTCTGGATTTTTTGTAGAAGATAAAAGCGAGATTCTTTACAAGGGGATATTAGAAAACCTCCATATTCTAATTTGGACCTTATGATGGATTTGAAAAGTAAAAGGAGAATGTTAGGATCAGAACCCCAATAAACTCCTCTGAGACATTTTATTATACTTATTGGTTGCATGCATATTCCTCTAAGATAATCGATATGTTTGTTCCAATTCAAATTTTTTATCTAAATACATGCCTAGGAGCTTGATGTGATTGGATGTTTTGATTTTGATACCATTCAGTTTTATAGATATATTTTTTAATTTCATGAGGTTTTTATTGAAAACAATAAGTTGACATTTCTCTGGAGCTAGGGTAAGATTTTTCTTTTTTAGATGCCTGTATAATTCATTAGCCATTTTTTCTATTAGTTTGATTAGATCAGATAGTTTATTGTCGGTTACATAAATAACTATGTCGTCAGCAAATTTGAGTATTTTACATGGAAAGCGAATTATTTGATCAATGAATTTTATATATATAGAAAACATCGTTGTGCTTAGGATATTGCCTTGGACTATACCAATTTCTGCCTCATATTGTGAATTATCGTCTATGTGTAGTGGAATTAGACGACGCTTAGAAGTTAAAAATTTTAAGAAATGCATATATTCTATAGGTAAATTGAGATTTGCTAGATCTTTTAGAAGAATGTCTGGTACTACATTATCAAAAGCTCCTTTTATGTCTAAACATAATGCGACTAAGCTCTCGTTTTTGAAAAAAGCTTGATGAATATCGTTAGTCAATAGAGTCAAGTTGTCAGTGCATGATTTGCTTTTACGAAAACCATATTGATTTGGTGAAAATAATTTGTTATTTTCTAAATGCCATGTTAATCTGTAATTTATTAGTTTTTCAAAAGTCTTAAGTAGGCATGAAGCTAAGCATATGGGTCTTACTTTGTCACTGTTTGGTTTAGGTATGAAAGTTATAAGGTAGTCTTTCCATTGATTTGGATATATGTTAAAGCTTAAGAAATCATTATATATATCGAGTAAAGTTCTTTTGTAAGATTCCGGTAGGTAATTCAGAACCCCGTAAGTAATTTTGTCGTAGCCAGGAGCTGATTCAGAATTGGATGAAGTTAAGGCAAAATTAAGTTCTTCTAGTGAAAAAGAATTCATTAGATAACTATTTTGTTCTGTAATGTCACAATTATAAGTTGTTAAGTCAAAATTTTCTGTTTTTGGGTCTTTGGGTTGACATAAATTTTTCAAACATATTTTGGCGTTATTGATGAATTTTTCATTCCCCGTAGGGAAGTTGGGTTTATTGAGTCCGTTTTTGAATATTTTTATTTTATTCCAGATTGAAGAGATAGGAGTGTTTCTATTGATAGTTTCGCAGAAATTTTTGAATGATGTTTTTTTTGTGTTTTTGTACATAAGTTTTGTTTCAGCAACTAGTTTTTTAAAGTTAATCATTTGTTCTTCATTACATCTATAACGTAGAGAGTTGAACGTAGCCCTTCTAAGTCTTTTGGCCTTTTCACATTTATCGTCCCACCAATTATTCTTTGCGTATTTTTTCTTCGAATTAGAGTTATGGGGATATTGGGAGCGATGTGCATTGTGGGTTGGTTTTATATTGTCAGTTTGCTTGTTCTGAGTTTTTTTTATTGATGTAGCTATTGATTTATCGAGGAAGTTGACTAAGATATTATATCTGTTAATTGGATCTGAGTTTAGGAACTGTATTTCAGAGAAATAGTTGTGTGATTCAGCTAATTTGTCTAAGAATAAAGACCAATCCATTTTGGCTAGATTATATTTATAATGGGTTTTTGTTGTATATGTGGGTTGAATGTTGATGTCAATTGTTATGGGAAAGTGATCACTTCCCCATGGGTCATCTCCTACACTCCAGTTGGTCATGAGAGCTAAATTCATTGAGATAAATGACAAATCAATATTAGAATATTTTAAGTTGTTTTCATGAAAGTAATAGTGAGTAGGATCTGAGTTATTAAGGAGAAAGAATACTTCTAAATCAATATTATTGGCTATTGTATACCCATTAGAGCAACTTTTTTCACTTCCCCAGAAAAGATGGTGCGCATTGAAGTCTCCAACCATTAAAAAGCTCTGGTACTTACTTATTTCAGAGAAAAGAGTATTTATTTCGGTGGAAGTAATGTTATTGTTGTTAGTAGGAGTCCTATAGCATGCAACTAGGAGTATGTCTCCCATAGTAGATTTGACGGAGATAGTTCCAATTTCAATATTATTTAGATTCAAATCTAATTCTATAACGTTGAAAATTAAATTACTTCTGATGAGTATAGCCATTCCTCCTCCTCCATCCGTTGTTCGGTCAAATCTAACAACATTAAAATCTTTTAAGTAAAATCTGTCACATGGTTTGAGCTTAGTTTCAATTAAGATTATAATATCATAGTCTATACAGTATTTGTGAAAATCTAATTTGTTTCTTATACTTCTACAATTCCACTGCAGTATTTTTAATTGACTAGACATTTTGAAATAATATATATAATTGAATAAGAAAACAGTGAATAACTAATAATTTTTTTTTCTTTTTTGATTTGTAAAAGAGAATAAATTAACTATTATTTCTTTTTTGTATTTGTTACTTGTTGAACAATTCTTGATTTAAGAGAGCTAGTGATCTGATCTAGTCTCTTGTCCGTTTTAATATTCAAGTCATAATTTTTTAGCGTTGCGTTATTTGAACTATAGCTTAAACATAAGTCACTTGATGATTTCATTTGATGATGATTAGCTCTGTTTCCGTTTATTGTTGGGCTTGACGAAGCTTCTTCTAGATCTTCAAAAATATTATCTGTAATGATTGGTGAACTAGGGATGAAAGGTTGAGAAAGGATTGATTGAAGTTCTTTCCCTTTCGAAGAGGATATTGTCATGTTGGTCGCGTCTTTTATAACCTGGTTGAATGGTTTTTTAATTACATTCCTATTGAGATCTGGATAATTTTCTTTTGTTTTGTTTGGGGCAAGGTTAGAGTCATTGAATATCATTTTTTTGGCTTCAAAAAAGGATATGTTATCATATGCCATTATTACATTAACTCTTTGGTATTGCTTGTAGATTGGACAATTAAAGTCGATACTTTTGTGTACCCCTTTACAGTTGGCACATGTAGGTGTTTTACATTCACAATTATGGTTATCCTCTTCTATGTTGCCACACATAATACATAATTTTTTGCTTCTGCATGTTTTAATCGTATGACCAAATTTGAAACAGTTGTAACATTGCATAGGTTTGGATATGTATGGTTCTATGTTTGTCTTAACTTTGTATATTGCGATGTGCTGTGTAGCACCTGGCCGGCAAAAGTTATTATTATTGATTGGCTCGGAACCCATTTATCTTCATTGGAGGTGGCATTTTTATTTCTCCTCATTAGTCTTCTTACTTCTAAAATTTCTGCTTCCGATTCACACGCTAAGACAATGTTTTCCGAACTAAGATCAATGGGAATGTTTCTAGCAACGCCTTTTCTTTGCTTTCTAAATCCCGGTAAGAATGATTCAAGATTGTGCTCGGATAAGGATTTATCGGAAAGGAGCTTGTTCGCTTCTACTTTTGATTTGAAAATTACTTCGGCCTTGAATTTATTTCTCCTTTTGATGTCAATAATGTCTTTATATTTTTTGAATAATACACTGCCCACTTTGTAAGCATTTAACTCAGAATTATCGTTGTTTACCTTTTTTATCCAGACTCCATACGGGCCATGGTTATTTAAACCGAAAAAATCTGGTTGGACTTGAATTTTATTTTCAACTTCGTTTGATTTATTTTGGGTGAGGTTGGATTTTTTGATTAAAGATGGACTCCTTTCCGTCTCTTCAGATTGGTTTTTTCTTTTGTTTGACGATGATGAGTCGTTTTCATAGTCCATGGGGTCGATTATTTGATGGTTAAGATGGTCACCCTCATTTTTGGTTCTCCGCGTCATCACAGTTCTGAGCCTCCCGTATGGACGGGGGCCTAAATGAATGTAAACCTCTTTCTATTAGTTATTGAGTCTCCGTTCAGGACACAAAAAAGAGCAGGAATATTGACGAAAATTCAAGCAAAGGATGCGAAACTCCGCGACAACAGTTTCAAACACATCCGCGCGCTTCCAGGGTCCTCAGTCAACTCCACTCGAGTTTTTGGCGGGTCCGGGTTGGGGGCGCCCTCTTGGCAGGACGCGCGGACGATTTGCGCAGCGCGCCCGTGCACACGGTGTATCGTATATGTATAGGTATATATTGTGTGTATATATTGTGTTCGCGAGTTGGTAAAAAGTAAAAACAACATTTTCGAGTCAGTGCAGTGCGCATCCACTCAATCGCAGCGCGCACACACACACATAGACACATACTGTACTCAGTACTGTTATACGGTATATATATACATATAAGCAGCATCGTTAAAACGTCGCATCCTGCGCCCCTTCTCGGTGTCCGCAAGGACCTCTCTCGCGGGCTGGTGTAGTATATACTTATATAGGTATATACACACGTATATGCATCAGTCGACTCGTGTGTGTGGCCGCGCGCGCGCGAGTGTGTGTCGAGTGTGGAGGCGCGCGTGTGGTGTGTTTGTGTGCGCGCGCTGCAGCTGCGCCATGAGCTCGGCACAGTGTTCTCCTTTCTTCTAATTGATAATCGTAGCAGCAGCGGCAGCAGCAGCAGCAGCCGTAGGTTGAGCTGAAGGACGCGAGGACAGGTGCTGTGGACAGAGAGAGCAGCTGGACGAGGAGGCTCGCGCCGAGCCCTGGTAGCGAGCTTGCAGTATGCCCAGCGAGAGCCGCGGCTCCAGGAGGCTACCATGGCAGCGGCAGAGCTGCGCACCTCCTCCAACACCGCCAACAACAACAAGCCCGCCCGCCAGGAGAAGCAGTACGACTACCTGCTCAAGTTCCTGCTCGTCGGCGACAGCGACGTAGGCAAGCAGGAGATACTGTCGGGCCTCGAGGATGGCGCCTTCGAGTCCCCCTTTTGCAGTGGCAGTGGTGAGACAATTGTTTGCCTGTGTGTGCATGCACGCGCGCTCTCTCGCCTATGAACCACCAGCTTCATCGTTTCTTTCTCTCTCTCTCTTATCTTTGTCCAAACAGCTTATAAGACCACGACTATTCTGCTGGATGGAAAGAGGGTGAAGCTGCAGCTGTGGGACACGTCGGGCCAGGGCAGGTTCTGCACCATCATCAGGTCGTACTCCAGGGGTGCTCAGGGAATCCTCCTTGTCTATGATATCACTAACAAGTGGTCCTTTGATGGGATTGATCGATGGCTCAAGGAGGTCGAAGAGGTTGGTTTACCTACTCTAAAACATTGGTTTATTTCCGATGAATTTCTCGCAATAATAACATTTGTATTGCATTTCTTTTCTCCGAGTAGCAAGCTCCCGGAGTGCCAAAGGTGTTGGTTGGAAACCGTCTGCACTTAGCCTTCAAGAGGCAAGTTAGTGAGCGAGATGCCGAGCTATATGCCGCTAAGAATCGCATGGCATTCTTTGAAGTGTCACCACTGTGTGATTTCAATATAAGAGAGAGCTTCTCTGAACTCTCTCGAATGGCTTTGCATCGTAATGGAATGGAACGCTTATGGAGATCAAATAAAGGTATTCATTTAAATTTTTCACTGTATGTATGAGACAAAGGCATGCAAGTGCGTTTTATTCATGACAAATGGTGATTTTCAGTTTTGAGCCTTCAAGAATTAGCCTGTCGAGCAATAGTAGCAAGAACTACAGTATACGGCATTGAGCAGCTTCCATTGCCTACTTCAATAAAGTCTCATCTGAAATCCTATGCCATGACTACAGTGCCCCAGTTGCGACCGCGTCTTCACACTTCCTGTGGAAGCAAAACTCTTTGCTCCATCAAATCTTTAAATCTTGGCCACAGAAAATTACGGTTCGCAACTGGAACAAGCCCCAGCAGCGGAGGATTTTCAACGCCTGGTAGTTCACCGTCCGGAAGTATTAATGACTCTCGCACAAGCTGTGTGGGTCGCAATTCATGCACGATATCCTGATCAAAATGGGCGTTGATTCGCCTTTGTATCATTGCGTTATAGCGTCTAGTTATGCATATCGATTTTGCTCATTCTACACTGCAACTTTAAGTGAGTGTTAATGTGATTTCTAATTCTTGATTGTATAAATATTTTTGAGTTAGAGTTTTATAACGTTTAATTCCTGATAAGCTTAGTTTCATAATTTTAAATTTTAATTTGAAATACAATTACTAAATGATTGATGGAATAAAACGATTTGTTTGAAGGATTGGTGTAGATGAGACACTTGAGCGAACGTCCATTCTCAGTCTTCTGAGAAATTTCTGAGATTTCTCTGTGGTAAAGAGAAAAATCTTGACACGGGCAATATATGACTTAATTACGTATGTAAGAATGCGATAAAATTGTGTAAATGTATTGTACTAGAAGCGCAAGAGAGCATAGTAATCCTATACATGCAATGCTCAGTTTTCAAAAATAGAAGACTTCATTGTAACAATTGTAAACTGTTATGTTTTTTTTTATTATTTTTTATGAAAATTGTTTGGGTCCAGAGCCCTCTAGTCGATTAAGAAAATTGGTTTTCAATTCTTGAATGAATAATGCAATAATGATCGGGTATGATAATACATAACATATTTTATAAAACCTTGGAAAACGTCTGTTCAGATGAATTGTGTTCTATAAAAACAATATGTGTACAAAAAATTGTCCTCACACTTCCACATTAACCTGACTTTGCAACAGTAGCTATAGCTAGTCAGACTGACGAATTTCAAAGTTTATGCAAACTTTTTTCTTCCATTCTCGCTGTAAATTTATTTTGTGTCAATAGAAGAATTTAAATAATGGTACGTTTAAAGATTGTACAAACTTTAATTCAGGATTTTCCTGAAACCAAGTTCGAGTAAATGTAACGACGTTAACGTCATTATCGATTAGAGCATCGTAGTAGAAATTGATTGAAAATTAGTACGGTCGTAATGCTAGAAATAACTAAACAATAATTTTTGAAGTTCGAAAAAAAGAACTGAAAGAAGTGTGTATAAAAAAGAAAAAAATGTCTTATTATTTATGTATACGCTACTGTAAGTCGGTAAAGATACGATTAAAAAAGAACTGGATGCCAATCATATTTTTGTACATCTTGTATAAAGTATTTTATGTTACTTACAAAACTGCTCGTTGACGTATGAATGTAGGTGTGGGCGTCTGAATATTTGAAATTATGTAACAAAGTGTGTGCATATCACTCATAGACAAATGTGAAACACTTGTAATATAAATAACATTCATGATGAAATTCTTTGCTTTACTTCATTGACAAACCAATTTTCCCCTATCTTGTAGACCAGAGAAGGACCCCCTAGTAGTTTCCCGTAGAATCCGAATTTATTAGGAGTATGTACAAATTTGTTTAAGCAAATAAAAAAATTACGTATTTTTTGTTCAAAACTCAGCTCATTTCAAGAAGAAACGTTCATGAACACTTCACGAATAATGCTTCTGTCAAGAGACATGAATTATTTCAAATTGAAAAATACCGTTACGAAAAGCGTTATTTCTCAACTTGAAACAATTTATAATTTTTGATGGAAGCATCTATCATGAATTATGCACGGGAACTTTCTTTCTTCAAATAAGTTGAGAAAAAAAATTATCCGAACCAGTAAAAGTCATTTGTGTGAACAACTGTGTTTTAAACAAATTGTACCTCTCTTACACACTTCTAACGAATTCGGATTTTACGGGAAAAAATAAATAAAATTCACAATAGAACTACCGGGTACATACCACCTTTGGCATACGAATATACTTGTAGTAATTTAAACGTTGGAATTCAGAAGAGGTGGTAAATCACCATGGCAACACCATAAACTCACCTTCCTCTAGCGGACCACGATTACATTTATTGTATTTACGTTTTTATTTTTTAACCTCTTTATTTTAAAACCTGTATATTTTTATTTCTTTTATTATTGACCCTGTAGACCCCAAGATGAATAGTAATAATTCTCAACACTTGAAACTATACCTTGGGTTGAAACAACAAGAAATCATCATTGGGAAGTCAATAGACGCTTTTATAATCAGTTCTAAAGTGGAGCCTGAACTATGGCATGCTATGAAAAGTAGCATTAATGAGTTAGAATGTGAAAGGTATTCATAGAACTTTTCATCTATAAAAATCTTTGCGGAGAATCATATTGAATAAAATGTTTATACAATTTAGGGAGAAATTGATCGACCCATTGAAGTCTACAATAGCTGGTATTTATACAGAGTTGAAGTATATCAAGGCCATGATTACCATTGAAAATGTGGGGAAAATCGGTAATTATTATTTTTCTTATATGCCTCAATATTCTAATGATGGAGTTTTAATTTATCAATTACATTAAAGATCTCGAGGAATTCAAGAACCGGTTGCAATCCTTATGGAAGAGAATACAAGACTTCAAGCAAGCTTACAGTAATATTGACGCTCTGGTGAGCGAACAAAGTAATTTAGAAGCCGATCTCGAAATTTTGTCAAGATCAATTCGTAAACACAAGGACTTTAGCATTGCTGGAAACCAATATTGTAAAATTTCAAATTCGAAAACACAATTACGAGGCGACTCATCAAGAGACAGCAATTACAGTGAGGTCGAAGACTTTTGTTCCTTAGTAGCGAAAACTGGTAAATTTTCAATTATTGCATGCCTTATACATTTATTTTTTGCACCAAGTTCCACGAGATTTGGGTAAATAATACGTACTTGGATGAATATTATATACGATGCACCTTAGCGAAATTCACGTACAATGTCAACCAGTGGGAGAAAAGTTCCGCATCTTTGTGAATGCCAGTCAGTGGCATTTTTACCCCGTTGGGGATGAAAAATTACCCACGAGAGATTTGCGAATCGATGTCGCGTGGTATAGTGAATCGAGCAAGGGGATCCGGCGAATGTGTAGAGGACAATTTTTGTCGAGCAGGTCACACCGGTAACTGGAGTGAGGAGGACCACCGGCTGTTCGTGAAGCTGCGCGCCAAGCACAAGAGCGTGCCGAGCCTGGTGCTGGAGCTGCAGTCCAAGTGCCCGGACCTGAGCAAAGAGGACATCGTCAACCACGTGGTCTGGTACCAAAACTACCTGCGGCTGCGGGAGAAGCAGCGCCAGGCGGTGCAGGAGTGGAAAGCGCGTCGCCAGCGTACCGCCGCGGTCGCGCCTGACAAGCTCGAGTCGTCGAGCTCGCTGACCAGGCTGCCCGAGTACAAGCTCGTCGAGGCGGACAAGAAGCGCGAGAAGATAAGAAAGTGGAGACAGGAGAAGGAGGAGCTGATCGCGGCCGAGCAGCAGCAGCTTGCCAACCGCATGCTGGCGAGGCGCCTGCACAACGAGGGCTGCAGACTCGCCCGGGCAGCCGCCCTCAAGAAGACCCTCGCCAAGCACAAGCTCCAGCGCCAACAGCAGAGGCTCGAGCAAAACGAGCCCGGCAACAAGCCCACGTCCATGTCCGCTTTCATCATGCACATCTACAGGTACGCTGGCGTCTTGACGCGCAGATCAGCCCTCGCAAAACTGTACATTTACATTCTATCCCTGCAAAAGTAACATGCCCGTCTTCTGCAATGGAAAAATCCTTGAATTTTGATGGGGCCGTCGATCAATCGCTAAAACGAATATAAAATTATTGTACGCACTCAATGTACAGATGAATTCGCCCGGAATTGCCATGTATCATAACTGTCTTATACTTTTCTCGGGAGAGTCGATCTCTAGACGTGGATTTCGATGTCTGAATTCAATTGCAGAGCGAGAGACCAGGAGTTCGTGAAAAAGAGAAGGAACATCCTGGCTAATAAATTGATGAACGCCAAGCCGCCAACGCGTCCGTCCGCTACAGTCCAAGACACCTCCAAAATCACAGAGTCGACACTGTTCAGGGAGACAGTGGCTTGGCAGGAAAAACACAAAAACTACGAGCCTATGTCGACGAATTTATCGTACATCAAAGATCTGCCAAAAAGGTATTTGGTTGATACAGAATGAAAATAAAATTCCTGATTATTTATGCAACACGCACCAATACGGTTTTTTTTTCTTTCAGAGCGATAGCAACCTGGAAAACTTTCGAGACTCCTGTATCATTCACATGAGAATTCAATACATAATACCGAGCGCCTACATAACGTATGTAATAGTGTGCATTAGATAGGATGGACTTTTATATTGTATTTATATTTATATATGTTGGTACACAGGTGAAGTTGTAGAGAGGTTCTTAAAACAGAACATAATAAACTCAACGTTTTTGATATATGCTTATGTTTATTTTCTTCTTTATGAACGTACTTTTTTCTTTCAGACGATGTACATAATAATTTATGAGTAAACGAGCGTTAAGTCTTATCCAGAACAGCTGTTTCGTAAATTCTCTCCTCATGCGGACAATCTTTTTCTCTTAAAATTTTACAACAATTTCTGGTTTTTCTGAGGCTTACGTATCGCTACACACAAACTTATTGCGTTATGGATAACATTAACACTGGACAGTTTTACTCAATTATATATGTATATGTGTATGCTCATATACATATATACATATATATATATATTTCATATATATATAATATACTTTCTATGACCTGTTCGATATAATTGATATTCTTCCGTTAGATTACCAAATACAAAAACATAGTTGATGCGGTATGTGATAATGTTATAATACAAGCGAGCCTCCTTATTGCGTCGAATAGGGTTCTAGTCATTTTTTTTCTTTTATTCAGGACCTTACTCGACACGATATATCGACCACCTCATGAAAATACGAATAGAGCCCTTATCTCTTACAATATACGTACGTAGAAATATAATTATTTAGAATTCACTGTACTTCCTAGATTTATTACAATGAAAAGGATAAAATGTAAAACAAAACGCTCTCTCCTTTACTTTTTTCCTATTACACTAATAACTGTCTCTTGTTTGCTTTACCTATACTTTTGTATGTGTTCATACCTTCATTCTCACACACATATAACTATTTGCCATATTTTTATTGACACTCTCACCTAACATATTTACCCAAATCTCCCATTCTGTATACCTTTTCCTTTTTTATTTATACTTTTTGTAGTTATGTTCGGTGCTGAGAGACAAACTCACAGCTTTTTCAGTTTAATAAATATATACACGCATGAAAATTTGTACAGTCACATCTCTTCCATCTAAATATTTTTGTCATTTCTCAACACTTTTTTACTTTGAATCTTTTTGACTCAATTCTTTTAGAGCGTACTATTATTTTTGTTCCACTATTTATCAGCGAGATCCGAAATTCTCGTTCCACTCTTACAGATCTACCATTGCACGCTTTTTCCAAAACGAAAAAGCTCATCCGGCCGTTTCCGCGGCACTTTGACTCATAAGAAACGATTACCTTACATTCGCGGCTAATTATAAGCCTGTTCAGAAAAGTTAGACTGCCATATTGTTTCCCTGTCTCTCGGAATTTCGAAGAGAATTTGCGTAGCTGTTACCTTTTTTCTATAAAATGATTCTCTATTTATCTTCCCAATTGAGAATAAACCATTATTTTTATAGGGATCTACATTAGAATGGTATTGTGAGTTCAATCGATCGTAATTTTATAAAAAAGTTTCCTTCATCCCGCATCTTTTAATATACACGCAAAATGTTAAAAATCGTTACTCGGAAGAGTATTTGTAAAATATATAAAATGAAAAATGCATATGAATCAATGAGAGGTTTCTATTAATCAGAGAATATCAAAGTTATTTAAAAAAAACTGTTTAATTCTTGGAGGTCACAAACATTAAAAATTAGAACATACTATGACTGTTTTCCCATAAATTCATCATGCCGGTGAACAATCTTTACAAGAAAAAATACATTACATACTGCAATATATGATAATTGTTCAAATATAATACAATACAATACAGCGTATACATTAAAGATGAGAGCGCAGAATTTCTTTCAAGGTATTCTTGGGAGAGCGTTGAACGTAAACTCTTTGAATAATAAATACCTAATATTAAAACAAAATCGCTTTTAAGTATTCTTTTGTAATGTTTCACCACTACGGTTTGTTTCGTGTAAGAAAATAAAATACTTTAGTCAAAGATTTATGCTTATTTGTTTTCTTTCTCATTCATTATGTACACAATATGTTTTTCGAGCCCTTTTTTACAAACAACATATCTCTCTCCCATATATCATACTTATGTATTCTCTCTTTCATACTTTTACTCTAGATCCCTTATTTTTCTTGAATTGTAAAATTTTCTAGGTTCATCGTTCGAGAAAAAATTCTAGAATTAACCGTTCACATAAATTTGAGTAATCAAAAACTAAACGATCAGTTGCAAAAACTTATTCTCTCGCTTCTACATACTCGATAAATCTAGAAAACGGCGTCGAGTTTTCGCTGGTCCTTTGTTCTCAATAATTTTGAGAAACTCGAAAACGATATGCGTGTTGCTAATATTTAAAAAAATCCTGATTCATTTCAAGATGATATTTTAATATTCTACAAATCCACTTAATATGCAAAACTAAAATAGGACACAGCGAACTCGTAAAACGATAGAAACATATCATTATTTCATTATTCTTCGCAGATTAGGACAATTTACATTTGAAAAATATAAAAAAAAGTTTTTATTCCGCGGCTGTAATATACTTTAAATTGGAAGTGCAAGAACCAACTCCTTTTGAATAGACGATGTTCATGCCACAAGAGCCAGTTTACCGATGTTGTTGCACTATAGCTTAAACTGAAGGGGCTGCAAAGTCTAGAGAGATCCTTCATTTCATCTTCAAAGAAGTTGTAAGGAATCACGGGAAACTATTGAAAATCACTGGGGATCTTCGAGAATCACAGGGAATCATGAATGATTTCCAAGTGATAAGCCCCTTGAAAAAATAAGTGCATCACCCCGGCTCAAAATGAAAAGCAACAGTTTCGGCATTATAATTAGTATCTATAATTGTATTTAATTTTATCTCTTTCTGTATTCCATATATACACAGACGAACGTTTTTACACGTTGCGCGGGGGAAGGAGTCACCCTCGATATCACTCAGCTCATACGAACCGATTTTACGAGCGTCCAGCACCGACACAGTCAAAAGTTGAAAAAAAAAGAGAAAAAAAAGAGAAGGGTCAGAGTCTAGAAGAAGGACTAGCCTCTGGCGGCTACTCACACGAGGAAGTCTGGGTCACTGACATCGTCACTGTCACTGCTGTCAGACAGTCTTCTCGTTCTCTTCTTCTTCTTGTGCTTCTTCGGCTTTTCCACCTTGTGCGTTCGGTGCTTACGGTGGTGCTCCTTCTCGTGAGGAACGTGGTGGCTTGCACGTATCGTGAGCTTGGGCACGACTGGCGGGCCTTGGGTCGGGTTCGTCGAGTTGTTAGGGTGTTCCGGCGCCTGGCTCACCTGGTACTGTGTTGTTGGCTCGTTGGGCCGGTCAGGCTCGGACGAGTTCGCGAGCTTGGAGCTATTAAGGCGCTTGGACGTGTCGCCGTCATCATCGTCGTCGGCATCATCGGGGTCGAACTTAAGCATGAGCTGCTTGAAGTCGAGGTACTTCTTGACGAGCTCGCGCCTGCTCTCGTCATTCATTTCCTCGTCTTCTTCGTCCTTCTCCTTGAGCTTATGTAACGTGTCCTTAGGATTGAACGTCTGGTTACTCTTACGGCTGACGGCCTTCTCGTACACCTTAGCGGACTCAGACGGCGAGTACTGGCTAATTTTTGCGTCAGAGAAACCATACAGTGCTTTGAGGTGCTGTCGCAGGTCCAGCAGTAACCGAAAACCTTGGCTTGCGGTCATGTAGTCACGCAGTAGACTTGTGTCATGTGGTAGTCTCTCCATCACCGACTCTTCGTCTTCCTCATCATCCTCTTCGATATCGCCGATCGCTGCGAGTAGCTGCTCTGGTCGTGTCGGTAACCCGTCAGGACCAAGCTGAATCGATGGAGCTGCTGGAACCGTTGGAACTACTGGCTGAGGATATGCAGGTACTTGGCCAGGTGGGAACATTGCTTCACCCTAATATAATTCAGATAATCAAGTAAGTTTTGATATTCAATTTTTTTCCTGAAAGAGTATAAATTAAAAAAAATTGTTTAAATAGTCGATCTTTGAATTATAGAGGGTGTACACGACAATAAATTAAAAAATTCAAGAGTTTTTATATGAAATAAGCGAGAAATTGATTGCGAATGGACTACCATCATAAAATAGGATAATCATGTTTTAGAATTGAAATGAAATTTTGATAGCTTTATCTTCTGCAATTTCAAAAAAATTAATTCATTTTAACAAGTCCTAAGACAGATTTTTTTCTCCAATTTTACCGATTATCGCCTCTCGGGCATGTATCAAGATCTAAGGCAGATTTAAGTCAATTCTTATTACAAACAACACATTTTATTCAATTGTAAGTTGTGGAATAATAGTATATTACTACATAACTTACAATTTAAGAGGGTTACGAGTTTGCGCGTGCCGAAATAGCCTAGATGAGCGAGGTGCATACATACTTTTGTCCTAGCGTTTGCAAAGAATGGCACTTTTCTCCCTTGGGTTACGAAAAATTGTATATATACCTTGCGATTGCATCTAGGCTATTCCAGCATGGGCATACTTGTAACCAAAGCTGCGCTCTGATCGCAAAAGTTTTCAGAGCCAAAATCGCCTAACCTTGCTAACGTGCTTAATATAATATTTTCAAGTAAAAGAAATTAGTCATCATGTGTTAGATAGAATTTGAATAACGATAGTAATTTTACCAGAAGTATGATATATTTGTTTCAAAGAGCTGTAACTTGGTGAAAAAATGTTTTGAATAACTTTGTCAGTTATTGGTGAGTAGTTTTACCAATAATCATCAATTAGAAAAAAAATTAGATAGCCAGTACGCAATAGCAATGATTTATTGATATTTGAATGTATCACCTGTGGGAAGAAGTTGTGCTGTTGTGGGTCAAGTGGTAAATGAGGCTGCTCCATAGCCAGCTGCTGTTGTTGTATATACTCTTGTTGCTGTCGCTCTTGCTCCAACTGTAACTGTTGCTCTATCTGAGGTTGTTGCGAGCTACCTTCTTTAGGTATGAGCCCTTCCTTGAACGAGTGCACGAGGTTCGTGCCCGATATCGAGATGATGACATCGATGTGATGGATTATGAAGAGTGGCTCATCCTGCACCTGATACGCAAAGTAAGCGAGATTGTCAGCGAGGTAGAGCATCTGTGACAGACTGGTCTTGGCGCTCTCGTCAAACTGCTTGAGAAACGACTGGACGATGGCTCTTCGTTGCTGCTTCGTGTTGCGCAGTATCGTGTATAAGAAGCCGTTGAGCGCCGAGGGATACTCTCCCTCTTTCAACCGCATACCCCTGACGACGGTCGGATCCTTTTGCAAGATCTTTTGCAGCCTGTAGCTGAGTTTTATACCGACCTGGGCCTTGGTGTGAACGAAGCCGGGGTACTTCTTCTCGATGTCTTGAAGCTGCTTGTCCGCGCTGTGGCTCACCGATTTCTCGCAGTCGGTGCTCATGCAAATGAGGTAGGGTACTATCGTGACCGGGTGCACCAGACCCTGCGCGAGCACGAGCTGAATGACCTTGAGCGCGGCGTGCCTCACGTTGATGTTCGAGTGCAGGTACGACTCGAGGATCTGTTTGAGGTAGCGCTGGATCACCGCGCTGGCCATGCCCGACGTGACGTCTCCCATTTCCTTCAGATTTTCCTGCTTCGACATTTTGGCCCACTCGAGGTCCTGCTTGATCATCCGCTTCTCCTCCTCAGCAAGATACAGCTCGATGTTGGTCAGCACTTGGACCTTCATCTCGATCTGGGCCACCTCCGACGTGAGGAAGTAGTGATAAAGCTCCTCGAGCTGGGACAGCATCATAAACTGGTAGTGCCTGATGCAGAGGGAGCCGATGGCTTCGAGGGTAAACAAGCGCGAGTCGTGGTTCTCCTGGTTGACGAAGTAGTTGAGCGTCTCGAAAACTTGATCCTTTATGTTCTCCGGCAGACCTTCGATCACTTGTGGATCGGTGAAGTCGAAGTGCCTCAGGAGCAGGCCCACCGTGAACAGCGCCCTCCTGAACCAGCTTTTCCACTGGGCCAGAAACGGCTGGTCGGGGTCTTTCTCGTATCTACTTTTGTAACTGGTCAGTATTCCATAGTACTTGTTGAAGCAGTCCCGGATCAGTTTGAAGTTTTTGGTCACGTTGTTGACGATAGAGCCGAGGCAAGACAGACAGCTAGAGACGACGGATTTTTCGTGCTGCAGAATCAGCTTGACGGAGTCCTCCTCGAGCTGCGCCAAGAACGTCTCGCTGGGGTGCTCCATAAGCGGCACGACCAGCTCGAGGGTGTGCGCGACGCAGCCGATTATCTTGTAGTCGCCCTTGGTCTGGCACTTCAAGCTCAGATACGGCTGGAGCGTTATCGCGTGCTTAACCAGCAGCTGCGGCCTGATCTTGGCGAAGAGGTAGAGCGTGGTGACGCAGGCGATGAGCCTCTGGGAGGATCCGCGATTCGGGTTCTCCTCGACGTCGGTACAGTGCTGGTTGGTTTCCTCGAGCTGGAGCACGTTCTCGATGAGGCAATCGACTATCTGGGTGCAGGCGGTGAGCAGGGCCTTGGGCGGCTCGGTGACGAGCTTCGTGCTGTCCTCCTTGTCCTCCTTGGGCTTGAACAGGCTGACCAGCAGCTGCTCGAACCACTCGAGCCCCATGTCCTGAGGTCCCTGGCCTTGTCCGCAGGCTGCCACTACGTCGGTGATGTTCATCACTTTGCGCAGCAGGGCCTTCGTGTCCAATTGGGGCCGGTCCTTCACCGGTGTGAACCACATGTTCTGGAACACCTCCATCACGAGCTTCCTGATGCCCTCCTCGTCGTTCACCCGTCTGATCATCTTGACGCAGATCTCGGGTATCTTCTCGTATTCCGGGTACTCCATGCATATGTCCTTGAGTATCTTGATGACGCGCTTCCTCACGCTCACGCCCGTGTCGAGGATGCGAGCGAGCAGCTTGTCGTAGTACTTGTCGATCAGCTCGGGCCGGCTGAGCACGAACTTGCCGACGAGGTCGACGGCGGCCTCGCGCACCGAGGTCGAGTGGTCGAGGAACGAGTGCTTCACGCCCAGCTGCATGTCCGTGCGAGCGAGCACGCTCGGGTCCGCCTCCACGATCATCGTCAGGCACTTCATCGCCTTGGTCCTGATGGCGATCGAGCTTTCGGTGAGCACGCGCAGGATCTCGCGCAGGTAGCGGTCGAAGCTTTGCGAGAAGGGCCGCGTCGACGCCAGGAACTGAGAGATCAGCTCGGCCGAGTTGTAGTCTATGTACGTCTGCAGGATGTCCGGCTTCGTGCCCGTGCTGCCCGGTCGGATCTTGCTTATGATAAGTTTCTTCTTCTCCTCGATTACCCTGTAGTACTCCGAGTTCTTCTGCTCGCTGTTCACGTTCTCGTCGGGGTCGAGTTCCTCTTGCAGCTCTTCGTCGCTCTCCTCGTCACTTGACCGGTGCCTGCCCTTCTTCCTGCCCCTGTGCTTCTTCGGCGACTTTTTGCTCGGCGTCGCGAACTTGTTGGGCTGGCTCACCCGCTGCTTGTCCACGGCGCAGTCCTTGTACCACTGAGCCAGGTAGAAGTGACGCGCGTAACCAAGCGCCGAGTCCTTGATTCCGTTCACCGCCAAGTAGTCGAGGAGGACCTTCTGCAAGAAGACCACCCTATCCCCGGCCTCGTCCAACCCCGAGATTGCCCTGTCTTTCACGCTGTCGTACTCCGAGTCCTTTGACTGCTCGAGCTTGATGTCATTGATAATCTGATCTATCACGGCCACCTTACAAGTCGAACTTACCGCATCCTTTCTCAGTCTCGCTGCTACCACTCCCAAATAATCTATCGAAGCTACTCTCAGAGACATGTCCAAGCTCTTGTTTGAAAAGTTACCGACCAGCAACTTCCCCAACAGGCTGAGCATGAGCTCCGCAGCGGGCCATTCCGGTTTGTTCACCGTAACCAGCAAATCCTGGACGAAATTCTCGAAGAGCGGCCGGTAATCGACTTCCTCTCCTTTACTACTGCATTTGTTGAGGAATGCTTGCAAGAAGTTGCCTGCTAATCTTTGTGCCGCATCATATTTACTCAAAATGAGAACGTCGACGTCCACATTGTTCATTAATATATCTTTCTTCTTATCGTCTGCTTCCTGTTTTATTGTAACTTTGTCCGTTCCGTAAAGAGCAGCATCTGGTAACACCACTACGCATTGAATCAACTGTAACACCAGTGCAGTAAGCATCTGTATGTAATCGTCAGTGCTGAGCCTATACGTTCGTAAGCTCCTTTTACTACTTGGAAGTCTGGCTATGGAAGCTAAAATATCGTCGAGAAGTAATCTCCTGTGTTTCTCGTATTTCGTGAAAATGATAGTCACGAGTTTAAGGGCACTCAATTGTAAATCGCTAACATTTTCAACAAAGAATGGCGCAACACCGAGCGTCGACGCGTGGAGAACGCTGGTATCGGTGAGAATTTGTATATTAAGCAATTCAGCAAGGAGACTAACCAGCTCGTTTAATTTGCTATAAACCATTAAAAGACTCTTTTCTCTCACTTCCTTGGCATGACTTCTCTTCTTACGGCCACTAGCATTAAAATTGTCAGTCTTGTTTTTCGAGTCTATTCTGTACACAGGATCATAGGAGGGATAAATTGTATTTTGCAGCTGGAACTTGACAAAAAGAATTATTCTATCAATGACATCTTCCAAATAGATAGTCTTGGGCATATTAGTCGACGTCATGATATGCAGACTGACAAGAGCCGCATCTACGGCTTGCGTGACTCTACTCATGGCTATTTGCATCCACATACGACTCTGCTCTTCATCATCATCTGGATCTGCCAGTGGCGAAACTCTCGCACCATCACGGATGTTTTTCTCAAGAATATTCAGAAGTCTTACCAATTTTTCTGCCGGAACAGACTCCATTGCTCCCAGTGATTTCAATTTAGCTGCCTCGGAGCATAATGCTTGTAAATGATGATCAGCAATTAATAATTCCTGAGGAACATCACCATCTTCGTCTATCTCATCCAAAGCTGCCTCTTCAGTATTTTCAAAAATGGTCTCAACCAATGTGTTGAATCGTTGATAAGTATTGGTTTCCATAAGCTCTTCTACACTAAGCTTTGGTAATACCGGAATGAGTTTCTTTTCAAATTTCTTGATTTTTGGTTTGACTTGTACATACGCTTCATCCTTTTTATCCTCTTCCTCGTCACTGCTTTCTAATAATCTCTTTCTCCTGGCAGATGATGTTCGCTTTTCATCACACTTAGGTTGTTTCTTCTCATTGGTTTTATCTTTTTCCTTCTGAGCTTGACGCTCTTTTGCTCTAGACTTGAAGTATTTGTTATTCCTACCAATTTCTTCTTCACTATCAGATTCAGACTTGATGGGTTTTTCATCTCGACTCGACATACTTGTTCTTGTGGCTCTTGGAGATGATTTAGATTCGCTGGATGCATGGAGGTTTTTCTTCATTAGAGCTTGATCGGCTAGGGATCTATTCAATTTAATGACTGGTTCTTTCAAAGAAATTCTGATTCCCTTATTCTCTAAAGCATTATTTTGCTGTTGCATCGGCTGTTGCTGTTGTTGTTGCTGCTGATGCTGATGCTGATGTTGCTGGTGATGCAGATGCTGTTGCTGCTGATGGTGCAAGTCATGTGTAACCGGTTGCATTTCATCTGCTGTTGGTTGATGTTGATGGTGATGTTCTAAGCTTGATTGCGAGTGTTGCTGCTGATCTTGTAGATGTGGTTGGAAAGGTATTTGTGGATTGAGGTTCTGCGATGAAGGAATGGGCAAAGGCATCATGGTATTATCCAGATTTGAGCTTGTGTTTACGTTGTCAAATACACTAGGTTGAGATGGTGCCAATGGATCTGACATCATTCCTGTACTGTGATTTGCATCAAGAGTTCCAATTGGTATATTAATGTCGGGAAGAGCACTGACTTGTTCAAATAAGTATTGTTGAGCAGAATGATCCAAATCTATAGACGATGGAATTTGGGGTTGGTGCAATTGTTTATTCATCATAGGATCATACATGGGCTGATGCATATCTATGGCTGGCTGCTGCATTTGATGGGGTTGATGAAGAGGATGATGCTGCGTCTGTATGGGATGGTGTTGAGATGCAATCCCACTTTCAGTTGGCGGAGTCATGTGCATATTGTGTTGAGGTGTCATTCCGCTGGACATCGCATGATGCTGAGGAGTAATGTTGCCATAGGACGACATTAGAGGGCTGGGCGTGCTCATATGTGCAGGTGAGTGCATATTGTACTGAGCAGCAACATTGTTTGCAAAATGAGTATCTTCCATAATATGCTGAGGAGTGGTGGACGTCCTTGTTTGTTCTGTTATGACAGTCGCGCGTGGCGACGGAGAAGGCACGGTAAAAGGACTGCTTTGCGTAACGTCTGTGTGATTCTGTGGTGCTACTGGCATTCTGGGATGTTGCGCATGCGGAATCCCACCAGGTAACATCGTTCTGCCTACTGCCATGTGAGCGGGACTACTCTGAGGCGTCTGCCTCGAACCAGATGAGTTTGAATAGGACGGGGAGAAGCGTTCACCATAATCACCCGCCATTTGAATGTTCTGTTGGGGCCAACTCCTGGGGGCATTGTACTGAGGCCCTCTAAACACATGCGGATTAGTCTGGAGTATGGCTTTCAACAGTTCTGGCTGGTTTTGCTGAGCCTCAAGAGGCTGCTCCATGCTCGCGTAATGATCCTTCAGCTCGATGTGATCGGCCGAGGTCTGAGATATGGAATTGATGAGCTGAGGCACAAGATTGTCATCTCTGGCGCTGAGCAGTATCTTTGCCTCGTCCTCGACCCTCGGATGGAAGAGAAGGCTCTTGTTGTTAAGTGTCTGTGGCAGAGGCGTGGGCAAGGGCATCTCAGGCAGCAAGTCAGAGAGGCTCGCGATGCCCGCAAGGGTCGTGATGGGTACGCTCGGTATGTTAACCCCATTCATCTTGAGCTGTACTCGTTCTGGCATCTGACGGCTGGGCCGCTTACAGGCTCTGGGTCACACACAGCTGGGTTATTCACACGCGAGCAATGCACAGGGAGCACAGGGCGCACTGAGTATACACAAGTCAACACAGAGGAGGAGAGAAAAGGAGAGAAGAAGGCAGGCAGGCGGCAGGCAGGCAGAGAGGAGTCGTTGGCTTGGCACAGTCACAGAACAGCACTAGGGTTGAGGGGCCAGGCGCCCTCGAGTGCCCATGTCGGGCTCATATATCAGCCGAGGCTGGAGGCGGGCCTGCAGGAGTGCGGCAGCTGCTCCATGCTCCGCTCAGCTGTGCGCTCGCTGCTCTCTCGGGTTCAAAGTGGTCCGGGCGCCATGGACGTGTGTGCGGGCCAGCCTGCGAACCGAAGGAGGAATCGCGTGAGTGAGCGGGGCCGGGGGGCGGAGGGAGTCGCGGGGGAGGCGGGCGGCGGGCCGGCGCGGGCCAGCGTCGGCCAGCTCGGGGCCTGCGGCTCACCTGGGGCCGGCGTCCCGGTGGCGCTGGGCCGTGGCCCAGTTGGGTTGGCGCGGGGCCTGTGCTGCCGATGGCTCGGGGACGCGGCTCTCGAGCGGCGACTGGCTGGCAGGGCGGGCTGGGCCGGGCCGAAGGGGCCTCCTCGGGGCGGCTGATCCTCGCCGGGAGCTGGCCGCGTGCTCTCCGCAGCGCAACCGCGATTATCTCGTCCGCACGAAGAAAACAGACACAAAGGCGTCCATTTTGCTCGATGCTGCTGCTGCGCTCTCTATCTATCTCGCTCGCTCTCTCTCTCTCTCCCTCTATCTCCCACTTTCTCTCTCTCGCTCTTTCTCTCTTTCGCTGGCTCGCTCGCGCTCTCGGCCCGGAGCTTCGGCCCGCGGCCGCGGGTTGACGCGCGGCGCCCTTGTTCCCGACGACGAGCGCCAAACGCATACAGCGGCGGAAGTGGCGTATGCGCGCCGATGTCAGTGTGTGCGTGAGGCGAAGCGGGTTTTGCACTTCGACGCCAGAGGCCGACGCCTGCCGCGAGGACGCCAGCCGCTGCAGGTATATATACATATATATACGTACAATGCTGTGCGTGTGTGTACCTATATATATACTGTCAGGCGCGCGCACGCATGCGCACACTCGAGCCCGCGGCCCACCCCCCACGCACTACCTATCGGCGGCCGGCGCTGTAACCGATGCAGCTGCACTCGCGCGCGCGTTGCAGTGGACGCGTCCTCCTCGCGGGAGATGGGTGTGTAAGAATTTTTGTCGTCGCGTACAGTTACATATATGTGTATGTATGTGCGTTACGATTTCCATTGCAAGCCCTATGTCTAGTCCGCATAATGCATTCACACAGGAGCGTCAAATTGTTGATGCTCACTGGATTGTGCATTGACCTTACACCGACTAACCGGCAAATTCTGGCATTCCACCGTATTGTATCTCATCCGAATGCTTAAAGATGCCTGAAGCTGCTGTCTTAGATTCAACATGAACTAATCGGTGCAGTCACGTCTAACCTTCATAAATTGTGGGAAACAGTGTCTATACTCTGAAACCGTTTTTAATATGTTTACCGTTTATATAATGTATAACGTAACTGTAGTCAATGTGCCACCCTCTAAGGGCTTATCGTAAATTTGCCTGTGATAAAATTGAAATTTTATAATTTGTGGAACGGTTTGCTAAAGGATAGTTTTAGGACTATTGGAAACCATAACTATACTTGTCATTTAGCCATTCAAGATGTCAACTGACATGAAGTCACTAACATCGTCACATCTTTTTACATATCCCAGTATGGCTCACTTTCATCAATTCAGATATTTTTACCTGATAAGTGTCCATCGACTTACATTGATATTTGCATCTATATCTATAACTATTCATGGCAATTGTGTATATTTGATGTAAGGTGATTGCAACAAATACGCCAGCCCCTAAGAATTTTTTGCGAATTTGACTATGATAGGCTTGGAATTTTGAAATTCTGTGAAAAGTATCTTAAAGCTTAGCTTAATACCTATTAAAAATCATCTTTATAGTTATTATCCAACTACTTGAACTTATTAAAAATCGCAATTTAAAAAAAACGCAAAAAGGCCAAATGCACTAAACCTGCAGTCAATTTGGCACGATTTCTTAATCATTTGGTACAGCCTACATAGGCCTATCCAGCGACGATCAAATTGGCATTGGAATAAACTCTCTATCATGTTCCCAGTGATATTTATACAAAACTTTTTACATTCAAGTCAAAAATACGCGTCTAAATCATCGTAATTTGTCTTTAAAAATATTCAACAAGGAACCACATTGGCTTCACTTATTTTTGATGTAAAAAAGAGCAATTTGAGTAGGATAAAAAATAGTTTTGGGAAAACTGATGTGACCAATCGAAAGATGAGATGTTTTAACATAAAAAAGAATAATGACACTTTGAGAGATAAAAATTATTTACAACTGATTTTTTAGGTTGAGTGTGAATAGTGAAATAAGAAAAGGGTGAAAAAAGCAGTTAGTGAAACTTCAAAGTGTTGTAGGAGAGTGGTTTTAAGGGCTAAATGGGCGGGGGAGGGAACGAAAATTTTCTTTTAATTCCCCCAACATAACCTGAGAGCGACTGATGCTCAGAGAGCACTGGAAATAGGATATAGGAAATCTGACAAACGTACCAAATTGCCTGCAGTGCCAAATTGCCTGCAGTTACCTTATTACGAGGATTTCAATACGATAAGCCATTGCACGGCTTCACTTTTATTGCATGCGAAAAACAGCATTTTGAGTAAGATGGAACTGATGTGAACTGAAAACTGATGTGACCAATCGAAAAATAGAATGTTTTTACATAAGATAGAGTAGTCACATGCCAAGCGAAAAAAAGTGATTACTTTTCTTTATTGTATTTTAGTTAGCAGAGTGAAATGAAAAAAGCACCAAGAAAGCAGAGAGTAAAACTCTAAACTGTTGTAAAACAGTGGTTTTAAATGCAAAATGACCGGTGAAATAACTGGAGATTTTTTTCTAACACTGAGTACTAACATAAGCCGAACGCGACTGATGCCCAAAAAGCACCGAAAATACGAAATATGAGAAGAGTGCCACATCGGCTGCTCTCACCTTATATTTAAATCTTCATGGTAAATATATCGTAAATTTGTTGATAGTGAAATAATCCTTATCGATTGCATTATCGAACTTCGGTGTTAACAAACTTTTACAACCGATAAGTATGTATCGGAAATAGCTTCGATAATAATTCACTTTTAGAATACTTAGAAACCTTATGGAAAGTCTTCCATTATCATTACCGTGTCAGTAGATTGAAGTCAGAGTTGGTCAGACGCGCAAGGTTCCTAAACCGCATCATATCCGTATATATACATGTACCAAGATAGACGAATGAGAAATACCCGTTTTTCATTCCAGATTCAATGTCATCTTTCTATATTTTAGTTTTGAATCAGTTGATTTGAAATAAATGTAGGCAATCGATATGATACCGTGACTGGGCTTTGGACACAGTGTCGGGAAAAAGATATGAAGTTTCTGTGCATTACATCCTATGCATCGTACAACAGTCGGCTTGGTACCATTTTGAAGCTTACAATTTCTAGTTGTTTTTTTCATCCGTTCACAAATCTCTCAAATAATAGTTTACTCTATATTCAGCTTTCTGTTAAGATTGTGATTAACTCTTAATATTATAGTAATGAAAAATAATTTTCATGACATAAACATGACAATAACGGTTTTTTTTGTTAACAACAAGGAAATACTGCATGTTAGTACTGCAACTTCTGCAAAGCGACCCCTATTTGGGAGGTAACTTTGGAGGAAATCTTGGGTTTCTTCCAAAGATCTTGTAGTCTAGGTAATGATTAGTTTGTAATGTTTTCGATGTATGCAAAAACATTACAGGATGAGCTGAGTCAGCTCAAATTTAACTTGAACTACCGTTATGAGTTGTATAGGTCTTCTAGAAATAAAAAAAATACAGCCACGTAAATGTACGTATTTTTGTATATTATAGGAGAAAGTTTTAACATTTAATGGGTTGTGCATTTTTCTAAATCAGTAACTACACGGATAGGTTTATCGCTCATAAAAACGAAATTTTCTGACTCAATATAATTACAATATGATACATTTAATCTCATTGAAGGATTAAATTCATTGCACGACGATCCTCAGCCTCTCGCGGCGAAGATATGCTTTATGCGCTGGAGGCACGTACGGATTCGTTTCAGGATCCAAATTCAACCTGTAAATTATAAGATGTGAGTTGATGCAAATCGATCGAACGCAATTGTTGTATTAGAAAACTTCGTTCTCAACTTGAAAAATGGATAAACGATCGCACATATGGCTTACACGGGGACACATGACAATCAGGGAGCTGTATTTTAATAAACTTTGCAAAATGTTTTGTTTCTCCATGAAAAAAATGAATTTTGTGCAACATTTACGCTAAATGTTGATATTGAAGAAATTAAATTTATTACTTTTTTGAGTAACTTGAGAAGATATTTCTAAGGTAAAATCATCCCAGTCATGAGTAATTCCACGTTAGCGAATAATAGCATTTCAATATAAGGTCGAACATTTTGGGAGAAATTCGTCTACAGCGATTTCTCACATTATTCAAGTAGCTTATTTATAATCCATGTCAATCGTGGAACATCAAGATTTCGTTGTTATTTTTTTTTATATGATTCAAAATACACATCCACCGTGTACCCATATATCACTAAATCCGAATTCTTCACTACCGAAATGATCCGAGGCGGATGTTGTGATATATTTTCGTGATAACTGAACGATGTATTGAGGGAAACGTTTGCCTTGTAACCGACTCGACAAATAACGTACACACTCATAGACTGCTCATGTACGGAGTCGATAATGATTTTTGTATTCGCAAAAAGTGAAAAAATATTGCATTAATTATGGCTGGAATGTCATGCTTAGAACATTGAGAAAAAACAAATTATAAAGCAATTTCGATAGATTATCATGCAAAAGAGTTATTTATAATTAATTTTTTTCACTCAAGTTACAAATTATGTCTTGGTTATACCTAGACAATACCATTTCTAGGCACAACAGTTCATGTATAATTTTATTTACCTCGGTTGGATATCTCGGGGAAATCGATGCTCGTCAAAACTATATATATACTGTTTATCACATGGAAAATGCTCCTCGCTAAGTATCTCGACCGACACACAATTCAACGTGTCGAGCACATGGCAAATATGATGTGGCACTTTGCTATAAATTACACGCAGCTGCTTACCCGTAAAGCCTCGGTGCATCCCCGCAATCGACATTGTACCACCAGTCACAGTTGAACTCCTTCTGATTGAATATCGTGCCGTTGGCGCAGAGGAAAGTCGCTCCCTGTTCCCCTTCCCTGCCGTCGTGGCACACGTGGTACACCTGTAAACATACACCCATAAGATATGTATATATATATAATCGTCATTTCCCACAAACGCCCGACTCATTCCACTTACATATCGTGCATACCCACCGAAAAATCCGAAAGTTTTTCATGCACGCGCGGCTTTTCCACTGCGCACCCGGGGGACTTTCTTTCAAACGAGACTTGTAATTCTTGCATTCGCAATTATCCATATGTATAATGCACTTACTCGAGCTATGCTGGGGGAATCGAGAAAGTATATGCGTATGTACCCACCTGACAACCCGTTTCGACGTTGGCGTACATGCCCGGGACGGCGGGTACCCGAGCGCAACTGAAGCTCGTCTGCGGGGCCTCGTGGTACAGGGGATAGTCCACCCACGGGACGCCCGGGATTTTGCTCAAGTCCTGCTTGTTCTTCTCGCGCCTCTTCTTCGCCGTGAAGTCCGCTATCGTTTGGAACAGCCTGTACTCCGATTGGGCGCTTACTCCGTTGTTTCCCTTTTCGCGAAAAATTTAACCATTATTATGCATGAAAGTGAGAGTGCAGCATAAATTGTATCGGATTGTTTCGGGGGGCAATTGGAAAGGATTCACGTGTTTACGTGCGGGGCTGGAATACGGATCGGAATTGGTCGGTCAATACGCATTTTACGGTCAATTATCCATCGAATTGATAGTTGCCGCGAGCCACGGGCCAGGCTCTTGCATGCCATACGACTCCGATATGCGTTACATAAAACTTTCTACAATATCAAATTCAGTTCGCTCTGCAATCGAGTTTATACATATATATGTTTTTTTCTTTTCTTCGACCGTCGACTCTCTCGGCCGATGCTGTGCGCACTCGAGAGATTGAAAGTCATTCGGACACACCTGTGTATATGTATATATGTATATACATACAAGCGCCTATATTTCAGCATAGAACGATTAAGATCGCGCTTGCTCCCGTGTCGAGGTCGCTATTCATTATTTCGAAAACAATGAGAGGAAAACCGGAATTACCTCGCCGAGAGTCTATCCAGCCGGCGGTGGTGAATATTACAGAACGTTTCCAGTCGAATCAGAGCTGTTCATTTTTTTAATTGAATCGTGATTCGTATATATAGAAGGCCATGCATTTTTCCGGGGCGCATATGGTATAGCATTAAGCTCGGATTACAGTGCGATTCGTGAGGCCGGCAGTCGATTGATTTTCTCGGGAAGAAACCCGAGTTTCGAAAGGATTTGGAACAAGCTCGTAGGCGACAATTCGTATATAAAACTCGAAATGCACCCGCGAGCGCATTATGAAATTGAGTCCGGTAGTTTCCCGCGGGTATATATATGTATAACGTACACACAAAATAGTTGCAATCCACGGGCTAAGTGAGCATTGTATTTATAAATACTTGACTTATTATTAATTTATGCATTATTTCGTCACACCCGGCGTGTATGTCCCATCTCATTAAGCGGGATGGGTACAGCGCGGATCGAGTGTGCGAAACCGCCTGAGAATCGTTACAAGGAAATCGTTGTATCTCGGCCGTTAGATCTCGGAGAGCTTGTGGAAATATCCCGCGCTCTGCAGTCGGTTCGTGGCATGTAGCTCTCGGCGCGCGGAGCCATAGTGGTCGCGGGCTGGAGTGAAAAATTGAAAATTTAATAGGCGAGCACGCGCCGGATCAGTCGGTTATGATATACTTCCTCTCCGTCTCTCCGTCTCCCTATGTATGTATAAACGAGCGTAGCCCGCGAGAACAAAAAGTCGCCTCGTTACGATCGACATCGCGCGGCTCGATGTTTATCAATTGTGTATCGCACGTGGAACGGGATTGTGAAGCAAAAAGAAAAAAGGGGCTCAACTTACCGCGGGCGAATCGGCGAGGAAGAGGAGCAGCGCCGCGGCCAGGGGTAGGAGCGCCGCCGGGTAGCCGCACATGTTGTCGCTGCTGCGGGAATTATGTCACTATACTCGCGGTATGGACACGCGTGACGCGGAGGCCCCCGGTGTTCGACCGAGCCGATATGTACAGGAGAAAGTGCGCTCCGCGGCCGCGCTCGAGTGTTTACCGCGCGCAGCCACACTCGCCGCGCGCGGCATATACGCCAGCTGCCCCTACCTATATACCCGGCCCTTCCCTTTTGCGCCTTTTTCCTTCTTCCACACGCCGGCACGTGGCCTTCCGTTTACCAGCGCATTCATACAAATGCGCCCAACTACATACAGTCACGCGTTGGCGAGATGCGCCGACGAGATTCGACGCGGCTCCCCGGGATCATCGGATAGACGTATGTTACACGCGCGCGCGCTACGGAATGGGGGTTTTAATTCGAAGGCGCGAGCACACAACGAGTTTTTACCTTATACCCGCCGGCGCGGCAACCGAAAGTTGCCGATCGTATTTGGCTTACGCGCTGCGCCGATCGAGCGTATACACGCACGCACGCACACACACGCGCGTGGTTTAACCGGAGCGAAAGTGAGCGATTTTTTTCGAGATTTGCCAACGGGTGGAAGTGTCGCGCCGAGTTCAAGAATGCGCCAATCTTGAGTTTCACGTGCGTACTCACGTGTGTGATATATATCTGCAATGGTACAACGTATGTCTCGGGATAATTTCCAACTGAAACGGCAACGACAATTCGTAGCGAATGTATATAACCTTGAGAGGTGTATATATGCAGTTGGGCCCCTGTTTGGATGTCGTCAAGTTACAGATCGAAGTTAGAGTATGATTAAAATTCGATTCACTCGTCAGTTTTTTTATGTAGCTCTGATGGTGAAATTTGTCTTCCGCCCGAGAACAGACTGTTCCAGGATATCTGTGAAAATTGATATGGTATATCATGAAATACTATTGTGTACATTAAATAAAAATTTTAAAAAGGTTACATACACATGGGTCATACGTTATTTTTCCAAGTGTAGACTTTTCAATCAATCGCATCTCTCAACAGTATTCTGTAGCTGAATACGGATCTCTTTGTAATGCGTTATTTTATAGTTTTTTTTCCATCATCTTCACTTGATTTTGGCTATTACGAAAATATTATGGGCTATAAAGATGAAAAATAACGTTTCAACTATTACAATGAGGTGCAACGTGATTTGTTGCATCGTGTGCTTGAAATCCATAAGTTGCCTCATGATTTCCTTCCATTGTCAAACATGTGCATATCTTTATTGGAGAATCGGAAAGAGAGAGTGAGAGATTGTATCTTGGAAAAAGAGATGCAATAGGAAGGCAAAATATGAGTAGGGATTTTCCCGTCAGACATTCTTTTTTCAAGGTTTAAATGCTTATAATAAAAGATATTAGTAATTGTTTTTTTATAAATCAAGTTACAGAACTAATGATGAGAAATCATTCATGAATTATCAGTGAATTTAATCTAACTTTTTTATTTAAAAAAAAATCACTGTAATAAAGTTATCGAAATACATAAAGATTTTAGATAATAAGTCAATTTTTCGATAAAATCACTCGTATCAAGGTCCAGCAAAGCCGGTGCGAGTATTGCGCTATCTCAGGAAATGTGCGCACACACGTGTCAAACATTATTTTTTGCGATTTCTGCGACGCATCACGCTTTCGGTGGTTTTTAAGTATTTTACGCGCGCCTGCATGGCTCGAATAACAACGGTTCCAAACACAAGTCCCTATAGCTTTGGCTAACAGCACCACACATAGCCGCCCAATTACGCGTGGGACGGAACGCGTTTGATATAAAACTACTTAGACTATAACGAAGGATCTGATGATAGAGCAGCCGCACTCTTTTAAATTCGCTTATTCCATATTTATTGGTTGGCTACTAGGCAGAAAACTTTACATACTTCCATAGGAATTATTGTTTGGATTCCCAGTGATAGTGTATAGGTTTGCAAGTATATTGTGTTATTTTTATAGTGATGACTCATCCAACTGATTGTATCTTCAATAGTTTTGCTAATAAATTAATATCACAAGTTAGCCTTATGAGATAAAGATAGATATTTAGAAAATACAATCATAAGCATTTTCTATTTATTGTTCATCCATTTTACAATGATGTAATTCGTTGTTCAGAACATTCATTGTTATAGTATTTGAAGAAGTTACTCCGCAAAACCCACATGTTCCCGTTGCTATCTGGCGCAACTTCGGTCGGTATACCAGATCCATTTCCTTTCTGAACGAGATAGAAGTTTTTTGGGTCGAAAGTAGTCTCAGTCTCCCACTTATACACGTCAGACGTATCTGGAAGTTGAGAAATTTTTCATTAATTTTCACTCTAATTAATTATTTATGTACTCTCTATAAGATTTGGAATGAGGTATGAGGCACCCGATAACGCCAACCCTTTGGATCTCGAATATATATATAGCTACAGCACAGCAGCACCTTTTATCGTCATGGAATATTGTTTGTAATTTATAGAATAATGACGAAATAAAACGTTCTGACAGTGGAGAAATACTTATATCGGTTTTACACAGACTTTGTATAGACTTTTCAAGTAATCGTAACTCCCCATTCAATTTTTTCCGGCAAGTGAGTATAGGTCAAGAGTAATGTATGTATCATACGAAGAAAGACACATCTCAGAATCTTCCCATGAATTAAGACTTACCTTAGAATATGCCGACGGAAAAAACACATTTAATGGTTAATATTTTAGAAAAATCGTTTGGAAGAGCACTGGGAAAAATTAGCTTGGACACGTCATCGTTGTTAAATTATTTTCTACTGCTCTTCCAAACGATTTTTGTAGAAAAATAAACCATCAATTGAGTTTTTATATGTACGCCGCCAGATTTTGGAATGTATCTTACTTCGCGGGGATATCTAAATAAGCTTTTTTTCACGAGAAGATTCGTATGTATCTTTCTTTAAATCGATATCATTCGGTACCTTGTAATGTCGCCCCCATAATCCGCATATTATATATTATCATCATAGGTATTTTCGATTAAATCATCCAATATATTTTCGTTTGTTTATGGAGGAAACCCAAGAACGCTTACCCGGTGGAAATCATTGATTTTGCTCTCGACTTCACAAGTCTAACGACCAAAAAATATGATTAACCGAAAGTACTATTTCTCAACTAGGGAAAGTCTAAATCAGCTTGATTTATAATGAAGGTATTGAGTAAGCTTTCAATTTGCTATCAGCTTTGTTAAAAAATTCGCTTTCAGCGCGTGATGTGATGACTGTTCGCCTATTCAATAAAGTATATTTACGATTCGTTAGTATCAATTGCATAATTGATAAACATTGAATATTGACTGATTGAAATATGGTAAACTTTTTCTTCACAATACAATAGTGACTATTAACTAATTTTTTATTGAATATTAACCGTTTTTCACCAGTCATGCAATTTTCATTGATGAATAATAGTTTTAACTATTAAAAAACTAGAGAGCAACTGTGTGGTACCAAGTCATTTTCACATTCTAATAACAAAAATCATGTTTCAAGTAAATATTTATAGCTATATACATAGTTTAATAAAAATAGTTGACGAATGCTGCGATTGAATTAAATGAATTTGATAGCCTGTTAAGCGACTTTTATATTTTATAAAACGGTCGTAATTCAATTTATGATTAGCAATTTGGTCGACTAGCTTCCATGAATTGAAAATAACAAAAGAAAGAAATCAGTTGAGAAAGGCTCGGAAGCATGGCTCAATTCTAGAACCTTTGAGAATCGTTTCAATTTCACCTTTTCTCTAAAATTCAATCCTTACGAAGTCCCGAAATCCATACCGATAACGTAGGTGAATTCGCCCTATTCAGCTCACCTTTGTAGTTGAAAAAGACGGCCCCAAGATGGTTGCTACCGAGGAATGCAACCCCATGGTCCACGGATCCAACCTCGACAGCATCGACGCGGGCGTTCTCTTTGCGCAGGTGTTCGACGTTGACGCTGAGAACTTTGTTTGAGCCGGAAGTGGTGAAGTAGAGGTAGGTTTCGGTGTAGCTCTTAGATGCCAAGGCAATGCTTTGGACGACTTGACCGGGGCCCGTGGGAAATTCCGACATCACGACCCGCCGACCTCTCTGGTTAAACACGTCCATCACAATAATACTCCGGAAGGGTGCGTCCGAAATGTACACGAATACATGGTCGTCTGATGCAAAATCCACAAAGAGGTTCGACAGCTGCGATTCGGCGTACAAAAGTGGGCTCAGGTCGAATCCCGTCACCTGCGTAGATTTAAAAATGTTTGCTCGACTTGGTATCACAGCAGATCGAGTCTCGCGATTCGCCGTATTCTAACCACCATAGATGCATACACGTCATATTTTTATACATTCATGAACACGCGATTCGAGACAAATAAATAGTATAGTTTTACATCATCTAAGATGTCGCTATCCACATATAGTGCATATAAATTTACTTTTTATGGAATATACGCGCAAAAGAAACATGGTTTGACGCATTAGTCAAAATTTATTCTGCATATGTTTCATTTTTTAAACAATTTTGGTTCAAAATATCATTTTTCTACTATATTAAATCCGATTTTGATTTGTTTTTATTCTGCTCCTGAAGCTGTCCGCTGGTGCTAGTAATTTAATCAATTACTCACTTTCTAAAAACTCTCGTGTGCAATAATCCATATTTTTTAGCTGTGCAGACAGCCAAAAGCATTCCTGATGTAAGTTATTCATGCTTCCTCGTTGAATTTTTTAGTAATTTTGTTGTCCTAGTGTCGTAGTGAATACGTATCCTGTGATGTGCACCGGCGGAAGAAAGTATATGTATCAACAGAGCTTGATTGCGACTCGGAGGGAGGTGGGGGTCTCGAGTCCCCCTCCATTACACGTTGATATTTTGAGCAGCTACAGTTACAGTTTACAGCAACTTTTTATTGGCTACCACTACCAAATCAACTTTTACACAGCCAAGATTTATTAATTAGTTGATATACAATGCATTTTTCACTAATTCCGACTTGCTTCATCTAATTTTGCTTGGCTGAGTATCGTTTTTTTTGTTATACACTTAGAGTAGGTCAATCGATTAACATACCATTTGAGTCCTATAAGCATTTCTCCTATATCATCCAATTATTTTTTTTTTCTCGTCATGTACATCCTTTTTCAAAGAGAAAGCTTTGTAACGGGGCAAAAATTGAACTTTCGATTCGGACTTTGGGACCTCGATTTTTGTTATCGACGGGTCTAAAAACATAGAATTCTAAAAATGTCTGTATGTACGTACATAAGTACGGTGGGTGTACGCTTTCTTTGGCGCGCTGTAACTGTTGGCGGAGAAATATGACCGTCCTGAAATTTTGCACACAGGTAAATCGTGGAAGGATGTAGCGCGTGTTCGTTGTTCAGATAATGTGGCACATTTTCATGCATTGATTATCGAGTGAATAATTGGAACATAACTTTGAAACGCATAAATGTAGATCACGCGTAGGGCGTCTGAATGTAGTTATTGAGTATATCTCTTAATTATTGATCCATTTTACTCAGTCTTTCGATTCATAATCACATAAAATGGTACACTTATATATTATGCAAAAAAGAGTAGTTCGAGTGAGATAGAAAACAGTTGGGGGAAAACTTATGCGACCAATAGAAAGATGAGAGGTTTTTACATAAGATAGAGTAGTCTCACGTGGAGAAATGATGATGACTACACTTGATTATTGTATTGTAATTGAATCAGCAGAGTGAAATAAGAAAAAAACAAAAAATGCAAGTAGGAAAGGTTTAGACTGTTGTAAGATAGTTGTTCTAACTGCTAAATGAGCGAGGAAGCGACAGTGGAAATTTTGTTTTAATACTGCCAACATAACCCAATGGCGTCTGATACTTATAGAGAACACCGTAAATACGAAGCCTGAGAATAGTGGCACATTGAGTAGTGTCACATTGGGTCCAATCACCTTATAAGTATGCTCTGAACTTCTTTCAAATTCGGCTTATATTATGACCTCCACTTCTGTATAAATATATATGATATTCGAGATGGAAAAATAAGCCAATAAGATTAGCCTCACCACGTGAGTGTAAACATCATCAATGCAGAGGAGCTTGGGTGGGCAGCGATGCTGCCACGGTCCAGAGGTGAGGCCGTCATCGAGCAGCCAGAGTCGGCCTACCACGTCGATCTTGATGTCCACGGCGCTCTGGATGGCGTTGCAGTCGTACAGGTTGTTGAGCTCCCAGCTGGGGAAGGCCGAGATGTTGGGCTGGTGGTTGTCCCGCTGGAGAGGCACGACACCGAGGCTGAAGGGCACGCCGGGTTTGCTGCGTGGCAGCGCCACGAAAGCCCGGTCCCCGTAGACCTGGACGCTGCTCGCCGCCACGTTGCAGCCGGAGAAGTTCGACTCGTACTCCACGCGCATCGAGTCGTTTGGCCACTGCAGACGCCGCCCGCTCACCAAGTAATCTGCAGGCAATGGTGGCTGCTCGTGGCGTGGCGTGGACTCGAGCAACGTGCAGTTGCTTGCTCTGTTAAGCTCACTGAAGAGCCGCAGCACCATGACCAACAACGACGCAATGCACTGCTGCATATTTATCAGGGTGCTGGATCTGATTCGGGACCGAAGCAAAACGAGGTTCTCCGTGTGAATGCTCAGGGAACAGCGCATTTCTTTGCACATTATGCGACGTTCGAAAATGCATCTACCCGAGATGCGTTTTTTTAATAATTTCTCAGACTGCCTCTTACCTCCCCTTCTGGGGGTGTAAAAGTGTTTTTCATCCGATTGGTTTGTATTTTTATGTAATATCTTTTGCACGAATGAAGAAACCCATACGAAATAACGTACGCATGCGTGTATTCGTATAGATATTTCTGGGATTCCACTTATAGATTACGAAGCAATGAAAAGTGAGTGGACTCGTCAGTAACGTTTCTCAGGTGGATCTAACAATAGTCATAAATTACAGAATAAATGATATATCAATCAGAATTCAAGCGGTTAGTTTTGCTTTCTCAAAGAGAAAGAGTTAAGAAAGACTTTCTTAATTAATTAGAATGCGGGACATCGATTTTCGTAATCTAAGGGTCAAAAAACGTGGAATCCCATTGATTCTGTCCCATGTTCTCGAACGCTTGGCGTTTCGTGGCGTTTTATGCGACTATATGTACGGTGTATGTGACGCTGTTTTTTGGCGTGCGATTACTTTCAAAATAATCTTTCTGAAATTTGGCACACAGGTACTCATGGAAAGATGTTCCTTAGTTCGTTGTACCAAATTTCGGGAAGATCGGACGATTCATTTGAAAGTTATCGAGGGTCAATAAACAGCGTTATATATTCACCGTACGTACGTACATTCGCACATACAGAAATTTCTGAGATTTCATGTTTTTCAACCCATAGATTACGAAAATCGAGGTCCTGAAGTCTGATTAGAAAGTTCGATTTTTGCCCCGTCACGAGTCTTTCTCTTTGAGAAAGAAAAATCTTTTTATTGATGGTGAACGACCCGGAAACTTCGTTTCTCCTCAGCAACCATTGTTCAAGTTCTTTGCAACCGCTGCTAAAAGAATGAAATGTCGAGTTAAAGTTTATTTATAGTACTATCGAGGTCACAAGACACAGTAACTTTGTATTTTATATAATAATTGTTGTTCATGCCCCTAGCAACCATCGCTAGGTATTTTGAAAAATCAGGTCTACGTCTACTTGTCGGTAACAATTAGAATTTAAATATCGATATAGCAACCGTTTATCACACAAAGCCTCTTTGAGAGAGCTTACGTTAGTAGCGGTTTTATCTTTATTACTGTATGTATTATTATATAGGCAACGAATAAAACCGCTGCCAAGTGCCTTAGCAGTATGCTTTCTCAAAGAGGCTTCAACATCACCCACAAACGCGTCTCAAACCTGTATTTTCACCATTCCACTAGCGTAGATACTATCATTTATTTTTCAAAGATTGCAAAAAAATTATTTAATCAGTTCAATTCGTATTTTTGTGACTGTGTAAAGTGTTCTTTTTCAATTGACCAAACTTTGTCGCGAGGGTTGATGTCTGCCCGGGCTCTCTTATGATTTGATCAAATGCAACAAAGCAAACGGTTCTAGGTTCTACACGATGCGAGACATTTGGACCTGCATAATTTTTCGATCAATTCATCTTGTGACTGTCATACGGTTTAATGGTGGTCAAAATCGATCCGGTCCGTATTTAGCCCACTTGAAGACTCATTTTGATCATTTTCGAGGGCAAAAGACACCAAATTTTTCCAATTTTCTCTATAGCATGTTGAAAATATTGGAAACGAAACTTACATGAATTTTTCGTCCCAGCGGCAGTAAAGTGCCTACTTTGCGTCCTGGCGTTTGCAAAAAATGGCACTCTTCTGCCGCGAGGACGAAAAATAGTATATGCACCTCGCTCATCTAGGCTATTTCGGCACGCGCAAACTTGCAATCCTCGCTGCGCTCGGATCGCAAACGTTTTTCGTGCCGAAATCGCCTAACCTCGCTCGGGTGCATAATATACTATTTCTTCCCCTTAGCAACGGTTGCTAGGGCGGTAAACAACGGTTGCTAAGGAGCTAATTGGGAAGATTTTGTGTCCTTTGCCGTCGAAAATGATGGAAATGGGTCATAAATTAATGATTTCCAACCTTCGCAACTGTTGCTAGGGAGGTAAACAACCGTTGCTATGGAGCAAATACAACAATTCAGTGTCCTTGGCCATCGAGTGTGACTTAAAACTGATTTTCCGGCTTGTCCCAATGAGCACTCATAAGGATTTGTGAGAAAACACGTTAGGAACGGTTGCTAGGGAAATAACCAACGGATTTCGCTGAAAATTCAACTTGGACTAGATCTTGTCACAACTGACCGGTGTGCAAAATTTCAAGACGATCGGATCATTCCTTCGGGAGTTATCGTGGACGAAAGAAACGAAAAAATAGACACCTTAACAACGGTTGCTAAGGAAATAAACAACGGATTTCGCTGAAAATTGAACTCGCCCGAGATTTTGTCGCGATTAACCTGTGTGCAAAATTTCAAGACGATCGGACCATTCCTTCGAGAGTTATCGTGGACGAAAAAAAAACGGGACGCACACACACACACACACACACACACACACACACACACACACACACACACACACACACACACACACACACACACACACACACACACACACACACACACACATACATACATACATACATACAGACACTTTTGGATTTCCATGTTTTTCGACCTGTAGATCACGAAAATCGAGGTCCCGAGGTCTGATTCGGTGGGTCGATTTTTGCCCCATTACAAAGCTTTCTCTTTGAGAAAGCAAAAATAAAGCACAGAGATCCACTTCTATGTGTATTTAGGTGTCTAAAAATATTTTTTATTGACATTTAAAGTATACATTTGCGTCGCGGCGCTAAAAAATAAGGTAACTTATTACATTACATTTTTTTATAATTTATAACATATTTTGAGGAGAGAAAACGTCTTAAGCAATTCCCCTAAAAAAGATTCGCGTTTTTCCAGCGCTCCTGGTTAGTATAAACTCATAATGTCTCGGGTGAAACCAAACGTTAGAATTGCAAGGCTGCGAATATTACGGGTATCAATATGGATATCAATAAAATACCTCCAAAAGTTTCAGTGGAATTCGAGACCCAAATGTGTAGTGGTCTCTTGGTTAGTTAAAAGGAACTTTATTGATATCAACAAGTATATAAACTCGAATAAAATAAAATAAACGAACGAAGCAAACGAATAAAATTATTTCAACTCACGATTTTTCTCGCCGTCACAAATTGATGTTTACAACAATTGATTTTAAAATGGCAATCGGTCAGCAGTGAATAAAACGCGCACCAAGACTTATACTTTTCCTCGTTCTGGTTGCATTGGTTGTAACAGACATCGAGATATATTGGGGTCTTTCGGGCGGGATTCCATGATCGTTCAGAAAACAGGAAGAAATGATGCGGATGTTTGGGAATCTTTGTTATAAAACAGTTTCGAGAAAGTGGAAGATATTTTTTATTTACGGATTCTTCCGCATTTTCTTTGTTTTATGAATAAAGATGATTGATCAATATAGTATCTTTGTAGTTTCTCGTTTGCGAGAAGAACTTGGCTTCGAAACTTTCGTGACGGAATATAAAAAATAATACCACAGCCGTTAATTATTCGGTGTAAATTGGGAAATACATTCATGTTGATTCAATTTGAGTGTCCAATATATAGATGTCTGAAGAAGTCATGAATGAGCTAAAATTTATTCATAGCACTATTGCCAGTATATCTACAACAGGCTGTTGCTCAAGCACCACGAAATAGAATTTTAGGACACCTTATGCCTTCTATGATGAGTCTACCTCCAGTGTTTGGACAAAATTTGACTCTTATAGTTGAATACGAACGAGTTGAACTGTAGAAAAAGTTTTCGTGGCGATCTCGTTCGACCTTTCAAATCAGAGAGTCATTGAAAAGTCACCCGATAATCAAAGATTATTTGATTAGTATGTATCTAAAGTTTGCATCGATAATAGCCAACGAATTCAGAACATCTCACCTATCAAAAGGGGTAGTACGGTGGTTTTTGGGGTTGTTTTGACCCTCTATATTATACATGTGCTGCGTGTACGAAACGCGAATCGATGATATAATTTCAGAAAATCCAAAACTATCATTTTCTGAAAATCGGTTTTGTTAGTGAACTTTAGAAACATGGTTGTATATAACTATAAATAAAATGGATAATCTAATTTCGAAGGTAAAAAATAAAACTCCCTTCATCGACAGACTCAAAATTTCCAACAGCGGAAGTAAGCAGAATCGTATCCGGCATCGGCCTTATTTGTTTTGGAAATGGTTCCTCATTCCGGCAAATGCTTTCGACACACCGCCAATCCTCGCGTGTATATAAAGAAACGTATGCTTTTGACCGAGCTATAACAGTCCGCGAATATTCGGAGCGTTGCGAGAACGTGTGCAAGATGCTCCGATTGCCATTCGTTACTCTGGTCTTATTGGTCGGCGCGTCGTGGGCGTACGTTCCGCAAAACGGCTTGAGCCAGGAAATCCAGTGGACCGGTGGCGATCGCATCAGTTTGCCCTTTGGTGCTGCCAGGAGCCTCAAGCAATCCGGTAATTTCAGCAGCAACAACGTCTTGGCTACCAGGGCAGTTGTCTACAAGAATGACGTTTTCCTTGCCCTCCCAAGGTATGATCGATAATTAAATACCCGCGACGGTGACGGGCTTGTTTCGCATTCGCATCACACAATCAATGATGCTTTCAGATATAAATCTGGGTTCCCACAACTCTGGCCAAGATGAGTCTGAAGGGAAATAAGCACAGTCAAACTCCGTACCCGAACTTGGCGGCGCAGGAAGTGGGTAATTGCGATGCCCTTCAGAACGTCGTCGACATCTTCCTCGACCCTTATGATGTCCTTTGGGTACTGGACGTCGGTATCGTCAACTCTATCGAAGAACCCACCATCAACTGCAAACCGAAGATCGTCTCTATCAATGTCAGAACTGGAAAGGTATGTGTCTGGAATAAATTTATGAATAATTTAATTTTGTGTAAAAATATTTTGCGTGAGAAGGGTTTTCTAAATTTTGATGAAATTTAGATTTTCTAAGAACGTAGAAGTCATCATGTGCAAGAGGTTCCGATAATACGGTAATCCTAATCATTCCAGCATTCCTTAATTTTCATTTCAAGTAAATATTCGTTCCGAGCGACAAATTAAATGTCTTTTTCTCATGCGAGTGAAAGAAATCTTGAACGATCGTTATTACCCTTGGCCTATTCAGGTGAAACGATCAATACCGAATATGTCGTAGTTCAACGTCGAATTCTTCAATTTTATGACCGTCACATTTTTTTCATTGATTTGAAGGCTGACAAAAGTGAAATAGTTGAATACTTTCAAATTTTTGCCAGAAACAAAACAAGTTAACAGTCACTCTTATGAAAAAATTTCCTTTGGCAAGAATTCCTACAACTTATTTTTTTTTACTTTCTCCACAAGGGTATTCCCACAAGGGGATGATTTAAATTAGAGCTTGATCATTGGCCGTTTAACAATCGAGCCGAATTAACCGCAACTCCATCGCATCAAGTAGTATCGCGATGAAAAGATCCTTTGTAGATTGATACGATCTAGTAGTAACAGCCGAGTGCATACAGACACGGCCAAATGAAGAACTCGATTCTTTTCGTCTTGAATCACCAGGGAATTGTCTCGAGAGCGACACTGATGGCGCTTTGAAATTGTTTCAGATGACGTGGAAAATCGATTTGAGCCCGCTGACGATGCACAACGCGGAGCTGCAGTTCGTGGTGGCCGACTACAACGCAAAGGGTGAGCCGTTCGTGTACGTCTCGGACGCGGCGAGCCAGGCGATCCTTGTCATGGACGTTTTCAACCAGCGGGGATACCCACTGGTGCTGCCGAAGGCGGTGAGCCTCGGCTGCCAGCAGCTCGACTGGCTGTACATGAACCTGGTGCGGAAGCCCGACTCCGACAACCAGCTGCTCGTCACCTACCTCTGCGGCGACCACCTGCTCTCGGTGAGCTCGCGCGACCTGCAGAACAACTTGGCTCGCGGCAGGGTCGCCGACGTCGGGCCCAAGGACGAAAAGATCGTCATGCTCGGCACCGACAACGCCAGCGCCGTCTTCTTCCGCAAGCACGGCCAGCCCGACGTGTTCCGCTGGGACATCGTCAACTCGATCGGCTACACCACCCTCGCGTACAAGTCCACCTCCAACATGCTGCCCATCCAAGTCATTCCCGACAGCAGTAGGGGCCAGATGCGCCTGCTTGAGTCCAACTTCGAGGACTACTTCCGCGGCCCCGGTGGCTCCGGGGTCAGCCACGTGCTCAAGCTCATCTGATCCATATGGGGACACCCCAAAAGCTGCCTGCGCCTCTGTGATATGTACTTGCATGTTTTTTCCATTCTTTCACGCATCCTGTAAATAATGCCGATGCCGAATAAATTCAACACTACGTATACCACCTCGAACACTCATTTTACCTTTCGTTGCACGCGCTACGCGTATACCGATATGTCATTATAAGTACGCGCCGTGTTTTTATACGCCCAGACTCTACTGTGAATTTGAAAAATTGCTCACAAATAGTCGGCAATCCGTGACAGTTTTCGAAAGTGAAGTGGGACACATTAACACAACTCGTTAAAGTATAAACCGCCGATTGAGCGCCAATTTTTTTTTTGCTCCGAGTAAGCGTTCACTCGAGACAGCTGTGCGTTAATAATTCATGTTGCCAGTGTGCAGGCGAGTGTCGGCCGACGCGCCGTCTCTAACGCGTGCTGGTGGAATGCAACGCGGCCCGTGTGGCTTTATGTTTATTTCATTGATTGCCCGCTCGGTACAAACTGACAGGTGCTAAGAATCCGTGGAACTTCTTTTTTTATTTCTTTTCATACAGAGGTGTACGAATTCTATTTTTACTCGCTCGAACTGCGCGAGGCCGCGTGGGGAATTTTTATCGAGAACGCATAAACATAAGGATCCCATTTCAATCAGTCTGGGGCAGTTGATTCAGGGCGTTCTGTATATAACGCGAAGAGATCTGTGACAGATAGAGAATAGAGGAATTAATCGATATTTTGATCGATACGATATATGTCTATCGATCGTATTAGCTGCAGCAATTGGATGTTGAGAGAAAAAACTTGAAGTTTTTATGTTACCCATTCAGCCTCTGAAGACCATCATTGTGAAGGAAAGGCCAAAGGAATAATTGGAGTAAATTAATCTTGAAAATAACTCGACCAGGATGTTAATACGTTATTTCCATGATTTATCAATCGTTTGATATCCTTGGATGCATATTTTCAATTCCCCCAACTATAAATTAATTCCCCTCCCCCCTATTGTTTGTTATCATGTTTACATAAACTGATTTATACAAGGAAAACTTTGTTTCGCCGAGTTTGATGATAATCCATTAGAACAGAGAAATAAACAATTGGATCATGGTTCATTACTTTTTGCTAGAATTGTAATTATTTATACGCAAAAATCACTTGTTCTTGAAAAGTCAGTTGACTAATTGGCAATTGGTAAGTTTTCATCTTTCCTCGGGATTAAAAAAATAATATTAATTATGCAATCAATCTCAAAGCGAAATAATCAGACCTTTGAACTTGGAAACCCAAAGCGGAAGAATGAAAACGTGACCTGTTTACTCACCTGTTTATATAAATAACCGCTCCAGCGTTATAATAACTCTGAACAAATTTTTCCCAAGTTTATCCATAATATTGATTTTTGTCATCGTGTCCGTGAAGAATCATCACTTACTATAATGATATAAATAAATAGAAAACTTTAGGAAATTTTATAAATGATTTTATCATGAATCGCACAGATTACCACCCCAAACAAATTCATGGAATGACTTACAATTTCTCAGAAATTCCATGGTTTTCTTTGTTATTCTATGGAAACGTTTTGTATTGTTTGATATTGTTTGAATTTTTTTGATATTCTATAGCATTCTTGGCGTATTCCGCATAGTATTCTTCAGTATTCGTGGTATTATTCAGTAATAAATTGGTATTCTTTAATAAATTTCGAGTATTATGAGAGAATGATTTGTTGAATTACTCCGCTTCTGGTCGTGTTTTCATACATGTGCAACTCTATATGATCCATGGAAATCGATTTTATTCGATTTAATTTTTTAATAAATTTATTGAGTAACTTTAATTTTAATCGGATGACATTTCGGCTGCTGAATCGTGCCAAAATATCAACCGATTCATCATCCAATTGGAAGTCGATTGTGGCATGAACATATATATTCTTGATATACTGCGTGTCTGTAGCATATTTTTACATTGGTACAGTTATACATAGGTTGTACATTTTAAATCAACATGAATTGAATATCAACAATTATTTCACTCGCAATCAGTATGATGATCAGAGGGAGAGAATTAGGCTGCGGAATACTACAGTACTCTGAAACTTCATAATGGAACTAGGACAAAATTTTACACAGTATTATCAGGAATGTCGTCAAGTATTTTTTATAGTATCAGCTAATATTACAAAAGAAGCATGGATTAGTTATAAAAAAATTCTGAACGAATACTCATAACGTAAGTTCAAACAACTTTTCGTACTCTGCATTGAACGTTGAGATTTTGAGGTGAATTTAGAAACAAAAATAGGGTATGTTTTGTGTTGAACGTCGTGCTCAACGTGTTTTCCCCACTTTAAAACGCCGATATATGGCGCCCGTTGACTCTTTGTATACGAAGTCTTGAAAATGATATGAAGTCATTAAAAGATACATTCTCTGGATCGGTTTTTTTTTACAAAAAATGCTCACAAAAATGAAACACATCTTTGTATATCATCGTTTGCTAATTAATTCCATGCATTTTGATTGTCACATCAATGGTATTAGCTCGGGATCAATTATAGATGTTCATTTGAATGGTAGTTGAGCAGTCGCAAAACCATTTCAGTTGAAAACGCATTATTTCCATAGTATAGATTTTAAATGTCTCCTTGAGTGAATCAGACTACGGGCAAACCGGGCAAAAGAATCACATTTTCCTCTGTCGAACCGAATAAATTACATTACCTAACGACAATGCCGCTGCACACATTCTTTCCCCTCACCCACATAAAAAAGCTCTTTGAATTTCATAAGGAATATGCAAAGTGTCCAACTGTTAATAGAGGCTCGCTCCTGCTCAATCATAAATCAATCCCGTAAGTATCGCGGATACATCATTGTAATATTACGTACTCTCGTCCTACTTCATTTCCGCATAAAAAACCTTTATTTACCACGATCAATCCAAACGAGCGTACTTAATATCGATAAGCAACGCTGCGGTATTGCTCTGTCTCGCCGCAACGATCGACTCCCGAAGATTTGCGCTTTGCCTATTTCTTTTGCTCGGTATTAAATCATAACTGTGCCGGGTAATAAACTCGTCCGCGCGGGCCAATCTTGAACTAATTCTTTTACGACTCACTTAATCTACTCCCAAACTCGAGTAACTTTCCTCGAATTCGTTGATAGCCACTTTAGCAAGCTGTAGATTTTTTCTTCGGCGGAACATAATACTTTTATACGTGGAATGTCTCTAACGACAGCTCTTACGAAAACTAACAAATTATGACGATTGATAAAAATCATATTTTTTCGGGAGAATGAAACCCGAGTTTCCCCCTGTACATACATTTTCAAAAAATCGTCTTTCGCATTCTTTGGAATTGTAAAATCGAGAAAAAATCGATGGTATAGAAGATAGCCACTTCATTGGATCCACTCGGCAAATGACACGAAGATCTATTGAAACGATTGACGAAAAGGAAGTATGATGAGAAAAAATTGGATTATCAAAAGGTGAAATGCCAAGTGTCAAATGTCAATAGTGTGTCGCTTTGTATTTGGCATGTCCAACGGTATGTTGCTATTCTTTTTGCGTAGTCTAGGTGTACATTAAAAAAACCGCTGCCAAGTGCCTCAGCAGTATGCTTTTTCAAAGTATTGCAATTGAACCTCAACTTGCATTAATCACCACTCTTTGAGAAAGCAAAATGAACCTCTAACTCATTTCCTCCACTCCATAGTAACGGTTGCTAAGGACGTAAACAACGGTTGCTATGGTAAATATCCGAGCTTCGGTGTTCTTACTTCTTAGTCGTCAACAGTTCCGAAAATGGACCTCTAACTGACTTTTCCTACTCTATAGTAACGAATTATAAGGACGTAAACAACGGTTGCTATGGTGAATGTCGGAGCTTCGATGTTCTTACTACTTAGTCATCATCAGTTCCGAAAATGGACTTCAAACTGACTTTTCCCACTCCATAGTAACGATTGCTAAGGACGTAAACAACGGTTGCTATGGTAAATATCCGAGCTTCGGTGTTCTTACTTCTTAGTCATCAACAGTTCCAAAAATGGACTTCAAACTGACTTTTCCCCCTTCATAGTAACGGTTGCTAAGGATGATGATCAATCATCCAGGTTGATCAATCATCAAGGAAATTATCATTTATCACGAATCATATAGGAACTTATCAAAAATACGCTAGCAACGGTTGTCATGGAAATAAACAACGGATGTTGCTGAACACCGAACTCGGTTGTCATCTTCCGGAGACCGACCTGTGTGCAAAATTTCAGGACGATCGTACCATTTCTTCGACAGTTATCGTACGACAAAAAAAGTGCACGTACGTACGTACATACATACAGACATTTTTGGATTTCCATGTTTTTCGACCCGTAGATTACGAAAATCGAGGTCCCGAAGTCCGATTCGATGGGTCGATTTTTACCCGATTACAAAGCTTTCTCTTTGAGAAAGCAAAAGTCAGTCTGAAGCTGAATTTTGCATCTCCATAGCAACGGTTGCTAGGAGAATAAACAATGGTTGTTCCAAAATGAATGTCTTATCGATTCTCATCGATCGTCGAAAGAATTGGAGACCCATCGTGCATTGATGATGATTTTTAGAGCTTTCATCTAAAACACGTTAGCAACGGTTGCTAGAGAAATAAACAACGGATTTGACTGAAAATTGAACTCGGCCGGATTTTGCGGCGACTAACCTGTGTGCAAAATTTCAGGACGATCGGACAATTCCTTCAAAAGTTATCGTACGACAAAAAAAAGTGCACGTACGTACGTACGTACGTACGTACGTACATACATACAGACATTTTTGGATTTCCATGTTTTTCGACCCGTACACGGGGTGAAAGATGATAGCTTAAAGCCATCAGTACTGCCGCTAGCTTTTTTTTTTCTCCTTATGGCCAAGCTGAACTAGTCAGCTATGTGCCCATCATCCAGGACGACGATCTCCTTGGTCAGATTTCTTGGACAACGATGCAACAATTCGTCTCTCTCTCTCTCATGTTTACTCGCTCGCTCTCCTCTCTCTCGCACACTCCCCGTTGCCCGTACACTCTCTCCCCTCTCTTTTCTCTGACTTTCATTCGCTCCCTCTCTCTGTTTTTCCGTCACTCGCTCCCCGTCGGTCACTCTCTCTCCCTTTCCCTCTCTCTCTCTTTCTCTCTTCGTTGCTTGTTCTTCTCCTCTATCTCTTCCTCACGCTCACTCGCTTGCTCTCCTCTCTCTCGCACTCTCCCCCTTGCCTGCACTCTCTCTCTCCCCTCTCTTTTCTCTGACGCTCATTCGCTCCCTGTCTCTGTTTCTCTGTCGCTCGCTCTCCGTCTCACTCTCTCTCTCTCTCTCTCTCTCTCTCTTTCTTTCCATCGCTTGCTCCTCACCCTGACACTCACTCGCTCGCTCTCTCTCTCTCGCTCTCTCCCCGTCTCTCGCTCTCTCTCTCCCTCTGACGCTCGCTCGCTCGCTCTCTCTCTCTCTCTCTCTCTCTCTCTTACGCTCTCTCCCCGTCTCTCGCTTTCTCCCCGTCTCTCGCTCTCTCTCTCCCTCTGATGCCCGCTCGCTCACTCCCTCTATCTCTCTCCCCCTCCATCGCGCATTATAACTTGGTTTACCATCGCCACCATAAGTTCTTCCGATAGCTCTCTCGATTCGCCAGTCCGGACGAGAGTTTCCAGGAGTTCCGTTGATTTCCGGTGATAGCAAAACTCCACCTCCCTCCCGCTGACATCATAGCTTTCCTCCGACCAAACCCCCAACATTCCTCCATCATTCTCCCCTTAATTCGCTAGCCGGAGGTTCAATTCCTCAGGCCCACTTGGCCCCCGGCTGCCCCGTTTCTTAGCTTGGTATCCCCCCTTGCCCCTCGAATATTGTGCAGCGTATATCCCGGCAGCTCGCACCCTGTCACACACCGGTGGCGAGCCCTGGGCGGGTATGCTATGGAACGGGCTCCTTATCCGCCTCCTTTGAGGGCACACCCGAGTCACGAGACCCTTCTGCCGATAAAATTAGTGATAGCAATACCCCCACCACACTCGATCAACTTTCACTTCCGCCCCACCTCCGTCTCACACACTCTAAACTATTCTCCAATGCACATTTACTCTCTCCCTGATCACTCTAATCTCCCAGTTCTCCTTTCAAAACGCATTCACACTATCCGCCCAACCAACCTAGTCAGCGTGACTCCCCACAAGGGATGCCATTTGTGACGTGGAATTTGACCCGGTAAAATATATAATCCCGCCGAGCTCCCGATTCCCGCACAATAATTATTTAGTAGCGCCGCGCGCCAAAAGGGGATTCGCTGACCGTCGTATGGGAGTGTACGACTCGATAGGTTGGATGGGAGGGGAAACTCATTAACACAACACACACAATAATTCACTTTCAAGAATTTATTGCCTATAATGTACACACTAATTGCCCCGCCCTATAAAGTGAACCCCGCGAATTTCCACACCCAAACACACACGCACGCACACACACTCACTCACGCAGCCCGCACTAGCCCGGGCTGCCCCACTGCTCCTCACCACTATCGCCAAGAACTTATCCTCCCTCTCCCTTCCCGCGCGCTACTCGGCTCGCCGCACCACGACGACCGGCACGCCGCCTCGAACAAACTCGCTGCGCGCCGCTCAATTCGGGCTACTTGGTCCTCTCCCCCTTTCACGAGCGACCGTGGAGCCGATTCGCGGAACGCCGGGTTGCCGGTTTGTTCCCGCGCGCACGCTGCCGCCGCACGGCTACACGCCCCGGCCACTACGCTCGTCACAACTTCCCTCCCCTCACGCCGCCCGGTGACCCCCAATACACGCACGTCACTGATCTGCTACTCGCCCCAACGCCCGCACCGCGACGTCGACCTCCGCCAAGGAGAGCCTACCACGCGCACCCAGAACTCGTCGGCACACAAGCTCGTGCACACGTGCGAACGATAACCGGCGCCGCGCCGCTGACACGCAGCCTCCCGCCGATCACACGCTAACCCGCCGACGAACGCTCGCCACAGATCCGCCGCCGATCATTCAACGATCCACAGGCTTTCACTACTCCGCTCGCTAACCACCCGCCGCCAAAATCCGTCGCCAATTACGTGGCGAGGCTACCTGCTACGCCGCCGCGGACTTTTCACCGCACGCGCCCGAGTTCGCCGCCGTCGGCGCCGCGCAGGGTCCGGTTACGTCCCGCGTGTTCACCACGACCGCGCGCCCACCGATCGCAATCCCACACGCCCCAAGACTCCGCACAAAGAGCCTTGTCCGCCGCGCAACCACGATTTGCCGCCGATCGCCCGTCGATGCTGCCGCGGAGCCGGAAATGCCCGCTCGCGTCAACAATGGCCGCTTTCCCACTGCGCGCTCGTCCCAACTTGTCGCCGCTCGCGCCCTTGTTCTCGTCGCGCAACTACCCGCTGCGCCCCCGGACACACACGACACACTCCCGATCACGACCCCGACACTGTGCCTACCTCGCCGACTCCCGGAACCTCTCTTCCACACTCTCCTTCTCGCCTCTCGCCAAAATCCCGATCGCTGCCGCTGCACGCTCTCAATGGCTGCTTGGCTGCCAATGCTGAGCCGCCGCTGCTTGGCCGCTGCGTCGTTGCTGGGCCGCTCTGCTTCACCTCGATCCTCGCTCTCCTCCTCGCAAACCCCCAGGAAATCGCGCTGCACACCTGCTCTCGTCACTCACACCACGTGTTGCAATGACGGGAGCCGGTGCAGAACTGCCGGCCGCCGCGCGCTCGCCCCGCGCCAATCTTCCCCACACGCACGACGCCGCGGCAGCCCGCGAAAATCCCCTAGCCGCGCGGTCCCTAGCTCGCGCGCGCGCGCTATTTGAAACCGGCGCTCGCGCACGGCCTCCGCGCCGGAGTGGCCGTGCGCCCCTTACTCTACGGCCCCGTCCCGCGCTATTCACTCGCTCGCCTCCTCTCCTGCACTCTCTCATTTCTTCTCTTTCTCTCCTTACCACCACCGTGTCTCGCACCATACCGCTCTACTCCACTCGCACCTCCCGTATTTCCCCACGGTTATCGTGACGTAAAACGGACCAAGGAAGAGTCGTTCAGTACTGAACACTCGATTTCTCCTTTGTCCGTGGGCGGATTCCACGTCTCACACAGACGGTTTTAACCGTCACAAATTTAGCAATGTGGATCACCACATCTATAGGAAATGTAACGGCAATTCTTGTAATATCCTCTCCCGTCTCAACCTCAAATTTTCTCATCACAGACATGAATTCATTCTTATGTTTATTGTTATTAGCACAAAACCAAACCAAGTGACTCAAGGAATGGTAATCAGCAGTACTGTCATACATAGGGTCCACAGGGAAATCCTTTCTCCACAGGTGGTCTCTCGATTTGACAGGGCCAGAAAATATTCTATTTATCAAACAAATAGTATTTCTTTTGAGATTTACTGAAGAAAACCAAGGTCAGAGAGAGAGAAAGGCTTTGCATATGTCATATATGCTCTACCTTTAAGGGGTTACATACACCTTAAAATTGAAAAAAATCGATTTTTTTCTTCCATGTTTTTTTTATGTATTTGGATCTTCTCTTTCGAATGCCAAAACCCGTTTTCAAAAATTCGGCGTCCTTAAAAAGTTATGCGAGATTAACTCAAGTCATGTTTTGATGATGCAAATGCATTACATTTAACGGTGTAGTTCTAAGGAAGCCCAAAGACTTCCTGATGCACGCATTCTGTAAAACATTCAATTTATTAAGATCTTTAGCAAAAGCATCGTGGAATAAAAAACTCCCCCAGTCCAACTTAGGTCTAATTACAGCTTTATAAACCTGCAACATTGTCTGCGGGTGCACTCCCCAAGAGAAATTTCCCAAAGAAGAGAGCATATTCAAGCCCATTTTTACATTTTTACAAATTTGATCAATATGTAACTTCCATGTGAGAGAAGAGTCCCAAAGAACTCCCAAATACTTAAAAGAACTAGAATTATAAATAAAATCAGAATCCAATTCAAGTGCAAATTCTTTGTCTTCAATACTGTGCGCATCTTTACAAAAAAAGGAAAGTCTACACTTGCTAAGTGCAAGCATCAAATGTAAACTGGAAAGCCAATCTCTAATCTTACACAGAGCTCTTTGTAGTAAATCAATCAGATTTTTAATTGAATCGCATCTATAGTAAATGATAATGTCATCAGCGAAGCCAATCATTCTGATGTCATAATGGACGGATGATAAAAATAAATATAAATATTAAACAAAGTAGGACTTAAAATACAACCTTGCGGGAGACCTTTATTAGTGCGGCCCGAAGCAAATTTCCTGCCATTAAAATAACCATGCACTGTTCTATCAATAATCAGATTCCTAACAAATTTTACAAATTTTGGCGGCAATTTAAGTTTGATTAAAACAGCAAGAAGTTCGTCCAAATTAACAGAGTCATACGCTCCCGCAATATCCACACTGAGAACTCCCAAATAACTAGAAGATAGCTTAGCAATATCGATATCCATTCTCAGTCTAGCCATACAATTACTACAAGATCTACCCATCCTAAAACCAAAGAAATTTTCCGGAAGAATTTTTCTTCGTTCAATCCACCATTGCAATCTGTCATTCAGGATTCTTTCCATGATTTTTATTAGTGTACATGATAGAGAAATGGGACGATAACCTTTATCCTCACCTTTAGATATAAAACAAACATTAAATTCACACCATGCGCTAGGGAAAGAACCAGAATCATAAATTTTGTTATATAATGCGCATAACCAACTGATGGCTGATTTCGGGAATTATTTCAGAATAAGATAAGGAATACCATCACAACCAGGAGCAGACCGGTTTTTAGCTTTATGAATAGCATTTAAAACTCCATCAATCGTGAACGGTTTATTAAGAGGACAATCAAAATCAAATTCGTATTCTGTATCTGGGAGATTTGACTTATGGTATGAATATGAGGTGGAAATTTTTTCAAAGGCTTTCATTAATGAGGGGCTATTGATGTTTGAGTTTGTAGAAAAAGGATTGGGATTATAGAATCTATTTTTATGACGTTTGATAAACCTAAAATTATATGGTAATGGATTAGAAGGACTCAAACTACTGAGAAAATCCTTGAATCCACCAGATTTGGCTTTCTTCAGGATACCCACAGTGAGCCTGCACTGCTCAAAGAAAGCCGCCAGAGTTTGAGGACAAGGGAGAGCAAGGAAGTCGCGGTATCTCGAGGATCTTAGATCCACAGCCACCGAACACTCCATGTTCCACCAAACAACAGCAGCAGCAGATTTTGAACAGGGCAAATCCTCCGTGACTATTTTACCACCCGATGATTTTATACAATCATAAATACCATTAATAAATTAATCATATTCAAAGATAGGATCCGACAAATCAAAATCCAATTCGGAGCAGAATTTCTCAAACTGAATATGAAAATCAGCCCAATCAACTCTAGAAAGTCTGAGTTTATGTGAATATGTAGATGGTGAATTACTACCATGAGCAAAGGAAACAATCACCGGAAAATGGTCACTACCCATCGAATCATCATGAATATCACATTTCACCGCGTCTAATAGATCTCCAGAGGCAATGGCCAGATCAGGGCAACTAAATTCACTATACACACGAGTAGGGATCAATGGATTAATGATAGTGAGGTCACAGAACTGGAAAAGCGCATTGTTTAAATTCCTTCCAAGCAGATTCGACCTATGACTACCCCAATTCTCATGTTGAGTATTGAGGTCACCAAGGTAAAGCAAACCCGGGAAAGTCTCACATGCCTCAAACAGCTTTTTAAATGACTCACATCCCAATACATTATCCGGAGGGTTGTATAGGAATAAGACAAAAAATCTAACATTGCCGAAGTAAAATGCAACAAATATGTGTTCGAGATTCTTGGGAGCATATGGAAGAGGAATTACCTCATAACTAATATTTTTTCTAATGAAAATCAACAAACCACCACCGGAATTATAAGGATCATCATTACGATCTTTACGATCTGTAAAATAATTATTAAAATGAGGGGAGGGGCAATTTGAATTGAGTCTGGACTCCGAAACACACAATACATTTATATCTGAGGAACATAGGAATTGGCTAACATCAGCCGCTCGACTACGATAACCGTTTACGTTCCAATAACAAATACGCTCGACAAGCATAATAACAAAACAAAACTCAATCTATCTTATTTCCTTTTCTGATCAGCCCAGGGGTAAAAATCTTTAGAATTTCTATTTCCTTTACCATATTTCTTAGATTTGTGATGATTTTTGCTTTGTACATCCTCCGAGCCTGAAGAGTTAACAACAGATGAAACTTGAGGGGGATCTTTTTCTTTACCAGGAAGATCAGAATGAGAAGGAGAACACTGCGACTGCGTGAACTCATCAAGTAAATCTCCAATATTACTTGTTCCTGGAATTTTGTAGAGAGAAGAAAGATCTTCCTCACTCAATCTGGACTCACCAATCTCAATATTAGATGCAACATTATTTGCCTTCAATCTTACTGATTCATTCACTTCTTCAATAATCTTACTATATTCCCGAGAATCACAATGAACAAATAACTTCTTCCTATTTATGTATGAATTATTTTTCATATAAATAAATTGGCCAGGATTATCGCTAGAACTGATATTTGCTTTAAAAAAACGAGTTTGAACAATGTGAATAGCCTCTGATTGGCTAATTTTTAAAATGGCTCTAGCCGTATTTACGTCTTTACTGAATTCGAAATGGACACACTCTCTACTAGAGAGGGGTGGGAGGTCGGGTGGGAGTCAAAACAATTTGCACAAGAGACAGGAAGGTTACATACTATATCCGAATGAGGGCCCGCACATGTAGTACATCTTGCTTGATTTGGGCAAAAATTGGCACCATGACCAAAACGCTGACACTTGAAACATCTCAAGATGGCTGGGATGTATAATTCTATTCTATTAAAAACACCAAAAACATGTACAGAAGAAGGAAGGCCCTTTTTGAAGTATAATTTTACCATTTCGGTGGGTTTTGATACCGGAGAGCCCTCAACACTACTATGCTTATAAATTCGTTCAAGCCTAAAACATTCAAAATTTTGGTCCTCCTCAAAAGCCAAGCCCTTCACTAGAATTTCAGATGGAACGTAAGTTGGTATATCGTGGACTAAACTTATTATAACTAAAATTATTATCCAGCAAAACATCCAAAATATGAACGACATAGGGGCCTTTAGCGTCTGTGGGATAACGATTAAGTCTTTGTTTTTCGTATTTTGCCATTTCAAGCCTAAATCTAGTCGCGTCATTATTCTCTGTCCCCCCAAGCCATCAGTCCTTGTCCTCTTCGGGTCACCTGATCCCGGGACCGAGCGCTGAGAAGTCAGGTCACCATCGAAGCTCCTCTTCAGCTGCGATTGCGAATCCATACCTGTAATTCACCACGCTAGATTTAATTACAAGACCACAACAAATACTTAAGAGACCACCGAGCGGCTCGAATATAAATACAGATATAAATACACTGGTCTTCACTATATAAATTTCAAAAACCGGATTAGACCAAAGTTTATATGACCGAGCCTAGAAATAACGTAACGAAATTCTAAACTCAGCCAAGTCCCAAGAATTTTCAAGTATATGATGATTCTATGTATTCCGCAGCGAGTTTGAATGATGAGCCGGTAGCACCGGCAGGAGCAAGCTGAGCACAACCGATCACTTCGCCAGTCGACAACGGAGACTGCCGCTAGCTTAAGTGCATCCAACTTCGGATGCAATGTTGGTATCCTCGGATGCGAACGCAGCGCCGCCATGCGTATATCCCATGCGGTAGGAGGATACGAAATTTCCAGCCGGCGCCCGGCGGATGGTGTTTTGGTAGCCGCCGGTTATGGAAATGCCAGTTGTAGACAGCGCATGCGCATCCCTCGCATCTGCAGATATATATCACTGCTGAGTGCTGGACTGCTACGGCGCTTTTGTACTTGTAATGTCACTTTAAAATTAATTTTTTCAAATGATTAATTATAAACAAAGGATGAAAAAAGATAAATGTTGAAACGTTTTTCAAATTAATTGACAATATTTATTATACATATGCACATGCTTATACGTAGATATTCATAACTTATGTCTCATCATTTTCAAGACTAACTCCAAATGCGTGATTGTGGCTGTTGAAATATAAAACATCTATTTTATGAATTTGGAGCAAAACTTCAGTGTCAACAAGAAAAATTTTATTTATAATTCCAAATTCAACACCAATATCATTATATCTAACAATAAGAATCGTCCCGACAGAAAATTGCTTATTGAGAATAGAGATATGCTTTAGCGTGGAAACTGATTCAGTGTCTGAATCAATTTCAACATATCTCCCAGTGCGTTTTTCTTTTCAATTGGACCCAGTATTACATCACTCATCTCTGTTGGAATAAATTGAAGATTATAACACAATTGCGACTCTTTACAAATTGCAATTGTGAATGGCAAATTTGAACTAGATGTTGTTTCAAAAGCCGCTTCTTTCAATTTTCGGTTTTCTCTTTCAAATTTCAGAGTCGAGTAATGTACTACTGGACCATTTAAAAGCATAACTCGCACGTAATGAATTAACAGGTGCATCTTTGGTTTTAGATCACTAAACAGCTCAATGTACATAAGATTGTGTTTCTCGACTAGTTTTTTAACACTAAGAATTTGTAATTTGGTCAAGTTTGGACACGTGAATATGTCAATCATTTTCCTAAGGCAGAGATATAATTTCCAGTGCTTATTATCTGACGGTTGAAATTTTTTTCTGTAATTTAATAATATCAATAGTAATATACACAGAAATTTTCAACTCTCCAAGTCAATTACTATCCATGTAAAGTGGAAAAATCTAATTTATCATTTGACCGAGAACATTGGACAGAATTTTTTCAAGTCCTCGATAGAATGCAAAATAATATTTTTTCATTTTACATGGATTGTAATCAGCTTAGAGTTGAATTTTTTTCTGTAATTGTATAAAAATTGAATTGTAAAAATTGAATTGTAATATACATAGAAATTTGCAAGTGTTTTAGTCAATTAAAATCTTCGGTGATTCTCTCGGTGTGGTATAATTCTTTATTTACCTGATGGTGTTGATCTTTTTCGACTGCTACATACTGGTTTGATCTGACAAATTGCGTAAGCCTATTATTATTTTGATGTAACTCGCATACAGTGATCCATGTGCACACTTGTTAACAGAATGTGGCGTATAAAAGCTTTCTTTCATATACACAGGAAACAACTGATGTGCACTTTCTGCCAATTCATGAAATCTTTTTGTATCTATACTGTAAAAGAATAAAAAAGGACATTTTATTTTCAGTCACCAACTTTTACATATCCATGCATATAGTATCTACTCAGTAAATTAACTTACTCATGTGATTTTGTGCGTTTGATCTCGTAATGAACTAAGATTTTAGATACTCGACCAAGTGAGAAATATGTCCGATGTTTCGATGCAAGTAGTTTCTGATAGTTCGCATCATTTTGCTCATAGTCATATGAGTCAATAAGCTTTTTGCCTTCTCCTGTTTCTATCAAAACATAGTAAACATAATTTCTCAACCTATTTTCATGTTTTTTTATCTGCCACAAAAAATTCACCAAATTGAAGAAAACGTACGAAACAGATTCGTTGTTATTTTTTCAATGAGAATAAAATTTGAATTTCCTTTTACACACCGGTGATACTGCTGTGGACACTTGGTATGTTTACATCAGGGCTCTTATTTGTAGCATCTATCACTATACATTGTGCGGGAACTCCATCTACTATTGAATTTGATTGGCGAAAATCCTTATTAGCAATACTAAGGTCGTAGTGTAATTCTATATTAGAAAAAAGGAATGAAAAGTATTTCAACGTTAATATTCATTTAAAAAAGAATGTAAAATTTTTGCAACTACAAAAGCATATTTAAATCAGAAAACAAACAACTACGTACTGAAAAATTTCTTTAACAAAAGAGATATAGTGAGAAAAACCAACCATTGAAAGAAGCTGAAAAATTAAATCCGCCTACACTTTGCATTTCCATGGCCTTGCAATGTTTTTCAGTAAATGCGCTTGAAAAATATGAACATTCATGAAAATATGTTTTCATGATTCATTCTTAATTAGAATATAGATTTATTAGAAACGAAAAGTTTCTCTCTAATATTTACCTCATTTGAATCTTATGCGTTGGTTTCTTCAATTTAAATCTCGAACACTGGTGTACTGCCAAAACGTCCGAGACCAATCACCGACTTCGAATTTGTATACAAATCAAATTGGTATATATCACGGCTGATAAGCGCCGTGGTGCTGGACTATACATATATGCAGATGCGCATGCGCTGTCTACAACTAGCGTTCCCATAACCGGTGGCTACCAAAACACCATCCGCCGGCTGGAAATTTTGTATCGTCCTACTGCATGAAAAATACGCATGGCGGCGCTACAGTAAAGCTATCGCGTGGGGGTAACAATTCCATCCCGAGAGTCGGCGGCAATATATACATCGCCTCTGATGCTTTTAAGGCATAATTTTTTTCTCCACGTAGATTACGAAAATCGAGGTCTCAAAGTCCGATTCGATGGGTCGATTTTTACCCCATTACAAAGCTTTCTCTTTGAGAAAGCAAAATTTTCACTCACCGGAGTGAAATTGGACGTTTTTGTCGTACACTAACTTTCGAAGGAATGGTCCGATCGTCCTGAAATTTTGCACACAGGCTGGTCTCCGGAAGATGTGAGCTGAGTTGGGTGTTTAGCAACATCCGTTGTTTATTTCAATGGCAACCGTTGCTATCGTGTTTTTGATAAGTTCCCATATAATTCATGATAAATGATCATTTGGGTTTGTATATTTATGGGATTCTATAAGAATCAAAGAGACATTCTCCGTAGAAACCATTGTTGATGTCTCTAGCAACCGTTGTTTATATCCCTTGCAACCGTAACTGGGTAATGGGAAAAGTCAGTTGGAGGTCCATTTTTGGAACTGTTGACGACTAAGAAGTAAGAACACCGAAGCTCGGATATTTACCATAGCAACCGTTGTTTGAGTCCTTAGCAACCGTTACTATGGAGTAGAAGAAATGAGTTAGAGGTTTATTTTGCTTTCTCAAAGAGTGGTGATTAATCCAAGTTGAGGTTCAATTGCAATACTTTGAGAAAGCATACTGCTGAGGCACTTTTTGTCCCATCACAAGTCTTTCTCTTTGACAAAACGGAACGCGCGCCACAGAGTTAACTCCAAACGTACGCACAGTTGGAAAGTATTTGCCGTTTTCGCAGAGAAGGCGTCGCGGACGAGAACAAGAAATCGAACACAATGTATATGCATGCAGGTCGATTATTGCGCAAAGAATATACATCTCCGTCGAATTCGTATACACGTAATCCTCGACGCTGACCCGGTATGCCACTCAAGAGTATATGTATATATATCCAGAACTGAAGTTGCAATCGAAGGTATATATAAACAACGAGCCCGTGGGAGACTTTTGGGATCCGGAGGGGTCAATAATCACCAATGGCCGGGCTGCAGTGATTGATGTCCGTACAGATCCATCTAACTCACGGTGTGCAGTTGCGTTAACGAATTGCCTTGCGCCGCGCGGTATACGATGCCATTATTGGATAATTGAATGCTTGGAGTCGGAGCACGCGAAGCCGCGAATTAATGCGTTAATCGGGGCTCGTCGTTTATCGAGAACGGCACTGCACACAATACCAGCAACGCTATTGAGCAAGTATCGCCCGATCGGGTGTCCTCGCTCGCTGCAGCAGCGAAGAAATCCGCGATAACCACAAGGATGCATTCAGTCTTTTTGCCTTTTTTGTTTTACACGCGCTGGCAGGCTAATTTATACAAAATATTTTCAGAAAATTTTAAAAAAATATTTAAAAAATATGTACAGTCAATGATTTGTTATAAAATTAATTTGTCACAGCCAGGACATTTTCATCGCTTACATCATTGGTATTATCATTCAAAACTGTTAGAATTGGTCTATGATAACTGAAAAATGAAATATATGTATCAGAACTTAAGTGATTGATAAATCTTCCAAATGCAGCATCCATGGTTGTTCCTGCACTGAGAGAACGGTGGAGCCTGATACGCTCCGATGTACGGGGCCTGTGTAGCTCCGCCGAGTGGAGCTATGCAGGCGCCGCCCGGCGGAGCTGTCACAGCTCCGCCAGTCCGCGCGCGCTCGTGCATGTGTTTCGCAAGGAGTGAAATCGGAAAAGGAGTGAAATCGCAAGGAGTGAATCGAAAAAGTGGACCATGTAATTTTCAACGGAGTATTTATTAATACAGTTTAATTAAACTATACATATATTCACTTATAATATCTATATCTTATACCTAGTACAAATATAAGAATCATCACCCTTTTCAACTAGAAGGCAAGGAACCTCAGATGGTAACTTTTTTATATTTATTAAAAATGTCGGTTGTGCATGAATTCTTTCAATTTTAAAAGCAAAAAAGTCATCATCGAAGTATGAAATTTCAATGATATGGGATAAGAAATAAATATCATTACCAATCTTCATGATTTTATAAATTTTTGCAAACTCTGGTTCATCAACATCATGAACATCTTTAACGAAAATAGTTTGCTTACGATAGCATTTTCCATTAACTTCTAAACTTGCATAATATGTAATTTGTGATTTGATGTGAGGTAAGAATTCTTTTATATTGAAATTTACATGTGTATCTAAAGGGCCGAAATTTATGTTATTATTTACATTGATTTGATCTTGGAACTCTTGCAAAATACTGAAATGTAGTTGATGTTTTATTGCCATACTAAGTGCGAGATTAACGTTATTTTTATTTGTCACAATAAAATCTTTCAAATTTTTATTTTTTCGTTCATACATAAACGACCAAAAATGGACCAAGGGTCCATTGTCTGCAGCATTTTTCGCATAATGAGTTAAAAAGTGTAATTTAGGGCTCAATGATCCAAACAATTCAATGTACAGTGTTAAGAATGATTTAATGAGCTGGTTCATGAAAGCAAAATGAGATTCAGTATATGAAATAGACATTACTATATCCAATATTTCTCTCAACTTTATCAACAACGACCAATAGTTACTTTTTCTGATGATCAGATCTCCAATAATTATTGGAATATATCTCATCAGGCAAAACATTTCAGATGCTGATTCTTTTACTTGAATTCCACTTTCATGACGGATGTACTCCATTTTTAACCGTTGAGGTTTGCTTCCACTTTCAAAACCATAATTAAAATTATCGATCCGAGTATTTAATTGTTTCAAAGTGAAAAATTTATCTACTTTCACAAATCTAGTTAATACTTTTGACAATACCAAACCAATAATACTCGCCAAGTCATGCATAACGTCTACGGATTTCCGTTCAGTTACTTGGAAATAATTTAATGCATGTAAACAGCAATTCTCTCTGATTCCTGTGATTTCGGGACAATTTTTACCAAGATCAGCAAAGTAATTCATTTCATTTCTGAGTAATGTAGGGTCTTCGAGAGTCATAATTTTGCATTCTTCTCTCGTAGCAGAGCAGTGCCTACAATATCGATGAGAATTGAAACTTGAAACAAAACCTAGCCACTCGTTTAATCCTTTATTATCTCCCAGAGGCAAGGATAACTCGAAATAAATTTGTTTTGTTTCTCCTCCCACATTTACTCGAATTCCATGTTCACTTAAAAATGTCAGATCTTCTAGAAGTTTTCTGCATATTTCGGAATTTGTTGCTATTTTTTTATATTTCGTGTAAACTAATGTTGTCAAAAAACAAAAATCTACTTTTGAGACTAAATGTGGTGGCAATACTGGACATGAAACATAAAAACCCGCTAGTTCTTGTGCTCCCTTATGACTCCCTAAGCCGTTTCTTGTCTCAAAGTCGTCGTGAAATCCAAAAAGTGGAAGGATAATTTTTGTATCGGAACTGCTACTTCTAGATTGCCAAATTCTCCCGTGGATCACATTTGAAATCATTCGTCTCTCAGAATGTAAGACATTAACATACTTCATTACTTCGTCATACATCCCATTGATTTGAAAGAAGTTTTGGAGAGATTTTACGAGAGACACATGAGCACCAAATATTTTCTTGGATTTTGATTGTAAAATGCCGTTTTTATCAATTGTATCATATTTCTGTTCCCCTATACAAAAGTTTTCAGGTTTTACGTAGTAGCAATGATTTTCAAACTCTTTGAAACATGAATATTCACTTGAAAAATCCTTGAACAATTTCATATTATTATCCAGAACCTCATTAATATGTTTTGTTATTTTTTCATCTACATTCATCAACTTTATGTGAATTTCATTTTTCAAGTGAGGTATTAATGTTTCATTCAGAAATGTATCTGTAAGATTAATGATTTCTTGAGCATCAGAGCGTGATACTGATGGAAAAGCGTACAATCTCATAGCAAATCGTAAAGTCTCTTTATGCAAATCTATCGACATTCTGACACTTTAATCAGAATAATAGTAATATCAAACAATGCAAATAAGGGTACGATTAATAATATTTATTCTTACACAACAAATAGACGCTGAAATGAACTTATTCCGATTAATAATTTATTTAATACTTAAGGCACTATTAACGACTAGCAACTAGTCTTTTTGCAAGTTTCAATTAATTGACTAAAGAACGATACTAATTAACAGCAATAAATCTTCTTGGTTATACACTAGTAGAGTGACTACGAGAAATAGTATTATTGCAATTCTTTGATTAGCTTACTGACAGGTTTTTTCAAATGTAAACATTCTATTCCAAAAATATGAAATTGGATGAAATTCCAAATGTTTACTGGATACCCAGAGAAACGTTTTCCAGTGCCTAAGACAATTTTAAAACATATATCTACAGCTTCAACTAAAGACTCGCAAGGGTACAGTACGCTAAAACAGCTCGCATAACAATCAGTGCTATCAATTTTTCCACATATAATGACTCTCACTTGTTCTTCTTCTCCTGAATCAGCATAAAACTTTCTCAAATTTTGATTTTCATTGTCTATAAGATTCTCACTCTGAAATTTTATGTAAAAATAAGTTTTAGGAAATTTTTAGGAACTCTGGTTTTGTAATAATTGTGAATTTGAATTAATTAAATTTCCTATTGCTTTGTTTTTCATTCCTACCTCGAGGATTTTTTTAGACAATCTTGGCCACTCTTCTTGAAGTTTAAATTTCTTATCAGGATATATTTTTTCGAAGTCTAAAAGGAGCTTGAAAACAAAAAGAAATTAATCATCGAATGAAACTAATATTTTGAGAAAAATCGATGATTATGACATACCAACGAATAACCATTATCCAATTGCAGTGAAGGAAATAATGAAAAAATCTCTTGTAGAGTCTTAGTTTGATACAGATTTTCACGTCTCCAAAAAAATGAATCTTCCCACTTAAGTTTATAACTGTCGTCAATTTTATCAATAGCAGTTTTTAAAGAACTGAAAATCTCATCATGCGTTACTGAAAATATAATTCGTAAAATATATCATGTGATTCTTAAGTATATTTCAAATTCTTTTTCACTTCACTTGAATATATACCTGGCAAGTTGGTGAGATCATTTGCATTCGAAGTCCTTATTGTACCAGTAGTATATCCAAGAGCAATAGCAATTCTTCTTTCTTTTCTGTATACCTCGTACAGAGTGCCAATGGCTGTTTTCTTTTTGCCAGTACTATCAGTGTAGCTAGGTTGGTAGTAATCTTCGACTCTTTCTTTATTGAAGCACTTCTTGATAGATTTACACAAATATTCAAAATCAGATCTTTCTAATCTAGAATAATATCAGAATTTTTCAAGCATAAAAAAACACAAAAACCCAATCATGATCTATACATGTATATGCCCAGATATAAACATATTACTTGAATTTTCCTTTTCCAAAATAATCTTGTATAATCAACCTGCACAGATCTACTGAATCAAAGAGACATGGTTTCAATTTATTTTCTTCTTTCTGGTCATAATGGTATGAATCTAATAATCTTCTACCTCTGTAACTTTTTGTTAAAAAGTTACGAATGTAATCACATTCACTACCTATTTAATTAATAGTGAATGTGAAAAAGTAAGTCAAAGTGAAAAAATTATCTAGAATTTGAAAAAATACCCTGATTATTTGAAACATGTGGGATTTCTTCTTGTTCACTGACATTGGCGAACAAAGAACTATCCTCACAGTCAATGATTTGGAAAGAAATTGATCCGTCAGATGTACTTGAAAATTCATTTACATTAACCATCTCCACGTCCACGTCCATCGTAGAAAAGCATAAAATGCTTGTATGTAGAGAGGTTAGAAACAATACTCCTATCAAAAATAAACATACATTCATTCTCATGCAGTTGATTTTATATAGAAAACTTACCTGCCAATTTCACGATTCAGATGAACCGGAAAAACACCAAGCAACAAGTGAAACCTCAATAGTACTTCACAGATTAAAAGTCAAACAATCGGGAAAGTTGCGCTTGAGCCTGAAGCGCGCGCGGACTGGCGGAGCTGTGACAGCTCCGCCGGGCGGCGCCTGCGTAGCTCCACCCGGCGGAGCTATACAAGCTCCGTACATCGGAGCGTATCAGGCTCCACCGTTCTCTCAGTGTGCTTCAGTCGTAGGCTCAGCAATATGAGTGAGAATATCTAAATTGAGTATTTTCTTCATAAAATTAATAAGTTGCTGTCCTTCATTTGTTGAAAAATTAACGTTAAAATCTCCAGATATTATCATTGGTTGTCGAATGGGGAAAAAATTATTATGGTTGCTATTTATATTTCGTCGAACAGCAAGCTAGCAAATATTATGAAGTTCATTCACAGAGTTCTTTTACCTTACACGGAAAGAGGTTCTATTATATTGGAAGACAATTTTCATAAAATACCAATGATAATATCTGGAGATTTTAACGTTAATTTTTCAACAAATGGAGGACAGCAACTTATTATTTTTATGAAGAAAATACTTAATTTAGATATTCTCACTCATATTGCTGAGCCTACGACTAAAGCAGGAACAACCATATATTTCATTTTTCAGGTATCATAAACTAATTGTAACAGTTTTGAATGATAATACCAATGATGTAAGCGATGAAATTTCCTGGCTGTGACAAATTAATTTTATAACGAATCATTGACTGTACATATTTTTTTAAATATTTTTTGAAAATGTTCTGAGAATATTTTGTATAAATAAATAAATTCAATATTAATATGTAGATATTGTTATTTATTATTTACTTTTTAATAACTATCACAAAATTTAATTATTATTAAACACTTTCATTTTGTATGAATGAATGAATTATTTTTTGAATCATGTTAACTGCATTTACGTTGACAGTAACATGCTAATTGAAGTTTCACTTCTGTCGGGGGTCTCGAGACCCACACCCGTTTTTTTTTTCAACTTCGGTTTCACGTCGCATCTGCTCGTTATTGCACTAGTTATCATCTCGGCGAATCGATCGTGAATCTCATGCGCGCTGAGATGCTTCGCGCGCATAATATGCACGACGCAGAGAAAGTAACTCTGAGTGGCGAAAACGTACTTCACAGGCTTTGATCGTTGGGGGTTACGAGAAGATGGGAGATGCGTACAGTGTAATAGACAATAACAAGCACGTATATAGTCAGGCGCGCGTGAGTCTTGGAAAGTTTGACTGGAGCTCCGTACATCCGGAAACGTGCAATATAATTCATTGCGTATCCGCGTATTCAAATGCGGTTAGCGGACGGCTAAAGACAATCAACCACACCTCTGTATACTGTTCATATGATTATTCATTATCGTCCTCGCGCACTTTGGAATATATAACGAACGTGCGAAGTCAACCACGGGACATGTAACGTGTTATTTGTTGTGTTATTTGTAATTTTAACTTGCTCCTTTTTTACTTACGATTACTGAATCGATCAAAGATATCATGTGACATGAGAAAATTTGTATACAGGGCAATTCCTGGGTAAGCATAATTCACCTCGTATAAAGTTTGGCTGAACTTTATGCACAGCTAAAGCTGTCCAATAAGACGATGCCAAACTTGAACACTTGCAATGGTGTCAAGCTCATGTTCAATCTTGATTTGAACTACATATATAAATTTATCAAAACTTTCTCTCTATTTATCCTAACGTATTTACGTTATGTTTCTCCTGATATTGCATCACTCTTGAGATAGGCTTGACCCAAGCATTTTGCCTCTGGGATCTGTGATAATTGCGCATTATTATACTCCAAAACGTTGGTGCTAGTGAATATCAAAGCTATTGACGATTAAAGTAAACTAGAGCTAGAATTGATATTTTTATTGCAATGTAAATTATACATAATTCAATTATTAAGTGGTCATTATTTGAGGTCACTCTGTAGCTTGAGGCGGGGACATATAATTCCCCGAAATGTTTCGTAATAAAGCGAATTCACAGAAAAGTTTGCAAGTTAAGATTATAATAAATACTATAACTATAAGATCAATTAATTGAACAAACTTAGCAAATCAAATTAAATGTTTTTCTTATAAATTCTATAGCTTTTTCCCGGGGCGACGAATTTACCTTTCTCACTTGATATCTGGTTTCGTTCTCTTTCTTCTTTGTCTTCAAGTCCCTTCAAATTTTTATATTACCTCGACTTTTTATCCGAGACTGTTTTTTCCAGTTTCGTTTCTCTTCTCAATGCTTACATAATCTTTTTCTTAACAATGGTTTTGGCGATATGGCCTTCCTGTATAGATTCTCCTCTCGTACTCTCTCATCCAATATGATTCACTTTCGAATCCTGTTAACTAGCGGTTCTATAGTATTACACATATATATATACGTTTGTTCTGCAGGCCCGAAACCAGTTTGAGCATAAGAATGAATGAATTACATCTTTGGTAAAGTGAAATACATCCTATTATCTAGTTAGCGCGATCCGATCACAGGCATCGCGGGGCATTCCTCCAACCCGTATACAATGTAACGAACTCGTTTATTCATTTCATTTTCCTTCGCAAATTGCCCTCGAATAAGTTATATTCGAATAAAACGACGTTTCATCGAATCCTTGATCACTACGGAGTATAGTTATCTCACACGTGCAGGTAACCGCACGGAAATTCGCGAGAGTGCATTTATCATACTCGAATCGAGACACGTACTTCCAATATAGCCACAAATTCATCCGGGAGCAAAAATCTATATGGGAGAGAAAGTAGCCAAGCACATATATATATATGAACGATATGATATACAAGCATGTACAATGTATATACGGCAGTGCTCCAATATTCGACTGCAGAACACGTGGTCGGCGGCAGCCCGTGTATGGCACTGGCTTCACATGGTTAAAACACATCAGACACCAGTAAGTAGTTGCAGATCCACGTCCATAACGAGCTATTCCACACCCCGGGGCACACGGCCGTCACATTTACGTATATTAGCTTATAAATCACGGCTCCGTAACGGGTGTAACCCGCGCTGCAGCTCCGACCTTATGAGGCGCGGTTGGGTCTCAGGTGAAAACCAACGGGGGTCAAAGCTATTAGCGCAGCCAGGCCGATTTCTTTTCGGAGTAAGTACAGTACTCACGAAGCGAGTTGACAATCGCGGCTGCGTATATATGTCTTCGGGTCCGATCGCTGCACAGATTCCCCGCCGAGGGGATAACTCATTGAACGACTGAATGAGTTCGCTGAATCACTCTCGGCCAGTTGGCCACGGTGTTCCAATGCGAATCCGCTCCAAGGCGCAGGCATTTCCTCGACCGAGTAAGTCACGTGCGCGCGCGAGACCGAGTGAGAGCTGGCCCGGCGGCGCGGCCGCCGCGTCAAAAACGGGTATGTACTCGCGAGTTTCCAGTTTCGCTGAAACACGTGCTTAGACCCTTCACAGGTTGTATTCTATATATATACTTACGAAACTTCGACGCTTTTGGCTGTAGTGATCAATGATCGTAACAGTAATGAAGCGTAGTGCAGCTACGAGTGAAGAAAGAGAGAGAGAGAGAGCAACTGTACCGCCCGCAGGATAAATATTAATTAGAGTGGCGGCGAGACACTTGCATCGTTTGAACTTGCCACGAGATTTTAAATGCGGTATACGCCAAGCCGCAACTGTCTGGGTGCGTATATATATATGTGTGAGCTATCGCAAATTGGGAATAGTATGGGTGTGGATTATTCATCGGATACAGATACATAACATCTTTCTTTTTCGTATAGTCGGGCGTGAGAAATTCGCCATTTTCCTTCTTAAACCATGAAAATTATATCAGTTCGAACTGAAATCACAATTGCCGAAATCGACGACGAAAAAAAATTCATTCATCATGCTCGAAGCACGTGAATCAAACGCAATGTTTGCGTGGAAAAACTAATTTGACGATTAAAACCATATATGGTATGACGTCTACACGTCTATACTACTTTATCATTAATTATAATCCAACGCCACTTGTCTTGCAAATTTTCGCGCAACGGAATTTGACCGGTATCGTCAAGTTGAAAACGATAATATTCGAAAAATGCAAAACCGCGGGAAAGCCAACGCTTCGCAACTTTGAATTATTGTAGCGTTACTTCATTGGAAGAGCCGACCGGATATATCATGTACAAATATACGTATACGTACACGCTCAAATCCATTTGTAAGTTGATGAGTGCTATGTGAATCGTGAAAAAGCCCACATTGTGCTTCCCCGTAATCGTAATCAGTGTTATAGTAACATTGAACCGAGCGAATAAAAATCGTTTGACGCAGGTGATCATTAGAGAGTACAAATTTAATCGCGCACACCTGCTCATATAGATATAGATATAAATGTATCTACGCGTTTGATCTAATCGCGCTGGAGCAAGTTCAATTCATAATCTGCCGCGGCGGGAGAAAAATTCCGCCGATGTAAAAAATTTGTTGCGGTTGACTTTTTCACTCCACAAGCACAATTTTGGCTTGAGACCACGGCGTCAACTCGGGTTATGAAAAAAACATCATTGTTACCAGCTAAATTCCTTAGAGTAACAATTCACTCTAGTTGCATAAAATTCACTTTTATCCCGTGAATATATCATCCACCAAAAACAACGTCCAAAGCTCAACTTTCCCGCGCACAGCGATGGAAAAAAATGTTTTGGATCGATTTGACGTACCATATGCAGGAGTCCCCTCGATTCGGCCGAGCATATCGCGCGCGAGCGCGTACCGCAACCCGTCGATTGGCGTGCGACAAAAGGCGCAGCGCCGGCTCGAGCGGCCAGGTTCCCATGGATTCGATAAAGCTCCGCGTGTATAGCCGATCGAGGCGTGGCCCGCGAGTTCCGGGGCCTTTCGATAAAGCGCCGCCCGCGCCAGACCCACACGCCGCACAAGGTCGCAGACACGCGGCGCTTTGTTTTCGATTTCTTTCGAATTAGAACGAGGGAATCGAGGAGAGGCTGGGTGTATTCTATACCAGAGATATGTTGAAGACCGCATTTTCTGACTCGAACGATTTGTATTAACATACCTTCGATCGCACTGATCACATGTGCACAGCATCTGATTATTTTTTCTGTACTGGTATAGTACTGTGTGTACTACTTTTCCTGATTACTATTTTTTTCTTCGACAAGACGACAAGCATCGATCTTTCAACGTTCACTTCAGAAGCGAAAGACGAAAATATAAGTTCGTCGTTTTAGACAGCCGACTATAGAATCACGCCAATGAAAAAACTTAAACGTGTACTAATTTCCTAATCTGGTATGCCTACAGAATCATTGTATACCATATACATTGTTAACGAATACATCAATTTTGTAAGCATAAACCGGTAAGCCCATATAAAAATATTGATATTTTACGGTAACCACCGTGCACCTGTATACGAGCCGCTTGAAGGAGACGTGAAATCGTTATGAAACTGCGCGCGCCGCTATAGTTCTCGAGAGCAATGAACATTATACGCGCGACTCAATACGCCGCGTCCGGCTATTCAAGTGAAAACCACTGCCAGCCCCGGGAAACGCTCCGAATTGCACAAATACAAACGTATGCGCTCATTATGTATCGGCGCATCGATTCTCCTGATCACACGATGTAGCGCCGACTATTTTTGTTTGACGCGCGGGAGAAAACCCGATGGTCCCGCGCGAGAAACGGACATTACGTCTATACACGTGCCAGGTCGCATGATGTATATATACCATCAGTCAAAATGTAAGCGTAAAAGCTGTGCGAACTGGTGTGGCTAGAGGCGGGCAAGGAGATCCATAACTCGTACGCGAATTCGCGAAAGCCGCCCCGGAATATCTCACATTTTTCTTTTTCCACGGTTTTAAAAACGAGCGCACTCTGCAATTAGCCGCGTGTGGGCACGCGCGAGCGGTCACGCACACACACAGACGCCCGACTTACGCATGTATACTCGCTGCACTGGGGGGAAACTCGAGGCGAGCTGAGAAAGTTACGCATTATTATCAGCTGCTCGCTTCATTTGATCGCACCCGCCGTGTATTGCACGCCGGAATGTATATTAATGACAAGGAAGGAGCGAACAATCATTTATTACACTTATGCGCGCGGTTGTGATTGAAATTGCCCCGTAATCCTGACAATGCCCGATTGCGTCGCTGCCTCTAGACACATGCGTTGTATGTGTACCTGTGGCGATACAATGCACGCGAGTTGTAGCAGATGCTGGGAATCACGAGACTCGATGAAGGATTGCCGGGTTGATGTTTGATGGAATAAAAAGCCAGAGATATTTCGAGGAATTTCAAATGAGAGCCGCGAGATAGAGTCGCAGAGTGTTGCAGCAGAGCAGAGCAGCGCAGCAAGAGGAGTCACTCTCTATTGTTGATGCTGTCAGACATTATTACTATCGTTACATTATTGGGAAAAAACAAGGATAATGCTGTTTCATTAACGAGGTCGAAAAATCACTTCTTCTTGGAGCGCATCATCAAAAATGATAATTCTTTCCATTTTCAAAAAAGTGATATTTACGATATGATTTCTCTCTATTTATGCACACACACAAACACATACTATTACATACATACACTGACTATAAGAGAATTCCCTTTTAAAAATTACAATGCGGCTTTACAGGTTCTGTAATCTCAGAACAAATCACTTCCATCTCTGAGTCATCAATCACAATGAAAAATTTGTGAAATGGTTCATTACCCATGATTGAGTGATATTCATAAGCAGCCATCAAGGGCTAATATTTCCGAATTTCCAGCTATGCATCTGCCGCATATCTTTATATTTTAATTTCTCTGTATACTGTGGATGCATGAGTTCAAAAACATTTCACCAGGTATCTTTGGGAAATTGAAACATTAGCTCATACTGTCGATTATCATTTGATCAATTTTTATTTTATCACAGCCAAATTTGCGGAAAATCCTTACCGGGTGACACATTGGCTGCATTTCACTTTGTCCTGAAGACTAAATGATCGTTATGTTACTTGGCCGTTTAACGAGCTCCCATAACATAAAATATTGTATCCAACTGGTGCGTTAAATTTTAATCACTCGTGTGAACGCGTATTACTCGTGGACACGCCCGCATGCATCTTGAAAATTTTACGCATAAGTTACATTATATACTATTTCCTTTTAATATACCTAGGCTTACGAGGTCTCCTCTTCCTGATAGATAGATATATTTCGATTTCTCGAAGATATTTGGTCAATGATTTCTTTATATAAAAAATATGTGGGGAAATCTAACCGCCTACATGACTGGGTCACTCATTTGGAGGTAAAAAACTCTCGAAGTTCCATGATGATTGGTCGCACTCAGCTAGGTGATATGGTATATCATATAGGTAGTTTTTTTATACGTTTGTTTTTACACGTACAAAAGGCTTTTGATACGTCAATTAGTTGTGTTCATTATTTTGACAGAGTGTTACTAATGATGACTTGGAGCGTGGAACCGCTTGCAGCAGCGTGACAACATCAGTGACACTCACAAAAATGAAGTCTTGGTTCAAGAAGAAAAATCGGTTTGACGCTATAGCAAGAAGATTTCCTCTAGAACTGAGACTATATTCTTGATTCTAGATGAGTCTGTTCAGTACGAGGATAAATCTTCTTGCTATAGCGTCAAACCGATTTTTCTTCTTGAACCAAGACTTTATTATTGTGAGTGTAGGTCGCGTGTTTGTTTCTATAATTCATAGAGAGCGAGCACAGAAGATTTTTCGAGTTCACGTTGCATCCTACGCCAATAATTAAAGGAGAAATGTTTCTCCTCTTTCTCTGCTTATATCTTTTTATAACGATCTATTACGCGAGACATTTATAGGACGTGGGAATAACAATAGATTCGGAAGAGAAAATCGTGCCGATACAATAATAAAAACGCTGCTAGGTTGAAAAGGCGAAAAAAATCCAAAGTAATTATAGATTCACTTTCTTGGGCAGAATCACAATGAAATGTTTTGAGAGAGATTTCAAAGCGAACCTGGACAAATATTGTAGATATGGTTGGATTAAATTCTCAGTACATGTAATTCAACAGTACTTCATGCAAACAGTTTTTTACTAAAAACTTCAGTTACTGCATGTTGATGAATACTGAACAATTGACACAGTAAGTAGATGCTTACATTTAAATTGAAAGTAAGAGCAATATTTCGAATGAACAGTTCACCCAAATCAATGTTTAGATCGAGAGTTTCATTATATCTCCGTAATTACTTTCCATGTTCTCATGTAATTGTCTCATTACGATGTGAATTTCGATAGGGAATTTAAATATTTATTACACGAAACATATTAGATTGATCGTTACGTTCTGTGCTCCAAGTATGTCATTTTGATTAAGCGAGTTTGACCACCGTTTGAAATTATCAAAGTTTAAGATGTTTTATTACTTGTTGGAATGATAGTAATAATATATATTAATCAACTAGTGAGAAGAATTTCTAAGACGCGTGTGTGCGTTTTCACAAGTGGCCGGCGTCAGGTGTTACACGTTCATGAGAGTGATTCAAATTTAACACACCAGTATACAATATTTTATGTTATGAGTGCTCGTAAAAAGCTTTTCAAGAAGCGCACTAGTGCGTGAAACGCCATTTTACCTTTCGAGTACCATAAAATTAATTATAGAAATATATCATACAAACTGTATTATTCTTAATGAGGTTTTCTTAAAGTCTAACCTAGACTTTTAAGAAGACTAACACTTTTCAGAATAATTAAAAGATAATAATAATTCGAAATTATTTCGAAAGCAACCATCGGTATACAAATTTCCTCTCGAATAATTGCAATTTATATCAATTCACGGTGGCGAAATTAGAATCGGCGAAATTTTTCGAAAAAGATGTAAAAGTTTATTGGAAACAACCCTATTTTTGTACTCCGGTATACTAATTTCTACATAGACACTTATACCAAGTTCAACTTTTTTACAAATCGTAATATTTTCTTACCGTGACTAATTTCGGGAAATTTTCAAATGTATAAAAATTTAAAGTAATATGAACAATTGTTTCAACCCGCAATTTGATACGTGTTGAAAACTACAACACAAAGTTGTATTATAACTTTGTGTTCATGTTTATTCGTGAGAAGTATTGATAAACTGTTAATGAACTTGAAATGATGTGAGAACTCGTTGAAAACAGGTATAACTACAACTCTTATCTACGAACCGAAACCCCGATTCCGACAGATGTAAACATTTATCTCACATTAGAATTAGATCTAATAAATATACTCTCACGAAAATCAACTCATTCATAAGATATTTATATGATTCTGTTCAAAGTTCATGTCTATTGAGGATAACTCATAAGGCATGAGGCATAGACCTTTTGAAGAATGCTATCGTAAAATGTGTACCGTACATCAAGGTACTCACTCAAGATATACCTAAGATTATACCTCGCGTCGAAAAAACAAAAACAAAACACAGAGTGACTCGACAATCCTATCGAAAAATCCTAACGGAATCTCCCGGTACCATCTAGACTACAGAGTTCGAGCAAAAACGAGACCTTCGTCACTCGAGCAACACGACAAGCCAAGGAAGTTGGAACAAGAGCACGAAGCCGAATCGCCGGGATGATATAATACCCGTTGGTTACTCCTCGACAACGGCCAATCAGCCGCTATACCAGCCAAACTCTCGCTGCCCAATTGCACATATTCACCGGGCCTCTCTTTCCCAATCGGGTCCAGCTCATGGGAACACGGCCGTGCACGACTCGGCCCTAAAAAAATGGGAGGCGCGACAAGTACAAAACACGAGAGCTGCCGTTGCGCAACCATGTGTATATCTGCACACAGTGCGCGCGTGCACGTGTTCTCCGGTAGGAAAGGTCGGGCATCGGGCGTATATATATATATATACACACATATGAGCCCGTGGGAGTGTCGGTGCGCGCACGTGTTAGTGTATATGTGTGTATACCTGTATACCATATGACGTTGCACAATTGGAGCTTTATCGGAGGCGCGCGCGAGCGGCCGCGCGAGCAGCCAAGGGGGAGGCACGCAGGAACGCCGAGGGAAATTGTCTGCCGAGCGCCAAAGCGCCCGCTGCTGCACTCAGTGGTACTTGGCGAACGCGGGCGAACGAACGCGCACACTCGAACGCGAGCCGCGACAAACGACACGTCGTCGTCGCCGTGTGTGTACGTACATATACGCGCGTTCACGCGCACACCCGTTGTCTCCGACGGTTGAATAGCCGGTGATTTACTCTCTTCGATCTTTCGTTCGTTCCTCCGGATCGCAGGAGATGAGGTGAGTCAGTGTGTTGGACGCGCGCCACTAGCGTGGAAAAGTGACTTTGCCCATTTTTTTCGTCCTTTTCCTTTCTTTCTTGGTTCGCGAATCTTCGAGCGTGCCCCGTTGGTCAGGTTTTTCGCCGGTCTTACAAACCGCCGACAACGACTGTACGCGTGTTTCACGGCAATAAACATCTTCGGCAATTGGTTGCGGCCGAGTCTCAACTTTCGGTGAAACAGATGGGATCTCGTGTTTTCCGTGTGTGTGTGTGTGTGTGTGTGTGAGTGTGTGTGTGTGTACTCTAAAAACCTCGTAAAGTTACCTGCTCGCTGGTCGAGTACGGGGTTGTGCACCTCGCGTTAAACGAAGCGAGCATAAAGTTGTCACTTCTTTACTGCACGCGTTTACAACGGCCGTCCGTAATTGCGCCGTCTAATCGTGTGTAAATCAGCTTACAATTTTCCCGTTCCTATGTGCGCGCTATACTTATCCTCCCGGGGATACGAGGTTTTCTCCTCGCGCCCCATAATTAATCGCTATCGCACAATAAGATCAATTCTTGCGGCACAACTCGATTGGTTCGTTAACACGGAATAAAAGTCTTGGCCGGAAGACGAATTTCATAATATGACAGAATGACGAAAATCGCACGGCGGTGAAAAATCGACAGGCGTGGCTTATATGAGCTTGAAATTTTTCGAAATTATCTCTGCCATACCCGTTTTTCTATACTCGAGTTCGGCTTTTCGAACAGGTTCATTTTGAATCTATCTATCGATCGAAGCTACGAATTCCATGATCGTCCAAGTAATTACCGTAAAACACGGCCGACAGTGCAGGCTTCTGTTCCGTAGCGAGAGGTGCGGGAGTGTCATTTTACAGCGGATGATGGTGAAATATCGGATTACCCGGGAAACGCTTGTATCCATTTGCCGTTGTAATACCGTCGCGCCGCTGGTGGTATTGTGTCTCGCTGGTACATCCGTCGACGGTGATTTTTCTTTTGACTCCGCCGAGTTCCGTTTACAGCTCGTTCGGGAAATCGCTCGTTTAAGCGTCGCGAAAATTTGCATCTCCCACCAGCGTCCATGACGGCATAACTGCACCGTCAAAAAGTGTGCCGGTCGATATTCAGCGTAAGCCAAACAAGCGCGCCCGGTATATATACGCACACGCGTGAAAAGGCCAAAACGCCCGGGTTGCGAACAAAGGCAATTCGGGAGAATAATTCATTCGAGCGTGGCACGCGAATATACACATACGAATTTCGAAACCGAGCAAACGTTATATTTATAAATGTATTACGGCGTGTGCGCGTCGAACTACATATAATTACCCGGCCCAAGCTCGTTGGCAGCTTCGCTTCGCGCGCAGCGTAATCGTACACGCGAGTTACAACGACTCTCGCGCGGGGCGGCACAAGGCGCCCCATAATAGCCGCGCGTGCAGTCCTTTCGATCTCGGCTCTGAATCTGGTATACACGGACAGACCAGCTCGCCGTGGTACAATGAGCGACCGGTAGAATGTAACCGAGGCGTGTCCACGCATTGTACGCTGCTCGAGGGCGTCGTCGTCATCGTGCATACGTACGTTTATCCGTGGCACAAGTGTGTTTGCGAATTCACCATCCAAATGTCTTCCGTGTGTCGTGCGCATACGCGAAATTACGCTCTCGCCCGAATGCCCTCGAGAAAGCGAGTTCCTCGCGGCTTATCACTGTCGTCCGACTCCGCGAATCTGCGACCTGTGCGTATACGTATGCGCGCTTGACGAAAGGACACGTCGTGTAATCCGGCTGCACACCCGTGATTACGAAAAGCCACGGCGATATGGGACACGACAACAATCGGTGCCGCGTCCAGGGGAAAAGCGCGCCGTGCAGTCGAGTGTGTGTCCTCCACGCGGCGTTGTCCAACCGGTCACTCGAAAAAGGACGACAGGGATAGATAGATAGATAGATATGTTTTATTGTATACGAATACAAAAATTGGAAGGGACGGAAGGGGCCGAAGATATTTGACTGCAATTATAATCTTGAATGGGTGTTCTTCTTTTGCTTTCTCAAAGAGAAAGCTTCGTAATGGGGCAAAAATCGACCCACCGAATCGTAATCTACGGGTCGAAAAACATGGAAATCCAAAAGTGTCTGTATGTATGTATGTGTGTGTGTATGTATGTATGTATGTATGTAATTATGTATGTATGTATGTATGTATGTATGTGTGTAACGTTTTTTTTCGTCCACGATAACTCTTGAAGAAATGGTCCGATCTTCTATCGAAATTTTGCACACAGGTTAGTCGCGGCAAAATCTCGGCCGAGTTCAATTTTCAGCAAAATCCGTTGTTTATTTCTCTAGCAACCGTTGCTAAGGTGTAAAATTTTTCGTTTCTTTTGTCTAGGATAACTTTCGAAGGAATCGTCCGATCTTGCTGAAATTTCGCACACCGGTTAGTTGTGGCAAGATCTATCACGAGTTCAATTTTCAGCAAAATCCGTTGGTTATTTCCTTAGCAACCGTTTCTAACGTGTTTTCTCACAAATCCTTATGAGTGCTCATTGGGGCAAGCCGGAAAATCAGTTTTAAGTCACACTCGATGGCCAAGGACACTGAATTGTTGTATTTGCTCCATAGCAACGGTTGTTTACCTCCCTAGCAACAGTTACGAAGGTTGGAAATCATTAATTTATGACCCATTTCCATCATTTTCGACGGCAAAGGACACAAAATCTTCCCAATTAGCTCCTTAGCAACCGTTGTTCACCGCCCTAGCAACCGTTGCTAATGGGGAAAAAAATTGATGTAAGTTTCGTTTCCAGTATTTTCAACGTACTATAGAGAAAATTGGGAAAATTTGGTGTCTTTTGCCGTCGAAAATGATCAAAATAGATTTTGAATTGATCATTTCCAACCTCAGCCGTCGAAAAATGATCAAAAACGGACTTAAGGGCAGGGCGGATCGATTTTGACCGCTATTAAACCGTATGACAGTCACAAGATGAATTGATCGAAAAATTATGCAGGTCCAAATGTCTCGCATCGTGTAGAACCTAGAACCGTTTGCTTTGTTGCATTTGATCAAATAATAAGAGAGCCCGGCAGACATCAACACTCGCAACATAGTTTGATCAATTGCAAAAGAACGACACTTTACACAGTCACAAAGATACGAATTGAATTGATTAAATAATTTTTTTGTAATTTTTGAAAAATAGATGATAGTATCTACGGTAGTGGAAAGGGGAAAATACAGGTTTGGGAAGCGTTTGTGGGTGATATTGAAGCCTCTTTGAGAAAGCATACTGCTAAGGCACTTGGCAGCGGTTTTTTGTTTTAGACGCGTTTCGTACGATGAAAAATTTGGATACACGTCAAAGTTTCTATACACATTTTGCTAAATCGACTGGATGATAATTTCGTACGAGGATTGACTTGTATGTGTATATAATCTAGATGGAAACTATATGAAATTCTCGCGATAACACACCGCAACTCTTTCAATATGGTCTTCGCGTAGATTATCTAAAGTTTTCATCTAGCGATTTTTCGAAGCATATGGAAATACAATCGAGTATTAATTACCAAGGCGTGAGAAGTAGACTTTCGACCGATTCAATACACATAAAGCAAGGTAAATCATGAAAATTCTGCTGGGTATTCCAATGGAAGATCTTATTAATTACGGATGAATACATTGATGCACGCGCGCAGTGAGCTAATTCATTATTTCACAGGATAGTGAAGATCTTCGAAACAATCTATATAATGAGCTTATTCTCCATACTTGAGTTTCGTAACTATCATTTAATAATCTACCGACGAAGAGCGAAGAATCTTTCTGCAATCCAGTTTTAATTATTATACGTACGTTTCAATTTTACGGTGAATGCATAACACCCGTGTGTACTAATGACATTCAGGTCTGTATCAATTTGATTCCATGATTCGTCCAGAATTCATGAGAGAGAATTTTGAGGAACTGATATTGCTTGAGATTAGGCAATTGGCAATGTTAAGTTCGTGGCCTTCGATTGTATATGTTTTTTTTTTATAATGAATTTATTCGCCTTCGTTCTAAATTTCTTGATGTAATTATATATAGCGGACGTGGAACAAAGAAACATGGTAAAAACGCTGGATATCGAAATGAATGGGCGTTGCGTAGAGAACTGTATTGAAAGTAGAATGATTAAAGTGACTCGGGTATAATTCATTTCGCTCCGGGTCGTCAAAGTCTATTTCTGTACAAGAGCAGATGTAAATGATCTTGCCGGTATATGTGTCGAGCTGTGATTTTGATAAATAATTGAAAACAAAATTTCATAGTACTTCTGTTGTATGCAAGTTAAAACTCGGAGAAAGTTTTCCAAGGACTTGATACTTTTCCAACAGCAAATTCTACAGTGCCGCTTACTTTCAATTTCTCAAAGTGTTGTTCGAGTCACTCGACATTTACTTGGTGTGTAGTTTAGTTGCACCATTCTCATGCAGGAATCGGATACGCACAGGCAGTTTTTTCGACCTCGATATTCAAAACCACAATATAATTTTCCAAAGCCAAATGAGCTTAAGAAATCATTGCAATCGTTTAGAATCGGCAATGATCGAATTTAAATCAATGGTTATACAGTCCCCAATTGCTAAAATAAAGCGGAAATGCGGGAACTACTTGAATTTCTACAATTGCTACTTTTCTGGCCTTTGATGATACGTTAGAGTTGTATTTTCACATTGAACACCAAGATAACTGTAAGTTCTTACGCTCACCAAAGGAAAAATTAAAGAAATTGATACTCATGGGGTTAAATTTTTTCCGGTCTCTAGCTAACAGAGCTTATTCCCAATCAGTTGATTTAATTGACTCAATTAAGATTTTTCTACGGTAGAATGGTTCATTACATGAATCTGTTGAGGGTTTATAATTTCCAGGTGCACTGAAAATCGAAATATTTATGTTTTTTTTCTCGATCACCAAGCAATAAATCAAAATAAAGTTTCGAAATTTCATTCTATGGGTACAAAAATATTGTTTATCTACATTCAAGATACAAAATGATATCTTGGCACAAAGTAACTTGAACGCATGTCTTTTACGAGGAGAAAAAACGGCATGATAGCAATCTCGGTACACCACTTAGAGAAATAAACTGATGTTTTTTCTTCTTTTTCTGGTGAACGGCAAATGTAATTATTTATCAACCGTAAAGATTGCCGGTACGTCAATAGATAATCTATCTAAGAAGCTGCAGTTAAAATTTCAAATCAATAGGTAAAAAATTCTGATTTCTTTCCGGAAAACACATGTGTTCAAATAATATTTGTACCTCATGTGTCAATACAAAATATTTTTGTACATTTTGATACGCATAGAACAAAGTCTTGAAATTTTTCAATGAAAAGTCTTGAAATTTCGATTCATTACTTAGTGATAGAAGGAAAAATTCCCAGAATCGCCTAGTATGTTTTGTTCTTGATGGTTTCTTCGGCTCGAATTTTATAAAACACGAGATTTTGAAACGGATGAATACGGAAAGAGAGAGAGTATTTTAACAACTTACTCAAAATTTAGCTATTTCCTGACCTAAGCAACTCAGGAGTCCAGTAGCTCGAAATCTACCCCCAACCAGTAGGGTGGAAAAAATGAACGTGTTCGGAAATTTCGAAATGACTTCCTGTACCACATGTATATGAAAGAACAAAATCTTTTGGCCACAGGAAATACTTGTCGTTGCTGCTGGTGGGCCTTGGGTGTCTGGGCGTGAGCAGGGCCCAGGTGCTGGAGACGGTGGCGCAATGGCCGCTGCTGGACTTCGCGTTCCCCTACGACCCGGCGTTCGTCGAGTCGTTCAAGCCGGAAAACGTGGTGCCGACGGGCCTGGAGATCGGCTGGCACCGGATCTTCATAGCCATGCCCAGGCTGTTCTCCGGCGTGCCCGCCACTCTCGGCTTCATACCCAGAGACGTGCCCGCCGGCAGTACGCCCCACATTCAGGTGCGTAAATTGAACCTGTCCAACTGTCGAGTGGGGGAAATTGTTAGATTTCCTCTCACGTGGATGCTGGCAATGCAAACTGGTAGCTTTTTTATCGGTTGGCTTTTATAGTATTACTGCGTTTTGGAACAAGTTCGGACCACCTTAACTCGGGTCGGATACATCGTATGCTTTAATTCGTCATACAGGAGTCAACCGGGTATCAATTCAAAGTTCAGAATTTCTATTTCCATCGATTCGCATACGGATCTTCGAAATGATATTTTGTCTAATATCATTGCAAAAGTTCTAGAAGCAGCAAATTTTACGAAATTCGCAACACCGAAAAATTTACTGTGTCAAATCTTGATTTCGTTGTGATTAAAAAATTTATCGACTTGTGATAAACTTGCAATGGATTGCTGTAAACATATTACTGTTTGGTTGTTCTTGACAACAATTACGTTAGATACAAGGGGGGTTGATGAAGTTCCTCCTGTATCGTCGTATATTTAAAACCAACAAATGAAATTTTACACGCGAAGTTCCTGTTAGATTCAAAGTCAAATGAAAACGTATACTAGAGCGCGAAAGTGAATAGATCAAGTTACGACGGAAGTAAAGGATAATACTGCGACTGCGACTGAGATTCGTACGTAATTCAAATAAGTACTTTCGAATTCCAGGTCCGTTTGTGGGCCCATTGCTGATTCAACGACAATAACACGGACAAACTTATGCATTGTCGAGGAAAGCGACGGGTACATAAGCGTGATCTTGAAACATATTTAAATTTGTTGGACGCGTATATTGTTAGAGAAACTGGTCTAGAATTCGTGGAACGTGCGCTTCCGTGTGTGTCTGGTTCAACTGGTTTCGCCATACTTGGCGCAACCATATACATCCGAGCAGAGATTTCGATGCCGAACATGTGGGTCGTGAGCTTTACTGATATGATCCACTTTGTCGGTGCACGCGTTGGCAAGGGTAAACAATAAATTGAAAAAAATCTCCTGATCAGATTTAAATATTCGGAGAATCCGATACTAGTTGCCATTGACATTGTCATTCAAGTTGTAATCCATAGCGATGATGATTTTAATCGCTCTGCGATACGATGTAAGATTGGATGGGGAACAAGTAGAATAAGGATGGCATTGTGCCGGACATATCGCGTTGATATATTTATGAGTAGATAATGTCGCATTTAAGTCGTCCTTGTGTGCTTACTAACGTTAATTTGAATCGCATTACAATCATCCGGTGATCACAAGCTAAAGAGTATGTAATATATTCTATTGGCATTTTTTTCATTGTTATGCTTGCAAAAAATGTTCACGTTGAAGGCGATCAAAGCGTACGATTGGATTTTCCTAAAACAATCAAAGGGAATCAGTTGATTAAATATCCCTGTTATTACGTGCCATAACATTATGCGAATGTCATTCGAAATCATGTAATATCCATCTAATTCACAGGCGTATCCTTCATGGGACTGGCACAGCGCTGGCAAGGGAGACTTCAACTGTTCGAAGCTGATATCGGTTTACCGAGTCCGGGCCGACAAGTGCAACCGGCTGTGGGTCCTGGACAGTGGCATCAACACGTCCCTCGAGGACTTTATCGTCCAGTGCCCGCCTAAGATCCTTATCTTCGATCTGGCGACCGACCAGCTCGTCCGGATAATCACCTTCCCTCGTACGGTAATTGGCCGGAGCTGATCAGATTACGCGTCTGATTGAACACAAACAAACACACACTTAAACGGGTCATTTAAACGATCTCAAACGGCTTTATTTTCATTGCAGTCTCTCAGACCTCATTCGCTCTTCACGAATATCGTCATCGACGACACGACGGCTTCGTCGTGTGACGAAGTGTTCGCCTACATAACCGATACCACGGGACCAGGTAATCATGTAACCGTCGAATCAACAGGGATACGACGGTAGTTTTAATTTGGAGATTCATGTATAATCATGGAATTACTGTCGCGCAGGTTTGGTCGTTGTCGAGGGTGGCACAGACAGGAGCTGGCGATTCCTGCACGCCTCCATGTTTCCCAACCCCGATTACTCAACTTACCAGGTAATTGCGAGCTAGTTTCGATTGGCAATGTTGCTTATCCAACAGAAATAGTCGTTATTATACATGTACAAATTGTACTCGTTAGTTCGCGACAAATCGATTGAATTCGATCTCACGCGATAGTCGACGTGGACGGAAATAGCTCAAGGATTATCTATTTTTTTCCAATCATAATAATTCATTTTATCGACTAATCTTTGATTTTACTCTAATTATCCGTTTGCCAATTCGTCTGGTACGCATTATAAATACGGATATGTATAAGTGAACGACTGCCAAGGTGAATAATTCTTATATCGATGAATCAGTATGAAGTTGAAACTGTTATCGTCATTTCTCTACACGACAAATGTGATCTTCTCTATGATTGAGTTTATTCGAAGCAAGTATTTTGAGAAAATTGAAAAGAGCAGCATAGTACCAAAGGACACATTGACAGTACACCGAGAGACCTTCAAGTAAATAATTAGGGTATGCGCATCACCTTACAAAAGTTAAAGTTACCCCGGGAAATGTGCGTATGTGCGAAACAGCCTCACTTTTTACTTGTGGTGCATTGAATTTTATCGGTAGCTTCTCAATTTTCACATCGTACTGCATCCAACATAATCTTAAAATGATTTATCGTTTTTGTTAATAGTGGTTATTCGGTTTAAATGCTTCACTACAAACCGTAATAATCCATTTGAATAATCTTATTAAATCGAATCTAATAGATTTCAATCTGTTTTGACAGTTGAAAGCGTATGCGTTTGTACCGTGAAAATACTGATAAATTGAATTAGTGCTACCAGCAGAGAGTCGGAATATCTTGCTCGTATTTGCATGTTGTACTGCGAGAACCTTAATTTTCAGGCAACTCACCTCGGAGTTCTCTCAGTGTGGTAGCTAAACAGTAATTTCTCGTTCCGATTCTCGTGTTCTCGAAAGAGCTAACGTATCACCACGAAAAATTTGTCGATTCGTATATAACCACACGTCGACATTGACAGATCGGTCGGGACTCGTTCGAGCTGTTCGACGGCATAGTGGGCCTGGCGTTCTCGCCGAGGCTGGCGACAGTTTACTACCAACCCCTGGCGACCGACAGGCTGTACAGCGTGCCGACCTCTGCCCTGAGGGCGGGTCCTCTCAACGCTGGCGACACGCTGCCCGTCAAGCTGATCGGCCGCAAGTCCAGCCCGGGCATCGGCCTGGCAGTCGACCCGCGCACCGACACCATCCTCTTCGCGCCCCTCACCGAGACTGCCGTCGCCGCCTGGCAGCCGCAGACCAACTCGCAGAGGTAAGGATCCTCGCGACGAGCACGAAAAATTTGAATCAATCAGCGCTCAGAAATTCCTTTTTCTTTTTTCTCGACAGTTGGATTTTTGTACGGATTAGATTTACAGATCTATGCAACAATATTTTTTAGCTTTCTATTCGGCGTTGTATATGTTTCCTGAGCTTGTTACTGAGCGACCGTTATTTCAGTAGGCATTTGGAGAGAAAAGCTCGTTTCTCTTACGTTGTATACTTGAGAATTCGCGTATATACATTACACACCTTGAAATCCATCCGATAAAATAAATTTCTACTCGACTTACTGGAAATTCGAGGTAAAAAGTTGAATCATCAAATCTCATGGGATTCAAGTTAATATTCACTGACATTACTTCGTAAGATCCATCCATATGACAGTGACCACTTCACTGTAATCCACTTGAAAATTTATTCGCACGGTTACAGGAAATTTTGACGGTAAAGATTAAAGAAAATTTGCATTGATATAATATTAGAGAAATTGATAACATTATCGGAAAGGGAAAAATACACAGCTTTTGACTATTATTTTTCCTTTCCTCTGTTAGGAGAGTTCGCATTTGCTTGGAATTGATTTTCAACGTTACTAAATTATATGCCATGCGGTATAATGTACCGTTTCTATCACTCTTCTGTCAAAATATACTTCGAATCCCAGTTCTTTAGAGGTCAATGATCTTCTTATTAATTTTCTTATTAAATTATAGATGTTAAATTACCGGGTACATTCCACTTATGCGCAAATTAACTTTCCGAAATATTCCTGCCATCAAGATCAGTTATTAAAGAGTAAAACTTTCACTAGCCCCCGGTATCTGCTTGTTTCAGTCCAGAAATATTAAATCGATTCTCATCACAATTTTTTCTCCGATATACATTGTAAAACTTAATATTTTATCGATCTAACGTATTTCAAATTTGGATGAATAATGTTACTTTCTAATTATTATGGTATGAACGACTGTTTCCCAATATCATTTTCAAGGAAGTTTACTTTATTCAATGTATTTATTATGCTATAATTGTCATTATATTGAGATACATTTCTTTATAACAAGAATATTCGTAACACCTTCAAGGATTCTCTGGGTATTTTCGTATAGGAATGCTTAATTAGCTCTTTCTAATTACTCACTTTTTATTCAGAACAAACTCTTCCAAGTAGAATTATTTTCATATTTCAATTTTTCTTGAAAACTTGCTCTTTTATTTTTCCAGGATTCTCGCCTATAATCCTGAAAAAATCCAGTTCGCTGCCGAGGTTAGGTGGATTGAGCGCGACAATGGCAACGTCTGGGTACTGTCTTCTAGATTCCACAAGTTCTTCCTGAGAAATATAAACCCGAGAGACTTCAATATTCGTATCATGAGAATTCGACCAGCCGACATTGTTGCACCTGTTCCGCACCTACTGAGTCACGTGAATATTCCACCTCAACCTCAACCTCAGATTCAACCTCAACCGACGTATTACAACCAGACTTACCCTTTTTACAAGTGAGCCGGTAAACACTTCGAAAATCAAATCGAATGCCAATATCTGTTGATCGATTGCGAAATTGATGCTTGAGAAAAATCGATCGAATAGTGACGGATATTTTTACAATTCGGGAGTGCGCCATGTTTTTTCACAATCAAAGTTACTTCTTGCCATTAGATGATGAATTCTAAAACATTAATGATATTATATTATCTGTAGTAAAACTAATTTCTTGAATGTCGATGTAAATCATTTAAATCATTGGGCATATATATAGAGTTATTCATAAAACTTTTATATTCACATGTATTCGATAATGGTATACTACGCAAACCGCATCGATATTATGTAAGTAGAACAAATGTACCATAATGTGATAGGTGCATCTGCATAAGTACAGAAATAGAGCGAGTTACACCGATCCTGGAGAAATGCATTACAAGTGCATTACCATTGAATAATGTGCCACTTTAGAATTTCGGTCTACAAGCTGTGCGTGTAAATTGTACATAATATTGAAATAAACCAAGATACACATCCGTAATATGCTTCTGTGACAAATAAATACCATCCAAGCAATGTCAGATTAATTGTTTCACGAATGAAAACTTTGGATTGCACATCGCGTATAGTGCATCATGTTTGATGACAAAAGTACAAACCATAATAAGCCTGCGTACGGACAAAAAAAAATAATAATAAAAAAAAATAATAAAAATGTATTCACAATTTTTTCCACATCTTTTAATGTTGATATATCTGTGCGCACGATCTTATGAAATGGCATCCTCAAAAGCATGCAAAGTAATGATTGTTCGTGTATTTTATCCAAGACAGAGCAGTATAGAAGTTTGTACAGCAATGCGCGTTGAGTTGCTGACTGCAGGGGCAAGAATCGCAATTCGAGCACAGTCTTATGAACAAATTGAAAAACAATTTTTATAAATTTCTATGGGAAATTTTAGGTAAATTGTTGCATTATTCATCGCTCAAGTTTGAATGCGAAACTATATTTCGTATTATATTTCGATATATAATTACATATATCTGAAGGTAACTGTACCCAATGTGCCACCCCTAATGATTTTTCACGATTCGACTATGATTAAATTAGTATTTCAAAATTCTGTGAAAGGCAACCCAAAGGTAAGCCCAATACCTATCAGAGACCATCATTATAATTATCATCTGACTATTTTAACCGATTCAAAATAGAGTACACGTGTACCCAATGAGGCACTTTTCCATAATCACCTGTTACAGCCTCCACATGCCTACAGGGACAATTAAATCGTGATTAAAATTAACTCAAAATGATGTTTCCATTAATTTATATTCAAAATTTTTGTCATCTAACTGAAAATACATATCAAAAACATTACAACATGTTTATAAAAACTTGTCGTTAATTTCTTGAATATTGATCCATTTTATTCAGGCTCTCGGTTCATAGTCACATAAAGGGCCACATTGAGTACACGTATATTTCATGTAAAAAAGTGTATTTTGAGGGAGTTGGAAAACAGTTCGGGAAAAACTGATCCGACCAATTGTAAGATGAGATGTTTTTACATTAAATAGAGTACATGTAAAGGACTACACTTGATTATTGTAATTGAGTAAGCAGAGTGAAATAAGAAAGAAATAAGAAAAAACAGTTAGTAAAATTTCAAACTGTTGTACGAGAGTAGCTCCAAGTGTTAAAACAGCGAGAAAGCGACTGAAAATTTTGTTTTAATACTCCGAACATAACTCAATGGTGACTGGTGACCACAGAGAGCACCGGAAATACGAAATCTAAGAAAGGGAGAGCACATTGGGTACAGTGTCAAATTGGGTCCAGTCCCCCTATTCGTATTTGAAACTTATAAGATATTATATGTATGATAACGATAATCGCAGTTTAACTCCAGAGATGTCATACATTTTTACACATTGTTAAAATCGAATGAGCACACGGTTATGGCATAAGGTTCCTGTGTGTAATATGACCATTTCAAGATTTTTTATTTTCTTTCTCATACTTATAACACCTTTTGACTGAGCATTTTTTGTGAAAACAAGTGTAGAAAATATACCGAGGCAGGAAACTAAAGTATTCGACGGGCTCTACAAAATCACGGTGGAATATTTTGACCCGGATTCTACCGATAAAAAATGAAGATAAACTGTATGAATTAAGATAGGAACTGGCCATTTTACCTTCATAACCTCAGAAAGATGACAATCTAATTTTAATGTATCCTATTAGAGCACATCAAAAATTTGATCTCATACCCATATACATTTTTTGCATTGATTAAAAGATAGAGTTGACACAAGATTTTTAAATCTCATTCAAAATCTCAAAATAAAGTTTATGCTCATAAAAAAATACACCAATTACCCGTTACTCTTTCAAAATAGATACAATTGGAACGGACTTTTCGCAATGTATCATGTCCCAATTGGTATTACAAGAATCACGGATCCGGCCTAACGCGTTTTACTATATATAAAAGAAAAATGCGTGACCGTTTCACCTGCCCGGTGGTATACCAACTTATTTTGTGAGCTTCAGTTCACTTATCATCAGTAATTATTGATGTTCCATCGAGCTGAAACGTCAATGTTTACTATTATGTGTTCTATTGATTCTCCGGTTTCCGGGTATAGCTCAGCTCATGGATTCGCGAAAAATGTCATTTTTTCGCTTTTCAATGACGTTGCCAACCTATGATGCCTTTCACCTTGCTGTATCAGTATATTATGATAACATTCGAACATAGTCTAGGAGCGCGTCATTTTTTAAGAGACATCGCTCGTTATATCAATCTTCTCGACATATATCTGAGGCAGCTGTATTTTCCTCATGCATATAGTACTGTGAGTTTGATGTGGATTTTAAATCAATGAGATAGCAAATCAATTTCAAACATTTCCCAAATACAGTTTCCAACGAGTAGAAAAAATCTTGTAGTGTACGACAGAATTTTCAACTAGCATGAAAAACAAAAATACATACATATATGTGGGTGAAAAATCTCGAACAAACATATGATTACCTAACATAACATAACATAAGTTTTGTCGACAAAGGATTAGTTTGTAAATTTTTAATATTCATTCTGAATGGGACTCGCGTTGCAGTAATACTCGGAGAATGCGTTATTTGCAAACTGTACTTGGAGAAAGTGACGGAAAACGGCAAAGGGAACGACCTTGAAACAAATTGGATTGTGATCCAGATGCATTGGAGAATGAAGTATACACGTTGAATCTGAAGCCCGTCAATTCGCAAGTTATTTTCGAGGAAACTATATCGGAGTTCAACTGAGGTGACCGGGACAATAAGAGAAAGGAGTTACCTATCACCTCATGATCGGAGCGACACTCGATCTCTCGAACCCCCCGGATACCCCCGGTGTACACCGGTGCACAACATAGAACAGGCCGAATAAGCAAACTCCGCATGGTATACGTGTATATATACGCCGCTCTCACGGGCAGGGAATTTATTGCCACACGTCCATCGTAAAACAGCCCATTGTCTTCTCTCCTCGAGGGAATCGTTACGTTCACTCGCTCGAGCGTGTATATATATATATCGTAAGACGGACGGACTCGCGGGTGTACACACGCCATGTAGCCGCGTTACGCCTTTTCGCCGAGTGTTTATACTTTCTATATATGTATGTATATGTAACTAAACGCGCGTAGGCGTGAAAGAGGCGGCATCGAGTGCAGCGCGCATCGGCTGGCGACAAGCGCGATTAACGTCGAGCCGCGAGAAAGCGGATGTAAGTAAATGCGATCGCGCGAAAGTGCCGCACACGCGCGTCTCTAACGTGTGTTTTCTCCTCTGCTCGCGGGCGCACGCGCGCATGTGTCGCCAGATCGGTGCCAACGATTACAAATGGCTTTTCTTCTCTCGCGCTCGCGCCGCGTGCTGCACCGACGTGATGGAATTCACGCGGATTCGGCTCTTTTTTGGTATACGCGAGAAGGAAAAAAGTGCCGAGGTAGTTGCGTGTCTAAGTATTGCTGGAGTGCAAGGCTTAGCCAGACCGGGAACGATAATAGCCATAGTTGAAAAAAAAAAATCGTGCTTTTTCGCTCGTTGGACTCTTGTTAACTAAAGCAAAATCGTTGATTTTTTAAGGAGGCGAGGACGTTATCGCTTTTCCTCAACGAACGAAGAACGAAAATATATTGAAATTATTTATGTAAAGCACGCATGCGTAATAGAAACAATTGGATTAGGAAGCTATAATGGCATGGAATGAATTGGTTTTCTTGGCTTTCCCAGGATACCACTCAGGATATTTGGGTATCCAATTCTGTTGAAACTTTTAGAGATAGTTTTCCGATAAAAAATATAGTTAATATAGTTAATCTTCCGTCAGCTAACGTATTAATTTTTTGCAGTTAAATGCATAGATGATTGTGATTATATATGAATATGTGTGTGTGTGTGTGTGTGCGCGCGCGCGCGCGCGTGTGTGTGTGTGTGTGTGTGTGTGTGTGTGTGTGTGTGTGGGTGTGAGGGATTAGAGGAGAGAAAGGCAAAAAAGCAGAACTTTTACAAAATATCGTTTTTCTACGAGAAAAATGTAATATAGCAAATATCAAAGCTTACTATATGAAAATACTCGCTCTCACGAGTACATAGCGTTTTTTATATCTACGAAAGATAAATTGATTTTTGTTAAATAAATGATTATATTCAGCCAGAAAATTTCTGACAATGTGCTTCCCAGCGGAGAGCCAGGTTGACAATGGGAGGGGAAAAGTTGACAAGGAATATTTATAGAATGAACATTCTTTATTTTTGCTGGGATTTCTTCTGTTTTACAGCCAGCTGGTTTCGGACACAATAATATGTCAAAATTGCGGAGCTTCTTTTCCTACAAACTCGATTATTATCTCGCTTTCGGCAGCGACTGTATAGTTTCAAATTTGTTAGATGTTAATGGCAATGGAGCATCATTTTTTAACTACTTTCAGATTCACACGGCCTGTCTGTTGTGAGACCTGCTTATGGCTCTAGCCGTTGTCATTTTCCGATTTCTGACCATTTCTGAAAAAAAGTATATGTTACACAGTATGCCAACATGCCCCCAGAAATCTCTGCCAACTTACCTCCCATTGAATAGCATGACAATATATAAATTATATAAAACAAAAACTACTTGGCTTTTCAAAAAATTTTTTCTATAGAATTATAGAGGTGGTAAAACTTAATATAACTCATTATTAACAATCATTGATTACAATCTAGATTTAAAGAAAAACAACATTTTCTCAACAATTTTTTTTTTCTTCCGGTCAGCAAAATTTTTTAAAGTTATCCCATTCTTCTAAAAACATCGCTGGACATCTGGTACTCAGGACAAATATGTGTAGTGGTAATGCACACAAATCGCGTTGAACAATTTTTTTCCCCATCGCATAAATGAGGAGATATTCAAAGTTTGCCCACTTACCCACACTGACAACCTGCCTCTCTCTCCCCTACTCACTGCGGTACTCCCTCTGCAAATGCATAAACTCATTGTGTTTTGATCCAGCTTGTCCTAATCTAAGGAATAGCTCTTGGTTGACATTGATAAGAATGAAGAGTAATATTCATTTATAAACCCACAGTACTTTATAAGAGCTCCGAGGTACTCTCTCTGGGAGTGTGTGGGTGTGCGTGTATGTGTGTAGATATTATATATTAAATGATTGCAGATTATTTATAGCAGTTTTATCTATTTGGCTAACCATAAACTACTTTCATATGTTTCTGCGAACGAGTACAAATCCCAAGTGGTCCCTCAATTAACCCTTAGAATGACATGAATGAACCTGCAATGGAATGAGTGTACTGATTCGAACAACTCGAACGGAGCGCCCTATGTGTTATTCTAACCAATTTTTTTGTATTCATTGTTTACAACTGAACAGTTATGCTCTTATAATATGTAAGAGAATGAACAATTGAGGTGGTCCAGGGTAATATGGTAATGCAGTCAAATTTTTCGAGAGTAAAATTTCGTTTGTGTTTGCTATTATCCACCTCTAAATCAATGAGAAAACGATTCAGAGGCATAAAAGCGAAGTCTTTGATGTACACCACAAGATCACGATAGAATTTTCGACCGCACATAATTTTCCATACATTGAAACTATAGGTGAATATGTTTCTTTTTACTCCGTACAATTTTTCTCGAGCGGGTCGTTTTAGCAGCAGAATCCGGGCAAAACATTGACGTGATTTTAACGTATGTAAAATCATGTTCACGAAATCCCACCAGGATCTTATAGAGCATGTCGAATATTTCTATTTTATTCCACGTAACATTTTCAACACTTGTTTTGTCTCATGTGTTACCACACAATTCCTCAAAGCGCCCGTTTCACCTGAATATGCTACAGGAAAACTTGGATTGGTCGCATGAAAAACATTTGACTTTTGTATAATTAAAGGTCAAACGTTTTCAGTTAAAAAGAATTCTAAGTACTAAAAAATTTGAAAAACTCTCGAGGTGGCCGTATTACTTACAGCTAGGGACCTTTGGATCGAAACTGCCACGACTCTCGAAAGATACTGAATCTTTTGTGGTCTTACCTGTCACGTTCGATAGGTCAAAGTCTATACTCACAATTCCACCTCTAAGTGTCATGTATTACAGACTATAACTAGCGTGTCATATTCCTAACTAATATATAGTGTGTAATAAATATAATCAATGTATATCGTAAGTTGGCTAGAATTTCTAACATACTTGCAAGAATTAAACACGTAGTTCAATACCAGGATTTACGGAAGAGACATGTACAAGACTTACATTTGACGGCTCAGTTGTTGATTTACATCATAGTTACAGTATTCACTCCCAATTCTGCCATGATTCCTGAGTACGTTTTACGTAGTATATGATTGTGAGAGACCATTCATCTCGACGTTTAATAGCCCTGTCCGCAAAGTGTGGAAATTACGTGAGAATATTCGTAAAATTTGTATACTGCTCCATGCTGGAGGTATGTAATGGATCGACATGATTCGACATGCATCGACATAATAAAACTCTATTTTTGCGTCATTATCAATTAGTGCTATCAAAGGTTTTTCTCGTGTTACACTTTGATTAGGAAACCACATTTCTTTGTATATCTATAACTTTATGAAACATTACATGTCATGCGGGTTGCACAAGAAGAAATATCATCAATGAGAGTGATATATCTTCTACATACATTTCTTCCTCAAGCAAGTCCAGATCCGAAATGGCGTAGATTTTTCGAACATCAATAAATTCACACAATAGACTGCTGGGCGATTAATAATTTTTAAATTTGTATTATTTTGGTAAGTTTGCTCATGACGTTCCAGAAGCCTGAAAGGGACATATTATCCCGGAGCACCACACGGTTAACCTGATTGATTTGGTATGTGATCAATCCATTCCATTATGCAATCGCCATTTCGGAAAATTCACAGTACGTATCCACGCTTGGTTCGGGATACGAATGTACGTATGCGGCAATTTTAACGATACTAGAGTAGATCCGTGGCAGTGGGGCGTTTATAAGTATCGAGGGAACCGAGCATGATTATCGTAAAATGCTGTTTACGGGCGAGCCTGTATGAGTATGCGCAATACTTATTCCGAACGACTCTCACGCACTCGTGTTTTAATTACCGGAGTGGCATTTTTTTTTTCAAACGATCGAAATCCTTGAACGATCGCCTCTTTCTTGGTTAATGAGAGTAATTTGCACATTTAAGGTACGAAGAAGACGGCAAATTGATTTGTACTCCGTTGGTGAGTAAATAGTGAGCAAGTCAAAGAGAACTAACGACAAACAGTTTTGGGCAGTCACGGGCTATGCGTAAGTAGATACGCGCCGAGTGTGTCCAGACACGGGATGGAATTATCTCGGTCTGTTAGTGGAAGAGTTACGTCCGCTTCAAATTCCCTTACATTTACATGCAGTACAAACTCTTTTGGCTAGCAGTATCAAAATGAATCAAAACCTCGAGATATAATCGTCCTGACCGTTACATATACCTCTTTAACCCAGACCTTAATTTTTCCTTATCAACGCTACATCTTAGAAAGTATAAGTTCAGGAAAAAAAATCTCGAAAAACTGCGTTTGGGCAACTGGTGAAATAGCAAGTGCATGAGAGTGGAAATCCTGCACTATGAATTAGAAAGACTCGTTTTGAGAACAAATAAAAATTGTAGAAAAGTCCGATTTCGTACACCATTCACGCTATTTTCGTAATTAACTTATATCGAACAATCACAACTGATTTAAAAGTTGAACGGTATATGAGTTTCTTTTAATGTTTCATCAGAGCTATTTAAAAATCTATTGTCTGGTTGTGTCATGAAAATCAAACTACCGTAGAAATGAATTGAAATCAATTTCCAGGAAATCATGAAAAATCATTGTGCCATCGATAATTCAAAAATCTGACCAGAGAGATATAGAAATGTCTAGTGAAACCATCGCTAGCTATTGACAATAGCTATCATTCTCTGTTTGAACTATTTCAGATTTTCTGCTAATTTTGAAAAACCTCTGTCTAGCATCTCGTGAGCCTTCCTTTTCGAATCTCAAAGAATATTTCAAAATCGTTAAGAGACATCAACTCTATTCCAGGCTCGAGCGAGTTATTTGAGCAACGTTTGCCCCAGAAGACGAAATACCAACAATTATAACCACTTTCGACTAGAAGACATTATCGACGACACAAGCGCACAATGATTAAAGTTCCTGCCTGATGGTTTGCTGAGTGACTCTAACTCGAAACCTTTTATCATTCCTCTTCGTCAACAACATCCAGAGAACAGATAGAAAGAAAAGCCTTCCGCGAAACCCCCCTAAGAACTTCCCATTGCCCACGCGCGAATTGCGACACGCTCTTAAGTGCGTCTCGCATAACCGTAAAACAAAAAGTTGTGTGCTCGCGGCAACGGCAGACCGGCCGAGAAAGAGGGATATTGCTGCTGCAGGGCTCCCCCCCTCGGCCAGCATATAGCGTTCGGACAGTCGTGAGGAAGCGACCGAGCGCGCCGGCTCGGAAAAAATCCTCGGCCAACCCAACCAGTGTACCTATTTCGGCTTTGACCAGTGAGTATAACTCACTCCGCTGCGAGGTAGTATTGGTTACATGGCTGGATTATACTGTGCGATCGGTTAGTGGGGTAGTTTTCTTTAATTTTTCAAAACAGTTTTTCAATCATTGATTTACAAATGAGGGGGAAGTGTTTTCAATTAAAACATCGAACGAATTAGCGATGCTCGTTGTATATATACTTTCGATAGATTCGCAAAAGAGTGATCAAACGTCCGAACTTCGAATGAATGTATTGTAATATTTGTACATGTTAACTATCCAGAGAGCTGTGGGATGTGACTGAAAAATTACGATTCCGTGGTTGTACAGGTAAGAAAACTTTTAATATTGTACAATTATCAATGCATTTTTCACTGTTCCCGTGAATATCTGTACAGGTGAATTTCCGTGGCTACCCAAACCATATTTTCATAGTTTCATTGTTTTGGAAGAAGTTGAAGATTGAGACACGCAAACGTCTAACTGAGCTCTTTGTCGTTGCATATTTCGTTGTAGCTCTGTCGTTGTTGCATTCCCGGGTGAAACAAATCCTTCCGAAACCTCTCCTCGTTCGTCCAAACAATCTATATTCCCCCGATAAATTCTCGAATAGCACATTGTTTATATTGAAAAACGTGTTCACTGACAGTCATCAATATACTCTATTCTACGATGTTCAGCTATAATCGATCATACATGAAAAAGTGTGAAATCCCATGAAGTAATGGGACGTATATTCACGGGGCAAACAAACGGAGTGTCGCGCCCTCGTCAACCCGATTCCCGTCCGACGCATATACGTGTATGGAGTGCCGTTCCATATATCGGCGCGAGATGCTGTAATAGTGTCCCTTTCACGCACGTTCGCACGTTCGCTTATTATTATATAATACCCTTGCATATCCGTCTCTGTGACGCCACGCAGGGCCGCAAGCTGTATGTGTGTCTGTGTGTGTGTCTCAGCGACGAAAACGTTAAATTGCGTAAAATCGAGAAAACTACATGTCCAATGGCATTCCGCAGTGGCCAATTGGCAAAGCGCGGGCGCTTGTTTAGATGGAGAGAGAGAGAGAGAGAGAAAGAACCATTTCCCCGCCGGTTCCCAAAGCGCGGAAAGCGTGTCGCCACGAGCAGTTAGATTCTTAAAATACGTCCTCGCAAAAAGCACACTCTGCCGCGGGGTGAAATACAGCGATTACAGCTGCGCCTGATCACGTGTGTATATGTATACACGAGTGTTTTTTATCTTGCCCCGCGGGCTCGGCCGCACATCGGAAGCTGCGAACGGCTCGTGATTTATGTATACAAGCCAGTTAGCCTCTGACCGCCTCGGCCGACAGATTATTTATATATATGGATGTCTACTTGGCGACAAGTGTCGTTTCGCGGCGAGTCTCACTTCGCGACAAGTCTCGTTTCGCACGTCTAGCGAACTGATTCGGTTTGAATGATATCGCTGCAGTGCGTTGGGTCCGAGTGTGCGCGCCGCAGGTATGAACGAGGTGATTCGGAGGCTGGAGCGGATATTTTTTCCTTGCCGGCCGTTCTCCAAGAGGTATATATACTTTCACTGTTATTTCTTTGTTATACGCAAAAAGATAATGCTGCCGGTGTGGAAAACGACTCGTTGCATTAATTCAGGCTGTGCTGTCGATTTGAAAAAAAAATGTTCGGATATTGAAAATGATTCCGTTGCTCGTTGAAGACGTCAGAGCTTTAATGTATATCAACTATATTTTTTACTCTTGAAGTCATTTCGAATATATACGCATACGCATACGCATACGAGATTTTGCGCGAATCAATGTTGTTTCCCAAGAAAATTTGAGAGCGCAAAAAAATGAACTCTTTATGGTAGAATTAGTTTTTCTCTCTTGAATTTGCTTTAGAAATAAATGTGAAAAAATTACATTGAGAGTTATACGATGGTTGATGATGGTTATATTTAGTAAAATGAAGTCTTCATAGCTCGTAGAGATCAACCGAGTCAACCACGATCAACAAACTAAAACAGATATTATACAGTTGATCGGCTCTTCGATGCAGAATCTCGAGTGGATTAGTCGAGGGACATTCGTTCTTATGGTAATGACACTGATTCGAATCAATTTTTGAATTCCAAGTGAACGGTTATACCGCTCAAGGATACGCAAATCGGCCTCGGTACCGAAACCTCTGAAGCTTACGGTAGCATGAAGAGATTACAATAAGAAAACTATCAACGCGTGCATACCAGCATTCTTTACACGAATTCCGCGCGCGAGTATGTAAAATCGTACAAGTGGGTTATACTGGCTGTTTGTCGCAAGTAGATGAATGCCAAGTCGGGTGAGACGGCAATGCGCTTTGGCGAGCATGTATACTCTAACGGTATCTCAGAACACAGATTCGATTGAATTGAAATACCCACCGATATTGTCAGATGTTTCATAAAATTTTCCAGTTAATCATTCACGCGAGTTTTCTTTTGTCTGCAGTATATAGCTATGCCCTTTCATCCATTCACGTCACTCTCGCTCTCGGTATACAATTAACCCAAGAATTAACTGTACTGTAATATAGATACAAATTGACACTACTTAATACTACGCATAGAAACAATTTAATTACACTACCCTATTCGACATCTTTCGTGCCAACTAATATAATTTAACAACTCATTGAATCACTTTCGAGATAATGCGTTTTATTTCGAAGGATAAGTATACCATTATTTCCAATTAAATCTCATTAACAGTTCATCAGTCTGTATACTCATGTACTCAAGAGCAAAGATTTAATAAGATATAAATAGTATTGCCCATAACTTTTTTAAGAGAAAAACGTTATCGCGATTCTCATAAGACACGATTACACAAACCGTTTATAAAACTCGCGAGCCAACAAAGATCGAGCGAACGCATATATGGTCATCCGTGTTTATAGCCAAAAGTGATATCTTTATCTTGCTGTATTATCAATTTCCAGCGATCTATTCAACTTCATCACGAACAGCTCGTTTTTTTATTGTTAGAATCGTAGTGTAACGAAACTATAACGTTCTTCCGAGCCAGCTTGCAAAATCTCGTGATGCTCCTTTGCCAACCAGTCGCACGATAACAGGTAAGCGAGAGCCACGAAATTTTCGGAGTTCCGCGCAAATCGTTTTTTTTCTTGACTTGGCAGCAAGGCCGAATTGCTTAGACGCACCGGTGAGCCGGTGAAAGTGTTCACGAGCGGCCGGTAACAAAGCAGAGGAGTCGAAGTTATCGAACAGCCGGATATCGCGCGGAAATGCCATCCCGCAAAGCTGGCGATCTGCTGTTAAAACACTATGCGGGCGTTTTTGCCGCTCTCGCGGGAGTGACGCTGTGGGGTACAGTGACCTGTTGGGATGACGCGCGAGCTTGGACCATCGTTGCACTGTGTATATATATACACTCGTTCTCGCTGGAACCCGCTGTTCCACGCGAGAAAAATCTCGACTGAATTAATTCAGACGCCGCGCGCGATCTGTTTTCCCAATGTCGACACTCGAATCTGAACGGGCAAGCGTTGAACTTTCTCACGACCTTGGGTGTGTGAAATAGTTCGACTCTGGCGCACTTTCCTCTGCAGGCGCGGGACAACAATGAAACTCAATTATGTCGGCAAAATGAAAACAACCCGCGCTGAAAGCTCTTTACGACCCACTGCCGCGATCGTATCGTCGTAAATTATATTCTATATCTGGGTCATCGCACCGTACGCACACGACCTTTCGAAACAGATAACCCCATCGATGTGAATGTCTATGATTGCACAACGCGGATTTATAAACAACGTTTTTTCATGAGAAATAATATTCTGCTTGAGTATGTCACTTTGAGACAGTATTTGCATGCAACGTTGTGAGTGAAAATTCGGCCCCAAAAGTTTAGGTTATAATAAGTATCTAATGTAAAAAAGAATCTTACAATTTATTGCGCTCACGTATATGTTAAATACGCTAAATAAGCATCGTCGCGGCTCGTTTTTGAGAGAAACGTGTTCGTGGATTACAGTATTAAGTTCCGTAAGTTATTCATATTTGTTTATCATATAGTCATACAAATAGCACATGAATTTGAAACGAATCGGATCGAAAGTCTTGACGTATGTTCCGCGATGAAGTTGTTCCATTCCCAAGTCGAGTCGACAAAGAACCCAAAACTACCAACGCAGATGAAATCCCAAAAAAAGCGGTCCACTCAAACTCGATGCAAACGTGCGCGAAATATCTGCCAGATTAGTTGGAACTGTAAAATGCGAATGCACGAATAAGGCGCAGGGAGGTGGCGCGCGCCGACGCTCGTTATTCCACAGCGAAAGAAGAGAAAAAAAAATGACGCGAGTGCTCCGGGGAGGCTGGTGCATGTCGGGAAGCATATTATATTAATTCACGAACTGGCTAATTGCAGGACAAGAGGCGCAGCGGCCGTGAAGTAGATACATAGCGGATACTCGAGTGCTCTGCTGCCCCGCGGCGGATTCCCAAACGGCTGTCGGACGGCTCGCCGAGAGGACCGGATTGTCCGCGCGGGCATCGACTATCCGAGAGTCTCGAGCAGGTGAGTGAACGAGTCAATCTATTATAATTTTCCGACACTTAAATTTATTGCCCTGGTTGGGATTTTTAATACGCGTCTGTTCGAATGCTCACCGAACTGTGAAACACTTGTTCCAATCTTTATCAGCTATTACTTTCACGTTCAAACGGCGTTTAGATTGCGAGCTGATAAATCTCGCGTGATTTATTACCATAAACAGCGATCGAGTAGATTCACGTTTATTTCCACGCTTCCTTCCTCCACCAGTACAATAATATTTTGTTTCGAGTACAACAAACGGATTTTCTCACGCGAGTGTTTGGACTCAATTTAACGGCTACAAGGCAAAGCCTGGCGCGGCTAGTTCCTGCGCTATTTCCGGAGCGTGTCCATGTGGAAACCCCGAAACAATCTTGGCTGGCGAGAACGACCGTTATGTTTACTACTGTTGTACGCGCAACAGGTGCGATGCGGGGAGCAGTGCTGCGCTGCTGCTGGCTGCTGGCGCTCGGTTCGTTGGCCACGTGCTTCGACGAGCTGGAGCAGACGGAAAAGCTGCGGAGCGTGTACTCGTGGAAGGCGTTGGATTTCGCGTTCGCCAGCGACACCGCCAGGGAAACGGCCATCAGGACCGGCCGATTCAAGCCGGGCGCATCGATTCCCATCGACATCGATGTGCACTACGGTATTTGTATAAATATATATACACACCAATGTCTCGATATATCGCGATTCGCTCATTCCGGGCGTGCGCGGATCGAATCGTGCGTGCGCAAGGGCGAACGTCCGTCAGCAACGACGGTATGGTTCACGGCCTCCATTGGAAATATTCGGCTCACATATTCCTGGAACCTGTTGTACCGCGGAAAGGCAGAAACGAATGGTCGAAGTAGCCGAGTTCTCATAAACTTCTTGCGCTCCAATTTTTCATAAGCGATAATTTCAAATTTCCGTGCGCGAAACTGCGCTTGTCATGGATTAACTCATTATGAATGCTCAACAACTAGTGCTCGGTAAAATTATCGCGTTGTTCAACTGCCTCGGCTGTATATAATTGCGGTCTTATTAAGCCGAGCGCTCTTCCACTGCTCTAATCTGGCTAATCTGAAAATGCGCCATGTTTCGTACACACGTTTTCAATTATGTCTGCATTCCAAAGCGAGGCAGTTAGAGTTTTTCATAAGTTAGTTAAGCCCGTTCAAGTCAAATGGGAAACAGAGCGATTGACGGGTTTTAAGACTCGAATAAACTTGTGAAGCAATTGCGAGCGATTGTTTTCAAAGGAGTTCAACGGATTTATCAATCCAGCTCGTTATTTCGTAATACTTTATTTATTGCCTATCTTTTTTCCTATATAATGTACACCTTTTTTCAATATCTACCTTTTCAAAATGATAAATTGTTAGAAATGAGTTTTGAGATTTCTTAAGAACACTAAAAACAACTTGATTGGTGTGTGCTGCTTTCAAAGTTGAATGCATTTCAGCTGACATAATGATGTTGAGTAAACGTCTAATGCGGAGAAGATAAAAACACGCGTATATAGACCGATTGATCGATTTTCACGTGTTGTAAAAGAATCTGATGTTTTTTTTTGTCGTAAGTAAAAAAAACGTAATTTCATGCACGACAGGCGCCAACGGGCCGGTGGTGTTTGTGGCGATGCCCCGGCTAGAGCAAGGCGTGCCAGTGACAGTGGGATACGTGACTGACGCAGTTTCCAGCGAAGGGAATCCTCTCATAGCTCCTTACCCCAACTGGGAGTGGAACAAGCTCGGTGACTGCGATGCCATAACCAGTACTTACAGAGTTCAGGTGCGTATGTCGCTCTAGTTGCATATATTGATTGGTGTAATTCTTGTCCGACTACGATCTGATTTATTTACGCGTTGAACGATAATTTTATCATAAAGTATTGTAAAATATTTTGCTGATATACGAATGCCTTCGATGCGTTCTAGCGCTGGAGAAAATTATCAAAGCAGAGCATTTTTCGAAGCTATCGAAGGAAACCAACTCCAAAACACATTATCACGCGTCAGAGAATTTTTCGAATTTTTCAAGCCAAAACTTTTTAATTCTGGAGTTTACGTCGCGCTCCATCATTAGCTCGGATAAGTACGATTCATGTTGTAATTAGAGTAGATGAACAAGTTAAATTGTTGAGCGGCATCGTGAATCGCACCAGCAATCAATAAAAATCGTGTTCAGCTTCAGTAGTTCCTTATCATAAAGAAGGATGACTCGGTCGAAGCAGCGCTGAATCTCGTCAAAACAAAAACTGTCTCGATTAAAGTATAGTTTACAGCGAATCACTTGAGTTCCTCCGATTTTGTTAAGATGAAAAATCGAGCTCCACGAGGTTTTATTTGAAATTCGAAAGCTCCGAATTTTTGGTGATTTTACCAAGTACAACCAGATTTCAATCTTTTGATAAATTTGATTATTCGCTCGAGAACGGAGCAATTCCCTGTAGACAGCTATACATAACGCGGATGCATGAGATATCGGACTGTCGGGAGCTGAAATTGCGGTTGTGAACTTTTCCGGAGCATTGCAGGTGGACGAGTGCGAGCGCCTGTGGGTGCTGGACACGGGTGCGATCGGGGACCGCCGGGTGTGCCCGCCGCAGATCCTGTCGTTCTCGCTGAACTCGGGCAAGCTGCTGAGCCGCTACCGTTTCCCTCGCCAGCACTACCAGGACAAGTCGCTGTTCGTCACCCCGGTGGTGGACATTCGCGACTCCAAGTGCCGCGACACGTTCGTCTACATAGCCGACGTGACGGGGTTCGGCATGGTCGTGTACGACCACCGCTTCACCAGGTCGTGGAGGATCAACAACAATCTCTTCTACCCCTACCCCACGGACGGCACCTTCCACATCGGCGAGGAGAGTTTCGACCTGATGGATGGGCTTCTGGGACTGGCCCTGGGCCCGGTCACCTACGACGGCGACAGGATACTCTACTTCCACTCGCTCGCCAGTAGGATCGAATCGTGGGTGCCCACCTCCGTCATAAGGTGAGACCCGTCGAAGCTGATTATACGAATGAAGTATGCTTGGATAGACCGTGATAGCCGTTCATCCCTCCAAACGACGTTTGGGTATTTTATTGAGGGCGATGGGCGATTGATGGTCTCGCGCAGAGTATAGAGGAATCAATTTTATACGCCAAGAACGGAATCGTTCACCTTGATCGTATTGTTTTCAAAACAATGCGACGTATTATATAATCATTGATGTGGAAGCGAATATTGACAATCCGTATCTGCATCAGCTCTTACGTATCAACTGATATTGGCTGTTTCACGTCAACTCAACCGGCCAATTTTTTTTTTCGCACTTTTTCTAAGCAATTTTTTTAAAAATTGTAATAATAACAATCATGGGATTTTTTTTATGTTCAAGTAAGACATGTTTACATATCATTTGATTTTTGAGATTTCAAGTTCTTTTCCATCAGCTTATTGGCCTGATTCACTTTGAGATAAATCACAAAATGTAAAATCTTCTAGGGATGAAAGTTTTTTGTCCATATTTCATGAAAATGTACTTTCTCACTTCGAAACTGAACTATTTCAACTATTTATTAGTACAGTAATAAGTACCCATTAATTTTGACTGGCATGTCACAATATTTTTGAGTTACTATTTGATTCCTCAGGCCAAAAGCTTCAAGAGGAACTATACCCAGTGAAGTGCCTATAATTACTGGCCATTAAATTTTACCTCAAATCAATTTAGTTAGGAGCCATTCTTGCCAACCACTAATACTGTAAAACTTGTAATAAGTTTAAGGGCTCGGTTGTGGTTGCAACCGTGAATTACTCAATTATTCTTTGATTTTTTAAATTTGAGAACCCGTTCCTCGTACCAAAATAATTTTGCTTATCATTTTTAATTACAACTATATCAAATAAATAAATCCAATACTCTGTAGTTTTCAAATTATCAATAAATCACAAACGGTCATTGAGTGATTAATGGCTGCTATCACAAGCGAGCATCAACAAGTACTATTTGTACTTGTCGAGAAGGGTTTACTAGCTGTATTTTGAGGTGAAAATTCGTGATTCTTGTGCTGTGATCATGGGCCCATTGCCGAGTATAAGCTATTTTGAAGATTTTTAGCGTGAGAAATCACGCCTAGAAATCACACCAATATCATGGCGTACAAGTCGGAATTTATCGCCACGTATTGATTACTGTAGTTGGATGGGTACAATTCTGAGATTAGCAAGTGACTTTTCAAAAAATATGGATAACTCAAAACAACTCTTATTTTTCGATTTTTTTTTATTTTAGGAATAATTGCAGGGTAAGTCGCAAAGTTAATGAAAAAAAAAACTTGGTAAATTTTCTCATCTACGTATATGAAAAATTTGAAACAATTCAAGAGTGGTATATGGAACTCAAACAACAAATTTGTTTGAATAATTCGGCTGAGTTGGTGTACAACAGCCCGTATGCTTGGCCAAAGTCTGAAAAGGCGCTTCCAATAGAAAATCAATTTGAATATTTTCTGATGATGAGAAAGTCTTCTTTGAATTGCCGAACAAAAATTTCATTGGAGTTTTTATGGAATTGTATTGCAGGAACGTTTCGCTATTCGAGAACAATCCCGACGCGGCGGCGAGGTCCTTCAGAGCCTTCCCGCTGCTGAGATCGTCGCAGTCGGCGGCCGAGGCGATGGACCGTCACGGCGTGCTGTTCTTCGGCCTGATGAGCGATTCGGCAATCGCCTGCTGGAACAGCAAGCATTACCCCGAATACGGTGGCAAGAATATTGAGAAGCTCGTCGTGAACGAGGCTACGTTACAGTTTCCTTCCGGCTTGAAGGTCAGTGTCAGTACCTTGTCTACGCAATTTTGTTGAAACTCTACTGGTTTCTTTTCTCAGGAGCATTGTCACTTCTGGAGTGAATCATGTTCCCACGATAACGGGGATTTTTCTCGTGTCATACACGCTTATCACGTCGGAAGCTTGGATTAATTTGATCAAATATCTGTGGTTCGAATGAAAGAAATATTTCATCACGTTGACGAAAGTGATATCGACAAAGACCTTTTTAATAGTAAAGACAGCATGTCAGCCTATCAGTGTATTAAAAATATTGACCAAACTCATCTTGTCTCGTGACACACTTTGGAATTTGTTGTGACCGATTCACAAAATATCTCTTCTGTGAATACTGTATATACATTTTTTTTGTCGAAAACTGAGTCTTATCTATTCAAACCAATTATTTTCCATTGCAAGAAATATACGATATTCGAATCGAGAAACTCGTTGGAATAACGAAGCGAAATGTCGCAACATTATTGCGAGATACGAAAGCAGTCCGATTGATGAGCCGGCGATGACGTTGCAGGTGGTGACGGCGCGCACGGGTCGGCAGGAGGTGTGGGTGTCTTCGGCGGCGTTCCAGCGCTACATGAGCGGCAGGCTCCACCCGAACGAGACGAACTTCCGGGTGCAGGCGGGCTTCGTGGACGAGCTGGTGCGGGGCACCAAGTGCGACGTGCCAGCCCTCGAGCTCCACCTGAAGCACGGCGGCCGGCTATGAGGGTCGTGGTACCGCGGGAGGCAGCCCGCCAACAGCCTGCACAGATACAACGATCTGCTGCACGAGCTGTCGAGCAGAGTCGAGTACGGGCCCAAGATGCCGCCCTACTTCCCGTGGTACCACTGCCCCGTGGCGCACAACGCCTTCTACCTCAGCCCCGCCGCCGTCCCCGTCTACTATAGCTTCTTCGTCGATCACGGCTGACCCTGTGCGTATTGCTAGCCGAGCTCTTCGAGTGCGCCGAGTTATCGACGGGACATTTCGTCGAGGACAGGTCGGAGCGGCTCTGACCCCACCTCGAGTGCACGTTCGCCTCCTCGAATATTCATTTCACGTGGATCATTTTCTCGTCACAGCTGTGTCCGACCTGCCTTTTTGCATACGTTGAGCTTTCGCAGTATTTTATATGTGTTTGCCAATTTCACGATGAGCTGGCCGGGGGCCATTGTGCAGCTCTGCATCTGATGCCTATGCGTGGTGAAAGCAAATTTCACTCATCGGCCAGGGCTGGTTACGAACATTTTGGTTGGAGTATATATATTTTTGAGAAAATATGAGCTTCGTCAACATCATTTTATAATTTTCGACTTAACATTATCAGGGCATGAGATTATATTAAACCTTGTGCTCAATGTAAGGATATCTTAAATGAACAAATGTATAACAGTCAGATATGTCTTTGTTATGACGTCGTAGGAAAACTCAGTTTTCCTCAAACGCTTCTACAGTGTTTGTAGCTTATTTCTAGTTCAACATTATAATGTAGCGTATAGAAATGAAGCCCACTGTTCATCTGCATTTAATAATACACATTATAGTTGGAGACGTATTGGAGTTTTTTACAATGACAATATATAATTGTTTACTAAATAAAAATATTTAGCGTTAGTTTTTTAGAATTTTCCGTACAATACATTCTACTAAAGTTTTAATTATGCACGGTACGCAACCGTATGACAACACTTCCTGATATTCGAAGATACTGGGAAACAATAAAATGATACAGATAAGGTTTTGTATACGAAACTGCGTAACGCAAGCTTAACAAAGTTATTACTTGATAAATGATTGAAGCCTCCAATGTTATGACCAGAGTGCGTTGTGCAATAATATTATTTGCAAAGTAGATGAAAATTATGATATCCAAGAATGGTTTTAATCTATTTTGTCTTGAACGGAATAAAACTTGTGTGAATTAGAATATTGTCATGTGCAACAATGAATGATATACACATACGTTTCTAGGAGTGAGGATGAAGGAAAACATTTTTGTTTTTACACTTTATTGTAATATATTAACATTCTTTGCAATGTAAGTACTCATGAACGTTGTAACTATATATTTAATAATAGATAATTCAATTAATCATATATTTGATCTAAGCATTGTTTTTCCTCTTTTGAATTCTGATTTCAATGATTTCCGATAGTTTGTTTTTGTTTCGATGTTCATCAACCCTCTGAAATTAATGAATAATTTCAAAATTCAAAGGCTTTTACTTTGGGAGCTGTCCAAATATCAGATGTTTCACACTGCGGAAAACTGACTAAGAAAAGATATTCGAAGTTGAATAACAATGATTGTGCGAGAATATAAAAAGCCTCAGATTTAACTCCCTTTCACGAGGAAACTGTTTTATAAAAGTTCTAGAAATCAACATTAATACCAGGGAGTGAATAATCTTCTGTTAACCGTATTCGCAAAGTGAATTCATTTTTCAGTCAAATAAAACATCATTGATTCAAAAAAGAGTAGGTTTTGTGAAAATTTTAACATCTTATTTGATATATCACTTCTTCTTAGCTCTTTGAGATTCGAGATTTTTCTGTTAGATTCTAATTTTTTTTTTAATTAATGTACTTATTTCAACCCTTACTAAAGCAGAAGAATGAAATGGGAATCGAGTTTACCTTACGATGACGCTACTGCCTGTACCGTACCAATAAAACGATAAGCTATCATCTCAAACCACAATCCGTGAAAATATGTTGCCCGTATTGTGCATTTTTTTTTCTTCCTATAACATCGCATGATGACTCTGTCCATTATCCCCACCTATACGATTCCTGTTTACGCATGATAAGTCAGTCGTGGTGTATAAATATTCGAACAAGCATCTTTTTTCTAACGAGTGTTGTTAATCGGTGAATATATTTTGAGCTCAACTAATTCCACGTGCATATTCTTTGATTTTCCCAGTTGATATAGTGTGCATTAACTGATGTTCAAGAAAGAAATTGAGAAGATGAGATCAGTGTTATTAATTTCCGTCTTTGTTGGTGTGGCTTGCGGGTTCGAATCTCAAAATGATATAAGTGATAACCGTGGACACAATTTTGGATATTCATCATTAGTTACTGAGTTTGAGTGGAAATATTTTGACTATGTTTGGAGATCATCAGAGCAAAAAACGTACTACACAGACCATGGCTTATATGATCCTAAAAAAATGGCACCCATTGATGTAGACAGATCAATTGGTAAGTAATTGACTTACTTATAAACGACGAAACCATAAACCGAGAAATTTTAAAATATATTTGGGTCTTTTTTTACGTTATTATTATTATTATTATTATTATTATTATTATTATTATTGTTGTTGTTGTTGTTGTTGTTGTTGTTGTTGTTATTTGTGTGTTCAAAATTGAATTGAATTCCATAAATTTAAAAACGTGCATTCTCTATTCAATTTTAAGAACTTTTCCACAAAAAGAGATCGCACGACCTTTGTGTCAATAAAACTGCTGGGCCTGAAATATACGATTTTTCATGCCGATAAAGGTGACACGGGATATTGTGTTTTGTTGAATGGACCTTTTTCGCCTGATTTTTGCTAATAGCTATTCCTAGTAAGGGTATGATAATTTTGCACAAGATTAACCAATTTTTAGTCTTGTTGATCGTGTTCTATCCTTTTAATGGATCAAGAAATCGGATTTATCGTTATCCATGATCGAGATTATGACAAGAACACTTTTCGAAAAACTCATCTATCTACAGATATGGTTGAAAAAAATTAAATAACTCGAACCTGAAAATTTTAAATTCAGAGGTGGGGGTCAAGATTTCCACTAGGAGTTCTAACTCTAAAAATTTATATATAGTCATTTTTCATCGTACTTTTCAAAAGTGGACTTTCTACTTTATTCTACAGTCACGTTGGTCTCGGGTCACCTTTTGAGTAATTTTACATTAAAGTTATCACATATCCACAGATGGAAGAACTTTCGTAACGGTGATCAGAGCTTCTGGAGTTCCAGCCAGTTTGCACACAGTATCTAGTTTCTCAGGAGCTTCCGGACCACTGTTGATCCCTTACCCCGATTGGTCTTGGTACGAAAACCCTAAAGAATGTAGGGGCATTACAAGTGTTTACAGAGTTGCTGTGAGTTCTTAATATTCTGTAACTGTTACATTATCCACTAAAAATACATATTTATTCTTTAGATTGACCAGTGCAACAGAATGTGGGTATTAGATACAGGTAGGATCGACGAAGATTATGTCTGTCCCGCTCAGCTGTTGCTGTTCGACCTGAAAACAGATCAACTCATCTACAAGCTCATAATTCCCGACCACGTCGCCCGAAACAAGAACGGCATTGGTATGCTCGTTACTCCGATCGTTGAGGCTTACGGTGACCAATGTGAAAACTCTACGGTAAACTTTCGCTCGGTTAAAATACAAAATTTTAAATTTCACTCGAGCAATCTCAACACGTTTATCGTTTACTTAAACATTTTTAAAATGGATATTGCAAAATAATCATTCTTGAGAGTAAAAACATCAGTTATTAATATATAGTAGTTGAAGCAATAGTAAAATTAATTCTAAGCTTCTAACTCGACTACATGTGAGAAAAATCTATGCATAGATGCAATTGAAAATGCATTCTCGTAAAATACAGACTCTTCGTCATTTTCAAGTTCCATAACTAGCAAAATGTTGATAGTATATCGGTGGCTCTTTCGAAGGAAAGCTCATCTAAGAATCTACTGTCGAATAAAAACACGTTCCGTGGTTTAATTTTTAAAAAAATCATTTGCAAGAGCACAGGAAAAAAATTATCTCCTGCCCGCGCTCAGTGATATCTAATTTTTATTTCAATGCTCTTTACAACGATTTTTTTAAAAAATAAACCGTGAAATGTGTCTTTTTTCGAGGAGATTTCTATGTGCTTCAAATCATCCCGATCTTTGCATGTGCTCTTTTTCGTTGGACCCATTTATTGGCCGAATATTATACTTGGTGAATACTCAAAACGTTTGTAATAGGCCATTTGATTATAAGAGCACCACGAGTACATTGCACGTGTGATTGACTGGAGAAGAAAGCTTGACCAATATGATTTCTCTTCTGCAAAGCGACATTTTGAAAGATTGACAAATTCGACAAGAATCAATCCAATTCCTAAAGATCAACACGAGTGATTAATGCGCACAGGTGTACATGGCGGACGTGCTGGGCCACGCGCTGGTGGTATGGAACGGCTGCCACCTGACTCGTATCGAAGGGGACGTGTACCAGCCGGAGGAGCGATACGCCAACTTCACGATCGCCGGCGAGAGCTTCTATCTGGCTGACGGGGTCCTGGGTATGGCTCTGTCCCCACTGCAGGCCAACGGCGACAGGTACCTGGCTTTCCGACCGCTCGCCTCGAGGTCGCTCTACGCCGCGGACACGCGCGTCCTGAGGCTCAGCCGAAAATACAAGACCATCAAATACTATCGAGGCTACGACGTCTTGCCCAGCCAGGCCTCCGCCATGGCCTTCTCTGAGCGGGGTACACTGTTCTACGGGCTCACCAACCAAGTCGCCATCGGCTGCTGGAACATGCACACGACCCTCAAACCTACCAACTTTGTAAGAGCATGACATTATTTTTTCTTCGCTTAAGCCGCAGTAATCAGGGATCGTGAATCATGCTTCGCGAATGCTTTGTTTATATAGGTATTAAAGCATGCTTTGTTTGCGTAAACTTTATATACCTTTTGACTCCGTTGGCTCTGGTGCGTCATTAGTAATATTGTATATAAGTTACCGAATAAACAATGACTAATCGAAATGAATTTGCTACATTAGTAACAAATTCTCATCAAGTATTCTACCTAATGGATAAAACTGAATTGACTCATTTGCTTACAGAATTTAGCACTGGTCGATGATGAAAAACTGCAGTTCACGAGTGGAATGAAAGTTATCAAAAATCCATTCTACCAGGCTCAAGGAGAACAATTACTTATAATGACCAATCGACTTCAAAAAATCTATGCAGGAACGCAGAGCTTGGATGAAATCAACTTCCGAGTTATGAGAGTTTCTGTTCATGAGCTTATTCAAGGAACCGGTTGCGATCCCTATTATTAAATAGTACATCACATTAATTGACTTAATCAAAAAAAATGCATTTGTGTGATGTGTCGATGTATGTTTTATCTAATATGCCTTGAACTTGTATATGATTTCTGTGTATTTTTTACACGAGGCTTCTACTCAAGATGAATTATTTTGTCAAATGTTAAATAAAAATCATTCTTGAACATTGAACTTCGAACAGTAACGATATATTTGAATTATTAACTCGTAGGTAGTTTGAAATTAAGTCTTTATTTTTTTATAAATGTAAAATATAGTCAATTGATTGGTGATAATATTATTTTTGTCCCAGCGAGATCAAAGTGTCAATTTTGTACCCTGGCGTTCGTAAAGAATGACACTTTTTCCCAGTGGAGATGAAAAATAGCATATGCACGACCGCCAATGACTGCCAAGCAACGGGCGAGAGCACCAATTCGGGCACTTCTTTTGAATTATCATACATATTTTTCATGTTCAATCGATATGTCAAGTTGTATACAATGTCAATAATATATTTTTAATGTAGGTATGCAACATAGGCTTTTTCTCAAAATGAAAATAGCATGGTTGGTATTATAACCGGCCAGAGCTGAGAATGACGTTTCTATTAATTAGATGTCGAAACGTACGAGCACATGCTATGCCAGTGCCGTGTTGAATAACAATCAAGCTACCACCTAATGGAAAGAGCAAAAATCACCGCTCGACTTACCCTGAAAGTCCTTTCCTGCTCGGGGGACTCTAGGGCGAGACGAGTAGAGAAGTCACTAGGGGGATGCCAAAGAACAACCCATGAAATTAATTATTTTATTTATTTTTCAAAAACTCCTGTGATTGAGAAATTTGACTATAAACGTGAAATATCAAATTCTCAGTAAACTTAAGCATTATCATAAACTATTTTATTATAACAGAAACAAAGTTTGGCAGTATGTGGTAAACGATTTATTTTTATCGGAAGACAAATAAGCCACCATCCACAACAGTATAAATGAGGTATCATATGCTTCGAGCTTTTTATATTACTAATTGAAATTGAATTATTGAATAAGATGAACGATTCAAATCAATTTGAGTTTAGATTGAAGAAGATAGGGGTGAGTTGAACCTTTAGACAAAAAAAAATATTCCACCACAACTTGTACTTACCAAGCTGCATTTGTGAGAATGAAAGAAGATCTTACATTTTCTCCGTAAACCAGTAATTATTTTCTTTCCTTTAGACGCTGGCATATGTATTCGAAAAGGTTTTTATATAATTCGTTTTTCATTAAAATACCAAATGTACAAGAACATCGTTATTTTTGTACTTGTGGTGTAATACTAATGTATATGGAAGAAATAAAGAGTGCAATAAATCAATGCCGTATCAAATATTCAATTGATGTAAGTCAAACTCAAGACTGTATATCAACGGCCCTTACAAAGAAAAGCACATTTCAAATCTCCGACGAAAAAAAAGCACATTTCGACCTTCCGGCGAAGAAAAGCACATTTCAGCTACGTAGTATATTTAATGATGAGATGTATGAAATTCGGTATCTCAATACTCGTGAGAGTGTGTGAGATCGTGCAATGTATTATTTTATTACGTGGTATTGCGCAGTTAATTTTCTACCGCATCGAATAACCTGAAATGTGCTTTTCTTCGTCCGAGAAGACGAAATGAGCTTTTCTTCGTCTGACAAGTCGAAATGTGTTTTTCTTCGTCCGAGAAGCTGAAATGTGCTTTTTTTCGTCCGAGAAGCCGAAATGTGTTTTTCTTCGGCTGAGAAACTGAAATGTGCTTTTTCGCCTGAGTAAGCTGTAGTGTGTTTTTTTTCGTCGGAGATTTGAAATGTGCTTTTCTTTGTAAAAGCCGTCGATATATACATAAACACTAGTGTGACTTTTTGAATAACTATTTCTTGAACTACAGAATTCATTCTAGCATGAGTGAGATTTCATTGAAAATTATTTCGATTTTCAAAGTCATCAGGTGAGGACGCTGAACGTCATGAAACATCTGTCTCACGATTCTTCAAGCAAAGCTATATCCAGTAATAAGTTTAGCATTTGCACTTAACTTGAGCATATGACCTTGGTATTACTCAAATAATCAAACGATTAGCGATTCGAAAATTAAGAAAGATAAGTATGATGAATTGTTCTGGGTTTCTACTGATCTGATACTTAATAATTTTGGGTCCATGTATATAGGAAGTGAATTTTTTTTGGGCGTGGCAAGGGGTGTAAACTTGAAATGACACAAATTTTTAGTTTGTGAAAGATAAGTTCAGGCATTGTGACCACCTTCCTGAAGATTTATAGCGAACCATAACAATAGTCATCATCCGAATACATTGAATTTCCTAAATAAAAAATGAGTTGACAAATTTTGAAACCCTCCTCCTCTTCCGATTCTCCGGTATGAATTTCATTTTCTTTTTCATTCACTTAGAAATCTTCAAGATAATATTTTGGTTGATATTTTCGTGATCTCATATGAGCACCGAAAACTTACTAAACTTCAATCTCATATTTTTGGCAATAAGAAAATAATGTATATTAGTAATTTACCTTGTCTAAAGTTATTCTTGTAGAGTAGGTAACTTTGGAACAGGAATTTTCGTAGTGAAATGTAGACAATAATGTCCGAAAAAATTGTGATCCTAGTATGTACAATTTTTTATATAGTTTGGGATAAGACACAACTTTTAAACTTGGCAAATATCCAAAATAACCCTGTCCATGGAATTCAATTTCATTAATCTACATTTGATGAGAATTAACATTACTGATTTTTCATTATGGGCCATATATGTACGACCCATTATACGGCCACATTGGCTCAACTTTAGTTCTAGCAAGAAAACAGTAGTAATAACAAAAAAACTAATTCAACCGTTGAAAAGATGAGATTCATCTACACAAGATAGAGTAGTCATACGTTGAGAAAAAAATGCAAGCCTATTCAGAGTAATGAACCTATCAAGAAAAAGCTACAATTTGATTTCAAACTGCTCTAAACAGTCCCTTAGGGTAGAATATAGAACTGGTGCTAGATTATACGACAACATAACTCGAGTACGACTCCAGCCGAAAATGCGTCGCTATAAACGAGATATCATAGGTAGGCTGATTGGCTGGCCGGGCATGTAATGTCTGCACTATTACTTACAGATGTACTTACTGTACATGCATAAAATCAGTGATTATTGTTCAAATATTTCCGGGAAATTGAAACGTAAGACTGAGTGACTATTGAAAATCAAATTTCAATTTTTCATTGTTATCAGTCACTCGACGCTATCAAGATTCCGTATTGTGGATACTTAATAGTGCACATACTATTTAATTTGACCAAAAACCACAAATATTCCTGTGAATTATTGAATGAATAAAAAGCATACTGATCAATTTCTTGATACGTATACATATATACACAAATTATTGCACATTCAAGTCATAAAATATGTTTCAAAGTTATATTATAATAAAATGACTTATACAGTTTAAAAATCGGCTTGATTATTCAAACAATGTCCTTCTAAATGAAAAACTTGAACAACTGCATATTCTAAATATAGATTAATATAACTTATATCACGTGGGTTTGTGAAATCCACAATTTTCATAACTTTTTAAAATTATTATAATGGATTTGGATAAATACATAATTTGAAATAATTCTCCTTCAAGTAACAATGGACTGGAAACTTCAATAAAATTTTCTTGCGCAACGTCACTCTTTCACAATAAATCAAATGTACGAATTCAAATTAATGAGTTTTGATTGGCATATCGATTACTCCCACCAAACTGTCATTCTACGCAGCTAAGTAGGGAGGACATACTGAATTACATCTCCGATTCTCACCTGAAACTCCTTCCATTCCATTCTCCTGCCCTCAATCACCCCGCGGATCAGTTCTATATAATACGAGGGTTATCGAGCTGGAGTGAAATACTAGTGTTCAAAGATAATTTAACATAATGCGGTTGATCGAATGGATCTTTATTGCCGCGAGCATTACCTTCGCTTCGGCACAATTAGAAACAGTCTATGAATGGAAATCTATAGACTATTTCTGGAATACACCAGAAGAAAAGCAGAGTTACATCGACAATGGCGACTATGATCCTACAAAAATCATTCCCATAGACGTCGATAGATCAAAAGGTAAATAATTTCACCCAATAACTAACAAAATTTGCATGGATTATTGGAAACAAAATAATAATATTGCTCACTCAAATTTTCAAAAAATTCACGCTTCTATCTGAGTATTGATTAGTAATATAATAGTAATTTTGAACTGTTATGGCGAACATTTTCTTAAAAATTGATGCACCGATAGACTGACGTCTCTTTTCCACTATTGCGATTGGCGTGTTATTAGAATAACCACGAGATCATTATAGTACGTGGCTGAACGATTGAGAAAGTTGGTAAAAGCCTTGGAGTGAGAATTATTTTGGAAACCCTGATAAATCAATGATCGATGACAAGAATTGCGTCATGTATATGAATTGAAGCTGAAAGTTGAGTTTTCTCAGCTGTCCACACATTGAAATAACCGTCTTCATAACTTCCTTCCACTACAGATGGAAGAGTATTCGTCACGACAATTAAGGATAAAGGTGTTCCCGCAACTCTGTCAACGATCTCTGAGCGTGGTGGAGAATCAGGTCCTCTGTTACGGCCTTATCCAGATTGGTCTTGGCACAATGAAGGCGATTGCAATAATATTACGAATGTCTACAGGGTTGCTGTACGGTTCACCAAAAAAAATTATCTATTCACGTGTTTTTCCATGTTGAATTCAATATTAAATCGACAATTCTTTCTGTCACTGACACCAGATCGACGAATGTAATAGACTTTTCGTGTTGGACAATGGATTCATTGGCGCGGATTCAGTGTGCCCTGCCCAGCTGCTCATCTTTAACCTCAATACTGATACACTGATTCATAGAATCAGAATTCCGGACTGGATTTCTAAAAACAAAAATGGACGAGGAAAATTGGTGACTCCAGTTATCCAAACTAATGGCTCAAATTGCACATTGGAAAATGTAAGTTTTTTCATGACTAAAGCGTAGAACAGATGTGACTTTTGGGAAAATGGATTATAAGACTACGCAAAAATCTTATCCCCCGGCGTTTGCAAAAGGCAAAAGGCGCGCGCGCGTTCCATTGCATGTTATGACCAACGCATAATTTCACTTTCACCAGCTCAGTCTCTTGTTTCATGTTATTCATGGCAATAGACTTCGTGACGATCCTCTCGAATCTTAATCACAATTACATCTCTGAGTGGACGAAAAGTCACTCGTTAATCTTAGTTATTCACTGCAGTATTTTGCCCAAGAAATGCAAAATATTAATATTTTTTAAACTACATTTTTTACTAAATATGGTATGAGGAGGTTTTTTCACGGATCATAAAACGGCAACATCAATTGAAACTCGAATAGTAAGTTGTAAAATAATAAAAATTAAATCACCACTCTGAAGATGAGACTCGATTGCTCGCGAGGATCAAATGCATTGTATACACACGACAAAAGTATGTCCACGGGATCGTGTGCGAGGGTCTCGTTCATGCGCTCAAAAACAACTCACCCCGTGAAAGTAAATCACCTTGAACGTAAATCTGAAAATGTCGTATGTCCCAACCGTCCTCTAGAATCTTAATTTGCTATCGAGATTTCCCGGCGAAGTTAACAATTATCTGTAACGGATCATTTGCGCGCGGTTCCTCGCCGCAACGATAAAACTTGGGCTCGCGGAAGCGCGAGTTAGTCTGGCAGTAATGACAAGCCGCTGTGTAAATGTGGCACGATGAGCTCAGGTTTTCATGGCGGATCCGCACGGCCGGGGCCTGGTGATTTGGAGGGAGCAACGGCTGTTCCGGCTGAACGCCAAGGTCTTCGAGCCGGATAGCTCCAAGACTACCGTCGAGATAGCCGGCGAAAGTTTCGGACTGGAGGACAGCCTGATGGGAATGGCGCTGACGCCCGAGATCTTCAAGGGGGAGGAGTCCGAGCTTGTGTTCAGGCCGTTCTCGTCGCACAACCTCTACACGGCCAGCGTCAGGGTCCTCGAGAGGAGCACCTACGGCAACACCATCAGGTACAGGAACTACATCGATTTCTTGCCCAGCCAGGCGACAACCATGGCCGTCTCGTCCCAGGGCACCTTGTTCTACGGGCTCACCAAGGAAGTCGCCATCGGATGCTGGAACAAGTACAGGCCCGCCTCTGAAGCGGTGAGTGGATATATAGATTACATATGTATACAGCCACGCTCGCGATTGTTCGACGTTTCGATGGTATATTTGGGTGGTGCGGTGATGTGTGATTTGATGGGAAAGTTCCTGTGGCTCCGTGTAAAGTAAATACTCGCATCGGCTCGTTAAGTGTCCGCTGATAAAAATATGTTTGTTGACTGAAGACGATGCGTATTGCGCGATAAGCTACCCTAATTAACATATTATCCGTAATTGCGAAATCACATTATCATACTGGGATAAACAATCATTCCAACGTTGTTGGAGTTTTAATTGAGCGTGGATGGAAAAAGTGTTTGGTGTCTTCATGGGTTTTCGGTTGAAACAATTTATATAGTCAAAATCTATTATTCTTTTTCGTCTTAATAAAAATTTATAATGATTACCTCGATACACGGTTGATAATTGAATATATGTTCAGGCCATCGCCGTACAAGACAAGGATCGTTTGCAATTCCTCAGTGGGTTGAAAGTACTCCCAGCCACGAGGACAAACGGTAAAGAAGAAATTTGGGCTTTGTCGAATCGATTCCAGAAGATTAGGCTCGGCACGATAAACTACAACGAAGTAAACTTCCGTATAGTAAAAAGTACAGTTGATACTCTCATCAATGGCACACTGTGCGAGCAACCTGAGCAGGTTGATCCACAATCCATAATCAGATTTAATGTATAATCATGCGACATTTGCATTATCTTGAGTATAATTAAAATAAAGTTATCAGCTGAATCAACAAATATTCTATGTTTTCCTTCCCCCATCAGAAAGTACAAAGAATATAAGAAAGTAACTAAGAAAGTATTATTGTGGAAATAACTAAGTTACTTCAATTATTTTTTCTACTGAATCAATTAAGATAAGTATTAAAACATTACTTCGAGTGTTGCATCTATTTCGCATTTCCGCACTGAAGTTATATCTATTGTTGTGCAATAGGTGAATATTTTCCGGAAATGTGAGCAAGATTCGTAAAAAGGTGTTGGATTGAACTTTCCTGTCTTTGTACATGTAATCATCTATTACGCGAGAATCTCACATAATACCAAGTGGATCTTCCCACTTCAATAGCATGATGGGGTAAAAGTCGTATGAGAGTTCCGAGAAGAATATCAATCAGTTTGCGCGAAACATTTTAAATTCGACAATCAATAAGAAAGCTGCTCCTTCTGATCGGCTTCTGAATATAAAGTTCTATCATAATATTACGTGCAACATCACCTGCAATTATTCTTCATGATTATTCTTTTAACAATTCTTAGGGCAAAGGTGCACGAATGTTGTACAACTACTAGTGTGATTACTCCACAAATATGTCGATTAAAGACTGAAAATTGTTGTTAATTAAATCTGCTATGAACAAACTTTTGAATTTCCCAAGGATGATTCATCTAATCATTCATAATTAATCTATATTATTCATCTTTTCGGTGATACAGTTTTCACCTTCCACCAAGATTTGACTTATTATGCATTTTTGTAATATATGTTTTGAATTTTCATTACAAAATTGATAAACAATTTATTTGTTTGAAACAACATCGAGTATTTTGGTTGTACGCGAAAACCAGTCGAGGAGAAAGGTAGCATGGTTTTCTTTAGTATTTTATTGATTTTATACCTCTCTCTTCTGCAAATATCTGCTTGGTGAGATTTTTATATAGAGGTTGATTCCAAAAGGACCTCATTTCATTAAGATCACTTTCTCAGGAAGCTTCTTCGCTGTCTCTCGCCAGATACTCCGGTTCAATGAGGTACGTATATTCTTCAAGAGTGAGTACGGTTTCTTTGCTTTTGTAGCTTCATTTCACATATCCTTCAATTCGACATCTCGAACTGATCGCGATATTTCTCTAAGTAGGAGAGTATATCTATATAGAGAGTCATCTGCGATGGCCACTCTTGAAACTGTTTTCAAGTAAAGCCAATATTTCATATGTATGTAGCTGTTTGGCAGAACGTTTTGATTTTTCAAAGATGTTCGTGAATGATTATTGATTTTATGAATGTATAGTATTTTTATGTCTAAAAAAATCATATACACGAAAAGTGCTAAATCCGTGAAATTCCAATCAATGAAAATTTGACCGCTGTAGTACTATGCCAATGACTTTGATGCCAATGACCTATGCCAATGACGTTTGAAAAAAGCTTCAAACAGTTTGGTGACACTTTTTCTAAATTGCACCACAAAAAGAATGGAATTTATTTGTATTTTTTCTAAATCTTAAAAAGTATAAAATTATATAAGAATTCCAAGACTAGCTTCATTTTTTTTGTATTTGATTCAGAGTGAAATAATGTTTCAAACCAATGAACGTCCGATACAAACTTTCAAAGTATTTATTTGTGAGAACTCGTATTGTTCCCGTTGCTTATGCTATTTTATATTTTCGCGTAAATAAGCTGAAAACAATGTAGGAGTTCAACAGTCTGTACTTATATATATGTTTCTTAACACTTTCCTCTGCCCGAGATCCGCCTCATTAATTCTGTCTGGTTAACGATTTAATCTCATTATCCTAAATCAAGTTCAGCTTTTCCCCGCCGCGGTGCTCGTAAAAACGGTACAACCGGTGGACCGTTGTGATGGTGTGTAGCCTTGCGGCTCGTACCAATTGCCCGTGACGAAAATTTCACTCTCTTGGCTTTGCATAATTTTCCCGCGTGTTGGCGCAGTAGTAAGTGTTCAGCAGGGCCTGTAGCAACGATGAGGCAACGCGCCGATTACACCCGGGCAAAATAGTCCAGGCTTCAGATCGTTTGTATCTGTCGCGACAAACGAAACAATGCGGCCGCGTTGAGGCTTTCACCTCTTTCCATCGAAATTGTAAAATCGACGCCTCGACAATTCAGTTGGACGGTGTCGATCGGTGTTTTCGGTGTGATTGGTATACGATTTATGAAAAGTGCAGTGATTTCGGTATGGATTCGCCAATCATTGGGGGATCAAAGTTCAAGCGGTTTTTCGGTTTCGTTTCCTCGAGTTACGAAATCGTGACAATAGAGACTTTTTTAGAAAGCCAGGACGATTTGTAATGATTTTTCGCGGCTCAATACGAACCCGTGATCAAGGGATTCCGGGGATGTGGAAAATATGTGAAAAGTTGAAATTAAGGCGGAATGAGTTTTTCAATTGAGATGAGTTGATGCTGCCTGTCTGACAGTGATATTTCATTTGTAATTATTTTTGACGCAATCATTAATTTTATGATAGAAGGTTTGGTAATGGGATTAATTTTATACACAGGAATTAAATGAGTTAGTGTTATGGATTCCATCAACGACGACAAAGATAATAACTTCGTAGAATCGCGTATCGCCATTCAATGGTAATAACAATTATCGTACATTCAAGTAAGTATATATCAGTACCAAAGAGAAATGTGTATGTACAATGGGCAGCGATAATTTCTCAAATGAAAAAATCTGAATTTATTTAAAGAGGCATTATGAAGCGTTGGATGAAAGTCAAGGCAAAAGTATATTCGATGTATAAAAACGAACCAAGTTTTACGATAAAATATACACATATCAATTTGATGAACTATACTAATAGTTGCTATAAAAATATAGATTCATCTCAAATATAGCTGTATCCGCAAATACTGTATTCAAAACAATATAAGCAAGTATTCTGTCTTTGTGGTGCTTAGAAGTACACAGCAAAAACGATTCCTTGATTTAAGTAAAAAATCTCTCTTAAAATGGGACGGAATGAATTTCAGTATAAAAAAAGTACTTAAATCAAAATTCGTATTATGTAAAATTCGTTTTAAGTAAAATAAATTTTCAGTACTGCAACACTTTTGAGTAATCGTTTTTACTGTATACAATGAATCATTTTTACAAGAATGAAATTTTAGGATCCTCGATTGATGCATGTTCAGAAAGAATACTTGTTCCAAAACTTTTGCCATGGTAACATATGACTGTGCTCTACAGACCACTACTATATCAAATCATATTCAATGTATTCAGATTGATGGGAAACAAAATTTGTTTCTGAACGGTAGTATAGATTCTCGTCCAAAACACATATTGCTCGATAGATCATTACGATTGATCACCACTCAATCGTAACTCGACGAAGGATATAAAACGCGGTAATATTCCCATCGCGCAATTGTCTCCGACACCACACATATCATCCCACCTAGCGGACCACCCACTTAACACCATCCGGCAGCAAAAACAATGAGACACCTATATAATCAGCGCGTGGAAAAGCAATTGAGCGACGACACTCGTTTCACTTTCTTTCCGGTGCACGGAATCGCATATCGTGAAACAAGTCGCGGCGGCCATCAACTTCAGGTGTCTCCAGACGAGGCCGTTCAACTGCACAGACGCGGAAATCTGGGTTAACCGCGCGATTCTCGGTAGTAGGTACACGCGGATTTGCGCAAATACCCGAGAAAACTTATCGACCCGAGTACGGGTATTTTTCACAAGTCCGTCGCGGGTACAATCGCGGGTGAAAAACCGACGTTTTCACGCGACAACTTTTTTGCCCGAACAACGCTGTGGGTACTTTCGTGCGCTGATTAATACTATGTATGCATATTATGCGTTGCGTTGGATTATTTATTCATTTGTGAATTTTGTCGCTTGTTTATGATTATTAGTCACGGAGCAATTCTTGGGTGGGAATAATTATACGTGTTGCCTCGAATCAACGTTTTGTTCACGGTGTTAGAGCCGGTGGGTTGGATTAAGATTTTATCATTTAATGATCAAATTATTTTAACAGGTACAAACCTGGTGGAAAAGTAATTAGGGAACGTATACGGGAAACTGAAATATATGCTTTGCTTAGATGGCTTGTTATTATCTTGCGACGAAACGCCTTCTTCCAACGTAAATTGATCATTTATATCCATGTAACTATTTCGAAATAAAAAGTCGAGTTGAATTTGTTCAAAACGCTACTTCTTGAGCCCCAACAGTTTTGAATTATTATATATTCCTAATTTTATTAATTATTACTTATTATTCGATTGTTTCTTTGGTGTATACCTACTTTCGAAATGTAAATTGATGGTTCTTACAGGCCAACGAAGATTCTTCGTTTTATCAACCATTTTTGAAAGAGTAGGGACGAGAAAAATTAAAAGATAGATTATATAGATCCAATTTTTTTACATATACTCATGGTATAAAGATCCATCAACTTTTTTTCACTATTTGTTTTCATTTTTCTACATCGGAAGTAAATTTAGTGAATTTGAATTTTTTGATGAATTTTCGATGAAATATATCTTTTTTAAATCTCAAACGAAAAATTCATATTCTCCTGGAATGTATGGTTAATGTTCAAAATAATCATTATTGACATTCTATACTGTCACAGTCCTTCAGCTCTAGTACTGAAAAGTCTTGATAAATAATCACAGCACTGAAAATGTGCTAGGGCATAAAATTAAAGTATTCGACGTATAAGATTCCGGTAGAACTTTTGTCCCGACATTTCCCTCTGACGAGCTGGTAAACTACCCATTTGAAAAGATTTGTATTAAGTAAGACAAGAATTGGCCATTTCACCTTATCGAAAACTTTGATTTTCCCAGTGATTTAGAGGTTCAGAGGTGGATAAAAATAGACACAACATTTTTGAGGTTTGCTAGGCTAAATTAAATTTACACTATAATAAAAACAAATCGCTTGTTACCCTTTTAAAATATATGGGCACAATTGTGAGGAATTTTTTTAAGTTTATCTTAAACATATGCACAACAAGAATGTTGAGCCGGCTCAACTCTATATAAGAAAAATGGGTGTCCGTTCGGCCTGGCAGTATTACCCGTAACCACCTTATACATTTAGGATATCTCAAGCTGAATTTGATTTTCTGAATTGAGTTCTATGGATTTAATAGAATATAGGTATTTCATGATGATAATCAAAACAAAGCCGATCTTTATTCTGAAGTTGGAATGGAACATATGTGTAAAAATAACTGAATATCACCAAGAAACTAAACAAACACGGAAATTAAGAGATAAATTAAATTATAATATATTTTTCCGAGGATAATAGTCGATTGCCTGGCCTGGCAGTAAAACTCGATTGTCTCTAGATTGGCGGTTGCAGAATCGCTGGTCACTGTTCATAAAATATTTGACTTTTCTTATACCAATAAGATTGTGAAGTCGCAGAAGAAATTACGAGCCGGATTGCGGCGCTAGACTCAATAAAATGAACGTAATTTTTCCAACTAATTATACTAATTCTCTGATTAAATATTCTTAAGCACTGTCAAAATTACGTCTCACTCTCGATAGAGAATCTAATTATTTTCCTAAATCTGCACTTATAAATTTATCAAAATACTATTACTTTTGAATACATCGGCATCGCCATTGTCCGTAGGAAAGGGTATTCAAAACAATTCGCACTTCCCCCTTTCTTCTTGGTATAAAATATTTTTCCGGGCATAGCGCTATTCCAGGCAGTTTTGTTCTAGACACGCAACGAACTGCTTGTTATCGTTCACGCTCTTCTGGCCGCGTTCAAGCAGCGAAAGTTATCCGTATTATTAATCAAGAACTACACTTTGAGGTTAAAAAATTCCATAAATCGTGATTCAAAATCCGCGAGAAGCAAACACACACGGCGTGGATCAAAAATTTTGCTTGCATCAGTGCTAACATGAGAGACAGTAATGAATTTGAGAAATAACGCGTGAGTGTTGTGAATTTATATATTCCCTACATATATACGTTCGCCGTCGGCTCTGAGTTGATGAATTCAAGAGCCATTGAAACATACGATGACTTGGGAACGCGATGACGCCCGAAAAAACTAACGATTGGTCATACAGGTTGAGAGGCGCGAGGATAAGGTCGTCGGGCAGCAGATTTAATCATCACTATTACGAGTCTCCCGCTTGGAACCCGTACGATCCTGTTCTTCACTATCATCAGGAATTCGTGGACAAGTATCATGCCATACATCCGACGAAGACCTGGAACAGTCAGCGTACGTATCCACGCAATATCCTTTCAAGTCAATGATCATATTCATGTGTCGGTCAGTTTTTTACACCTTGATTCTCTCTTAAGGATATTCTGGCTATCAATAAAAATAGTAAAAAGTACTTGAAACTTCGTACATAAGCATATGCTTATATATATATATATATTTTGTTACACAAAAGTTGTACCCAAAATTTGAGATTTGCATGCACTCTTATAGAGTTTTGTGAAATTCGAATATTTTCGTGCTTTAAATTATGTGAAAAATATGGAAAAATAGTGAGAACCTCAGGACACTCTTGAAAATGAGAAAATGATATCCAATCACTGGATATATGTAATGATCATATGAAGGATAATCAGATTCAAAAGTTTAAAATGCGCCTATAGAAACGAGCTCAAATGTGATTTTACGCTGCTTAAAATCGTTCATACACGTATGAATACGGTTATTCATAAATCACATACGAAAACATCTTTAGCAGATCAGTTCTGTAGATACGTTTTACTCAATTACCTAACTTTCGGGTATGACCGTGTAGCCAAAACATCCGTAAATCCTTACAGTGAAAAACCACTTATGAAATTGAAAAATTACTGCAAGGATTTATGAGAGTTCAGAGAAATTGCGTTAGGGAAAAGATCCTCTGTCCTCTCTCGCGATCTGCCTATGTTATGGAAATGTACGAAACCAACCGGTTAACAAGTAACCATCAAATTCAAATAGTCGTAAGTATACAATCCTTCGTTTCAATAATCGTTCGGATATTTCCACGGCGAATCGAAATTTCGCTGTGCCGTGACTGTTGGGCGCCGAAAGCACCAGTCCGAGTCACGATCGCGCACAGTCACGCATCTGTGGAATAACAAAAAAAAGCTACGAGGTAAATCATTACAAGCGCAGTTCGAGAAAAAAATCCACCGCGATATAACGGCGCGCGGTTACGAAATCTGCAGCGATTCGAGAGAAAAAAGAGGAAAAAAAACGTTGCGTCCGATCCGGTAATTGCGATGGAAAGTGGCGATACATCTCGGTTTGCCGAGGCTCGTGTACTGGCCATCTTGATAGGCACACCCCTGCCGATGGCCCGTTCGCGCACTTTTCGTTTTCGAATCGCCGCGGCTCTATCCGCGGGGAAAAGCTCTTTGGCCGCTGCTGCACGTCGCAGGGACAATGTGAGCGCGGCGCGATCTCGGCGGGCGATCTGAGCTTGGGCACGTGTATACACACACACACACACACACACACGAAAGGGAAACTGCCGTCCTAATGGACGCTTTCCCGTGAACTCCGCGCCAATGACCTATACCGCGCGCGGAGGAGAGAGTCACCCGGAGAGCTGCTAGGCGGAAGATCCACCACCGCGGCGCGAGCGAGCGCCGCGAAGAGAAGGGATTCGGATCGGGTGCCGCGGGAAAATGGACAACACATCCCATAGTCGCATCCCGCCTACCCAAGCGCAACAGCCGCGCATTGCCGGCAACGCGAGCATTTTCACCGCGCAGAAGAAAGTTAGCGTGCGCCGAGCCTGCCGACGCTGCCGCGCGCTCCGCTCCATACAAACACACACGATCCGACTGCTACTGCTCTGTTTATTCAACTAACGCCTGACGCCGGGCTCGATCGGTTATACCCGCAGGTACGCTGACTTTTTAGATTTTCCACGGATCGACTGCTGAGTGGTTGGGCGTTTTTTTCGGTTGCTTTTATTGACAAATGATCGCGGTGAAATTTCGAGTAGTGTGATGTATATTGGATCAATCGTTTGTGATTGAATCGATTGAATTTCACGGATTTTACCCCCCGACAGGACTAGAGTTGCCCGGACAGAGACTGGCTGAATCTACTTAAAAATAACGCGACCGTCACCGTTATAGCCTTACTCATATTTCGCGCTTATGAATTTTATATTTTCGATTAGAACTATCGCCAATAAAACGTATATATTAGACGCTGAATAGCACCAGTTTGCTCAAAAGCGTTTTTAAGTTATAAAATGAAAAAAACGTATAGATACGTTTCAATCATTAAATCGTCATTGGTCAGTTCAAAAGCGAGATCGCGAAGTAATCATGTGCAATGATAGCCCATCTATTCTGCGTTGTATTGTATACGATAACAATTTACACGATTCTGATTTCAAAAGCCCTCGCACTGCTGTAACTTCGTGAAACTGCGATTGGTTCATTTTTTTCGTATTACTCAATGCCAAATTTCAGTCTAGGGGAGTCATATCCATGACAAGCAAAATCCCTTCGAAAAATCACATTTGAATTGTTTAGACATAAGGCTCATCCGCGGATTATTATGTAACTTATTTCTCATCGGAGGAAGCAATCAGTTGATTACGGCTCGAATGCATTATTACGCTCGTTCATTTTTGAATCGAGTGCCATTGCTCTCGACATCGTCGACAGCTATAATTCTCCATTACTAGATCGAACCGTGACGGTCTGACCAGAAATACCTTTTCGGTACATCGCCAACGAAGGCGTGGACAGTACATACAGATCGCGCAGCCGATGGCGAGATTGAGCGCTGGATGATTCGAAACTAATGTATGTCAGCAGGAATGGCGGCAAGCGTGGTGCCATGGCTGCTGACGATGTCGCTGCTGGGGCTGCACGAGCTGGCCGAGCCCGCGGTGCAGATTTCGCAAGAGCTCGAGGCACCGCCGGCGCCCCAACTCGGCGTCTCGCCCTTGTCCGCCGGAGACTTCGTCGTCACGGTATGTATATAAATGCTCATATATACAGCATGTAAACGCCTCGCGCGCGCGATAATTGGCAATTATTCGAACTCGTAAAAAGCAATCGCTCTCCGGGAGTGTGCGACGGACGTTTATCGTCCAGGCCGATCTTCTAATAAGGTTTCTGTTCGACCGAGTATCCCTCGCGGCGACGTTTCGACTCGGATCCAAAGGACTGCGTCATCTTGAGTAATTGGAGGTGTGTAGCTATGATCAATCAGACTCGAGGCTTAATGTGCTCGATACTAATTGGCATTGGCAATCGGAATGAGATTCTCTGACGATTTGGATCGTTTGATTCGAATCGATTTTTTATTTCTGTTTAAGGATTTTCACAAATAGAACTGCTGTATACGTAATACTAAACGTAAATGTCTAATTGATGATGGTTATTTTTATGTCTTTTTTACCTACTTCAAAGTAAATATATTTTATACCATTTGACGGTAGAACAAAATTTTTCATAAATCACATATCTTACAATGAAACGGATTATCACACGTGATCTTTAAAAATGTTATAATATGCGCTTTCGCTGAATATGATTTTGAAATAGATTCAATAGATTTTACATGTAATGAGACTTGATTATAGAAATTATTTAAAGACATCCTGAATGAGGTAATGTTTTAGATTACAGGTCTACCAAATATATGCATAGAAATGTATGTGTGCGTGCTAAACTATAGTACACTTGCAAGAGAGACTTAAAATTAAATTGAGGATAATATATATTCAGAAATTTAATTATCATAACGAGGATGTTATTTAGAACAAAAACTATGTAGAAAACTACATTAATCTTACTTCGTAATTTCCCCAAGTCATTTTTGTAGAGGCAATTTTTTTTTCGGAGTGGTCTAAAGTTTGGATCGATAGTTGAAAGTATCCCCACTTCTCAACATGTATTATCAAAATGAATGATTAAGTGTATCATAAACTTCAACAATGTGTTTTTCGTATCATTAAAGCCAACTACTACATCTTCTTTCGACGATCCAGCATTTGGACACGAAGAACCGCCGACGCACGATTGTGATTTTCCCAAAAATCATAAGCACGATAATTCAATAGATCAGATCAGCTCGAAGAAACCGCATGGATTCCAAATAGATCCTAATTTTGCTACAACTCCAGTTTATCAGCCTGAACTCAAGAAGAGTGAACGGAATATCGACGCCATCCAAAACGGAGCAAACTTGAATAACATTTTGCAATCATCCGGAAAGGAAAATCATAAAGTCAACGAGAGCGGCCGATTTTTCACCCCCGGACATACGTTCAAGCCACCAAAAGAGAATGGCTTCGAAGATGAATACGCTGGACCGGCTATGCAATTGGTAAAATTTAATAATTTTTTTACAAATCCCCAAAGATTCAATGTTACAGCTTAAACAATTTTCAATAAAAAAAACGTAAACAACTATTTTTTTTTCTGTCTTTCGTTATAGGCATATTACTGGAAGACTATTGATTACGAATTTGACAATAAAGAAGATAGAAACAGCTTAATTTATAGTGGAACGTTTGTTCCTGAAAACAACTTGCCTCTTGGGCTAGAAGTGTGGAAAGACAAAATCTTCATTAGTCTGCCGAGGTGGAAGAAAGGAATTCCAGCAACTCTAGCTACAATATCAACAAAAACGTTTGACAAAAGTCCCAAGTTGAGACCGTACCCTGATTGGAGGTGGCATCATTTAGGTGTGTTTATCAATTTATTTATCTTTTTATGTCTCCTATTGAGGAAAATTTCTTTCTGTTCTTGCAAAACATTAATCAAAACTTATTTTGGATTTAATTTTAACGACAACCTCGAGCTATATACCGGATAATCAAATGCAAGGTTTATCTGTCTGGAATACAGGAGGTCGTGGGTTCAAATCCTACCTACGTGCAATTTTTTTTCTCCTCAAATTTTCGTAATAACTTTTCTGGAAAATATCATCTTTGGAGGAAAAAATCAATTTAGAAATACTTGATTTCCTGTTATAGAATTCAAGGTGGTCGATAACATCAAATTCAAAATAAGTTTCAGCTTTATAAGGGCTTTATAGTCAATTGTATAAAATTCAATCATAACTTACGAATGAAAAATTTAGCTGACAATCCGTCATTGTAAGGTTTAACAAAGTTTGTCAGGAGAAGTTTCTGCAGAAACGTACACTGAAGATGTTAGATAAATCTAAATGAAAAAAGGTAACCTGAAACAAGAAATATGAGAAGTTTTTCCAAGATTTAACAGCGGCATGGTAAACTTGTGCAATCTCAATAAAATGAGCTTTTGAGATATTCCTAAAATGTGTACAAGTTACTTTTGTTTGTCTCGCTTTCCGAAATGTCTAATTTTCACTTAGATTTTCCAAAAACGACTATGATGTTTTATATACTGAAAACTATGTCTATAACTTTGTCTAGCTGATACTTGCATGTTAACGCCTTCCTCTTGTCCAATACTTTAAAAATTACGAGTTCTTGCGAAATATTTTCTGTGTACCATGTCCTGCCAAACTTACTAACTTCACCAAACAATAATTCAAAATATCTCATTCGACGATTTCCGACATAAAATCTGAAAGTAGCATATGTTAAAAAACGTTGATTTTTTGAACAGGCAACTGCCAAGGGCTGACGTCAGTGTTCCGAATGCAGATCGACGAGTGCGACCGTCTGTGGGTACTAGACTCGGGTAAAATCGACATAACGAGCGAAGCAAAGCAGATTTGTCCGCCGACGATCTTCATCTTCGACCTGTACACCGACGAGCTGATCAAGGCGTATCCGTTGCCGGCCGACCAGGTGAAGGAGGACTCGCTGTACACGAACATAGTGGTCGACTCGAGGAGCGACCAGTGCGACCGAGCCGTGGCCTACTCGGCGGACGTGTGGCGCTTCGGCCTGATCGTGTACGACCTGTTCAACGACTCGTCGTTCCGCGTGCAGCACCACTACTTTTTCCCGGACCCTCTGTCCTCCCGCTACAACCTGCACGGCCTCGAGTTCCAGTGGACGGACGGGCTGTTTGGCATCGCGCTCACCCCCGTGGACGTGAACGACGAGAAGACCATGTTCTTCCACCCGATGTCGAGCTTCCGCGAGTTCGCGGTGCCCCTCTCGGCCATCCGGGACAAGGCTACCGCCGACAACAGCTCGGCCAGCTTCGTCCCCGTGGGCAAGCCCAGGGCCAAGGACTACGGCCACTCGTCCGCCTCCACCATCGACCGCAACGGCGTCATGTTCTTCAACATGGTGACCAGGGACTCGGTCTGGTGTTGGGACACCAGGAAGGAGTACATACCCCAGAACCTCGGCGTCATCGGCGCAAGTAACGTCTCCCTCGTCTTCCCCAACGACATTAGGATGGACCACGAAGAAGACCAGAACGTCTGGCTGTTGTCCAACAGGCTGCCCATGTATCTGTATGGCTACCTCAACAGGGACGAGGTGAACTTCCGAATCCTGAAAGCCAGTGCCAGGGAGGCAGTCAAGAACACTGTTTGCGACCCCAACTATATCGTGCCAGATTCCGTGCCCGGCTTTGACGTAACTTGCTGAAACGCTATTATGCTTAGAACCAGAGACCAGTCTATTTTCAATATTCCTCATGACGAATTGCGCCACATTCATTTGGGTAAAATATGTGTTTGTGTACTCAGAGCTACGCGCATTAACATATCGAGATGAGTTAGCGCATTAACGTATTTAATTGAATGTATGTATATTATTTTCTTGACAATCAAACATTATGCTGTAATGATTATACTCGTAAGTTAGTGTACTATATCCTAATAGCGGGATGGTAAGACAATTGTTGCCATACCATGTATGTAATAAGGTACACAAAACGAATAAATATTTTTATACGAAATAATTTTCCGTGCGTATTTTTAGACATGATATCACAATTTTTATTGAGGGTGTTAACAATAAATCAATCGGCTGGGAAGTCTTCCATGTCACTGTTGTCCGAAAACGATACAGTTTCATGAGTTTCCTTTTGAAAATGTTGAAATTCAAACGACCCTGTACTCTCCACATCTTGTTTAGACCAATTATCTATGGTCTTTCTAATTTCATCGGATTCAAGTTCTTGACGATGTTTTTCCAATGCTTCTCGATGACGTGGATCACGATGGAACGCTGCTGAATCCGCATCTCCCAGAACGGCACTTGAACCTTGCTGGTGTTTCAACGGTGACGTGCGAGTGACCTCATCAAACTGTTCATCTAAGGGTGTTTTCTTGGTATTTTCAGATGGTGCTTCGTGACTTTGAAGCTCAGAGCAATTCAACTCGACCTCGATATCGAAGGAATTGGAAAATTCTTTGCTGCTACTCTCAACGTTACTCTGCATAGAATCTCTCCTACTTCTACTCCTCGTTTTGGACCTGCTTCTTAACGAGATTCGGTTCTCAGATTCCAGATTTAGGCTAGGGTTGTGGGACCTTATCAACGACAAAGAGCGGCCCTCGCTGTCGTATTCCATCACGTTACCCGAGGTCAAACCTTCGTTGCCCTTTCTGAAATGATGTACTTGTACTCTGTTCTCAAATCTCGTCTCACACACTCTCTTGCGCTTCATACGTGCTTCTCTCTTCGCTAGCATCTGCTTTCGCGAGGAGTTGTTCCTGCTGAAATCGATGGCATCTCCGCTCGATGAGCCCTGAACATCTAGGCTTTCCCTCGGTTCGGGATCCGTCAGTCCTATGTACTGTCGACTCGGTCCAGCAACGTTAGCTCCCCCGAAACCGCTCTCCTTACTTTTAGCCATCACCACATAAGATTCTAAGATCTCGATGTCCTTTTTTATCTTCTTGCCTTGATTGTACAGATTCTCGAAAACGTTCATCTGCTCGGTCCTAACGTTGGGCGTCATTTGCTCCTGGTCATGTAGAAGCCTTTTTCTTTGGGTGCGCGCGTCTTCGAGGGTAGACAGGGTCTGTCTGGAAGAGTCGAGGAGCTGTTGCAGTTCCTCCAGGAGGTAAGTGGACATGTTCTTCCGCTGCTCAATCTCCTCGAGTCTGATCTCGCTCGACTTCCTCGAGACTTGCTCGACCGGGACCGTGTCCGATCCGCAGAGTATCACATCGTCGGTGATGGGCATGCCGAGCTCGTTGTCGCTCTGATGGACAAAGTTGCGATGATGGCCGGTCGCCTTGAAGATCTCGGTCATGGTGAGGACGACCGCCTGGAATACAGGGTATGGTTCTCTCATCTCCGCACCTATCCGCAAGCCTCGCTCGATCTCGTCGCTGTTGGAGAACGCATTCTGTAGAAGATTCAGGGTTTCATCGTCCACTATCGCACGCGGCTCTTCGGCTTGTCGCACAGGCCCAACCTTGGGGCGTCTCGGAGCTGGTGCCGGAACCGATGCTGACGGTCTGGGGCTGCTCCAATCTAGTCTGTCGATCACTGCTCTCATGCTCGACGGATTGACTTGCGGTAACGACGCATTAACGACTGGCTGGTGAATCTTGGCAGCTTCGGGAGTCAAGATGCTTTGCATGTTGTAGTCGGGTGGGATTGACGATTCAGCTTTGTCGTGCTTGAAATTCACGTTTTGAGTCTGGACTATGTTAGTTGTCATGTGGACGGTGTTTCTCTTCAATTCTTGTTCAAAGTACGAGTGATGATATGGTTTCGTGTCTGGACTCTTGGTGTCGTCTGTTATTTCTTGTATGTTCGACGATTCGCAAGGGTGATTTCTGCTGTTCAAAAATTGCCCGTACGTGACTAATTCTTTCTGAGGTTGACCCTTCTCAATCCGATCTGATTTTCGTCGAGTGTGATCTGATTTACATGCTCTGTCCTGAATTGTCAGCTCTTGTTTGTTCATTGTGATATCGGAGTTGAACAGACATAGTTCGTTGAAAACATTCCTGTAGCTAGTCATTCTTGGCCTTTTCTTTTTTTGAAACATTTCCTTTCTATCCTGTTCCAGTGTTAAATTATTGTATGCTTGAAGATTTCGTAGTTCCCGAAGTCTTTGGGACTCAACGTATTCAGGCCATTTTAATGGCCTCGTCGACTTCAATACGGAAATATTTGACTTTCGATGTCGGAAGTTTTGAAAGAATGAATTTCGTAAAGAACCTTTGCTAGAAGTATATTCAGATGAATTAGGTAATTGTCTTGCCGTTTGAACAGCGCATAAAGTTGTGTTGGATCCAGTCTCACAGTCAACTAATTGAGAAACTTCTGTTTCGTCCAGATTATAATTTTTTACTTCTCTACTTGGTACATCTAGTCTATCCTTATTTATTTCATCGTACAGTGGAACACATTTGCTTTTGTTTTCTTTAAGCACCTCTTCTATGCGCTCTACCAAACTTTTTTTATCTTCAGTTTTATTCTTCTCTTCTAACATTTTCCTGGAATGGAGATTCTCTACTGGCATTTGAATATTCATGAGAATATTATGACTAATTTTCGGCATGTTCATTCTCGAGTAAATTTCTTTGAATAATGCATTATCATTAAGACCAGATTCGAATTCGTGACGGAAAATCAGCCATTTCTGGGTATGCGTTTGAGGAGTTTGATAATTTTTCAAGCTCATAAAGCGGCACATAGAGTCAATAAATTTAGAATTTTTCTCCAATAAAAAATTAAAGTCATTATCTTTTTTACAATGTTGCTTGACCGCAAGAGATTTAGATAGAACAACGGCATTGAAGTGAGATTTATCAAAATTTTGATACACTTGAGTACTTTGATTTGTTACTTTTGGCGACTTTGAAATCGAACGTAACCTGGACCACGTTTCCATTTCTGATTCTGCATATGAAGACGTTGAACTGCTTGTAACTGGGTGTTTAGTTTGAATTTTTCTCGAAAAATAAAGTTTTATGTCGTCTTCGTCATCGGAACTTGAGCAGGAACATCCATATTCAGAAATGCTATCCGATAAACTGGAATGACTATCGATAGATTTTTCGTCTTGTAGTAAGTAATCTATATCTTGATGGATCACTGACCCAAAAAGACTTCGCAATTCCGACGACAATTTTGATGTTCGAACTCCATTCACATAGTTTTGATCGACTTTGAGAAATTTCATCACTTTTTCACCTGGCGTTAGATTTGACGTGAAAGACACTTCTGCCGATGAGATTTCTTCTGTATCGTATAAACTAGAAAGTGATCGAACAGATCGGAATCCTACGGAATCCGTCGAATTGGAAGAAGCGCCACGGAAGATTTCATGTATGTTCGGTATACTCGAATAAACTGAACGGCGTGAATTCCAGTTTCCAAAACTTTTTTCATACCGTTTTCGTGATTTTCTCCTGCGTTCCAATTCACAAAGATCCAGATAAAACCCGAAGAATACGTACCAATTGTACGAGGCAACAACTACAAATTTTTCATTATCGGGATTAAATTGATTACAATTAACCATCAGTTAAATAAAGACAACATAACAAATACTCACGGAAATTGACGGACTCGACAACTAAAAACTCCATCAAAGATAACGTCGATATTATACCCTCAGAGTAAAAAATAAATGCAAGAGAAACGGAAATTATTTTCGGTAGGATGGTACTGAGCGCATGTGTTATAAGCCAAGGTATCAAAATATTCGAGTGACCCCAAATGATAATTGGATACAGTATCATTAAATATGTTAACGGAAGTATCAGGCTACATATGAATTCCATTACGACAGTTCCACTAATCACTGAAAAAAAGAAAATGTGATGAATAAATACTTTCGCAAATATATTAAAATCGTCAGCAGAACTATAACAGTTACAAATTTTCGTCCACGATGTAAAAGTTTGGCTGAATTGTACATCGTTGATTGAAAAGTGCAGATCGCGTATCTTGTCAAGTCTCGGTCCGAGGTCAAACGGTTTCCAATTCAATGTCGAGTTTGCCTTTGCATAAAAAAATGATCATATTATCGTATATGAAATCGGATTATTATACTTGATTATAGAATTGAGAATATTTAATCACCAGTCCCAACGTGGCCATAATGAGCAATTCAGTCGGGTACGACACGCCAAGTAAGAATCCTAGTATTTTGGTCATTAGATGAGTTTGTTTTAGTCCCGAAAGATCTGCTATCAATTTTCAATCCGTGACTAATAAGCATCATTTGATTTTCCAATCGACTGATAATTTTGAATTTTGCCGTTCATAACCTATTGTCTCGGTGTGAACAAAAAATTGTGTTTATTTAATTGTTACTGGTTATGTCTACTCTTATTTTGACGATTTCAGTGGCACAAAAAAAAAATGAATCACAGATTGTAGAGTAAATATAAATTGAAGAGGTTCTATAGTCTTTATCTTCACTTTAAAAATTTCACTTCAAATATACTCAACGGGATTTGTATTCAATGCATTTATTTTTTCAACAATAATTCAAATGAACCGCTTTTTCGTGGTAAATTTTGCGACTGCGGAATGTGGAATGTGGAATGCGAACTGGGATCAACTGGGATAACTCGACCCAGGCGGCACAGGCGGCGCTTGTACTGCATTGTACTGTAATACTGTAAAACGAAAATCGAAAATGTGCAGTGTGGATAGTTGGTCCCGGTACATTTATTTTCAAATGAAATAGTAAGTAACATTACATGTTAATAAATTTTTGAATCCATCAGTTATTCAGTTGAATCCATGTAATTACCCTTTCAAGTAAATATTATAACTCATTTCTACTGTCGAAACTACTTGAACACTGTCTGTTAGGTTATGTTTTCCGAGCCATGCTTCATACCGCGTATCTGATGTGATCTGATGTGACAATATAAATTTTAGAATCCGTTGAATATTTAACAATCTTGAAAGTTATAATAATTAAGTTGAGATGACAATTTTAAAAACCATTTGCTCAATTTCTGTAGGTGAATATTTACTCTCTTTTAAACAATATAGATTAGAATCGTAAAATTTTCCGTCACTAATCGGTAGTGTAGTCGTTGATACAGAATGTTTTCATATAATTGTTCCGTTGATTCTAATTTTATAGCGAAAACACGTAATCTATATCAAGTGCAATTTTTTTCTTTCCAGATGAGTTTTTCTCATTAAATAAAAATCTTGAAGGATATTCAAGAATTTTTAGATACTGTGTTGCTTTGAGTGTTGGAAGCAATACAATAATTCTTTGTGTTTATTAACACATTTTAGTCAATGGATTTAGTAGCATCTAGATTAGCCAAAGACTATAAAATGAAGGATAAAAAAGGTGTCAAGAGATTGGCAAACAATGATTCTATAAAGAAGAAATCTGCTCCAAATCTAGAAAAATCTTTGAAACAGAAAATCAAAACAAATCCGAATAAAATTTCTTTGAAAAAGAAACAGCTTATTAAAGATACTATTTTAGATAAAAATGACAAAAATAAATTGATATTGAAAGAGAACAGTTTGAGTAAAAAAACCAATGTTGGCAAAAAGTCTAGTGTTGATATAAGCAAAGATACCAAAGTTACAAAAGCTGCTTTGAAAGATAACAAATCAACTCTCAAGGATAAACTAAATTTGTGTCCATCTTTGATACCTAGCATAGGTAATAAGAAGATTGGAAAAGATTTAATTAAAAACAAAAAAGTTAAAGAGACAAAAATTGAAAAAACTTCCTTGAAAGGTAACAAATTGGTTCCCAAGGAAAAATTGGATCTACCTCCAATTAAAATATCTAATAATAGTGATAAAGTGATTGACAATGGTTCCATCAAAAGTAAAAAAAATAAAAACTCGAAAAAGAAGATAGTACTAGAAAATCAAGTTACTTCAGTTCCAACTCAAAAGAAGAGTAAAAAATTAAAATCTGACAAATCTGTAAAAGTGAAACATGTTGCTAGTGAAAAACTTATCTCCACTGTCAATGTTGAGTCTAAAAACTCGAATATTCAGAAGCAAGATACAAAATTGGACAAAAAGTCAAAATCAACAAATAATTCCAAAACTACACTTGTCAAATCAGAACAAACAATTGATGAGGAAATCAAAAGCACCAAAACCAAGAAGAGAAAACTGTCAGATTCCACAGATAAACCAACTGGTCTGACTCTGAAGAAAAAACAAGTCATCCAATATGTTCAGGGGCTTAAAAAACTACTCCAAAATGAAGAACCAAAAAAGAAGAGTCTGTTTGATTCTGAAAGGTCACCAGTTTTCATGCAACTCATCTCAATTAAAGTTCCTAAAGTACCTTTACATCAATTAAGAATGTGAGTATTCATAAAGAATTTGATTTTGTTTATTAAATAAGATAAATATATAATTTATATTTAACATATGATTAATTACAACTAATTACCAATGGATCCTTATGAGATACTATGATTATAAAATAATTTATGATTGGTAACAATCTAGCTCTTATGCCTCTTTGATTTGTAAGTTGGTTTTATCAGTGAGAACTTTTTTTTCAGAACCATTCCACATTCTCTACTTTCTCCTGATGATGATGTTGCTCTGATCGTGAAAGACCTTAAAAGAGGCCGACGAGTTGATTTTGAAAATACAATCCATCATTACGAAGATATACTACAGAAAAATGGTTGCACAAGAGTAAAAACTGTGATTCCCTTTAATCAACTCAAAACTGAATACAGCCAGTATGAAATGAAAAGGAGGTTATTCAGTTCATACGACTATTTTCTCATAGATGGTAGAATTGCTGGCCATGTGGCACATGTACTAGGAACAATTTTTAGAAAAGGACGGAAAATGCCTACTTCTATTCACATGGACAAAAAAAACCTGAAAGGAGAAATTGAGAAGGCTCTCAATAAAACTTGTTTGCAAATCCATGCAAATGGGAATACTTCTATAGTACAAGTTGGACATCTTGCAATGGAAGACGAAAAAATTGCTGATAACATACTGGCAGTAGTTGAAAATTTAGGAAAAAATTTCCCTGGAGGTTTGAACAATGTTCGATCGTTATTAATAAAAACTCCGTTAAGTCTAGCAATTCCCATCTATGTAACACTGAGTAAGAAACTTTACTACTTGCTTTTTGGTGTATGTTGAAAAACTTACCATTTTAACCATTTATTTTTATAATTTCCAGAAAATAAGAATGAAGTTGAAGTTCCTGATATTCTTCCCAAGCGACCCAAGGCTTATAAGAGCGTTGAAGGAGAATTATCCACCTTTACATCCAATGTTAAGGTTTCTGTGGAACCTGATGGTACAGTCACTGTTCTCAAAATCGGTGGAAGTGATAGTGATAAGGAAATTAGTGAAGATGAACAGAGTGAAAACGAAGCAGATGAAGTTATTCAGCAAAAAAAAGTAAAAAGTGACGAGGCAGTAGAAGAAGAGAGTGAAGAAGAGGATTAGAGCAGAGTAACCAGAGATTGAAATGTTATGTAAGATTTATGAGTTAAAGTTGTAAATAGGATCGTATTTTTTTTACTTTGATTAAATATTTATAATTGTCATTGAAATCACTGTTTCTTTGCATCAATTTTCTAAAATTTTTCGTGATTTATAAAGAGTACAAAGTTGGAAAAACTGATATTGAAATTTTTTGATGTATGATTTTGCATAATCAATCTTTTTGAGTATTTCCGTCAATTAAGAGGCATGTTGAAAGCAAAGAGAGTTACATGTTTCCCAACTTGGAAAATGTTTCTTAAATGTTTCAACTTCCATCAACAAATTGAATACTGTATGAAAATATTTTGAAAGAACAAATTTAGAAAATATATTAGAAAATTCTGTCGAAGACGATTGTTGAAATCATCAAAAGGACATGAAAGCCTTCAAACTGAGGAACGAAAAATAATTTGATTCCAATTGGTGCCATGGAATTTGTATTCTTGTTGATGAAAATGTGTCAGAATCCATCATCTATTCAAAATGTAAGTTTAGTTCCAGAAGTTTATTTTTTATACATGAAGAAAATATACAAATGTTCAGAATGATTAATAACAATAAATTACCAATGGATCCTTATGAGATTCTTTGATTATAATATTCTGTATGATTGAAAGCAATATTATCTGATTGGTTTTCAAATACTCATGCATTTTATTAAAACAAACCGTTTGTATTTCAGAGTTTCTACAAACCTTGCCTGCAAAAGAATTATTTTGGAATTAAAAACTGGGATCTGTTTGATTCAGTAGAATATGCAATCCTCTTAGACAAATCAATCATAATATTTGGTGAAATGTACTTGGATGTAAGTAAATCTCTATTAATTCTCTAAGAAAATTGTTATTTTATCAATGATGATTATTTACAACTAATTACCAATGGATCCTTATGAGATTTTTTGATTAGAATATTTTGTATGATTGATAATGAATCCATTATTACTCATTATGCAAGTAGCTGGTACATGTAATTGATGAAATGCAATTGTTTTTCAGATTACATCCTCATTTTACTGGAACCGATCACGATACCTTTTTGGAAGTATCGACTATTTACGTGAAAATTGTTTATGAAATTCTAACTCAATGGTCTACTCAAATGTGTAATTTCAATTGACGAATTATAAACTGCATATCTTGAATACAATAAACAGAATTGTGGGATTAGGATGGCGTACTTTCTGGTCAATAATAAGATATTTAGAGTCTATTGATGCAAGTACTAAACAATATATCTACATGGATTTTGGAACAGAAAAGAAAAAGTTGCAGAAACAGTGATGGAAACGATGAGGAAACTCATTAACTTTCTTATAGTGTAAATAACTTTATTGAGTTAAAATATTTATAAAGAGGTTGAAAGTATGTTTTTATCAAAAATGTAAATAAATGCATCGTTTTGTACATACAATTATTTGAGTATTCTTCCATGAATTAAAAATAAATATTTTATATTTATAAATAAATTATTGCAACGTTTACCTTAATAAAGAGTATGTCAACATTTTAAATACTATTATGTACACATTTTAATACAAGATCGTTTGATCTTTTTTAGAAATACTTTGGTAATTATTAGTTGGAGTTATGGGTGCTGTGCACCCATTTGCATATTGCATAGATTTGTGTACTGTAACCATATCATTAGTAACATTAGATGAATTCAATACTACTTCTATTTCTTGAAAATTCTCAAGTCTTTGTACATCTTTATCTCTTCTAATTTTTGTATTAGGCAATTTTCTTAACTTGCCAATTTGTATTGGATTAATTTCAAGTTCATCACAACATACTTTGATTAGATTCTGGTAGAACAAAGCATTACGTGGAAGATCAACTTCTATAAAGTCAGGATCACTTGAATCAGCAATACGAATCTTCAGCACAACTTCTGTAATGAACAATGATATTATTTTAATGAAAGTATAATATAAGTATAATATAAGTATCTATTACCTTCTTGGCAAATAACATTAACGTTCTCTTGGGAATATCCTAAATCTACTTTATTGCTCAGTGGAGCATTTCTGAGATAATTAGGCACAAAATTAGGAATCTCTTGTTCACAAGATGTCTTGGAAAAGTCAGGTAGAGCACCTAACAACTGCCTAATGTAAGGGTTTGAAGAAACTGATGCTGGTGTTTCACCCTTATCAGACTTAATATTTCTATCTGCTCCACTTTTTAATAATAGAACCACAACATCTAGGTAATTCCTTTTACATGCCCAATGGAGTGGGGTCCTGTAGAAAAAAAATCAGAGAAGTTTTCACTCGATGGCACTAAATAAAACTGATACGTATTTTACATTGATTAACATCACTGTTATGTATATATTTCAAATCTTACCATCCATTAATTGCATGTCTAGTGTTGACGTCGACGTCGAGATTAATCAACTCTTGAACAGCATCAGTATCACCAACGCAAGCAGCTTCCCTCAATTGTTCCTCTAATATTTTTCTTTCGTCCATATTATCAATCAGTTCAGAAGTTAAATGTCATAAGTGTAAGCAGCTCACAGCTAACGAGCTGACGAGCTGTCAGGCTGTCACTGCTTGTTCGTGTTCTCGGGTTCTCGCACACCTTGAATCTCAGTTTCTTACCTTATTTTCTCTGACTCCAAAATGGCAAATCGATATTACCAACCGAGTTGGCTCCGATATGTTCTCGTTTTACAGTTTAATTAATTGGTTTGTAGAGGGCGTACCTCGAGTCAAAATCCTGCTGAAAAATGAGAAAGTCTTCTGCTATAGGTTTAGATTAATTTTTTGTTTGAAAAACCAATTTGTTATTTTTTCGGACTTTCGATAAAAGTATTTCATGAGGATGTTTGTTCTGATTTTAATTATTAATGTATCTTGAATATTGATACGAATTTCCAACCAAGTTTATCAACATAATCTGAACAGATATAGTAATAAAATCACATGTGGTCACAATATTATTTGATACCGATAATTTCAGTTTATTTATGTGAAGTGGAAATTGAATTCTCAAAATTAATAAATTTGGTTCTAGCAGCTACAGTTATGCAGTAGAATTATTTATATTAGTCAACAGTGAATATGGCAAAATCACTAGTAACATTATTCTTGCCATTAAAAAAGAGCTGTTTGCTATTTCCAAAGTACACTTCAGCTTCACGATTTTGCCATGGTAAAAGATTATCTTCAGGTATGAATCAAAATCACAATCATTCCATTCAATTTTGACTGGATTTACAGAGCCGAATGTTTGAAGGTATTAGAAATTTTCTATTTTCTTTAATTTCCAGCTGCAACAGAGGTATATGTTGGACCACCCAATACTGAAGATTTATACCATAGGTTGCAAAACAGTAATCCTACAAGTATACTTGAACTAATTCAATCAAACCAAAGAGAAATTAATACTCGCCATGTGTTATGTGCATTGTCTGCAATGAATAGATACTACGTGAAAAAACAAGTTGCTCATTCTGAAGTACACACAAGTCCAGAATTTTTAAGCATGTGTAGCATTTTGGATAAATATTTGCGAAGATTAGATCCCCATGAAGTTATTCAAGTACTAAAGCATTTAAATATTCTGGAAGTTCCAAGCTCGACTAAGATTATGCAAGAACTACTACAATTAATTAGATTGTCTATAAATGATCTTTATCTAGATGAAATATATTTTTTATCGTTTTTATTGAGACGTATGCATCAAACTAATTTGGGGAATGCCATTCTCCATGCCTTACCAATACTGTTTGATAGGCAATTGAAAATCCAACTTGATACAGACGATGAGCAAGAACTGATTAATGCCTTACGATTTATCAGAGATCATATCCATGGAGAGTCCTGTATTGATTCAGCAAATATCAGCTACATTTTAGATGCACTTGATAAAGATACAAAACCTTTTAAATTTAACAATGCAAAAGAGCTGTATTTGTTACTTTGTGATATTCCACACTTACCAAATAGTTATTTGAAGACAATGTATAGAGTAAAGGATGTTGTGATGAAAAATGTCAAACTGTATAGTAAAGAAGACATAATAAAGACAGTTTCCAAGACAGTAAAGAAAATAGTAAGGGGGTAAGAATCCACATGAATATTTAATTAAACTGAAAGTATATCAAGTGATGATTTCAAATCTAAAATTTTTTGCAGAGTTGATAGTTTTTATGACGCACATTTTATAGATGAACTGTTGAGTCAAGTGGTAGCTGATGATTATGGACATGAAGATGGCATAAAAATGTTGAAGAATATGAATAGGATTAAACACATCAACATATCACTGCTAGAATATTTATTTAATTCATACCATAAGAATCCAGAATATTTTTCAGATGATCCGCCATGGTATATGTATTATTTGATGAAAGGGTTAGCAGATGCTCAATTTAAACCACACAATTGGGACGAATTACAGGATATTATTTTAGAAAGGTGTGCAGATATGCCAGATCATTTGCAATTATGTCGTACTGCACTCTATTTGGCATCATTTGATTGCTTTGATTCTAAAATACTGGCTCGAGTATTTGACCCCAATTTTTCCCGTGATAATCAAATATTATTCAAATTTCCTAAAGATTATGAGACTCTTCAGATACTATATCAATGTTCCAAAACTTTATATCCAGAATATTCTGGTCCATGGCCATCAGACAATATCATAGAAATTTTCAAATCATTAAAAAAAGAACCCACAGATACTTTAATTCCAGCTCTGACAAAGATTCTTGGGGATAATTCATATATCAAGAGTAATTTGAGAACTAACTTGGGACACCAAATCGGTGACTACTTTTTATTTCTTGATAATAAAATTCCACAAAGTCGAAAAATAGTTTTTACTTATGAATCGTTTCTTACAGATCATTTGATAATTTTCCAAAATGGCTCTCCAATCACTATCAAGACATCGACCAAGGATCCAAATGATGTGGAATATGTGGAAGATTTAGATATTCCTCCAAACTCTGAAAGGTAACAATATACACAACAATTGAATTCAATCGATTGAAAAATATGAATTCACATATTGATGATCGAAAATTAAATTTTATAGATTGGTTGTGCAGTTACTTTCTGAAGATGCATTTGCGAGAAATATTCGTATTCAACGAGCCCAGATTTCAGCGCATAATAGATCATTGGAAGCGCTATCGTATAAAATAGTGAGTATATCGATACATAGATGGAATGAAATGCCAGAGGAGGAGATCATTCCATATTTGAAACATTTAATTCGTGAAAAAATCAATCAGTCAGCGTGAAATGAAATGAACCTGTAGATGAACTTGTATAGATGATTAGTATGTTGTAAAATCGTTTTTCTTAAATATGGAATTTAAGTTTATGTAGCCAGTTGATGAAGATTTTGTATGTTTCTTACTTTCTTGTATTCTCATGCAATAAAAACTCGAAGCTGATAGAAACAAGAAATTATTATCACCCTATACTATAATTCGTCATATGTATAACAATTAAATGGTTCTGTTTCCAAAACGATTAAACACCATTTACTCATAGTAACTGCGCATAGGGGGATCCAGGCTCCAATAAATAATGACAAGACCTTTAATTTTTATACAAATATATATATATAAAACATGTATTACGTATAAAAAAGTACAAAAAATCTTGAAAACATATATACAATACAAATAATATTAATAATAATAATAATAATAATAATATAATAACAGTAATACGTAAGCTAAGTTATCTACATACTCGAGATAGGCTCGTCGTTGGACAAATTGAAAGATTATCGGCGCAACTAAAGCTTGGGAGGAGGATGGGGGGGGGGGCGGAGGGGGTCGTGATATCGCTCCTGTCCGGTCGCCCTTTTGGCGCGTGTGTTGCAGGGGTCGCGGCGGCTGGGAGTCGTTGGCACAGTTGAAGCGAGTGCAGCTGCTGGCTCGCTGTACAAGATATGGGGCTCACGGCATCGGGTCGTCGTCCACATCGGCGTTGCTCTCGGCCGCGTCAACGAACGCCGAGGACAAGTCACCCGCGAGTTTGCTCACGCTCTCCGACGACACGTCGTACATGAAGATCTCCTTCTCCGCGTCCGAGTTGTCCGTTGGCCTGGAAAAATCGGACGTTATACACATTTTACGGTCGTCAACAAAATATTATACGCCTATAAGTTATATGGAGTGTCTTTAATTTCCTCACGTGTGGAAAGTTAATTTTTTAACTGGCTTTCTTTGGAGAGTGTGATGATGCTATATGGCGTACGGTATGGATCGTGGTTCTAAGGATGCGTATCGTTTGCTATGTCGAACAAATCGTGTCCCTCGCGATTAAAAAAAAAACTATGCATGTTGATCTGTGAATTAATCTAATACTCGAAAATAAATCGAGGCTTCTTATGAAGACTATTCAAAATGTTTCCTTGTATTTTCATTCGTATTCACAATCAAAATTATTTATGGATATCGATACATCTATCGAAATACGCTTCCCAAAACAAACCTTGATTTTTTTTCCCCAACTGTTAGGACGCTACGTGGGGGAGCTTTGAAAATAGCATTGAAAATAGTGCTACAGTCTTCGCAGGAGGGCCGACGGAATACTCGGGATTCAATCACTTCGGTTTTTCATTTCAATTTATCGAGGCGTAGAATCTCTCTGTTGTTTTTTTTCTCCTCAGGGTATAGATAAAATGAAGGCGAGAATCTTTTTGTTGCCCAATATAAAATTGAATTATCTTTAGAAAGTCTTATAATAGCCACGGGTCGGTCATTAAACTTTCAATACATATTTTCTTTTAATTCGATAGGGCTTAGCCAATCGGCCAACGTCCCGGCGTTGCTCGCGCTCGTATGAACCCATTCGACGCAGCACAATATCACGCGCGCGACGGTTAGCCCACCGTATAATATCAGATACATATCTCGCTCTGCGCATAAAGCTGAGAATGTACAAAATCATCGTAAACCCAAAGCAACGTCACAGCTCCTATTTCATTGTGAGCTCGCGCTTTTCCCTTACGAAACACATCCAACTCGCGGCCTGCAAATTACAAAGTGCATCTGCCGCGGCTCATAAACTCTCCCACACCGCTGCATACGTATACACACATTGGCGCGCGCACGAGCGATTTCGGCGCGAGTCGTCATCCGTGCAGCGCATTTGCAGGTGCTACATACGGTGCACCAGTTCCGAAGCGCGCGAACAATGGCTCGCGCCAGATAGATCGGCCAGATTCGAGCGCAGCGCAGTTAGAAAAACAAGCATATAGGGTTTCCCATGGCGCGAGCCATCGCGTCATGCACATAGAGGAGGAGGAAAGAGAAGAGCGGGCGCTCGTTAATTGGGCCGTACAAGGTGCAAGGAACAGACGTTTTGTCGCAACAACCCGCGGCTATATGAAAAATAGGATGCGGCGCGTGTATACAGGCAAAAGTTGCCACATCGCCCGTGTTAACTTCTTTTTTTTCTCTCATTCTTTTCGCCGATGGGTTTCAAGGTTTCGAGTCGCGGAGAAACGAACGAGAGTAGAATTGTAGCGTCGAAGGAGGAAAAAAAAGAGAACGAGGAGAAGGATGAAATATCGAGCCTCCGACGAATATTTATGGCTGCGTCGGGGTATACACACGTGAGCGAGGGCCTCGTTAACGTCGCGCTACGTCACTTTTTTTCCTCCCGTCTCTTTTATCCCATTCGGCGATCCCGATTAGCCCAACTCGGAAGACTATACGCTCCGGTCGCGACGCACTTCCAATATAACGAATGGGGCTGGAGGGAAAAAAAAGGAAAAAATTCGCTCGTGAAAGCTGGCCAAGCGGCGGGTATTTTAATGAGGGGCTATTACGGAATAATCGCCGATCCTCGTAGTTGGCCGCGAGTACAAATACGGGAAAGATGACCGAGCGCGCCAATCGGCTAATGGCTAAATTACACTTTCCGTCAAAAGTTGCGCGCGAAAACGATTTTCACCCGTCGCGGCTGCGGCTCCATGCTGAATCTGTTGGTTGGTCTCGAATGTATATACAATAATACATATAAGTAAATCGGGTATGCGTAGTGCACACAGCGGGTGATTCACCGCGCAATACTCACGTGGTGACGAGCAGCACGACGGACTGGCTCTGGGGCTCGGTCTGCCTCTCGTGCTCGAGCCACCGCTTGTAGTTCTCGGCGTTGGGCTTGCGTACGAGCTGCTTGAGCGAGTCGCCGGCGAGGAACCTGATGGCCTGCACGTCGGCGAGCTTCCTCGCTTGCCTCGAGCCGGGCTCGTCCGGCTGGAAGCCGTAGTCGACGGGGGCGAGCACGACGACGCTGGAGATGCGCTTGCCGGCGAGCTCGGGCGTGCTGGGGATGGGGAACGAGGCGCCGCTCACCTTGAGCGGCAGGTACCTGTTGTACTGGGCGGGCTGCTCCTCGCCGACCGACACCGGCTTCAGCCGGGTCGCGTTCTCGCTTATGTGCCTCGAGGCGAGGCTCTGGCCCTGGGCGGTGCTCGGGTCGAAGCGCACGACCTTCATCTCGACGCCGCCGGGCTTGAGGGTCACCTCCTCGGTGCGCAGCGCGTTGCTCGACGAGGCCGCCGCCAGCTGCAGCTCCGGCTCCGGCTCCGGCTCCACCCGGTCCCGGGGTCTGCTCGCCACCTGGGGCACGGGCTCGCTGCCGGCCGCCGCGGCGCCACCCGCCCCGTAGAAGTTGGCCAGTGCCTCGGGCGGCAGGTCGCCGATGTTTATCCCGCCGACCTTGTCGTAGTCGAGGATCTGGATGTCGGCGTTGCCGAGGATGCCGGACGACAGCAGCTGCTCGCGGATGTCGTCGGGCACCTCGTCCGGCAGGTTGGCTATGTTCTCCTTTATCTTCGCCTCGTTCCTGGGCGACAGAGTCGTCGTAGTCGACGTCGTCGCCGCCGTCGTTGTCAGGGTGGGTCGCGGGCTGCTTGTCGACGGCCTCGCTGTCGTCGGGGAGTAGCGGATGCTGTTGGGCGTCGACGCCGAATACTTCCTCAGATCATCGTCGGATTTGGTAGCGGGTGTCGCGTAGATCTTCTGGCCGGAAGTCTTGCTCTGGAAAACTGGCCTGGTCCAGATAGACGAAAGTGGTACCGACGTCTCCTGTGGCTCGGGCCTCTGCTGCTGAGGAGGCGGCAGGTTTTGCAGGAAGAACTGTTGCTGGCTCTGATAAGTCGGCTGCTGCTGCTGCTGTTGATGGTGCTGGTGTTGCTGCTGCTGCTGCTGTGGTGGTGGTTGAGGTTGAGGTTGTGGGAACTGCTGAACTGGCAACTGGTACTGGATCTGCTGCAATTGTTGATTCTGTTGTTTCACCCGATTGCTGCTCTGAGTATTGACTTGTGGCTGCTGGACCAAGTTGCTCGATTGTAGAGCACCGACGAACTGATTGTTGTTCTGGACCGATGTGAATTGGGTCTGCGACACGTCCGTAAACTGAGGGTTTGGTGGGAAGGGACCTGGGTGAAGTGGATTTTCCCTGATGGAATAATGCTGCTCCAGTTTAGGAATAGCCTTGAAGATCTCTCCAGCTTGAGACGTCTGCTGCTGCTGATGCTGCGGCGGTTGTGGAAGAGACTGGCTGAATTTAAATTGCTGCTGCTGTTGTTGGTGTTGTTGTTGTTGTTGATGCTGTTGTTGTTGCTGTTGTTGCTGCTGCTGTTGTTGTTGTTGCTGGTGCTGCTGTTGCTGGTGCTGCTGCTGCTGGTACTGTTGATGTTGCTGCTGCTTGAGCCGCAGCTTATCCTGCTCATGTTTGCGTCTCTGCTGTTCAATCAGCCTGTACTGGTCCTGCTGCTTCTGCTGTTCTTGAAGTCGCTTCTGTTCCTGCTGCCTCCGTTGCTGCTCGACGTAGCGCTGCTTCTCCTGCTCGCGCTGCTGCTTGTACGGGTCAAAGTTGAAGTTGGGCAGCGGCTGCTGGTTCGGTGGCAGTTGCTTCTCCGGCTGTTGCTTGAAATGCGCCGTCGGCGGCTCAAAGTTGAAGTTGGCCGGGGGTTGCTGGTTCGGCGGCAGTTGGTGGGGCGGGAAGCTCTGCGAGAAGCTAGGCTGCAGCCTCAGGGGTGGGACGAACTGGTTGAACGGCTGGCGCTGCTGCAGCTCCGGCAGGCCCTGGATGGTGATGGGTGGCCTCTGCTGCGGCGGCCGCTGCTGGAACTGGTTCCTGATGTGGGCCGGCGTCGGGGGTGGCGGCGGCGGAGGTGGCTGGTGGAAATGCGGCTGCAGGTTGAAGTTGGGCGGCGGGCCTTGCTGCAGGGGTGGCGGGCCGCCGAGGAGCTGCTGCTGCTGGGCGAACGAGTTGACGATGCGCTGCTGGCCGAAGACCGGGGGCCCGAGCCTCTGAGGGCCGGCGTGGAGCGGGGCGAAGGGCCCGTGGGGCCGCTTGGGCGAGCCGGGCGGGGGCAGGGCCGTCGGGGACAGCTCGTCGGGGGCGTCCTTGTCGCTGCGCTTGTTGTGGTTGTTGGGGGGCAGGTGCTCGGTGCCGAAGGTCACCCTGATGCCGCTGCTCGAGTGGTACTGCTCGCTGTCGGGCCTGATGACGGTGCGCAGGGTGGTGGAGGGCTCGGGCGGCTGGGCCGGCTCGGGGTAGGCCTGCTCCGGCTCGGGGGGGCCGGTCTCCTCGGGCCGGATCTCCTCGTGCTCCTCGACGGGCACGAGCGCGGGCACCGGCGTGTCGTACACGACGCGCGGCTTCTCCTCCCCGTACTCCTGCTTCTTCTCGTACTTGACGTAGAACACCTGGATCGGCTCCTTCTTTTTCGCGGGCTGCTGGACCGCGGGCGTTATGGGCGCCGGCGTCGGCAGCGACTCGTTCGACTCCTTGATTATGATCTCGATTATCGGCTCGGGCTCGGTCGGGTAGTAGTTGTACGGCGAGTCCTCGTAGTAGCCGGCCTGGTCGTCGCTCTTCGCGTCCGCCTGCAGCGGGTTGTACAGCGGGTCCCTCTGCGAGTAGTACGCGATCGGCTCCATCTGCACGGCGTAAGGGGGCGGGTGGCCCGAGCGCCTCAGCTGCTGCCGCTTGTCCCGGCTCTTCGGCTCGTCCTTGTCCGCGACTACTGCCAGCGCCCACACAGCCATCATGGCCTGCAATTTTTATTCCCATTCTCATCACACATCCTATAGTTTCTTATCAAAATTAAAATTTTGCAAATATTTTTATCATGTTTCGTTATAAAAGTACTTGTCCCCGACTACCCCCGTTAATTGTTTCGCGATAAAAGTTGATTATCCAACGCTGCTGTTTCAAACTTTCGAAGAATAAATAAATTTTCAAGTTTTAGTCTTGTTTTTCGCGAAAAACGACTTTACGCTGTCACGTTGAGTCGGGAATCGGGTCGTGGCCCACGACAAGCGTCAAAAAAAAACGGCGCAAAGTGGCGGTATAGCACCCAATCCCAAGAGATACATGCTGTATAATACACTCAACTAAAGCCAGTAATGCTAGAGTTGAACGGCGCCGTTGTATTTAAGAGCCGTCGTTCGAAAAAAAAATCGGGCCCCCAGCAATAGATCGGTACGTTATCGGTCGTCTTAAGAACACATACAAACACACACAGACAGCGAAAAGGATCAATTGTTATTGGGCGCGGTGTAACAAATTACCATTCGCTTAAGCAAGTGCCCTGTAAAAGTTTCACCGCGCGCATACGCGCGAGACTCCTCGCCGTGGAAAGCATCCGTGCGTTCGCGCGCGCTTGGTCATTTATTTTTCCTCCACGTCGAGCGACGACTTTCTTATTGTTCCGCAAAGAAACATTTGGAAGGAAATCTTGGCGCGCGCTTGAGCTTCTTGTTTACGATTATTTTCTCTCTCGTAAACTCGGGCTGCGTAAGTCAGTCCGGCAACGAGCCCCTGATGCGAATTTCTTCCGACTTTTATGGAAATCACGGCGGCGAGGAGCGATCGATCGGTACATTAAGCCGTATTAATTTCAGCGATATCGAGTTTCCTCCGTTTCTTCGACTGCACGCGGCGCGCATTTGTTTCTCTCTCAATCGAGGCGTAACACACACACACACACACCCGTTTGGAATTTTCGAAAGTTATTATATACCCTTTGGCGCGAGCGTTTAAAATCGAAATCCGATATCACTCGTGCCAGTGTGTGCGCGTGTGTCTGTACGCATGAAAATAAGTCCCAGGAAGCGTCCGATCGTTGTATACTGGGCGGCCGCGCGCGCCAGTACCAATCAACTACGTATACATAAATATAATAATAAGCAGCGGAGACATCGGAGATTACATCGTCGACGCGCCGCCGCGAGCGTAACCGAGTGACCCGGTTGTCTTGCGCATCCTGCAGCCCGGCGATATGCCGATCGATCGGCATGCGAGTCTCGCGCTCCCGATATATATATGTATACACGTGCACATATATCCTCGCGCGCGTTGACATCGCTGTGGGAAAATCGCGCGGCGCATCGATATAGTTTCTCCTCGATCGGGTATTCCTTCCGCGCGGATCGTTCCGACAGTTACCGCCGCGGAATTTAATCGGTTGGCCGAATTTTTTTTCCTTCTCTTTTTCCCCCGTCAGTGGCGCGGCTAATTGCGATGGGCTCGATATATATATATATATATATATCATCGATCGGGCGCACGCGCGTCGTTACGTAAACGCTGTGGCCAGCGAACACACACACACACACACACACACACACACACACATGTATGTATAATTTATATATATGTATATGTACGTAAGTTATTAAATAAGTTCTGATTCGCGCTCGCGGATCTAATCGCGTATGCTGCGCTCGTTAGCGTTTATGTATTGTTTTTTCGACTTTTAGCAACGGCTCGGCCGTTACTTTCTCTTTCATTTAGATAATACAATCACGTCTGCACTCGAGGCGACGACTCTTTTTTTTTCTTTTTTCTATCGCCCGGGAGGTGAGAGCTACGCTTCTTCTGATCTTATAGTGCGATTTTCCTGTCGCGGCGCGCGGAGTCGTGTGCACGTTACGCCCAGTCGCTGTATCGCTGAATTTTTTTTCCCTCCTCGCACACACATCTAATTCAATTTTTGATCGTTGTATACTTATCGATCTCTCGCGATTGGTGGTATAATGTAGAGCTCGGTGTGATAATAAAACCAGTGTTCAGAGTCAATTAGGCGTGACATGGTCTATTTTGACTTCAGTACGCTTCATAATCTTCTGCAGTTTCTAAAGTATCCCGGTGAAATGCCGTGGAAACGCGAGCGTTCCAAATTAATACTGCGCGAGCACGTAAAAGTATCGAATGCCGTCCGATAATTCAGAGAAATTTGAAAAGACGAATAAAACTCATTTACGAAATGCCCCTCCCCTCTTGTGAATAAGCTAAAAATTGATGGATTAGTTTGTCCGTCCGATTAATTGTCAAACCCATCTCGCCAGTGTGAATTAACCAGAAAAAACAAAGTCGAGAAATAAACGAGCATAAGGGCAAAACTGTGCGCGCGTGCGGCGCGAAAGTTGAAAACGACCCTGAAACTCGCTCGTTCGCGCGAACACAGGGAGAATATACGGCGACCGCCCGTACGTAACTCGTCGGCGAAAAACGATGAAGGACGAAAAAAAAACGTCGAAAGAAATGCTTCCGGCTCTTTCCCGACTTTCCACTATAGACCGTGGAGCTCGAATTTCGCCGCCCGCTAGCCATCGTCGCGTGCGAGCGCTTCGCCGACGTCGTCGCGCGCGGTGTGTATTTCATCCGCGCACCCACTCGTTTTCTCTCCCGCGCGTGCACTTGTGCACTCGCTCACCAGCGGCTGTTACATGCACATACATAGCGTAGCACAGAAAAAAAAATGATCGCGAAGGCGGAAACAGGGGCTCGAGCACACGTACACCCGTAATATACATACGCGCGCAATTAATACATATCCCTGATGGCACTGCGGCTCGCGCGGCAATTACGAATCACACGAGAGAAGCGGCGAGCTCGAGGGCCCGCTTTGAATTACCAGTGCGAGTAGGCGGCGGCGGCCCATGGCTGCTCGGGTGCGATCGGGTCGGTTGGGGGGCGGGGGGGTGGCGGCGGGCGTTGATATCCTGGCGATGACGAGGGTCCCGGTTGCTAACTGGCGCGCATCCTCCGCGGACCTGTGACTCCTCTCCTCTCTCTCGCTCGTTGCGCGGCGGCTCGCGTCCAACTGAGCCGAGGCCCGCGATGAGCCGCTTCTTCAGCCGAAAGTACCCCCGTGCGCGGACCCGAGCTCCTTTCTCCGGACGTGCACACGCCGCGCGACTCGCCGCGAGCGCGCGCTCCAGCCAAGTGCCACCGCGCGACGACTCGCGACCAGCTCGTCATGCAGCCTGCCTCGATACATATATGTACATACCTGCGTGTATGCAATCATATTAATATGTATTTGTACACGCGAGCACGCGCTCGCGAGAGGCAAATCACTCGCGATCCTGACCTTTGACTCGCGCGCCGCTCGGACTGTTTAAATATGGACTTGAGAATCACTCGACGCATCTCGCGAGTCGGTGTAAACGGTGTAACTATACACGCTCAGCTCGAATGCTGGGTTTTCATTTTCATCCTGTTACGCGAGGGATTCGCGTAGGTTTCTTTCTCTTTTTTTTTTCATCCAAGGAACCTATATAAAAGTATAATTACGGAATCTCGTAATCGCGAGTATATATCATTGGCGCGAGATATCTTCAACGCGCTCGTGTGCATATCGTTACATATGGAGAGGATATGAGTTTACGGGTCGTAGCCCGCATGGTGTATAATGATTTTATCGCGCGCAGCGCCATTAATAAATCCATTGTTACTTTCTACATCAATTTTACACCGAGGCGCCGGTGCGTCTCCTCGTGTAATGGAAGCCCGCGCGCATCCTTATGCGTTTATATATGCATATACATATATATACGAGCTGAAAACCTATAGACAGAGAAAATCGCGAGTCGGTCGACGGGGAATTGTAGGTACCGCAGCGGTCGAGGCTTTTCTCCGCTCGCATGCGGCGATCGTCCTCCTCGTCCTCGTCGTCGTCGTCGTCGTCGTCGTGTACGTATATATACGCGCGAGTGTACGTGAGGCGCGGGGAAAGAGCGCCCGAGGCGTCCTCATCGCGAGCCGAAGAGGGGCCGGGAGGAAGAAAAAAAAATTAGGCATGCGAGATGTCTCGCGCGCTCGCCCGGCGGCGCGCACTCTCTCACGCGCGCGCAACGGACTTTCTTCAATCGCGCGCGATTATTTCCGAGAGAGTTGGAACCGCGTTTGATGCACGCGCGCACCGACTCAAAATCGAGGCGCTTTTTCGCGCGAGGCAGCTCCCCCTCCCACCCCCCTTCGACGGATTCCTCGAGCAATTGTTGATCGTTCGAGTGCTGAAGGCGAGCTCGAGAAATCGTTCGATTATTAATCACCCCGAAATTATTGGGAGATTTTCGTGAGTTTTCGTACTCTTGATCGACATCGCTAACTCAGATATTATTCATATAATTGGTCGAGCGATCTTAAGTTAGCGATTTCGAGTTGGCTGTTTTAGGCATTTCATTTTTGTCCGTGCGAGAGGTGGCTCGGGACTTCGAAATGCCCACGATAAAATTGGCAGGTACTTATGGAGAAGGCTAATTTATCAATTATAATAGCATTTGTCGTTTCAAGATAATAGATTAAGAAATTCACTCGTTCAAAAAAAATTTCTTGCGGCGCTTCTTCGATCAGATGATGAGCAACTTGGCACCTTAGCTTCCGAAAACTTAATTTTCAACTTCCGATTCCAATCCGTGATTACCGATTTGATGGTTGAATCAACGGGGTCGAATAAATAAATCGGCTGATTGTAACAAGTATTGCGATCGAACACACTTTTCACACGCGGCTATAGCCTATAATATATAACGTATAGGTATTGAATTTATTCATAACAGCGTACGAAAGATCATTTACTCATATACGTTCGTAACAACTGTATGCGAAGCCGCAATTTTACAAACCAAAGTGCCCGGGAAATCGGCAATAATATACAATATATTTTCGAACGCGGTTTCTCGATCGTGCGTGGCATGTGTGACCGCTTCATTACGCCCAGTTATCGCGGGATAATTAGTACGTTATTAAATCCTCAACGTGTGGATCTATGATTATGATGTTGTTTCAACGGAGCAGCTGATTCATCTGTGTAATGATCCGAGATCGACGACGATATGGCCCGATGCCGGGGGATTAGACGCGCTCATGCCTTTCATACGGCTCGGCTGTCTTAACTGATTGGGATCCCGTAATATCCAGAGTGAGAAAAAACTTTCGTGCAGTACTAATAACGCGCGCCATGCCGAATGGCGCCGATTGCGTTTAATCATTCCATTCAAATTGGTGATGATGCACTTGATTGATGTTCCTCCAATCGACACCACTCGAATCAACACGAATATAGACGCATAGCGCGATATCGCTTTTCCCACCGTCGGTTTTACGTAACGCGCCAACATGAGATTTGCTACAATCGACAAGCCGATGCGCTACATCGGGTCTGAATTATTCGCCAAACAAAAGTATGCACATACATATATACGAGTTTCGTTTGAATTTCCCTCCGCGTACATATACCGAGTGGATTCCGCTTGATTACGCGCGTATAATAAACTCGAATGAATTCGGCCAGTTAAGCCGCTATACACCGAGTCAATTGAGAAAAATCCGAGCCGAGGAAAAACATCCGCTTCCTAGTCGCGGTGACATAGACTGGAGCACGCGAATATGTATATCCCGATTGATTCATCACGCGGGTATGTAGTGAATTTATTCAGAGAAATTTGCCTCTCTACTATACACCGACAGTCGCGAGAATATGTATACACGATGTGTGCAACGAGCCGGCGGAGAAAGAGAGAGAGAGGAAGAGGGAACGAAAGAACGTAATTCAATGCAAATCGGAGCGGGCAGAAGGAGGTGTGGAGAAGCAGGTGAAACGAGGTGAGCGCTTTTAATTCTGGAGCACGCGCTTTTGCGCCTGCCCGCTGGCACGGTCGACAAGCGCGTACGTACAAATATCGATATAATATGGACTCGCGGACAAGGGAGCTTTCTTCTCCGGGGTCAGTCGCGCTTCCTGGTTTTTATTGTACCCACGGCTTCGGCGCGAGCATTAATGGCCGATTGTGCTTTGACCGGGTTCTCCTTTGCTCGCGGTCCGGCGCACCGATGCGTAAGACATTAGGTAACGATCGCACCAGCGAGCGAGCGAACGAGCGCGTTTATTTTTTTTCCACGCATATTTACGCACGGGAGCGAAGAGTAAAACGGCGCGAGGTTGCAAATCAATTTCACCGCGGGTCGGAATAAAGTGAAATGTTGAAGGGGCGATAAACATCGTCGTTTTCTTTCTGTATTCCCACGGACGATTTTATTGTTTTTCCTTCGCGATCGCCATACCTAACTCGCGTGAATGCGTGCGTTTGAATGCAAATGTCGGCGGACGATCGCCGGCTTTTATGTGTATGTATACCCATCAAGCGCATATATATACTTATTGTCCGCGCGAGACGCAATCGGCGCTTCTCCCTCGAGAGTTCCCCGCACCGAAGGTATGCGCGCGAGATGGACGTTCGAACGTGGCGCCGCGCGGCTATGTTCGAGCTCGGCTTTCATTGTACCAACGAGGCGGGAAATCGGCTGATTCAATTTCTCGGGCATCAGTCGGCTAACGAGTATACGCTTGATTGGACTGTTTGCATGATCGCATAATGATCGCGCATTCAATGCAAAACGTGTAATTTCGGAATATTGCCCGCGTGTGGCACACGCGCGATTGATATGATAATTTGTAGTGTGCCGTGTGTGTGCCATCGACGCGCGCGCGACTCGATATATACGACGGATGATTCGGCGAGCTTTCATTTCACGATACGACCGCATCATTTCGTATCGTTTATCGGGTGAATCACGCTGATGGTCTCTGCGATTTTCAAAACGTATTAACGCATATTTATACGTGAGTGGGATTCGGGTCATTCGCCACATTCAAATGTTTTATGCGCAGAGCTCATTTGAATGTTTTTTTCCGTTTCTCTCTTTCTCCTCCTCGGCCTCCCCCTCCGTCGTCCGAGCGAATCTATCGGACAATAAGCATTATTTATACCATCAAATCGATCTCCTCGAATCCTACTTCCACGAGCTTATCCAGGATAGCTCGGAACTTTATCATTCAGCAAGAGTAGAATCGTGACGCGCTCGCGCAGTTGATCATTTATACAATCCGAACCTTCTTTTTCTTTCTTTCTTCATATATATACGTATCAACAAACTTATCTTCGGTATTAAACTCAATTCGAACCCACACACGCGCTAAATCGTGCGAGCGCGTATTCGAATTCCCGTTTGTAAAATTTCTAATCCCATTTGCATATAATACGCTCGATATCAATCGACTCGATGCTCGATCTCGCCGACCGATTTTTTCGAGACACATTTTACGCGTGCGCGCGACAAAGAAAAAACAACAAAAAAAAAGGAAAAGTCGAAGCTTCGCCCCCGCCGACTCGAGCTCGTTCATCCAAACGTCAACTCGCAACGTTCCGATCTTGAATGCGCGCTGCGCATTCCGAAGCACATAATCATCCCATACAAGCGCGCGGCCGGACATGCGCCTTCGCGGCTGTACACACATGCGCGCCTCCTCCTTCCCTTTTTTTCTCGGCTTCGAATGAAAAGATGTTGACTTTTACTTCGGGGGGGTCACGAGGCGCGCGCTTGAAATTTCGAATCTCGCCGCGGCCTCGCGCGCGCTCGCATTCACCGGCGGCCCTTGATCGGATTTATACATACACGCGCGCTCCCGATATACTTTCACTAATCTCGGGCATCTCGCGCGCCATACATCATTCTCGTCCCGATGATCGGCGTCCGCGCCACACGACTGCAGGGCCCCCGTAGAAAAAGAAGCAGGGGGGGGGGAGAGAACAACCGGTGACCCCCATCACCGCTCGAGACACAAATCGTGCGAGCCTCATTACCACGGATCATCCCAACGAAATCGAACGCGCGCGGGTAAAAGTACATGGTTGTGTGTGTGTGCAGCCCAACGTAATTACGATCTGGAACGTGACCTTGCAGAAACGCGTGAGCGCTGGAGCGTCGGCGTTTCTATTCCGGCCGTCGCGCGTCACTCATCGGTTCATCATCTGGGAAAGCGATTGCGGCGGCGCTGAATCCCTCCGCGCATGCACACACGCGCGAGCGCGCGACTTTCGCCGAAAAATTCGCAGCGCCGTCGTATTGTAGCTTTCACGGCCTGGGAAATCATGAGTTTGGTCGAGCTGCAGGTGAATCCTCTCGCCGCGCGCTATTCGGCGCGTTTCTCTGATAAAACCACCGCGACTACAGCTCGCTCGACCGATTCGCCCGAACGAGTTCCGATTCACCACAATTTATGCGCAGCCCCGAGTGAACGGGCACACACTCGACGCCACGGGCGCGATCTGCAGCGGCAACAGCGATGAGCAATTTCACCGCGCGCATTCCGTTTCGCTGTGTGTTACGTGAACGATCATAATCCCAAAGCGACGCGACGCGAGGAGAAATGTATCGGTATATATATAGTGCGCGTCGGGGCGCGAGTCAGCGCATCGATCATATCCTAGTTTGTCCACACTGTATTATACTCGCGGTCACGGTTGGGGAATTTCGGCCGGTCTGCGACGATCGGTTTGACGCGCGGGGTATTTGGCGAGCACCGTCGCGCGCGAAAAGCGACGCTCTCGGCCTACTTGCGAGCGCGCGGGGGCAAACTTTCACTTATGCGCGAGGCTCTCGCGGCTATATGGGTGAGCAAGTGGAGAGGAGCTCGAGCGGCCGATGTATATATCGACGGCGGCGGCGGCGGCAGTTCCGATGGCCCCGCGCGGCGCTTCCTCCCGTCTTCATGCAGCCGCGCGAAAGCGCACCTTTCCTTTCGGACACCTTGCCTCCTCCGTTCATGTTTCGCCCGCGGGGAGACCCGAGCCGATCGTTCTCACAGCTGGGATACATCCGAATCCACGTGACTCTGGATATATTGGGGTGACGTAGGATATAACGCGCGGGTCGCATTGCATATTTGGATACGCTCGAGCCGATCAGGATTGATCGGGGCTTTTTTTTCTCGTATGCGGCCAACTCGACCGAGGGGACACCAGGATATGGTTTGACGAGGGCATGATTGACCCAATGACGAAGGATGAGTCGCGAACGATTCGATGGGGGGAAAGAGGCGAGTGTTTCTCAATCGTTGAGATTTTTTTTTCGTGCGCGCGTAACATTTAAGTGGTATCCTCGTTCGGTTGCCTATACACATATCTCCTTGTGATTACAATGCGTCGGAGAAAAAGTTGAACAATTTGAATAACAAATCAGCGCAGGCGCTTGCATGTATGCGCGGATTGCGACCGAAAGAATCGCGAAAACAAAAAAGGGAAACTGTCTTGCCAAACTCGCGCGTTTCTACTCAAATTTAATTTTCATCACGATTCCGCGTTTCCGCATCGAAGCGAAGGAATAACTCTTGGGTTTTTTTTTCTTCTTTTTCTCGGGTCAATTTTGGACGCTCGAAGAACTCGTGTATTCGTCGTCACGGCAATTTGTCCAATGTATAAATGGACCGCGAATCGAGAAATTTAATAATCACGTTCTGCCAACGGGAATTCATCGTTTATCAATGGATAAATCAAAACGAACTAATCACGGAAGTAAATTGGTCGAAACCGGAATATATTATTCCGTAACATACCTCTTGAAACTTAATTGAAGAAATCCTTTCTATCAAAATGGCTTATTACATTATGTACAGCCTAATACGACTCGGAGAGATTGGGTCGATAATAGAGTCGAGGCGATATATGTCGTATATACGCGTGTCTTTTGATTCTTCGCACAAATCTATGATCTACGCGGACCGGTCGAATCGGCAGTCTCGAAAGCGAATTCTCCCGTTAACGAAAAATAATATGGGTCATCGAACAGGCCGTTCACCTTTCTATACACAGTTCTATCATAACTTGCCATCGTTAGGGATTCCGCGAGCTAAGCGTATTCCTATCCGTGTAATCTCCTAGTAGAGTATAGTTTTCTTTCGCTCTTCTGGGAATGAAATTAACAAAGTTAAAAGGTGAAATGAATCAATGTCTCGAGAATGGGTATGGAGAATGGGACGCTTCGCGCGAGTCGTAAAATCCACCTGTGAAAAAGTAAAGCTAGGTTGTATTTCGTAGTTTAAACGCGTCCGTTACTCCGCCTGTTTTAGTTCGATAGCTCGCGTTTATCCCCATTTTCGCCGATGCGGTGTACCGTTAGACTTTTTCGTGAAGGCTTGGCAGCTTTTGCTACACGGCCGAGTTTATCGGCATCGATTTCGCGGCAGGTATATAAAGAAAAAACGCGCACGACGCACAGGCATCGCTGGAATTATATCATGATTTCCATATGGCTCCCGCAATTATATTTAGGTTGGCATAATACACATATGTGCGCGGACTAATGCGCGGTTTTTTCCCCGATGCTTGCAACTCACGAAAATAAATATGCCGCGGACGCGGCGTGGCATTATCTCGAACAGCCCATATATGTCATTTCCTCCAATTTTCCTAATTTAAATGGATGTGCAATTTTCACTCATTTCTTCATTACCCAATCGCGAGAGTTGCAGTATCGTGCGCATGTCGAGTCGAACTCGTTAAAATTACCGACACATATTCGTCGGGTATAATCCGTGCGTCGTTACGCTAACAGGATAAAAATCTTCAATGGCCGTATGTATTTCTCAAACGATATAAATATATTGGTTGGATGTGCAGAAACGACCCTAAAACCGCCGTACACCCGGTGATATAGGCAACGCGGAAAATAGAATATTCGCCCGGGCCGGGCCCGCGAGACGTGGCATATTACGTTTCTCATTGAGGTAAACCATTTCTGCGGACACTTTCGCGCTCGCGTGTGTAACTATATGGAACAACGGGATCGTTCTACTCTAGAATTACGAATTTAGCGGTTGCTCACGTGAAACATGGATTTTCATCACCGGCGTTACGTAAAATCTCGAGATAAAAATCCCAAATGCCTCTCCCCTGCCTCTCCGTACGTATATAGCGCGAGAGGGAGAGAAATAGGCGGGGGAGGGGAGAAGGCAAAAGAAAAATCATCCACGATCGTCCGAGCTCGCACTGATTTTCCCGGGATCTGGAGAAAACCAGCGCAGTTGACGTGATAATTTCATTGTTCGGCGTAATTATATACGGACGTTGCAGCCACCCCAAACGCGCCGTGCTCGGGATATAACAATGCGGGAGCCGCGTGGGATTCTGCAAAACTGAGAAATTTCTCGCGCGGCGGAGGCGGCGGCGGTGACGGCGTTTCAGGTCCGCGCGCGGCTCAGCCGCTAATATACATCTGCCGATCGTGAAGGGAAATTAAGTTCGGCAGCCGAACATTATCGAGCACCTACGGAATGTGGGTTAAACTCGAGCAGGTGATTACGGGCCCGGGTGATGCAAAGCAACGTATACGTATATATCTCGTCGTATCGTCGTTACATTGACTCGCGGACATAAAATCGCGAATATATTACGCGCCGGCCCGCGTAAACTTGTATATATACACACCATAGCATTATGAAAACCACTCGCGAGCGCGAACGCGCGCGTGTGTGTGTATGCAGGCGAATCCGCTGGTATATAAACACGGCAGAGTCGCGCGAGCGGCCAACGTGAAAGTTCATTTCCTTTTTAAATGCTCTTTTCATATACATGTATATATACACGAGCTATCCTCTTGGCCGGCGAATCCACTGAATATTAATGCGCGCGACTATTACGGGCGAGTGTCGCGCTATATACATTATGAACCGAAATTTCCCACGTCTTATCGCATTATCCACATTTCGCTGCGCCGCAAATAGCCGTGTCGTCGCGCGAATCGGCCAGCTGCTGCGGTTTCCTGGATTCGTCCTCACCGTCGTCGCGCGCGAAACTTGCGCAACTTGCGCCTCTGGATTTTCGGGCGAGTTTGGTATTCCGGACCGGAGCGAATCCCGCGTATATATTTGTATACGCGTATACATGCGTACACACAACAACGAAGCGTATATGTAACGCGTTGCTGATGTTGCGCTGCTGAACTCGCGCGCGCACAAAGTTATTGCGTACCAGAGAAGCGCGGCGAGTGTGAGCGCACAAGCTCGCGAATCGATCTCTGTCCGGCCGATTTTTCAACGGTACGTCTCGCAGAGTGAGAGAGAGATAGACGATGAGTTTTAGATAGCGAGCGTTACATAAAATCGTTATATGCCTCTCTCTCTCTCTCTCTCTTACTCTCTCATGGCTTATTAATAGCCGCCGATGATTCAGCACGGTGTTAAAGTAATCTAAAGGGGATAAATATTTTACGCGCGTTTATCGCGTGTAGTAATCACCGGGATAAGGAAATAATTTGACGGGGAGTTTTGGAAAGCTCGCGCGCGGGAGACGGTGTTGTTGATTTTTTTTCTTCTCTCTCTCGAAAAAGAGAAATGGTTGCGTAATCGCGGCGGCGGCCCGGCACTCGAGACACCTCGGATGATAGTCCGAACGAATACTCCGAGCGAACAATGCGAATATTGATTAGTTTGTGTGCGGGTGCGTGTGTGTATGTATATACATACATGTGCGAGCTGTTTCGGAACGCGTTTGCCACGGTATACACACCATAACTTTCCAGTCGGATCTGCTCCGCGATGCAACTCATGAATTAGGAAACGAATGCAAATTCTTTGTGCCCCGGCCGTGTATATACGCAATAATTCGTTGGCGAACGCGTTCGTGACTTCATAATATCCATTACACTCTCTTAATGAGAGAATATTATGCTCTCGGCCCGTGATATTGTACGAGAATATATGTACACCATGTTCGAACGTGCCAGTTGAGGATTTCAGCGGAGAGTTCGCGCGATATACATATACGTGCGCACGTGTATAGGGAGAAAATACAGAACAAGGTGAATTATAAAGTCGCGTAACTATAGTTCATATATATACTCGTCTGACAGTAGTATCTTCTGGATACACGTTATGAGCGTGTAAATACCTTAATATACCAATGAATTCTTGTGTCTGTGTGCTGCGTGCGTGTGTGAGGGGGTATTGATAGCTGAGTGGTAAAAATTGCACACAGCGAAAGAGAGACATAAATTATCAATTGATCAATCGATGAAACGAATAGCCCTCTCGTGAGAGCAGCGGAAAATGTTTACTGCGCCTAATAAACATCGATTTACGAACATTTAGTCGGTCTAAGTTCTCCGGGGGGGGGGGGCATCCATAACATCGATTCGGATGATCCCATATAAAGTGAACAGCACAAAAACGCAATATTTCCGCAGGCTACACGCGGAAGAAGCTCGAGTCTGACGGACGGCCGCGGCCAGATTTATATAATCTCTCTCTCGTGCTGCGGTGTGCAGCAGCTCACTCGGCGGGCCTATCGGCGAGCGTTAATTTCATAAAAGGTGCGTGAGGACTTTCCATTGCGCGAGTATAGCCATTTCGCGTAGAGAGCTCGCGGACCTCGAGAGATGCTCTCCGAGAGCGCCGATGTTGCGCATTATATATATACACGTTCAATCGCGCCCCGCTTGCCACGAGCGTGACGCGCCGAGCGAGGCCGCGAAGACTTTTTGCCCCGAATTTTCGGCAGACGCGCCAAATATATGTATACATACCAAGTACTCGCGATGCCGAGCCAAGATTGCCCGACGTGTATACATGTGGGTTCGCCGCCGATTTTTCCATACGGCCACGATATTTCCCAATGGAGCCCTAGTTTCGAGTGATTTTCAAACCCATTCGCCGGCCCGGTTAGCGCGGAGAAATTCGCCCGGCTTTGTTCGATTTAATCTAGGCAAAATACACGCGTTTACTCGCACCAGCTCGGACGCGCGAGTTGAAGATAACGAACGTTTAGATTTATGGCCCGCGTGAAAAGTTCTGGTCCGTAGTGTGAAGACATTGTGTACATATCACTCGACGGATCGATCGACTCTTACGAGGATTCGATTATATTTCCTAGGTCGAATGTTCGAGCGGGCAAAGGGAAAAAAAACACGTCGGTAACTGGACGAAAATACTTTCTCGAAATGCCCGCAGCAATCATCTGGTTGTTTCGTAGGCGGTTCTCGCGCGGTGAACCGATTCGAAGATATACATATAGATCAATCAATCAATGTACAGAGAGCTTGTGTGTACAAGACAATTATTCTACACTTGCCCAACGATACTTTTGAAAAACGACCAGAACAATTATACTAATTGGGGGGGAGGGGAAAAAAAGCCCAGCTCTCAATCCTAGCGTGCAATTACAACACTCTCGTCGATGCCCCCTGACACCTCGGAGCAGAATCGTTGGCGCGCGCGCGCGCGGCTTTCTCCGTGTGTGCAACGGGGGATGTGATTTTTTTGTTCTCCCATTCCAACACGTCGCGAAAACATCGGCGGGGATTTTGAAAAATTCCATCCGTTGCCGCAAGGCTCTCGATTAGCATATATCTCGCAACGAGGGACAAATCGCTCGTTCTTGGCTTGGATAATTAATCGCGCGGCGCGTCCTCCAGATATCTGCAGGCCACCGGTGCCGCTCTCCGTTGCGTCACGCGCACCATATACATACACACCGACGGGGGCCATCGGCTCGCGGGGGTCCGGCGGCTGTTCGAGTTTCGCAAGGGGGATTTTTCGCGCGGAGGATGTCCGCCAAGTACGTGTGTGAGCGTGCACGTGTATACATACATACACGCGCGCGAGGAGGATATATCGCGCGGAGGAGCTGGCGACACCGGAGCACGAGCGTATATATGTAACGTAACCGAGCGAGAGTGAAAGTACCGGCCGCGAAGTGGGACGCGACTCGCGGAATCACAGCCGCGGCGGCGGCGGCGGCAGCGACACCGGAACTCGATTATATTAATAAAAGAGCGCGGCGCGAGCTCGAGCTTTGACATTATTCGTCATATCGGTGCGCTTACGCGATCGCCCCGCGGTATAACCGCGAGTCTATAGCTGCTGCGCGCGATTGCTCTCCGGCCGAGTGAAAAGCCGAGAGGCCCGCGCAACGCTAATGTACACGTGTCACAACTCATTCGGTCTTTCTATATAACATTCGAGCGCTTTCTTCGATTCGGTATATACATGAGGTTTTTCGGAGCGGCCACGACGATGATCGATCGGTGAACGGACTACTCGAGCCGAGGATCAATCAGTCGTATTCGCTCTTTCGATCAAAGTATATACATGTATATACAGCGCGGAGAGGACACTTTTTTGTTTATCCGCGGAGAAAGAGAGAAGCGTGAGTTGCGCGTCTACTTCCTTGTCGGTGCACTATATACGGAATCGAGGGTGCTCGAAAATATACGTGCGCGTGTGTGGGCTCTCGCACGTGAAACTCGACTTGTTGAGAGATGCGCGCGCGTGTGGGTATGCGAGAAGAAAAACATTGCGCCTGCCCCGGTGCTTTTACCGTTAACAATAAGTGGAGTGTAATGGGTCTATATACGCGTGTTCGGAAATCAAAAGTAGAATCCGTTGGAGCGGCACATCTCTGTAAATGGTCCCGTTCGCCGTCTTGAAAGTGAGTTTTCGCATAATACGCGTGTAATGGAAATCGAACGTGTATATGTATACGAACATCTTCTTGCCGCATTCAGTGCGGAGAAAGTGCGATAAAACGTTTTTTCTTCTTCTTCTTCTTCATACCCAATCTCTCGAATCAGCGGCAGAATATCCAACGGTGGCTACTCCGTGTCGATCTTGATATACTCGCTCGCGCGCACAATGAAATTTCCCACGAGCGGTGAATATGTGCCGGGGAGCGATGTTTGAGGCGTTCTAATAACTCCCCGAACGAAGGGAAAAAAATTGACTCCTCGGATGTGGGCGATTATATCCAGTTGACGTTTCGCTTTGTCACGCCGAGAGAAAGTTGCGCGGCGACGCGCGTTTGAAAGAAAAAGGGAGGAAAAAAAAGGGAATCGGACGAATTTGGACGCGTCGATCGCTCGTGTTGTCAGATGGAAAAATGAAAATTCGTCCGTTGCAGTTGATCCCGTTGAATTTGGAGATATAGAAGCCTGGTATATATCCACTGGTGTTCAGAGTGTTGAAATCATGTTTAATGCGAGGAATGCGTGCAATAAATATCTAAATAGATTATTTTACGTTTTACGAAGAAACCTAAGAACCAGGGGGTAAATCTTGAAAGTGAATTTCAGGCCTCCTCTTGCGTTTTCGGGATAATAAAATAAAGTGCGTATACATGAGTGACCGCAATATTCACGAGTTTCGTAAGTTTCTGGGCTCTCAAAATATAAGTGTTTCGCGGTCTCTCGAGTGACAATTGACAGTGTACGTATACGGTATTACGGCAGACACATCTAGCATCTCGGGCAGCATCCGGAAAAGATTACGTAATCAATCAAATTTTCCAAAGGATTATCGCTCGAAGATTTCGGAATTGTATTGCAATGTGTAGCCTGAGTTAATTAACATGCTGTTAAGAACTCATTTTTTTCACGTTATCATTCTCTTTTCTTCTTTATTGCCACTATTTCACGTGCGTTTTATTTTACAACATAGAAGTAACCCAAGGTGTGATTCACGTGTGATGTTTATTTCACGGTGTGTGTATATAAGATCATTTCACGCCTCTTCAAATCTCTGCTAGGCGTCAGAGGTGCCAATTAAGCAAGTGCGAGTGTAATATATCAATTTACATAATTAAGCTCAAAATTTTTGTTTTTCCGTGAAAAATTATTGGAGAGCTGCTCGACTAAATGTGAAAGTACAAGTGGAAAAAGGCCATCTTTGTTTATTTGTCAAAAATCAATGGGAATCCTGCGTCGTTCGAACACGGCTCTGCTAATCCAACTGTTACGAGCATCAAAGCTGCAACGGGAATCGGGAAAAAGAAAACGAGTCTCGCATGCACAATAACGATTTCCAACTCGTTTCGGCGCGTATCGCAAACGCGTCAATGTCGTGCAGATCGAAAATGGAAACCGATTGAGTGGAAGTAGACGATTCAATTACGCGAGGTAAAATGATACACGCGCCACGTACACCGCGGTTAGCACCCAGTACACACACTGTATGCTATACATAATTCGTGAAATTTCCCCCTGTGCACCGCTCGCGTCGGCATGGTTAACTCGAGCTCGGCGAAAAGGCACACGAGCCAAAAATTTGCATTGAATGCTCGCCCGCGTGTGTTTGTCTCGTACAGCGCTCGGCTCGTGGCACGTGTTAGGAAAAGGGAGGCGCGCGCTTTCGTGCATTTTTCGAGAATTTTTCGCTGTATAATTTGCACCGCGACGACGGCGACGGCGACGACGACGACGACGACGACGATTTCCCTGGCAATTTGGCGTGTCTGCAGCGGCGCGCAGCCTTACGCGATCGGTAATTGCAGCATGGACAGTGGTACACTGCAGTGCATATACACATCCTAGACATACACACCGACTTGCAACGAGCGCACACTTCCGCAAAAAATCATTTGGCGCGAGCATAATTAGATTTTGTTTGCTCTCGGCTTGCACGCGCTTTCCGAGCTGAAAAACCTCGAGCCGGAAGAGTGCAAGTAGCAGCTCTGGCTTTCGACTTTTTTCCCCCTCCGGAAAATGCTGTTCTTGAACTGTCTGCAGTCCATGGGGACCGTCATGAATGGCTTGTTTACGAGACGCGTCTATCCAGGCGCCTGCTGTATGTTGTATACATACCGTTAATTTATGGCATTGATGAACCCTGCCAAGAGATGGACGGACAATGGATGGAAAAATGTTTTTACTCGCGAGTGAAATTTGAAAATTGCATTTGTGTTTTTTACGGGCCACACAGAGGGAGAGTGTATAGCGGCTGTCGAGCGATTGTACGCGAGTTTCTGAATTTCGAAAATCATTCTCTTCGAAAACGATTGTTCAAAGGTAGGTCAGTGGGATGCACGAACTACTCGGCGCATTACCTGCGGAGAATTTCCAGTTATCGGTGGATCGTTCGATACGAGGGTGCACCTGGCGGGATGCCCGAGTTGGTTTATTGGGTTCGGCGATGGTGTTCGAAATTTCAACCATTGTCTGAACCAAATTTTTCACGCGAAAGCTAAATTATCAATCAAACGACAAGTGCAGTAATATATAACATATATTATAACATGCCTATAACATTCTTTCGAAGAGATGAAGAAATCCTTTTTCCATTTTGTAGTTTATTGTTCTAGTACGATAGTTAAATTATAGTTGGATGTATAATTATAGTGAGTTATAATTATACACACAGTAAAAGCGATTCTTCGATTCTAGTAAGAAATCGTACTTAATTTGGAACGGAACGAATTTCGAAATACCTCAAGTCTTTAAATAGCTATTTTTGAAATTGCAAGACTGGATTTCAGTACGAGTGAGTCTTAGAAAAATAAGTTCATTATTTTACGTAATGTTAATGGATCAAGTATGAAATTTACTGAAACTAAAGAAATCCAGCTATTTTGAACTTCTTTCAAGTTGTAATTATAATCGACTTTCAGTACTGCAACAATTTTAAGAAATCGTTTTGGCTGTGTATGCAAGGGAAGCAACGAGTAATAGAATATTTTAAAAAGAGAATACCACACATTTGGGTTTTCAATTGATAGCAATGTTTTTGAATGCTTCTCAAAAGACCATCACGTATAATTCTTGCATGTACAAGAATTTGCTTTCTTCTTTCAATTTGGCGGGTAAAATGAACAGCTGTGCTCAGTTTGAAAATGGCTGCGTCCAGTAACACGTGTATCACTTGCGCGTGCCAAGTTTGCTCAAAAATTCGCTTTAACATCGGTCAAATATTTCAAGTTCTTGAAGTTTATGGGTGGATGCTGGACGCATACGTTGTGGTAAGTGTTATTTCATTCAATCAACCTGCGTACTTGCTATGAATCAAATATGACGTTTCTTTGAATCTTGAATCTTTCATGTCTTGTGCTGCTGGCGGCATCTTTTGGATGCCGCATGAACCAATGCGAATAAAAACAGTGACATTATTAGTTAATTTTTAATAATAAATCTAACTTTCTCAAGTGTCTCACGACACTTGTTATTAAAGTTAAAAAAAATATGGTTGCCCTCAGAGTAAATGTACAATGACTTAGTAAATTTGTTTAAATATGTGTGTACATACACGATAAATTATTTATGTAGTACATATGAGTGTATATATGGTATGATCAATAACTTTCGAATATTGTTATTCATACGTGTTTAGATTAACATTGTTGGCAAAGGAATTTTACTTCTAAAGAATAATGTCTGCCCTTTAAATGCAAAACAGAATTCTCACTTGGCATGGTTATTTATTCCGACGATGTAATTGCAAAGTAACTCCCCTAATCATTTATTTTCAAGGACTTCTTTCAAGAAAATTTGTGGCAAAGATTACCAAGTATATGGAAAGATTTCTTGGATGACATATCACCAGAAGAATTGGGTAGATGGGTTTTAAGAGAGCCCGAAAGGTATAAGATATTCGATGCGAAAAATTCAATAACAGTTTACAATTATTTGGTTTTACTCGAAAATTATAATAAATGAATTCCAGCAAGCGCGTTTGGCCACTATCATTGTTAGCTCTTCGACGAGTCATCGAAGTTACAGAAATAAGTAGAGATCACAGTGAGAACTCTGCAGTATCGTGCCTTTCAAATGTTCCAAAAAGCAATTCCCAATCCCAGGCTGGAACAAAGCTCGATGGTGATGGAAGTTCGACAATGAACAAACGAGTCGATAATTTGTTTTCGAAACACGTGAAAAAGAAAAAGAGATACGAGATAAACGTGATGTCCCAGGTCAATCAATTTTCCTATTTAAATCCGTGCCAATCGAGAGAAGTTGAGGTAACTGTTTCAAACATTTTCAGATTACGGCCAAATGTGCCGAGGAAGCCTATTGTGATTGCGTCGTTGATATTGGATCGGGTATGGGCCATTTAGCAAGAGTTTTGGCTTACAAGCACAATTTGTGCGTGAGTTGTGTCGAGCAGAATGAGCTGCTGCTAGAGGAAGCCAGGTGATAATTAATCAGGCGCATAAATATGTATACTCTAACTTTTAAAGCCAACATTCTAATTGAATAGTCATATACGTGCAAAAATTACAGCGAATGGCTCGTAAAACGCTTCTTTATGTGTTTAGAAAATGGGATGAGCAATTGCTCGTGTCATTAGCGAAGCACATACCGGACTTTCGCGGAAGAAAGCCGCAACACGTTTCGCTACAAGTGGGGGTCTCCAGCGACGCCGCGAGACAATTAGCCGATCAATTAACCAGCGTTTTCACCGAAAACTTCGAACCTCACGGCGAAAAACGAGGCTTCGGGTTAATTGGGCTTCATCCATGCGGCGATCTGGCGGCGACGCTTCTCAGGCTGTACGCGGCCGAGGGAAAAGCTAAATTCATTTGCATCGTAGGGTGCTGTTACATGAAACTCACGCTCGGGTCAGTATATTACGTATGACTTACAATTTTAAGGATAAGTTTGCCGGAACGAGTTACTTAAATTTTGTGCAAGATAATCCAAACGATACAATGAAATAGCTGATAAAGTTTCTCTATGGTTTAAAATTCATTTGGTGAAATTTTCGCAAAGAAGTTATACTTGATCGAAATATTTATATTAGCAATTACCTAATAGAAACATTGTTATTTCAGTGGAGGTGCCGAGAGCGGATATCCAATGAGCCAACATCTAACATCAAAGGAGACCAATTACAAAATGTCCTACTCTGCTCTGGAAGTGGCTTGCCACGCTGTAGAAAAACACTGTGATAAGTTGAAAACGAATGACTACCATGATTTAATTGTGAGTCGAATCGTGAAATATTCGCGACAAAATGATTAACACACATTTTTATTCCTCCCTATAGGTCCACGCGTATCGGGCTGTACTGGAATATTTGCTCGTGGAGAAAAATCCTGCGCTCCGACGAACCCAATTGAAAAATACGAAAATCAAGGATGATACATCTTTCCAAGAGTAGCCTTTTTTGATTATCAATTATTATTGAACCAATGCCCGTATAATGACTAGCTTAACATCGAAAATTCATTTATAGGTACTGCGAAGCAGCTACTGAATTTTTGGATCCGAAAGATCGCCCAGGAAGATCTGATTTTGAAAGACTGGATGTTAAAACTTACCTTCGACAGTGGAAGAAAGTCTTAACTTTTGGCTCTTTGAGATTACTTATTGCTCCGTTAGTCGAATCATTAGTTTTATTTGATAGATTTTTGTATTTGTCAGAGAAAAATTTATCCCCCTCGTTGAAAGCGGAATTCGACTCCAGAGTGTCGCCTCGCAATTTCCTTCTTGTATCCATAAAACACTGAAAATGTATATGGAATTTTGTATAAAGTTTATTATCCTGCACTTCAATACGTGAGTATTACTGTCGTAGTTTGAAGAATTAAAACTATCAACTAATTATTCTTGAATATCCAAGATTTGTCTTAGATTTATTTGATCAATTCATATAACAATATATTATCATGATCATGAAAATAAATAAATATGCAAATCTTTTTATACATTTGAAGCTACCATGTTCCGTTGAAGTTAAAATCTTTATTTTTATAATACATATTTCTACGTATAATATGAATCAGATTACTCAAATATCAAAGAAACCCACAAATCAGTAAAATTTCATGAACGTTGTTTGATTCATGAAAGGTTGATCACTAAATTGATGCCACTATAAGTTTTCAAGGGTTAATGGATCCAAAAACTTTTTCTTCAAGACTTGACAAATATCTCTATACAGTATTATTTGTAAATTTCTGTAGGGCTGAAATTGTGAATAAAAAAGAATAAAGAATTGTTTTTTTAATAAATAACTGATATCGACAAACAATATACCGGTGTTGTGTTAAATTTGATGTTACAAAGTAACGACAACAATCAACTAATACCCATGAATTGGGAACTCAGCTTTACTAATCAACACAGGAAATTTGTATCATACTTCAGGAAAATCAATCAGTCTAGTCTATTGAAAGATTGAAATCGCTGTATGACAATTTTATCTATGTGCCCGCTTGATCAATACATAATAACTTTGGAAATGTATTGGTCTGAAAGGCACAAATTGGCTTCGTTATGATTTATAATTCCTTTGCCTTTATTATCAAAATGAGTATACATGAGTATACAATATATCACTCTCGAGAAAATTAATCAAAATAGACATAATTTATTATCGAAATATTACAACAGCTCATTGAATAGTTCATTTAATAGATAAATAAAAAATTAAAAGTTCCGATTACAAAACAAAAACAACATTACTAATTACACTATGGTATTAAACTAAATATTTGCACTGGTACCTACGTAAATTCATGAAAATGATTTATGTAATATCTAATCTATATCACAGTTTGAAACATAATTTGCTTGTTTGATCACATAGAAAAATTTATTTCAATTTTCTAAACCTTCCAAGACTTCTTCAACTTCATCTCTCAAATTTTCAACTTTTTCTAACAAAATCATCTGAAAATAGAATTGAACAGATTTGTATAAACTTATGAAATCCAAATCATAATAAGAAGATATTTTTAGCATTCGAAATACCTTAGATGCAGAAATAATTTGTGTAACAACTCTACGAGGTATATGATCAATCTTATCCATTATTTCTTCTGGTTTAGCTTTAGCGATTGTTTGCAAATTCTTATACCCTGCTTTAAACAACTGCTTTGCACGTCCCTGGAATATTAAACCGTTAATATGTGCGAATTGAAATAAGATATTATTAGAAATTATAATCAAGGTAATAGAACGGTACAAAACTCACAATTTTAACAAAAGGTAATTCCATCAGTGGTTCTAGTTCTGCAGAACAACAGTAGGTTAATTTCTTACCAAAAGTGAGAAATAAATCTATGAAAGCCCAAAATTCATCCAACTCTTGGCAAAACCTGACCACTGAAGAAGCAAATGAAGAAGCTGAACTCAATAGGTTTTGAATAGTGCCTCTGTTAACTTGGTATTTCTCAGCTACACTGAAGACTGGTTTACGTTCCCAAAGTTCATGAAGCATCAACGTCACGTAAAATCTTTGTACAATTTTCATGTCTACATACTGTATAAGAAATAAGTTATTTTGTCTTTAGAAAGTTTGATGGATAGTATGTAAAATCAATGGAAAGAGGTTTGATCTAGCAAAAAAATTATTACATACGTGAAGCATTAATTTAGTCTTAACTTATATAAATTTATGTTTGTGTACTGCTCTAGTGGAATTGAATAATTATTTTATAATCTTACTTTCAATGCACCATATGTTTTTATATTCTTGTAAGAAAATACATTCTCGTATATTTTCAATAAATAAAGAAAGTTATTCTGCATCCAACAATTTGAACTATAAATACCTTTGGAATGATCCCAGTACGCAGTCTATCTACAACTGCTTCATTAATTCCTAGTAACCTTGCAACTTCCATCTGATGAGCTGGAAGAGCCATTATCTGGAGATGAAGATCAAATTCATTCAATTCATTTCATGATATTAAGTTAAAAGACTTCATTTTTAGATCATCAATATAATTACCACATCATAATAAACTGTACCAACTGGTTTCACTTGACTAGCAATATCATAAGGAGTAATTAGATACAAAAGATGAAGACAATCTAAAAGCACTAAATGTTTTTGAGCTTCTTTTAAACCTTCATACAAAATTTGCGCAGTTTTCAAATCCATAGATCCTAAAACGTAAAATGAAATGGAAACTACTTATGTCAAATAATCTATATACATATTTTGAATATCCCAATTTGCATTACCTTTCATTGCAGCTCGTCCAAGAGGACATAATTCCAATTGTGAAGAGTTTACTAAGTAGATCCTATTTTTCCGTGTTGGAACTTGATTCGATTCTTCATTTTGTTCACTTAAATTATTCACTTGTGTTGGGAAGATAACAGAAAAATCAAGCTTTGAACAAATATCTTTTGATTTATCTTGTACCACCCTGAAGATGCCATTCTTTATTAATGATTCAAGTGCATTATCTGTGATTTCTTTCACACTAACACCAAGTCGTTTTTCTTGAATTTTGAAAAGTGTTTTTGATGTAATTTTATGCAAATCTTCTCGTGTTGTGGCAATCGACAAAAGCACTGAACTTATAATTAAGTTATTGATACCCCTATCTTTTTCTTGATGGAGTGAACTAACAGAATCATCCATCCTTGAACTCAGCAGTTCGCGTACCTACATTTAAAAATAGTAGACTTTTCTTTGAACAATTGAAAAATGTAAGAGCTTCAAATTTACCTTTTCAGTATCCTTCTGCGTACAGATTAATATACTTTCTCCAATTTCTCCAAGTCCAGCTCTGCCTGCTCTTCCAATCATCTGTTTATATCGACTAATACTTAAAAATTGAGCACCAATATAAGGAGATCTCAATATGACCTAAATTAAAAAGTATGAATAAATATATAATTTCGATGATAAACTATTTTAAACAGATGTTCAAGTTTATATCAATACCCTTCTAGCTGGAAGATTAACACCTGCAGCCAAAGTGGACGTACAACATAATACGCAAAGGGTTCCACTTTTAAATGCTTCCTCCAGTAATCTTCTCTCTTCAGCAGTCAGTCCAGAATGATGATAAGCCACTCCAAATTTAACTGTTTTCTTTAATATTGGACAGAGTTTTTCATTTTCACTTTCCAAAGCTTCAAGTAGCTTTTCTTTCTCTTTTGCTTTGTGATTTTCCAGTGATCTAAAATATTCAATTAGATGAGTAACGTTCATTTTTCTGAATGAAAATAAATTTCAAAATTATAATAAAAATACAACATGTATGTACCTGAACAATACTTGCGTCAATAAACTAGCAACATTTTCACAATTTTTTTTACTTGAACAAAAAATCAAACAAGAATCCTTTGGAGCTATATCCATGACTAGACCACCTAGGCAGTCGGGATCAATCTGCAAAGCTTTTTCACAGTACTGAAAATAGATACATTTCTCAATAACTTTTTGAAATCTACAGAATTAATATGTATTATTATGAGAAGTATTATAATATAAATATAAAGAAATATTATACCTTATACTTGATTACTTTTCTATCTGTAAATATTTCTTCTTCTCTAGTATCGATGAGCCAAATTTCATTTTGGCACTTTACATACTCTTTAATATCAACTGGCCTAAAATTTTGTACATATAATTCTGCATTCAAAAAAGCAGATATTTCTTTCAAATTACCTATTGTTGCACTCATTCCCACAATATGAATATTGCCTGAAACCGGAGGAGATTGCTTATAAATCATATCAAAGATAAGCCATGGTAATTATGAATATACTTACTATTTACATGCATTACTTTTGTCAGCAAGCATTCTAGAGTTGCACCCCGGCCTCCATCTTCTCCCAATAAATGCAACTCATCAATAACAATAATTCCTACCTACATAGATAATGCTTGTATAAGAATAAATGATGCAGAATAATCATGAGTAAAATTATGTATGTACCTCATCAAGTCGATTCAGTTCTATAAGACAATTGATAATAGTTTGTGCTTTTTCTATTGTACTGATATACAGACTATTTTTTTTCCTGCGTTTTTTTGGAGGATATTGACCTTTTTCAGCAGCATACTCCTCTACCAGAAAATTCATATCCAATGCAAATGGTACCATCGATTGTATCTAAATAAATATATCAATTCATTTTAAATACACAAATATTTCAAAATAAGTTGGTAAGGCAAACAATATAAAGCTCTGAATCTGAAATTACCTTTTCCTGGACTAAAGCTACAAATGGCAAAACAAATATTGCATTCTTCTTGTAACAGATAATTTCTCGAAGCATTAAAATTTCAGCAACTAATGTCTTTCCACCACTTGTTGGGAGAGCATATATAAGATTCTTCCTATCATTCACTGCTTTCATCTTTAAACATTCATCTTGCCAATCTGCAAAAAAAAAACTTAATAAATATTTGTTTACTATGTATGACTAGAAAGAAAATCATTTCAACATTTCAGACTAACCATACAGCTTGTCGATACCCTTATGTTTCTTCACTAGTTCTTTTACTTTATTAGGCAAGCCATAGAATGAATAGTTCTGAGGTACAACATAGCTTTTGTTTAGTTCCAAACTTCTCCTCTTCCTTGGAATAATTTCATCACTCTTTGAATGAAGAAGTTTTGATTTCAACAAATTCACAGAATTGTTCAATTCATCATTTATACTTCTATTGTGCATTTCAAAGCAATCTTCAACTAAATACATAGCATCCAAGTTTGTCATGTCATGGCTTTTTGAATTTTGTGTGATTTTATTAACTTCAGATTGGCATTCTAATCTAAAATCTCTGTTCTTTACCTCATCCTTTAAACAATTTTTTAATTTTGATGGTCTAGTAGAATGGTTGTAGATTTGATTAGATATACCATTATCATACATTTTTAGTTTTTCTTGGGTAAGAAACATGTCGTCCAAGAAGGTCACATCCAAATTTTCTATTGCGTTATCTGCAACCCGTGTATTTTTTGGACTGTTCTTTTCTTTGATACTTTTGATTTCACTTTTTGGCAAGTCATCCAAGTCGACATCCAGATTATTTAGTATGGAGTCATCGATAGAAAGCAACGATTCTATGGCACATTCTTTTGAATTACGCATACAATCTGTATCTGAATTGTTTCTTGAGAGTACCAATGACTCTGGAGATGGAGGCAATTCCGACTGTTTCCAATCATTATTCCACGAGGGAAAAAACTCTTCATTGGACGTCGTCATTGTTTCTTTATATTCTCTATCACTCGCTCTACACTGCGAAGATCTACACAAGATTTCGAGTATGCACTTTTCTGTCAGAAATCCACATTTATTTACATTGTTTCCTTTGTTGACACGCGCGAGAGAATTGAAAGATTCGTCCGTTAAAACTCATACGTTCGGCAAGTCGCAACACGCACACACTCACACACTCGCCACGCCACTCACCAATGACCGAATTCACAAAATGCCAAAAACCAATCAGCTGCTGGCTGCTCCAGTTTGAATAGCTTCGTAAACATGCCTGAAGATGGCGCCGTCCATTGTTTACATATTTTTATCTTCAGTATTTATTTTTAAGGTCCATTGTTAAGGTCGTTTTGTTAAGGTCATTGAATTTCTGAGAATTTAATTTTCCGAAGACCAAGTTTATAATTTTATAGTTCGGGAATCAAGATAAATTAAGAATTTCTTTCAATACATTCACATTGACTTACAGGTATGCAGCTGTAAAAGCATCTCAGAATACTATATTTGTATGGTATTCTCAAAATTATTATCAAAGAATTAATGTTCAGAATTTAAAGAAATATCAGTCTTTTTAGTTATCCATAAAACTAAATTATGGGGGAAATGTGATTTTGATGGTAAATGATTTGAAAAATATGGATAGATCAACAAAAAATTCTCCAATTAAGAGTTTTGTACTAAGATATTTTATTCTAAAGTACCAATATTACAACTTACATTTTACGATAATTTTATTATAAATACATATACACATAAGGATTTATATCACCCTCTTTAGAATTTACTACTCCTTTTTCTTCCACTGTATTTTGAATCAGGCCTAACTTTCTTGCCTTGCCTTTCCAGTCTTTTCTTTTTGTTTATAATCCAACTTTTTCTATCCTTCAAAGTGATCCCTTTCTTGTTGCCACGAACTCTTTTCCTGATCCCAGATTCACTTCTAATTCCTTCAGGTCCATTAAGAGCTTTTGGCATAGGCATCGATGAACTAGTCATCAAAACAAGGAAGAATTTCTTTGCTTTTTTACTGTTAGGAAAGTCTATCACTGTACCACCAAAGAACCCAGCTCTGAGAGCTGCTCGCGTGATAACTTCAACCTGTTGATCGTTTTCAGGATAAAATTGAAAAACTGCCCTAGCACAACCAGACAAGCAAGCAAAGAGAGTATCAAAAAATTTGTTCAGTCTTTTTTGCAGCTTGTGTCCACTGTTGTCAATATTACAAATCCACTGCAAGGCAGAGATACTTATTGCTCCATCAAAAGCACCTGCTCTGAAAGGCATTCCTTGTCCCATGTCGACCAGCATCAAATCACCTTCCACTTCTCTCTCAAGCGCCACTCTCAACATTGATGCAGAAATATCAACTCCGATCCAGTGGTGGCCTTCTTCTTCCAACACGTTTCCACTTAGCCCTGATCCACATCCAATATCCAACAATAAACACTGCTGATCTTCTGGCAATACTAAAAGCTCCATTGCTCTTTGAGTCATTTGCTCCTGAATTTCTATCATTCGAGAGTTGTACGAATATTTTTGGGCTTCTGTATCATTGTAAAATATTTCGGGAGGTGCTGTGTGCTCTGGTCGACTAGACATGGTTGGTTTAGATGAACCTCAACAAACAAAAATTGAATTTTATGATGAGAGAGATTGTTGTGTCTGGCACGCACTGGCACGTTGTTTAAATCGAAACCTAGGTTATGTTTGGCAGCTGACCACGTGCTCAGTGGTGCTCAGCTCAGCTGCGTACAGCTGATCTGACTTGGGTCAGATTGTCACAATATTATCGTATTCATGAAAACATGTCAGACACATGAGACACATTTCAATTAAAACTGATAATATTAATTTCAAAAATCAACAAAGAAATTATGAAAATTCAAGTTTTAAACAAACAGTATTTAATGTTTGAAATTTATAATAATATAAATATTCAAATTGAGATAAAAATATTGTGTTTATTTCGATTTTTTACAATATATACTATACTTCATCTACAATATGAATATCCATCGTACACAAATTATCAAAAATGAGATTAGATATACAATATCTATTTACATAATCAACAACAGAAGTAGTATTTACAATAATATAGTACTCATACATTTAATGTGATATAAACTATTTACACTTAAAGTCTGCTTACGAATTTTGATTCAAACTAAAGTTTGCAGGTAAGAGACCTAGTTCTTGTAAACAGACTTGTGCCGCTTCTGCTTTAGCTAATTTTTTATTTGGACTTGCTACTGCAGGTTTATATTCAATGTCATTCACTCGAACCTGCAAAATTTAAACGATTATTATATAACAATTGAATAGAAAAGATTGGACTACAACAAAACCTCCAATATTTACCTTGAAAAGAAAATTCTTTTTATGATCTGGTCCGCATTCAAAGCATAATTCATACACAGGTGCCCCATACTTATGTTTGGAACAAAATTCACCAAGTAGAGATACTGGGTGTTTACCTAAGCAACAAAGACAAATAATTTCAATGCACTGTATAAAGTATATGATTTGAATACAAAATAGTATATTATACAACGAGTGGCCGGCGAAGCCGGCGATAAGTTTCACACGTTCACACGAGCGATTGAAAATGAACGCACGAGTTGGATACGATATTCTATGTTACGAGTACTCGTTTAAAGAACGTTTGGAAAAAGCACTAGTACGTAAAATGTGATTCCACGCACTAGTAACATAAATATAATTATTACCTTCTAAAGTTTTGACTGTTGGTGCAGTTGGATGATGCTTAGGAACTTTCCCAAGTCTTGCTGCTCCAATATCCTGATCAGAAACCAGGCCTCGTTTATCCAATTTTACCTCTAGCTTCAATGGTTCCAGAGTGCCTTCTTTATTCTTCCCTAAACCCTCCCCTGGTTTCCATCCCATTTTCTGTAGCAGTGCCATTCCCATGCCCCCAGAGACTGGCTGTGCCGTCAATAGCTGATCCTATGTTATTCAATTACAGAAAAAAACAAAAAAAAAAACACAAAAAGATATTGATTAAATTGTTTCATTAGAAATGAGCTGATAGAACATGACATTATGTGAAAAATGGAGTCAAATGGTTTGATTAAAAAATACGAAAGAAATCTCAAAAACCTATTCCATCTTGATCAAATTATTCATTTCACTAAACTGATTCATTTAGTGAAATCTATTTTTTAAATTATGCATGTTTTATAAGTTTTTGCTTCTTGGTCAAACTCTTTCGAGAGTTAATGAGAGATGAACAATATACGCAGAAGAATATTGGATGTTATGAAGATACCATTTTCAACTTTTGGTAATTTAGATACTCACCTAACAGGTAAATTTAGTAACTTCAGGCTGCTGTTGGTGGTCCTTTCTCAATATAGAATTGTGCCTGTAACAAACCCTCAGGTGGATGTAGGTCTTTGCTAAATTCCTGATCAGTAATAGAAAGTGAGCTACTAATTTCAATTTTGATATCGTCATTGAACAAATAATAAATGTTGGTTATTGACAGCTCAAAAGCCATTTGTTCATGATTGAAAAGTTATTTGAATTGATTGGAATAGTCAACTGAATTTAGCAATAACCTCATGGAAGGGCAACTGTGATCTGAGATGTCAATTCATTCACAGGCATCCACCCATGTCCGTGCAGGCACAGAATCTATCTCTGAACAAGAAATAGTCTGTGCCTACAACACAGTCTTCGTAATACCAAAATCACAATTGATTTGTGTATTGATATTCAACAAGACTGTACCTGAAAACTTGTTACAGACAAGGTGTATTTCAAACACACTGTCAAGACCAATTTTTTTTTTTCCTCAAAGGAAGGAGAGTGGAGTTTATGGATTCTTAATAACAAATCAAGAATCTACAAACTCCAAGGTAATAAGCGTGTTTGTTAGAAGAATTGCCGAAAAAAAATTCGTTACCTTCCGTGCCCAAGCTTGATGTCCCGAATTAAGCTCAGCTGGTGTAAGCACCTTCGCGCCAGTGCTACCAGTAAACTGACCTGGAATTTGCTTACTTTCAATCCAGTTTTGCATCTGAAAGTAAAGATAGATTGGGAATTCTTGTCATTGACTATAATATAACAACTATAATATTTACCCCTGATTGCGCTTTGTACATTTGATTGAGAGCCTGGACATCATTTGGATTTTCTGTCAACTTTCTCATTGCAGCTAATCTTTGCGATACTATGGCACTAATGTCAATTGGCTAAAATACAATACCAGTATTATTTAATGAATCATTCAATAATTTTATGTTTCTATTGTCATACTAAGTAGTATATTCTCACTTCAGTTGAAGGAACTGGAAAAATAGACTGTTGAGGTTCAGATTGAACACCTGCAGCGACTGGCTGTTGCTGGAACGGATATTCAACTGGTGGCAGGGGTTGAACAGCTGCAACTGGTACCATTGAATGAGCAGTTTGTTGCATAGTTTCTGCATAAGGAGGAACTACAAGAGGCATAGGTATATTCTGGAGAATCTCTTTTGCAGGAATGAATAGCTTTTTTGGTTCTGGCTTGTTTTTATGTGTAGTTTTCTTAGGTGGCACTGGTATCCATTCTTTTTCTGAAGAAATTTGTTTTCCAATCAGTGAGGATCAGATAAAATCAATCATTTTGGCACCTAGTCTTAGCTTACCATTTTTTCTATGCTGTTGCCCACTACTAACAGGATATTGAATGCGCAACTGAGTTGATCCTTCTGCTGTTTTTTCTTGTAATGTTCTAGTTGGTAACTGTCTGGAATCCTAGAAAATGAAAATTACAGAAAATTAGAGAAAAACTTCTCTAAATAAAATGTAATTTGTGGTACTCACTCGAATATTCATAATAATTGAACTTGGGCGTTCTTTCAGGAGAAATGGATGATGAAACCCTTTTTCTGAATTGCTTTCATCACCAGATGATATACTTGATAGTTCACCCATAGCTTCAGATTTAGATAAATTTTTGCAAAAATCTAAAATGAAGTAAATTATTATTTCAGTGGAAGTGAATATATTGAGATAAGTTACTGAATTTTGATTTTAAGAACTAAAGTTTACCTGTTAATTCCTCAATACTCTTCCCACCAGCTTGTATGGCAGCAATGGCTTTATCTTGTTGAGCAAGTGGTAATTTTCCTTTCATGATCAGATTGATTGCATTTTTCCTTGCGATTTCTAACAGTTTCTTTTTATCTATCTCAATTCGTTCTCTAAAAAAAATAAATGTATAAGATTGTACATTCAATAATGAAAATTATGAAATTCAAATCAAACCATTCCCAAATAAAGACGTATTAAGCTTGTACAACTCACTTCCTCTCTCTACTTCTGCTTCGTCCTCTCCGCCTACCTATATTTCTATCTTCATTGTGATTGAACTTATCACTTCGACTATCACTATGTCTTCTATTACGACGTTCTCTACTTCTACTTCTACTTCTGCCACGCCTGCTTTTATCGCCTGATGAAATTTGAGAAATGAAATGAAAAGAAATTAGGTCACGTTTAAGGAAAATATTAGTAATGGAAAACTATATTACCACTTCGACTTCGAGTCTTTCTGTCTCGAGAATGTCTGCTTTGACTTCTACCATCATTTGTGTCTTTACTTCTTCGCCTCCCTCTACTATTTCTGCGATCACTTTGTGATCTTGACCTATCTCCTGTCTGCTTCTTCTTTTCTCTTTCTTTGAGCACGAGTCTGAGATCATTCTTCTTTGTGATATGCTTTGAAGTAGAACTAGAGCGTTTCTTACGATCAGAATGCATACTGGAATGTTGATCGGGTGGTGGTGTTGGACTGAGAGTGGGTGTACGATTCTCGTCATCATCACTGTCTGAGATCTCACCATCTTCCATACGCTCTGCCTTTTCTTTCTTCTTGTTTTCAACTTCTTTAACTGCATTATTATAAACTTCACTGTTCTTCAAGTCTTTGATCATAATTTTTTGTACCGGTGGGTTTTTTGTTTTTTCTGTAAATTAACAAAACAAAATATTCTTAATATACAATTTGTCAAGAAAGATACTGGGACGCTGTTTGTGTGTAATTATAACTGATCTTATTGAAATGCATTTTTAATATTTTAGTTTCGAACTAATTTTCATTCTAAATGTTAGTGATGATTTTTCATAGAAAATACTAACCAAGTAACTTTGGTACTTCTAATGCTTCAAAGTCATCATCCAATATCTTGGATATGGGTGGGAGCGCAGGACTAGCTTCTTTGAGTTTTTGGGACTCTGGTTTCTCCATTGGATCATCTATTTTCTCTTCTTTTATTTTTATTGCTTCGGGTGATTTTGTCTTTGAGTTTTCTACAAACATAGAATTAAAGCATGAGATCATTTGATGAAAAAGTTTTGTAACTGATTATGATGAAATCAGAATTTTAAAAAGTCGTACCATCTTTATCAGTACCATCTTGTGTAGTAATGTCTTTGCTGCTTTCGTCTACTTTTTTCTTTTTAGGACTTGGTTCATTTGCATCTGAAGTTTTACCATCCGAATCACGTTTACGTTTTGACTTTTTCTTTTTCTTCTTCTTTTTAGAACCTAGAATATCACAATTATAATTATCCATTGTTCTTGAGTGCACTTGATGTTGACTTGTCAATCAATCAGTTGCATTGTAAGGATAATGAATAATATTAGAAAAAAGTCAATTGACCATTGTCAAAAAAGCAGCTACCCATAGTGTCTTAGTATAACAGAGTAATGCAACCAATTATTTGAGCTAACATCACTATAGAACAAGTAAAACTAGAAGATTTTTAGGAATATTCAACACTCAATCTAAAACAACACTCAAAGCAGTGCAGTAGTACTCCCCTGTACAGCCTATGCTAATGCTCCAAAGCAAGGGAAGCTCAATTTACCTGCATTCTCAGGATCGCTGGCAGTGTCACTTGAGTGCTTTGATTTCTTCTTGTGCTTATGCTTCCTCTCCTTGTCTTTATCCTTGGAATCGTTCTTGTGCTTGTGCTTCTTCTTTGCCTTCTTTTTCTTGGACTCATCCTTCTCCTTCTTTACCTTGACTTCGTCCTGGGTATCTGGCTGGCCCTGCTCCTTGGCTGCTTTCTCGTGCTTCTCATCAGCCTCGGCGTCAGCCTCGGCATCAGCCTCAGCATCAGCCTCGTCGTCTTCATTGTTGTCCGAGTCGTCGTCGCTGGGTACGTCAAATGTGCTAAACAGCTCCGTGAGGATCTCGTTGGACGACTTCTCCGGGAGTCCCGGCTCTGGTTTTATCTTCACCGCGTCAACCCCCACGTTGGTGATGAGGTTCGCGATGTCGAATAGTTCGGCCATGATTCTCGAAGGCCAGCCACGAAGTCAGGAAAGATGTAGGATGTATAGGTACTTATATAGGTAGTAAATAAACAATCAATGCATGCACGCCGGAGCACGCCATGCTGAGGTGTGATGGGTGCGTCGGGAGGTGGGAGGGGGCACCGCCGTACCGGCGCGCGCGCCGACTTCGCTCGCCATTTTCGAGGTTATAGGTCGAATATTCGAATCAATATCTTTTTTTTTTCCAAAGGCTATCACCACCTGGATGAATCAATATCTACTATCTAAATATCTATTCAATGTAACATCAATTTCTTCCATTAGGTTTCGATAATTCAATACATGTTATGTAGATAGGTTTTACATAGGATCTTATGTAGAATTTTAATATTATTTTTCTTACAAAATTACAATGCAACATTTCGTTATTAACATCAGAAAAAATGTTTATTTACATAAATTAAAATATGTTCTGTATTGAAACCGTGGGATTCAGCTTTATTGTGTTTCATTATGTATTTACATTTTCTTAAGCTAAAATCATTTGTGATGATTCGCAATGTTACGAAACCACGAAATGAAATCAGTTCTTGAGAGCTGTCTTATTTGTTACCTTTTACTATTGTTACCAAAAGCACATAACCATACGAAATAACACCAAATATCATAAAATATGAGAAATAGCGAAAAACGAAAAATGGCTCTATATAACACTAATCGGATATACATAGATGCAGAGCCTCACAGAATCACTATTCTTTTATAAGAAATTATCGAATCGTTATTATCGAATTATTATTTTGTTACCGACATTAAAAAATTGAAGTAATTCATTAAACAATATTGGAGTCTCATTCGTATCATTCACTGCAATACATATTATTTATGACTAGCTCATTAATGTAAGCAAAGGTATATAGGTATGAGTACTACCGTGATAGTAAAATTCATATTTATATAGAATGATAGAATATAGAAATATTTTTATTATGTAAAATCATACATCATGACCTGGAGTACGCATCCAAACAAATGACAATTAAATCTCAATATATTTTAGGTCAAAATTTGTCTGATGCGTTGGTTCGTGCGTAAATTTTCAAAATTTTATTTTGGTAACTTCATATATGATTTTCTCTACCATTATTATATACTCTTCTATTTTCTGCTCAGCTTGGTCGGATGAGAATTGACTATGCATTTTGTTCTCGTAATCATCTCGGAGCTCCCGAAGGATATTGGCTGCCTTATTGAGGGCCACGGTGAGACGAGTAATTGACTCTGAATTCATTTCTTTACCAATTAATTTAGCATTGTCAATTATTTTTCTGGCAGGCTCCAACGCAATGTTTACCTTTTTCAAGTTGGAACTCAAGACGAAGTCGACATTCTCAATAGAATAGGCCTAATAGAAGACAATATATCAATTGAAATTTATGTTCCAACAAAAACGAAAGGGGGAAAAATATTATACTCAAAATTGTCGAAATTTTCGGATAAAACACTTAATAACCATCAAAATCATTAAAAGAACTTCTTCTTTTGCATATATACGTTTGGCCTTTTACCCAAAATTATTTGGTCCCTATAGTTGCCGAGTGAACGTATTTTTTTTACTTTTGGTGAAATCGACATTGCCTCAAATATCTCATTGTATCGCATCACGTATTATCAGAGTAATGTTTCATCGAAAGATGGCAATGTTCAAAGAGTTCCATTGAAGAATTGTTCGAGTACCAATCGGGTACGCAAATATATATGGATCACGATTAGCATCAGAGGACGGAAGCAACCGGAGCGAGCTTACGGGACTTATGCCTCGTGAATTCGTCAAAAATTGTTCTCCTGACTTGCTCTGCTTTTGAATCACGATTGTTGGCAGCTCGAGTGAGAGTAAAATTGTGAAATTGAAATTCATGGTTCACAGCGAAAATTTCCGTTATTATTGGTGGTGGATAAATTGAGCAAAAGTCGAGTATACTTTGATTATTCGGTTTATAGAATCTGTTTGCAAAGTGCTCGACTATTTCAAGAAAATCGGAATATTCGGTTGTAGTGTGCTTAATGAATTATGATGTCATCGAGTAATACCGAGTGTGTAATTGTTCGCATGTGTGATTTTTACGGTGTTATCACAGCGACTGAATATGGCATAATTCGCGGGCATATCGTGTAACTAAGGATGATGTACAGATGCTACCTCGTTCAATCGAGTGTGTTTTATAAGTTCACGTGGGATCGTTAGATTATTATTTTTCATAATTCATTTCTGGGGATCAAACATAAAGTAACTGGGCTCTGACTCTAATAAAAAATCGGTTCGAATCTAATAAAAAATAACTCATCAACGCAAATGCACGTATGAAAGTTGTCATTTGAAAAATAGTTATTCGCAACATTTTGAAATGAATCGAGTCTGTAGAAAAACGAATGTAAAAAGAGTCTAGATTTTTCCCGTAAATTCAAATCTTATTAGTAGATTGTATTGGGAAGAAAAAATGAATTGGAAAATGTAATACAAAAAAGTTTGATCCGAAAAATATGAAAATTTCGAAAGGGAGTATTCAAGTTTATAATAAGTTTGTTACTCACTAAAATACAATTAATGCCAACTAGGGCGAAGAGTAGCTTGGTAATCATGTTCGTATATTGTACATACAACTTTGATTCGATTCGACTAAACTAAGCCTGAGACAACCCAGCAATGACTGATTATCTAAAGTTTGATATTCAACCAAAAATTATTTTCCTCTGCTTGCGTCTCAATATAAAAGTATAGGCAGTTTTATCACTGGTGATATTTACCCGTTGCTGATAAGATGTTCATCAGAATACTACATTCATACATTTTCATACAAATTCGAGGAAGATTATTTTTGAAAAATATACTTCCAAAATCGTCATCCCAAATTAACGATAAGATGATGTAAAGTCGATGGAAGTGACGATTTGCCCTAAGGTCCCTTTTGGCTCATTCAATGAGGCGATTTCAATTCATTTATTGGGTAGGTCTTGCAAATGATAAATAGGTTCAAGTGAGAAAGGTGTGAGTATATAGCGCCTGAATGGAATTACAGATAATGAGGGATATAAATCAATACACAATCCATATACACATACGAGATAAAATTTATTCCATTTCATCTATCCAAAATACAATAAAATAATAATAATGTAGCTTACATTAATAAAAAAAAACTAACAACGTAACACTGCCACTTAAATGATGAAATGATTATACATACGTAATCATGTCGAAGGATATAATACACGACGATTCAAATTGAATCCACTCGAGATAAACGCAATTGGTATGTAGCTTGCGTCAAAATAAAATGTACAAAATGTCACTAAAATCAGAAGAGAATGTCTCCCGGTTTGAGATAGGCCATGACCGCGTCGATGGCCCTCCCGGGCAAATCGAACAGCCACGTGCCCCTGAGCTTCCTCTCGATCTTGCAGAGGAACTTCCTCCTCCTCTTGGCCGCGGCCAACTTGACGTCTATCAAGCCCTTGTACAGTGGGAACTTCTCGCTGCAACAGTAGTCTGCGGAGTTGACCGCCAGGTCGAAGCCTGGGTCCCGCTTGAGGAGAAGCGCCAAGTGCCCCCTGTCGCCGACGAGCAGGTCGTAGAGGCTGAGCTCGCCGTAGACGCGGCACGACCTGAGGCGGCGTATCTCGTCGGCGCACTGGTGGTAGAAGTCGAGGGCGTCCGGGTGGAGGTGGTTGAGCAGCGGCCGGCCCGCGGCGGCGTCGAGCCTGGCGAAGTGCTTGAGCACGGCCCTCCTGGCGAGGGGGAAGCGGCCGTGCAGCGAGACGGCCCGGTTGCCGTGCAGGGCCCGGTCCACGTCGGCCCCGAACTCGACCAGCAGGTGCAGGCACTCCTCGGAGCCGCGGGCCTCGGCGTACACGAGCCCGGCCGCGGCGATCTTGTGCAGGCCCCCGCGCACCTCGGCCCCGCCGTCGAGCAGCCGCTCCAGCAGCGAGAGGGGCGCGCCGGCGAGCAGGGCCAGCCGCAGGGGCGTCTTGCCCGAGGCGGTGGCCGCGTCGACGTCGGCCCCCCGCTCGAGCAGCAGCCGGGCCGTGCGCGGCTTGCCGGCGGCGATCGCGGCGTGCAGGGCCCGGTGCCGCCGCGGCCGGTCGGCCAGCTCGAGGGGCGCGCCCGCGCCGAGCAGCAGCTGCGCCAGCCGCAGGTTCTCGGGCAGGGCCCGGGCGGCGAGCAGCAGCGGGCTCCGGCCGAGGTCGTCGACGGCCGCGGGGTCCGCGCCCCGGGCCAGCAGCAGCCCGGCGAGCCCGTCGAGGCCGGAGCTGGCCGCCAGGTGGAGGGGCCGCTGGCCGAAGCGGTCGGCCGCGGCCGGGTCGGCGCCGCGCTCCAGCAGCAGCTGGGGCAGGCCGCGGCCCGGGCACGCGGCCTCGAAGCCGATCGCCTGGTGCAGCAGCAGCGGGCCCGAGGGCGCCGAGGCCCCGTGGCGCAGCAAAGCCTCCACCAGCTCGGCGTTGCCGCGGTCCATCGCGACCTGCAGCATCCTCGTGTCCCGGCCGTACCGGCCCGAGAACTGGTCGTCCTCGACGCTCGGGTCGAACGGCTCGTTCGGCTCGTGCCCGGCCTTCAGCAGCTTCGCCGCCGACTGGGTCTTGTTGCGCAGCACCGCCGTCCACAGGGCGGACCGCCGCGAGCTCGACTTCACCCGGTAACGATCCTTGTGGAGCAGCCGGGTCAAGTAGTCCATTTTGCCGCGATGCCGATAATCGGTGCGGCTGACCGACAACTCTCCGGGGAAGATTTCACTCGTGCGTTGAGGGCAAGTGTGAAATTTGACGCAATCGACTCGTGTACACATGTATCGCTAGCTTGATGCTCCAGCTGTGACTGAGGTCATTTGAGAGGGTGACATTTTGACCTTTAACGAGACGCCCTCGTATTCGGTCACATTTAGATCCTCGCTGTTAACAGTTTACCACTGGAAGGATTAGGCAAATGGCTCCTCGAAATACTTAGAATCTCTGTTCTTCAGCCGATGGCCAGTAATACGGTTGCGACCACAGAGTCTTAGATCCTTCAAAGTACCTGCGGCTACCACCCTATCCCCACCCCTTCCCACGAGTAGAAGCTACATACTTCTGTTTACATACGTCCGCAGACTGATTCACTTTACCAAGCATTGCATATACCTGTTGTACATTCTGAATACCCACATAATTTGAAATAATTGAGTAACGGTCTGAGGATATACATACACAAAAGTCGGAGGGAAAGACCACTAAGATTCAGATTCAGGTACATTGAAAAAACATGCGTCGGATGATGATCACCATATTTACTATGAAGGCAAAGTTATTTACTTGATTCATGTAGAACAGATTTGGAGTTTCTCCCCGTGGATATAGCAACGAACGGTAGCTGGAAAACGGTACCGACACAACACACAGTAAGTAACTATTCGAAATATGAAAAACTTGAATCTGTGCTTTTGAAGTTTCTCTGCTGCGAAATTAAGTAAATCTAATTCAATCAATTGTATTGTTATCTCTAGTGACATTGAATTGAACGATTAATTTGAAATTCGTGCACAATGCGAATAATTGAAAGCTCGAAAAATTTACCAGAAATTCGATTAGTAACATAACAACCAGGTCAACTATATTTTCCTTTCGTCTGAGGTACTCTTTCAATTTATAATAGTAAAAACTACAAGATTTTTTAGTAATCATTTTAAAACAGACTGGTGAATAATAGTAAATATTCAGTTATAAATTTGTCAAGTTCTACTATTTATTAGTAGAGTTTTGCTAATTTTCAGTGAAATTTTACCAATTTTCATCAGTTATGCAACTTTTACTATTCTAAATTTCAACTTGCTCTACATGTTTGTCTGCAGATGACTTGACCATGTAAAAATGCTTAATACAAAAAAAAAACAGGAATTTTGTACTAATACTTATTTCTTTATTGAAGATTCTTCATTTGGAATATAAACAAATATATTCAAAAGTGTCGACAGAACTTAGCTACAATAAAGGAGCGCCTGTTACGCCGGTTACGCGTCAATCACGATGCCGTCGATTATCATGATCTGTGTCTATCTTCTCATTGTCGCGTGTGTTTATTATTGCCGGTCAACATAGCCTATCAGTGTGAATCGAGAATCGTATATCTGTTGTGAGCCATTTCAATCTCACAATAAGAATGATAAAATAAGATTTTAAAATCACGTTTTCACGCTATTGAAAAAATTAAAAAAGTAATTTCCATCACACAAATATGTCCTGGACGTTCTTCCGTATAAAGGTGTGAGTTATTTGATTACAACGATCAATACGAAGCTCACGCAATGCCATTTGGACTTCAAATTTTGGAGTTTTATTGAAACTCATTTTGGTTAACAGCATTATAGTTCATCTATAATCCCGTGATTTTGGTGCCTCGAAAAAATAAATGAAATAAGGATACGTTGAGCATTCGGTCCTGATACCTCCGGGTGCTTTTCGCTATTCTGACCTAAATGAGAAGAACCACAAGCTGTTAAAGGCACGTACTTATGACAAATGGAAAAAATATTACCAGTGGCACTGCAGTCCAGTACATTTTATTGAAGTGCTTCTATAGCTCGTTGGATAAAAGGATTTTGATAATTACTGATTATGTTTCTGTTCCGATTTCGACGGAACATAGAAGCATTTTTATGAATTTTAAACTTGTCACTAGATGGATAATATGTGACAAAAGATTATTCGAAGTCCTGCAGGAATGAGGATGAGTGATTACCATCTGATATTTAGAACACACCTACTCTTTTAAAACCTTACAGTGAAAAATCGTTGTATGAAAGTGAAAATCACTGCGTATGAAAGTGAATGGAGTGATTGAGTGGAGCTGCAGTTAATTTACGATTGTAATAAAATGAAGTGAATATGAACCTGAAAAACGAACCGTAAAATTTCGTATATTATTAAAAAAAAGTTGAGATGTACAACAAGGGGTTGGATTAGGAATAGGTCACCAGCTGTCCCTACTATATTCCAAATGAGCAGGAAAAAAGCAGAGCACGTAGCACAGAAAAGATTAGGTACCAGAATGTCTATACTTACAAAACGATTACAAGCTGATACAAGTGATTGTCCGTGATATATACACACACATTAAATTTTGTTACTTTCCATTAAAAATAAATTAGTTCGATATAAAACGAGCGTGGCTTGCTCCATTTTTTCCATTCTCATCAGTAGAATTTAAATAAAATAACTACACCTTCGACGTAGCGATATTCTTATGAAATTTGGAAGTATACAAAAAATCTAATATTACAAAAAATCACTTGTGTCAGCTTGTAACTGACGTTCATTTTCTGACTTTGATGTATAGAAATTCGAAAGTACCTAATTGATCCTGCGGTAAGGGTCTCGCTCCTATGTTATGAACTTACTGCAAGTTTGATGTAGAATTTGTTGATATCAAAACTCACAGAACTCGAGTGGCAATGTTCCGCTTAATACACCTGCATACAGTACTTTCTCGCTTTCAAAAAGCGGTTTTTTCACTGTAAGGTTTTAAGAGAGTATGTAGTTCAATGACGTATTTATATATTGAAATTATATGGTTTCAAATCCTACCTCAGTATGATTCTTTCTGAGATTGCCTTGAAAATTAATTCATAGTTCACAGTGTTCAACACTCACAAGAATCGAATACTAGTTGATAAATCAGACATAATAATAAGAAGACTTTCTTCTCTTACTGAATAAATTTCTCTAGGATCGAGAAAATAGCCTTATCCCTTGAGAAAATCTTGTTATAGAGTCAAGGTCATTTTTCTTCACGAGAGAACATTTGACTTTTTTTTACGCGAAAGAAGTTGAAAATGAACATATTTGCTACAAGCTTTGAATGCGTATTTTAACTTTCAAGGGGACAACTAAAAACTTATGATCATTTTTCAATGCTCCCAAAGTAATTTTCAAACATACTGATACTTATTTAGGCGCTGTAAGCTAAACTCTCCTTTTTTCCCAATTTTTGAAGAAAATTGCCATGTGCTATTTCTAGCTCTTGGTCAAAAGTATATATTGGAAATTTTCTTCTTGAGAGGCTTCAGCGATTCATTTGTCAAAGTTCGATCTCTCTCTCTCTCTCTCTCTCTCTCTCTCACTCTATAAATCTCGTTCTATAATTGCTCTGTACAGAAAAATTCTGTTTAAAACATGTATAATTATATGCGTGGAAATTACTTCCGAAGCATTAGGAAAAAGCTCATGCGTTTTTAGTTGAAACATAGTTTGATCCCCTTAATTTTTATACGTTATCATTATTCATTGCATAATATTGTTTTTCTAAATAATTGAGTACATCATAATAGCATCGATAAATTTGCTGATTGTGTAATTTGATAATTCTACATATATTTATTGTCAAAATTTGGTTTTTCAGGCACAATCGATCTAGGACATTTTCTCAAATTTCTATGCCAATAGATTTATAATATTTGGAAAATTTCAAAGACCTAGAGAAATTGTGAATCAAGAAATATGAAAAGAAAACGTTGTTCCAGTCCAAGTGCTCGATCTCCACTGTGGATAGCGGTGCTGAGAAATGATACGGAACTGGCTGAGAAGCTTATGCAACACGGCGCGGATACCAGCGAGCCATTTGATAGCGACATATGCGATGAATTTTACTATAATGTTCCAGAGCTAACTATGATACATGTTGCTATGAAAAACAAAAACATGGACTTGTTCAAATTATTACTATATTATAACGCAAACGTGCGAAACTGCTTGGATTGCTTCAAGCATTCGGAACCCAATGTACCGAACGATGGCAGATGCTTATTAGTCACGGATTTTATATGCACGGTTGATAATTTTATATGAACTGTTGATAAAACAATAAGAGTATTAAAATATTATTCAATAAATATATTCGCAGTTCTGAGTGTATGCCTACAATATGTATTTTGTCTGTACAAACGTAGGGAACCGATTTAGAACTCTATAAATCCTTTATATATTTTGTTTCATATATATTTGTACAGATTATATTCCTGTAAATAAAGAAAATGGTTGAAAAATATTGATACATTTTATTTCATAAATAACAAGTAAGGTACATGTACCCAATATCCGCCACCTAAGCGAGAAAGGTCACTATACCACGTCAAATGTAAATTTACTAACGTAATTGGTGTCAAATAAAAGATGTATTCAATACCTTCAAAATGAGTTAGGTCTCATTTGATTTAAACAATTATACGCTGAGATACAGCGTTTTAAAAAAAAAATCTCGGGAAAAAATTTTGAGTGTACCCAATATGGCGCCACTCTGAAAATACTTCTTTTCATCCAATTTGAAGCATGAAGCATGCCTGAAAAAAATAAAATACAAACAAAAGAGTATATTTCTGATATCATTTCATTGAAAAATACATTTTGTCTTTGATTAAACCATATTACACAGACTATATGAACTTTTAACAAGCTAAATCAAATCAAGTTTTTAGATAAAATTCATGAAAAAACGTTAATTTCGAATCAACAAAATTAAATTATGCAACATAACAGTTTCAAAAGCACTCGGTTGCACACAGCCAGCAGCGAAAATAGTTCGTAAATACCTCAAAGAAAATAAAACGTTGTCTGCCTCACGACTGTTCCTTACCTATTTGGCTGGCCAAAAACCGTCTAATAAAGTTCTAGCAAAATCGGAGACGGCCAAAGGCCCCCATAACAGTAATGCAGTCTCACGGAGCAGTTCCGCGTGGCTGCAATTTTTAGCTGATTAATACGACTGAGTGACTCGTGACTGAATCTTGTGTTCGAGTGTAAATCACATTATCGGAACCTTCTTCAATAGAGACCTAATTACTTTGCTGATTTTCAACCGCTGAGATGCGTTATTATTTTGCGATTCTCCGAGCTACTATATTATTTTGCGTATACTCCGAGATACGGCCTTATTTTGCGGTCTTTCGAAGCATGACCTTGTGAACAGGGAGTATCTATATTGAAATTTTGGATATTTATGTGACCATTTAAATATAAAAAAGACGCAGGTAATACCATTCGAGCTCTCCTGATCGAAAATTCTCTTCAGACTTTTTAGAGCATATCTCTTGAAGGGAAAATGTGTTGGGATAACAAAGATTCTCCCCAACTGTATATTTTTAAAGTATAATAAAACCGTCATTTTGGCGGAGATAAAATATATCGCACAGCGACAAACTCTGACAGACTTGTAACGTCAACTTTCATCAGGTCTCGCGGCGGCAGTCTTCGGCAGTGTATGTATGCTATACTAAGCTATATTTGTCGAAGATAATAGTTTCCATCAGGAATTGCCTTACAGGTGTGTTGTATGGAGTTCTTAAGTGTTTCCATTTTCCTTTCGTTACAGCAAAAGTGATTTGTCCACTTAAAATATTCGCAAGTAATATCTGCGGAACTCAGTTTAATAAAGGGTCGACTCTCTCCTTCGTATAGTCGCGAGAGCCTTCAGAATTTCTTCAATCTCGATTCTTTCGTTTCTCACGCGATGATTCAACGGATTTGGGGTAATACCGCGCGCATTCATACGCGTTTCCCTCAAACATGCAGAGATTCCCGATGGAGCCGCTCGATCTATTCTGTTAAATAACATAGAAAGCCAACGCGTGTCGACGGACGCGCAGCGTCACGACCATCGCCTCGAGCTTGGCTTTCCTCGCTTGTTTCCCCCGCGATAATACACCGCGAGAGGCAATTTCGCCTTGAGAAATTCCCAGTCTGGCCGGGTCCGCATACAATCTCGGTGTCATTTATCGTCTTTTTCCTCTCTGATGCTGCCATGCCCGGGCACGGTCAAGCTGTGCGCGAAAGGAAGTTTGGCTCTCGCGAGTGTCACGTATACCTACTGCAATATGCGAGGGCTCGAGTTAACTTGCGCTGCAGCTTCCAGGAACGACATCTGAAGCCCTGACAGTTACGTATAACGCGAATAGAACTATTGTATTTTTTTCACAAATTCGAATATCCAGATTGCGAACAATCGCACGCGCGCGCATCGATGGATTTTCCGCGTGTATGCGCGCGCTCGCCCGCGACCGTTTTCCCTTTTGCTTCCGTGCAGGTATAGAGAGGTCCAATTCGAAACGCTTCTTGTAGACCTTTTTCTATTGTGAAGATGGCCAAAAGTATAGTCTATTGTCCGGTGTCGAATGAACAAAACTTATATAAGTACGTAGCTTAAAGTATTTTCTCTTTCACTAAAATCGTCGATTCGACAGATTTAAACGCTCGAGTATTTGCTGAATTGTGCTGCAGGATGAATATTGTACGTGAAGATACTAACCGATCAGTGCTGGTTGCGTACGTATACATATGACGTATGCGTTTATAGATATAAATATTGCTTGTATAAAAAAAAAAGAAACCGTGAATCTGTGATTATAGTTTCATTTTGAATTAGCAACTGTGATTTCAATTGTCCGAAAATCAAAATGGAACTATGATTATGGCAATTGAATATGATTTATTTTAATTCAAAAAATTCAATTGAAATTAGTGATTGACGTGCATAAAGTGTAATACCCGCCAGAGTAAACGAGAACAATAGGAAATTAAAATTTCCTAAAGATCTAACAATATTTCCATCAAATACACAAATCGAGACGATTTTTCGATCAGTCATGATATGCTGATTGTTTCCAGTCGTCCGCAATTGAAAAATGTCCAGAAGCCGTTTGGAACTGGATTTTTTATATACCGGGACTGACGCCCGCTTCAGAGCAAGTTTTATACCGTAACTTGCTGAATTCACATGTCTCACATGCCAGTCTTTCGCCCGCGTCCGTTCCGGCGCCAGTGAAAACTGGTCGCGCGGCGGCACAATATCAGATTTTTGCCGTTTCAATGGGAAACTATAGCGATTCTCACGGCTCGACTTGTTAACGTGTATATATATAGAGAGAGAGAGACATGCGTTCATTATGCTCGGCGCGATTAATATATCGCGATCATTAGGTGCGAGACGCGAGCGGCCCTCCCCCCTCGAGTGAAAAAGTTGATTTATATTAGCGATAATGCACACTCTCTTGCCGAACAAAATGAGAACGGGGAAAGTATACGTATGTGTGTATGTGTGTACGTGCATGATGTGCATCGGCATCAGCAGCAGCAGCAGAGGCAGCGGCAAGTTTCCAAAGAGTAAAAACACGCGCGCGCGCGTCTCACCTAGTCGTCCGCGACTACTTTCTAATGGTATACGCGCGCGTCGGGCCCGCATACATATCCAATTAGACTGCGTCAAAACAAGAGTAATCTCATTCGACCTATACAGGCTGTACGTGTGCGCGTTCCCGTTGCGACATGCCACCGTATATATACGTATACTCGACACTTGTTACCCCCCAAGCCCACCTGTTACACCCCGCGTAGAATGTTCTCCAGAGTAGGAATAGATACGCAGCTCCATCGTGTGCAGCTGCTAGATTCTCAATGTGATGAGGAGACAACCAATTTCAGATAAGTACTCTTCCAACCTATCTTTTTGAATATGTATATCAAGTGAGAATTTGATTCTTTGTTGTTAATTTATGTTTCAGGTAAGCTGTCCAGGTAAGGGCAAGAAATCTGATTGGAATTAGCGAATGACTGGGAGTACAGAATTTTATTATTAATCTTATATATTCTGATTTTCGACAATAAGTGTTCAGAATTGAAGTTCTTATAGGTGAAATTCAATTCTGACACTCAATTATTATATAATTCTAGTGTATATGCGTGACTTGTGCTTGGATACATCTTGTCATTGCTTCAGTATCCAAGCACAGATTGAAAAGTCGCAATCCGTGTCTTATTTTCATTTTTTGTCATGTTTACTCTATGTGAGTGAGACATGTGAGTGAATATTGAAAATTATAAATGTATTTACTCTTTCTGCATATGTTTCAGGATTAATTAAGCTGCAGTATCCAGTGATTAGTGTTAAAGTGCAGTAAAGTCAGTATCAATGCGCCTCAGATGACATACTGTCATTTGCGACAAACAGTGTGCCTCCAACCCAAGGTATTCTAATTAATATTTTGAGAGTTTGGAAGTGTTAGTCGCCGGGACTGTGGGACAGCCTATTCTTGAGGCAAACGTATATCAACGATGATATAAATTTATTATTAGTAAAATTTGTTATTCTTACATCGAGCTTGGTGTTACCATCTCGAGCATCTTTCAGTTCCTGTTCAGTTTCGGAGAAAATTTTTCCGAGAAAATTGTAGTTTCTGGCTATTGGCCACAGTACTTCAACTATTAAGTCACTATTGTGCCAAGCTTTCTCAATGAAAAAAAATCCCACAATCTACCAAAGAAATAATTTTTATGGGATAATTGTGGCTTTTGGCCTATCAGCCACAGTTTGGCAATGATTTAGCCACAATCGTGCCAAGTTTTCCCAATAAAAAAAAATCCCATAATTTACCAAAGAAATAATTCTCAACGCGGGACCCAAAACCCCCACACACATACAACGCGCGGAAAACTGCCGATCAGTCCGGAACTTTCCCCCGAGAAAAAAGAGGGACGCGCGTGTCGGGGGATGGTGAGCTGCCCGTCAGCTGCACAGTGCAGGCTGGAGCGAGCCGCTCGCGCGCGCGCAGGTATACAGTACAGAAAGAAAGGGTTGGGCGGACGTGGTGGGGAGTTGTTGGTGTGCGTTGCCGAGAGAGGCTGGCGCGCGGCGAGCATCAGGTTAGTCAGGGAGTGCGCGGCGCTCGAGCTGGTGCTGGAGGCGCTGTCGCGCGCGCGTAGCGTCCCACGGTCGGCGCGCACACGTGTGTCTACACACTCGCTGCAGGGCTATTCAGGCGTGCTGTGCAGTGCTGTGCTCGTGCTCCGTGCGCGTGCTGTGCTCGCTTCCGCGAAGCTCCGCCCACCCCGGAGTTTCTACGGGAAAGCACTGGCGTGAAGCTGGCTTTGCTCGAGCGCGCGGCACATTCAAAAACAGCGATGCTTGGCTCGCAGAGTTTAATTGATGATTTAACATGATTTAACATGATTTAATAATTTTAAAATATAATGCGAAAAATTATAACAGCACTCAATTCCGGCAAATCTCATAAACATGATGTACTTATTTATACTGAATGAATAGATAAAATTAGGTGATTGAGTTTTGCTGCAGTTTCTGTACATCACACACGAGCACAAAAATGGCTACTTTTTTTTAATTCGATAAACCCATGTTTTTATTTTCTTATACTATTACATATACACTTAATGTGCACCAATTTCGTGCAAAATATAGAAATACGATGGAGATCGACGGTGATTTTAAGCGTAAAAATATACATTGTATATTAATTCAATACGTTGTAAACTTGATCAAGAAATCCACAATGACTAATCGAAATAAGTGTAGAAGCGTAGCGCTAAAGCGTGTCGTAAAGAAAAATATAAAAAATGAATGAATTGAGAATAATGATTTCATACCCAGTCGTAAGGGAATTGTGATGAAAAAGAAACGAGAGTTATGTATGGATGAAAACCTAGTTCAAAAGGATTAATTAGATCTGAGTTATATATACATTAATTCATTAATTGAAATCACATTTTGGCACGCACAAAATTGATGTTTATGAACTTTCTTAGTAATTTGAATGTTCACTTCATTTATTTAATTCAGAGCATTTACTCAAGCTTGTAGATTTTTCATACGATTCCTAATCCACCGAAATTTCATTACTGAATGATTATTTTTATATTGTGAATATCCTTACAACTTCTGGTGCTAATATAAATCATCTGATTGTCTATAATTCCGTATAATTCAGCCAATTCCGTTGTTTATTTCTCTAGCAACCGTTGCTAACGTGTTTTTGATAGAAGCTCCAAAAATCATCATCAATGCACGATGGGTCTCCAATTCTTTCGACGATCGATGAGAATCGATAAGACATTCATTTTGGAACAACCATTGTTCATTCTCTTAGCAACCGTTGCTATGGAGATACAAAATTCAGCTTCAGACTGACTTTTTTTTTGTCGTACGATGACTTTGGAAGGAATAGTCCGATCGTCCTGAAATTTTGCACACAGGTCGGTCTCCGAAAGATGTGAACGTGTTTAGCAGCATCCGTTGTTTATTTCCATGGCAACCGTTGCTATCGTGTTTTTGATAAGTTCCCATATAATTCATGACAAATGATCATTTGGCTTTGTATATTTATGGGATTCTATAAGAATCAAAGAGACATTTCCCGTAGAAACCATCGTTGATGTCTCTAGCAACCGTTGTTTATATCCCTTGCAACCATAACTAGGGAATGGAAAATGTCAGTTGGAGGTCCATTTTTGGAACTGTTGATAACTAAGAAGTAAGAACATCGAAGCTCAGACGTTTACCATAGCAGCTGTTGTTTAAGTCCTTAACAACCGTTACTATGGAGTGGGAAAAGTCTGTTGGAGGTCCATTTTCGGAACTGTTGATGACTAAGAAGTAAGAACATCGAAGCTCCGACATTTACCATAGCAACCGTTGTTTACGTCCTTAGCAACCGTTACTATGGAGTGGGAAAAGTCAGTTAGAAGTCCATTTTCGGAACTGTTGACGACTAAGAAGTAAGAACACCGAAGCTCGGATATTTACCATAGCAACCGTTACTATGGAGTGGAGGAAATAAGTTAGAGGTTCATTTTGCTTTCTCAAAGAGTGGTGATTAATGCAAATTGAGGTTCAATTGCAATACTTTGAGAAAGCATACTGCTGAGGCACTTGGCAGCGGTTTTTGACAAGTATCTACGCTTTTAACGTCACTTTAATCTTTTTTTTTCGTTTCTTTGCATCGAAAAAATTAATTTGAAAACGTACAGAATTAGCATAGTTATAGTAATTTTTTTTCTTAAAACCATACATGACGATTTCTCTAATTATGAATAGTTGATGATACAGTTAAAGCATTGAATTTAGTCATACTCTAAAGGAAAAGAAGTATATTTCATATATTGGTATTTTGAACGTGCTATTTCAAGCACTATAACCATTCCATTCAAATTATAGAAACCTCTACGATGATCAGATTATAATTTGATATTTATATTGGATTGAGATAAACGAGACTGATTTTACGTTGTTCGCGTATAATAGTAACATGCATTACCATCATTCACCTGTTCTAAGAACTATAATTGAACGACGCTTTTGAATACAATGGTTGGAATGTTTATAGAGAAAAATATTTGAAATTTGATCAATAACTTAGTTTGTAACAAGTTTTATTTTGTAGTATATTTTCTTCTTGGTCGTGAACAGATATTGAATCATTTAAGATTTTATACTTTTCTATAAAAATATCATTTACAATAATAATACATTTGTTAAGTCTAGGAACATTGGTGGTTCTGTTCTATCATATACAGATAAAGTGTAATTCATTATACTAATAATAATAATAATTAGAGTATAATCATTGCATCAAATTAAATTAAATTTGAAACAGAACTCTTAGAAATTATTAAGTAGTATTATTATTATTATTATTATTATTATTGAGTAATTATTAGTAATACTTAGTATTATTGAGAAATAATATTACTGAGAAATCTATTAAATAATTGGAATATAGTTGATCAAACTTTTTTCTTGTACAATTCTTAGTATCTGTTGGAAGCAATAATTACTCTAAGATAAATTCTATCAGATTGAGCCCTTGCATGTTCTTTTTTCATTTCAAAAATGAATAAAGTGTGTAGTAAGAATAAGGTATTTTTCATTTTTTGATTGGATTAAATTTGGAGAATAGATCTAGCATGTTCAAAATTCTCGTAATGTTACATTTTTTTCTTCCTTAGGCTATATACCGAAAATACTCACTTTCACAGCTTGTAACTGTTTGAATAGTGATTTCAAAGAAAAAAAAGAAGTATGACTGAATTCCTTTGTCATCTTCTATTAAGAATGATCATAAAAAGAGTAATAGTGGTAAATAAAGATTGGTTGCTTCAATTGGGACTTTTACAGTTACCTCTAATTGTAAATCTGTGCTACAATTCAAATGAAGAATGAGTAATAAAGAAATTTGAATAGAATCCAAGATAAGCAATATGCAATATTGAAAGCCTAACATCTACATTTATGAAAACCTTGGTTTCTGTTTAATAAAAAATTATTAACCAAATGATTTCTTTTCATAATGAAACAAATCAAAATTGAAATAGTCAGAAAAATGGATAGAAAAAAATTAAAATTTATAGACAATCAGATGATTTATATTAGCACCCAGAAGTTGTAAGGATATTCACAATATAAAAATAATCATTCAGTAATGAAATTTCGGTGGATTAGGAATCGTATGAAAAATCTACAAGCTTGAGTAAATGCTCTGAATTAAATAAATGAAGTGAACATTCAAATTACTAAGAAAGTTCATAAACATCAATTTTGTGCGTGCCAAAATGTGATTTCAATTAATGAATTAATGTATATATAACTCAGATCTAATTAATCCTTTTGAACTAGGTTTTCATCCATACATAACTCTCGTTTCTTTTTCATCACAATTCCCTTACGACTGGGTATGAAATCATTATTCTCAATTCATTCATTTTTTATATTTTTCTTTACGACACGCTTTAGCGCTACGCTTCTACACTTATTTCGATTAGTCATTGTGGATTTCTTGATCAAGTTTACAACGTATTGAATTAATATACAATGTATATTTTTACGCTTAAAATCACCGTCGATCTCCATCGTATTTCTATATTTTGCACGAAATTGGTGCACATTAAGTGTATATGTAATAGTATAAGAAAATAAAAACATGGGTTTATCGAATTAAAAAAAAGTAGCCATTTTTGTGCTCGTGTGTGATGTACAGAAACTGCAGCAAAACTCAATCACCTAATTTTATCTATTCATTCAGTATAAATAAGTACATCATGTTTATGAGATTTGCCGGAATTGAGTGCTGTTATAATTTTTCGCATTATATTTTAAAATTATTAAATCATGTTAAATCATGTTAAATCATCAATTAAACTCTGCGAGCCAAGCATCGCTGTTTTTGAATGTGCCGCGCGCTCGAGCAAAGCCAGCTTCACGCCAGTGCTTTCCCGTAGAAACTCCGGGGTGGGCGGAGCTTCGCGGAAGCGAGCACAGCACGCGCACGGAGCACGAGCACAGCACTGCACAGCACGCCTGAATAGCCCTGCTGGCCCCCGCAGTGCAGCGTGACACGCGGGACATGCCGCACCTGCACCCACGCGGCCAGTGAATCTTGCCTGCGGTGCGACCACGGCTCCTCCTCTCGACCGGCGGCTGCACAGCGGTACGTGTGCACCTGTGCCTCAGTCTGTGTCTGTGTGTCTGTGTGGGTGTGTGTCGTCGTCGTCGTCGAGCTGGTATAACTCGATTTGCGCGTCTGATGATATAGCTGCGCGCGCGCGTGTGTGTAGGCCAAGAGGTCGCGACGTTGACACCAGCAGCTCTCCGCGGTATTGTACAGCGCGAGCTCGTGTACCGAGAACGCAGCCGTCCAGTAACGGTATATACATAGGTACAGCTCGAGAGCGACCAGATGAAATAGCCGCTCGCGCGCCCGCTAACGGTCAGCGGCTCCGTCGGCACGCGCATGTATGTAAACGGTGAGCAGTGCGCTGGACCACCTGGAGCCGCATAGCGATCCAACAAAGTACGCGCGCCACCCGCTTCGTCGCGCGGTATCGGTGTTTCTTTTGCGGGCTCAGATCGTCTGGCCCTTTCGGCGGGTGGTACCCAATGGTACCGGCTGCTACCGACCGAATGCGCCTTCGCTCTGTTGTATCCACGCTTGCGATCGTTATCACCCATGTGGTCCGTCTTGGATCACACACGAACAAGTGGTTGTAGCACGATTTTAACGTAGGAGTTTGTTGAAACAAATTTGCTTTTGGCCGTATCGTTGAGATTTTACTCGCAGCGCGCCTTATAATTGGTGCAATTGATGCCGTGAACTGAAAATGTTAATTTGCGGCTCAGGATTGAGCTTTGGACACTGCGTCAGGGAAAAGATCGGTTTGCGCCAACTCGAGTCCTATGCGTCGTGCAGCAGTCAGCCGGATACCATTTCATAGCTTAGCATTTCCAGATTATTTTTTCGTTCGCTTACAAACTTCCAAGACAATATTATGGTTGGTATTTTGTAAAAATTCTAAAATCATCGCATTTCACCAAATTCGCTGCACCGACAATTTTACTCTGTAAATCTAGATTTCATATTCAGCTTGCAATAGCTTGTCGACATTGCAGTAAGAATATCAAGCTGATAAAAACATGAAAATAATTATTTTTATTTAAAATTCCATTATTTCAATGAACATTGTTGAGAGCTAGAGAATATTGCATATAAACCTGTAGAAGACGGGAAACTTTCAAATCATATAATTCATACATAGATATCGAATGTATAACTCAGGACAAATACCCCAACAAACAGGTGGTACCAGTCCCGCTGGTAATGCGAAACATTTGATGACATAGTTTTTGGGTGGTTTACATTGTAATTTTTTGTTCAGAATACGAGAAAAATAGTCGAAAAAATAAAGAGATCATTTCAAGGTCAGATTTCTTATTTTTCCTATTTTGAACTCAAGCATTGTAGTTCTACGATTTTTGAAGTATTGAGTACGAAAAAATTGTGAAAAAAATTCCCGGGAATAATTGATGTTGAATAAGGAAAAGCCCCATAAAAACATGAAAAATGTTGTTCCAACTGGTAGTTTCTAAAAGTACCAGCCCCGTCGTCTAAAAGTTAATAGCCACCATGTTCTAAGTTTACCTCTGGTAAAAGGATAAGTTTGCCATAGGAGTTTTGTAGTCAAACGTGAACAATGATGTTGAAAAAAAATGTGATCCGGATAGCATCCTGTAGTTTGGGTCAAGACTCGACTTTTAAGGATTCGATTTCCCACACTCGAATGGTTGTCGCCGGCTGTAGAGATGTTGGCAAGGGCCGCAGCAACCCTATTTCACGGTATGAACAATGCCAATGACAATCCGAGCGTGTACAACGACGAGAGCCTCGCGCGCATCATTCGCTCATCGATCCCAAAACGATTTGTGTCGGCAAATCGCAGTAAAACGACAGACGCGCGCCAATAGTATACACATAGCTATAGTAAATGTTATGTCGACCCGATACTGTCCGTTACGGGCGAAACATACTCATTTGCTCCAGTTACACCGATATCGGCCTACAACTCTCGCGGCGGTGAATAAACTATGTCTGTAATATAAACGCGACCGGTCGAGATTTTAATGAAGATTGGCGGGATCGCGAACGACCGTCCGGGAAAAAGGACGAAGAAAAAACGTAAGTGATGGCGCTTTCGCATACACGTATATATATCGGCCAACATACACACTGCAGCCGTACGTTGGGCTGCGTATATGTGTGAGTGTGTATTGGCACACTATACAAGAAAGCGCGAGCTGGGATACGCGAGGTGCAGCGCGCGGTGTATCAATGAATATGAGCGTTTGGTCGCGCGCGGTACGGGTAAAAAGGCGGAAACGAGCAGAGTAGGAAATAAATAGAAGAGCGCGCGCGCGAGCGAAGGAATTCCAGGTCAGGCGTAGAGCAGCTCGACCATTCACTCGTCGTCCCACCTTTCCTCTCTTTCTCTCTTTCTCTCTGGTGCACGCGCGCGCGCGATCTCTTTTATCAGCGCACTAGCTCGCGGCCTCGTTGCCAGGCTTATGTCACTTTTGGCAGCATCGCAGTCGCGCACCGTTGATTCGCCGACAATCATCATTGTGGACAACGCGCGTGGAATCCACCGGACGTACGTCTCGCGAGACACACAGCCCAAACGGCCTACATTCCCAGAGTGTATCAATTACGCGCTGGTTTCTCGCGCGGCGTATACATATATATACTCGCACTCGCGCGCGCATTATTATCGCGGATTATTGGGTTAGAATGTGCGGCTGCACCATTTGCCTTATTATACACGCTCGCTGGTCATTGTACCCACCTGGGGGCAGTTCATGGTCGCCGAGCAACGTGCATATAGATATACATATAGTCTTTTACACTGTCACTTCGCGCGGATTGGCACGATTCGCATGGGACGTTTGTTTTCTTTCGCGTTGATCACAGGAGAAACTTTGAATTTTTTAAGAGACAGAAAAAAAGAATAATCATCAGTCACGGAGGATCATCATTTATGTGCGTGCGAAGTTCTCCAGCACGACTGGCTTCTCGCGTATATTAGCGAGTTTCTCTCGATCGTCATTATTACATGTAATCTCGGTGTTGGTCCCCGAGTTTGTTTGATCGATCGCGCAGCGTCCGCCCAAGTTGCACTTGTGGGGAAAGGAGAGAAATCGCCGAGAGAAATGTTCCATCGTTCTTTCGGCCAACGATCCATCTTCAGACGAGAACAAAAGTTTTCTCGAGTCCCCGTTCGCGGGAAATGTATGTTCGCGATAAAAAAGCAAAGAGACTACTCGTGTAATCGAACAACGCTATAAAACGCGCGCGAGGAACGACAAAGCGCAGGGGATCGATTCCAAATTATCGAGTATAATTATTAATCGCGCACCAGGGAAGGCGATGAAAAAAAATGTGCGATGGCCGGGAATCGAACCCGGATCAACTGCTTGGAAGGCAACTATGCTGACCATTACACCACCATCGCACCTTGTATATACATTCGCAAGGATCAGCTCTGTACATTCTAAATACGCCGCGCTGAGACCGGCTGTGCCGCTGAGCGGTGAACTAATATTTTCCAAGTCACAAATTTACACCGTCAACGAGTGCATCGAAACCCGGAGTGCCTGCTTTTTTACTCCGGAATTGCCACGCGTATTCGTGCACATCAATCGTAAGCCCGTTACATTTAAGGCTATATACCGTTCATATCGCCACATGGGAATAGTTATGGGGATAACCCACTTGTGGCTTTTTCACTCCCCAAAAAACAAACGCGCGGCTTATTTATTTTCGAGCCATATTCAATCTTAACTGATGATATGCGCACGCGCGCGATCTTTATCTCGACGCGATATGAAAATGAGATATAACGCAAACGGTACCAGATTCTTATCGAGTTCATAACACTCGAGCGATAAAGTACCCTCGAGTGGAGTGTGTGCTATATTAACGAGTGCTCATCATTCGAATCTAATCGAAACAGCCGTCCAACGATATAGAAACGCCAAAATTGATTCACCCGAAGCGCGTGTTACATGTCGACCTCCATACAAGCAGAGATGCGGCAATGTGCGAAGGAAAAAACGCGACCTCGTATAATCTACATGTTGTGCGAATTCTCGCGACGATGGAACGGTAAAAAAAACGCGATCTTGGAAATATGCATAATTCGTTGTCGACGGTTCGGCGATCGTCACTCAATCATTAGCATAATAACGGAAAAATTACAGGTGGTAGCCCGTGGAAGCAGCGCAGACACGCGAGAAGCTCGGGGGGAGGAAGAAAAAATGAAAGAAAAACGAATCCCGAAAGGAGAGGAAGAAGTGAGCTGTCGGCGATATGTGTTGGTGGTTGCGCGCGCGGCAGCTTCCCAGGCCTCTCCCTTGACTCTCGCTCCCATCGCCTATCGAATTTCGACATTCCTCCCTTTTCCTTTTCGCACTCGCCTGGTTTCGCTCTTGTTCTTTGTTTCCGTCGCTAATTCGCATCCTGCCTTCGATTGTCGCGTGTCTCGCGGCGCGCTCGCGGCAAAGTTTATCTAAATGAACCGAGTGTTCTATTGCAATCTATGCGCCTCTCTCGACTTCCTGTCCCTTGTTTGCGAACGCGAGGGTAACTAATCCGAAGAGGTAGAGTTTTTTCCTAATTCTTCGCAGTGTGTAATGGAATCCTTATGTCGATGGGTCTTACGAAGGAAGACACTTACAATTTCTTCCGCGAAGAAAGAAACATGTCGCGTCTGCCCGCAAAAAGAATACATGGCGCACATCCCAAAATTTTCCGACGTGAAAAAATATACGGAATGAAAGCTTAGAATTAGTAGGTTATAATTGACAAAAAAAAAAGCCTTTTCGACAGTTCGATTGCGGTTCATACTCTTTCTTCGTTTTTATTCGCGGGAGAATAATTCTGACATGTGTCGCTTTCTTCGCGGCCAGATTGCGAGTTGTGTCTTTCTTCGCGGCTAGATTGTGAGATGTGTCTTTCTTCGTGAGACCCATCGATATTATGTATTACGCGTTGACTGTTGGACGCGTGGCTGACCACGACAGATTGCCGTTTGAAAATGTTCTATCTCTCTTTAATCTTTACAGTGAAAAACCACTGCGTTGCATTGATAGAAAACATTTTTACATCACGATTTGCAGTAAGTGTGGTGTGGAGTGAATTTCCACTCTACTTAATGTAAATTTTACGTAAAAAATGTTTTCCATAAAATCTCATGGAGCTAAAGTAAAAATTAACTTAAATTACATAAGAAATTCACTGTAATCCAGAGAATTTGTCGTCCACCTTCTTACAGTGATTTTTCACTGCAATACAGTAGTTTTTCACTGTAAGGATTTAAGAGAGTAGACTCTTCCAGCCTCAGAATCCGAAAGTTAGTTGAAATCACGAAAATCAATTTGTGCACAACAGGATTACTACAGCCCTCACTACCGGTCTGTTCGAATCATTATATTTTGGCCAGTCATTCTATAGCATATAATATACAATTTGTGAAATGTTCCACGACACGCGAAGGTCCGCGAACGTCTTGCCCAAATCATTGTCCCAGAGGAATGCCGAGAATGTTGGAACTGCATTTATACGGGAAACATCCATACCTAGCGGCGTTAAATGCGCGCATTTTTCCCCACGCGGATCGACATTTGTATGGGATAGACACGCATGAGCCGAGGGATCCTCGCTCGAGGCGGACGTCGCGTTGCCGTTTTGTTGTTGTTACTTCTCCTACGCTCCTTTCTTTTCGGGGGCTTAGAAACCGCGCGCGGCGAGTTTGGTATACATACCGTTCGCTGCAGCAGCGGGCACAAGTGAATTTTCCCCCAGGCCATTTCTCACAGTCGGAGCGCGGCGGAATCGCGCGCCCAAATACGGGCGTTTCACGGGCTGTATATATACAGGGATCTCCGAAGTAATCGGCTCACGAGGAGCAGTCATTTCGAGTCCCTCCCTCTCGAGTTTCTCGTCTCTCGCGCATTGCTTCGGGAATATACACATAGCTGATCGGGTGCTTCTTGTCCGACCCGATCATATCCCACCCCGCGAACTATATACGTTTGTTTTCCGATGCCTATATTTGCGTACGCGCGACTTTGTCAGATTCGACCACGCGTGGTACTCGGTCTGTGCGCGATAGTCGTAAATCTGCCCCGCCTGTCTCCGCGTATACTCTATATACGACTCGCAATCAGGATGTGAAAAATCATGCAAATCACTCATATCTAATGGGAATACATACGTAGTGCATAATTATTCCGCGGCTCGATTGAACGCGTGTCACATGCATATACATTCATATACTCGCACCTAGAGAAAAGGAGCTTGGATCTGTAGGTGCTCCAGAACATGGCCACACTCTTATAGGCTTATCAGAGGAAGGAGCTGGGGGAGGGGGATCGCACTCGAGTTATGCGTTGACTCGATCCGATCGGTACGAATAATCGAAATCGGACGCGGCGAATTTCCTGTCGAATGATCCGTATATAGGACTCGCGCGCACGTGCAAGCGCGCGGCCACAGCTGTTGAGTCGGGCGCGGGCATCGTTCCAGAATTCAGCTTCAGAGAGCCTCTGCGCGCACCTTCTCCATTGCGGGCCATGTCCGAGACGCACACATACACACACACGGCTCGAGATAAATTGGCGCACGAGCTACCACGTCGGCCTCCTTAATCGCGCGTGTATAAGTATATATATATAGGTGTACATATATACGGGAACCTCGAAACCTCTCTCTCTCTCTCTCTCTGTTGCTCTTTCGAGCATATCGCCGTGGAAACTGGTTTCCATATAGGTAAGCGGCGTGAGCGAGCGGCCTTTGCGGTTTTGCGCGACGGCTAAAGACGAAAGGGAGCCTAAATCGTCTCGCTGCTATATATGTGTAAATACATATATATATACACTTTCACGATTTTTCTCGTCGGTCCGTTGTAGGGTGTCGCGTTGTGCGTTGTCGTCTACCGATATGTCGAACGATCAGTTATTCGTATATAAACGTCTGATGGTGTGCGGACAAATTAATGAGTTTTGCCGTTTGAAGAATGGCCGTATGGCATTATGTGTTTACGATATGCTAATTGGCCCGGTGATTGATACACCAATATTTGCATGCTACACCGCGCGCTGATGAGATTATTGTTGTTTTGACTCACTCCTTGTGTGGGTTCACGTAGCCGCGGATGCCAGAACTTTTTCGATTTTTCCCGCGCGAAATTATTTTTTCGTCACTTGTATCGAAAAGTTGATCGTTAAATCTCAGTTCCATCTACACTCGTGATGAACAATCGAGTCCGATACTCCCTCCAAATTTCGACGGTACTCCCATCGTTTTGCGGTACTCCATAGTACTCAATTTCACGTCATACGGCGTTCTTATCTCGTCCGCATGAACTTATTTTCCTAATCCAAGGAATAGCTCTTGGCTAATATTGGCAAGAATAATGAGTACTATCTATCCGTAAATCCACAGTACTCCATAAGAACTCCGTGGTACTCCCGCCGGGACTTCTGGGCTGAGAAGCCTTTCGTGAAAAAAAACTGTTCGATACTAGGACAAAAAATGATTCTAGGCTCGTGTTATTACCAACCTCGCTTCGATCGGGCGGCAAACCTCTCACGTGCATGCCTAGAATTCGCCTTTTGCTCTAATGATGAAATGTACTATTTTGTCTCGAGAAACAACAGATCGCTTTTACCGATTATACTCATACTAGCATTAGTCCTTGTTATTCATATTGAATCGAGTCACGATGAACTTTTTTTTCATTCTGCCCATAAAGAAAAAGAACTATTTTTGAAATGTATTTCTTCAAAACTCTTTGCCAGAACTCCGGAAACTGTAAGTAACTCTGTATATATAAACTAGCTACAAGTTGCAACATGCGCGTTTGCATTCATAATAGGCATTTCACTCTAGAACATTTTCGGTTGACATTCTTTCCGATTCATCAGTCACGCGACTTTCAATAATCAGGCTTTCGAGCCTATAATTCTACCGATCAGTATGAGTTTTCTCTTGCTTAGTTCTCCAAAGCGCATTTACAGTTTTTTCCGACCAATCAGACGAATCACCCATCTCATTTCAAGTTGGTGACCGCCAGCAGAATACCCGAATTCAATCTGATAAGCAATACAAATTCTAAAGCTCGTAGATATTTCATTATTGACAATATATTTATATATAGATAATATTTCATTATAGACAATACATTTATCACTATACTAATGCGGAAAATTGTAAAAACGGAGATTTTCGATGGAGATATATAAAATACGCCCGACTTTACGAACAGCTTTTCATTTTTCACATTTGGTTGGTCGAAAAGTACGATTTCGTAGAATGTCACGTGAAACCCATATTGGTATATCGAGCTGCTGCCCAATTAGCGTGGCAAAACATATATATATACAACTGGCGCGTAATCGACACGCGCAATCGGTTTACGGTAGAGATTTACATATATACGGTCGACGAGACGACGCTGTGCTCGTGAAATCGGTTGCATTTTCCCACAGGCCGAGAGTCGCGCTCTCGCGGCACAATACAAAGCGACGCGGGGTATATGTATTCCCTCGAGAGTATTGCCCGTAATCACTCGATTTTGTGCCCGCGAAACGAAAGAAACTTTTTTCCGCGAGAGTTTATCAGAGCTTATATACATATACGAATGCCCAAATCGAGGTTTTCAGATACACGCGAAACCTTGCCGTTATGCACGGATTGAACGAATAACTATATTTTATGTATATCTATAGGCTCGCGAAGTCTTGAAAAATGATTGTGTCTGCCCAGTTTATATTACATTTAATGTGTGTCGACGCTCGAGCCATCGCGACCGCAACACTCGCATTCATTATATACCGAGAGTCGAGCTCATTCGCGACGATTGTACAACTCGCACAATTCCCATACGCGTTGCGTGCGCGTCAGGTGGGTAAACTGTTCCCGTTGCGATTCGCGGCTCTCTCGTGGATGTATGTAGGTACGTGTGTGGATATATATGTATATATACAACAGCTCGTTTCCGACACTAGCTAAACATTCCACGCGACCTTGGCTATTGTGTAACTGATGCGCGTGTAGTAAGCCCTATTTGCAACTTCAATACTTTGTACACCGCACGCGATGTTTAACTCACGCTCATTACTCGCGGCTCTCGCGGCTGAAAAGTTACTTTCTTCCCGCGTATAAGTACATAGCACGTAGACACTCTCCACATTTTTTTGTCTATCGAGTGTTGGACAACTTTTCTCTTTGCGTCGAATCGAGCCGGCGTCAGGTCAACCTGGTTCAATCTGAATCCCGCCGAAAGCGTCATTTTATGAACAATCGGAAAATAACCTCCATTAACAAAAGAAAAATATGTACGGTAATTTTGTACCCAATGCGCCATCTTCCAAGAACTTTTCACGAATTCGACCACGATTGGAATTTCAAAATTCTTCAAATGGCATCTTAGTGGATAGCTCAATATCCACTATCAGAACCCATCAATATGATCATCGTTTGATCATTTGATCCCATTAAAAATGTCAATGAGCTATAAGTAACTCAAATCAGTAAACGTGTACCCAATGTGGCAGCTTTTTATAATAACTTGATACAGTCTGCATACGTCTACAGGAACGATCAAATTGCAATTGAAATAAACTCGAAATTGTGTTTCCATTTATATTTATCAAAAACTTTCGACATCTAACCAAAAATACATACCTAAATAATGACAATATGTCTGTACAAACTTGACGTTTATTTTCTAAAAATTCAACCATTTCACTCAGTCTTTCGATTCATAATCGCATAAAGGGCCAAATTGGGTACATTTATATTTCTTGCGAAAAAGAGTAATTTGAGTAAAATAGAAAATAGCTTACGAAAAACTGACGTGACCAATAGAAAGATGATTTTTTTTACATAAGATAAAGTATGTAAAGAAGTAAAGAAATAAGAATGACTACATTTGATTATTGTAATTGAGTTAGCAGAGTGAAGTAAGAAAAGTAAGAAAACAGGTGGCAAGAGTTCAAACTGTTGTGAAATAGTAGTTTTAAGAGCTAAATGAGCGAGAAAGCGACTAAACATTTGGTTTTAATACTGCCAACATGACGGCCAAGTGCGACTGGTACAGTCCAGAGAGCACCGGAAATAAGAAATCTGATAAAAGTATAGCGCCAAATTGGGCCCAGTCACCTTACATGCGAGATGAAATTTTGTCGTACGATCGCAGTACACGTATACATATGAAGACGATCGGCAGAAATTCAGTAAAGATTCTCGACGATCGAGAGTTCGCTTGGACGATAAAAAAAGTATATCGCAACGTTGAGCGCGTCGGAGATGACCCGTTTCCCTCGTCAATAAACCCATTGATCACGCGAAAACGTCCGATGTCTTGTAACTGTATATATACACGGCAGCGGCCGTAACAGCGCGCGCTTGAATAGTCAATTATCCGTTTCGCGATTTCGAAAGTCAGTGAATTATCCCCCCCGCCGCCGCATCATGGCCTGGACTCGCTTCATCGAGCTCTGTCAAATTTTCCGTTGTTTCTCACGCGTGTACGAGCCGCGCGAGTAATGGCCTGCGCAATTCTCGAGGGGTTTTGTAAAAGAAAAAAAAAACAAAGTTTATCCAGGTAGCTTATTGCCATGGGTTGGTCAGACGAGTACGCGCAGTAGGAGAAGCGTTGCTCATTTTTCGTGTGCCAATATTCGAAGGGTAAAAAAATGGTAAAACTTATCGAAGATATGTGCGAGTATTGTAACGATCGGCGAGGGATGCGAATCGTCCGCCTGTATGTAAACTGAACCAATGAAGTCTCCAACAACAAGAAAACTCCGGTACGTTTGGTACACTGATTGAAAGTATATGGGGGGAAACGTACGAAACATGTTCAAAGTAGGGCACACGTGTTTATCAATTACCTTTCTCGACGAACGAAAGAGTTCGATAATCTTACCCACAGACACACACGCACTGGCGGTGAATTGAAATCGAACATCCGATTATTGTTTCCGTCGAATGGCGAGCGGCGAACGAAATCGCGTTTATATAAAAATGAGACCGAACATATACACAAGCGAAAGCCTTTTACCCGAATAAAGAGAGCAGCGGTAATTACTGGGGACGAGGGTATACACGAGCGAATGTATATGTATATACACGCGTGATCAGCGGAGCATCCGACAAAAGTGGCGCTCTCTTCTCCCTGCGGCTATGGATTCCGTTACGCAGCTCGAGCGAGCACTTGTACATACCTCCCACTTCGCCGGGATATATATATATATATATATTCCCAAGCAGACGCAGCGGTACGACAACAAATCAAATCGCTCTTTTTTCTTCTCGGCTCGACGAATATTACACCTGGCGCGATATTTCCTCATGCGGACCTGTTGATTGATCGCGGACCCATTATTTTGAAGATGTGGAATGAAATTTCAAGGACTCGATTTTATTTTGAACCAATAACACCGCGGATAGAGCCATAGCTGTATTGTTATCAAGTACATTCTAATATATGTAGGCCTATTGTTTATAGATGCGCGAACACCGAGACGCAGGAGTCCATACTCTCTTCAATCCTTACAGTAAAAAGCCACTGCATTATAGTAAAAAATCACTGTAAGAAGGTAGATGAAAAATTAAACGATTAAAGATTGATAAACTAAAGTTAAAATTTACTTCGCACCATACTTATCTGAAAATTGTAAAAATGTTTGATGTCAAAACTCATGGAACTGAAGTGAAAATTCACTTTAGATACATAAGAAATTCACTGCAATCCACTGAATTTTCCATCCACCTTTTTAAAGTGATTTTTCACTGTATGTAATGCAGTGGTTTTTCACTGTGGTCATTGATTATTATCTATAATAATTCTCTTTTTCCAAGATAAAACTGGAACACGGAGACGCTTGTCTGAACAGTTTTATGAACGCGCCCGCCCGAGGTTGAATCACGTACTTTTCACTCATAACGAATCTGTCGAGTACATGTATACATCTATACGTGATGATTCGTTATATTGACAGAGTTAACACTCTATAACGAGCCGTAACTTCCGTTGACGTTTATATATGTGTCTGCAGCTGCGGGCCGCGAGTGGGCCAGTGCTGGGCGATGTCGGGAATGTTTGCATCATCAGACGCGTACACAATGCGCTACTCGAGCTGCTGATGGGATAACGGGCCACGTGTGTGAGTGTATATACATATACACACGAGCGGGCCTTTATCGTCTCGTGTATAAAAGTGTACATCAGCTGGCAAGTGCAGCAGCGCCGGCGTATACATATACGTATATACCGGACTGGGGATTTCGGGCTGTTGAGGCTTCTCAGCGGCGCTGCACCGGCTCTTTCGGGCACGACCGATGATCCAAAGTGTCCGCCGCGCGTATACGTACACATATAACGCCTCACTCGCGTCGCCGCGCGTGTGAACGTGCCCGAGATACTGCTCGCGCGCGCGGAATTCGTGCGGCTCGGTTTATATACCCGAGCCAGATTGCAGCTCGGTTACAGTTATATACGAAAAAGATCCCCCGTGCCTCTCTCTCTTTTTCTCTCCCGAATTCAACGTCCGAGCCGCCGAGACGATCGCGACGCTCGACGTACCGTGTATATTTATATTGGAGGAACCTCGCGAGTACATAATATACATTTAACGGAAAACCCGTTGACGCTCGGCCTTGCCGTACCGCGGCGGTGCTCTTTTCTTTTCCCACCCCCGATCGTCGCGCGGCCGTGTCGCGGCCGTAAACGCTTGATCCGTCGACACTGACCTCATCCGCGCGCATCCGATCAATTCCGGGTCAGCGCCGCGGAATTTTACCTCCCCCCGCCTGCTAATACTGTAGCAGACTGCGTACTGCTGTCCTTGAGTGTGGTGGTGGTGGTCGTCGTCGCGACGAGTTGTCCCATTTTTACGCGCCCCTGAACTAAAGTGGAATAATCAAAGAGGGCTGATAGTGTGTTTAATCGCAAGATTAAGTAACGGAGTCTATTTTCATTTGCTCTCGTGTATTCAACTGGATTGGTCCTGAAAAATCGTTTACCGATGATTTTTTAACAATATTGATGCTTCTAACAATATTGATGTATGAATACTATATAATACTCATCCAAAAACGACAAACTTTTTCTGTATTTTTCAATTCATCCGACACATCACGTTAATTTAACTGAATGGTTGAACGCTTGATGAAATTTTCGATTTAATGTTTTTCGTGTATAAACAAAAACCGCCGTTTCACTGATGAATCCGACCACTGCGTTGATATGTGAATGAGTGCAGTACAGTGTGTATCTAAAGAGCTTTCTACATTTTTTACATGCAATACAATAACCGATATTCCACTGGCGCTTGCATTTAACATTCCGAAGGGTTTCTCATTTGAGTACTTCAAGATAGAATACCATGGAGTTCTCATGAAGTACTGCGGGCTTATGAACAAATAACACCCTTCACAGCTGCTGCTTATATATATATATCAACCAAAAGTTATTCAGCACAAATTGGGTCGGTTTATCAAAATAAATTAAATTTTTGCTATATGAAAAACTATAAAAGTATCTTCGAAGTTTTAATAAAGTACCAGTTCGTTAGAAGCTCCTCGGAATATTCATCATAATCCATATCCCAGTGAAATTTCACGATAACAAATTTAGAGAGTATTTCTTTAATAACCGTGAAAAATATCTTATCCGCAACGAAATACATTAGCTTCGCATATGAATTTGTATAATAATCGAACGGATCAAAATATAGTTTCAAACAGTTTCTATTTTTTCCCCACATAAAAGAAAGCTACCGGGCGCTACTGCAAACAAGACGACCGCGTGGGCTCGTATAGCAACCGTGAGACATCAATGCGTGTATAAATGTGTTGTATCCGTCATGATTGAATTTTCACAAAAACTAATTGTAATTCTACCATGAAGACTAGCATATACAGTATCTTTATCAGTCAATACTGCTGATTAGATTTTGATGCGATATCAATTATGCAGGTAAAACTGTTTCGAGATATTATAACTCGTACAGATATATATTATACCCGTATATCTGTTATTATTCACCGAGGGACATTCTACGCGAACTCTTATGGAAAAATTACCACGTTTTCACTCTTCTTCGCTAAGTTTCAACCGATAATTAGCGGGCGAGGAGATAATCGAAAGAGAGAGAAGAGAGCATGCGGGAGCGAGAGAGAGAGTATACTTGGCATTTACATGTATATATCCACGGAACACTGGTGAAATTATTAATAGCACGCGGCGCTGTATTAAAATAGCTCATTATAAAAACGAAAGTTTGCCCGGTGGTTATCCCGGCGCGTGGCTTGTCGCATTGTAAAAAGGTGACGAATCGATGTAGCGGTTTGTTGTTGTGGGATCTCATCAACAGGTGCGACGTCGCTTCCGGCAGCCCCAAAGCTCGCGGATTAATTCGAGCGATTATGACTTTGACAGTGTGACTTGTGATGCAACGCATTAATTCCCGAGCGGACTCGCAGCTCCACTACACGGACACGAGAGAGCTTCGTCGTGACTGCAGCTCGCTTCGACGCTGCGAACCGCGCATTGTGCGCGCCTCCTCCTCGGCCATATTTCGATAAAACACTCGGGCATTTTTCCAATTCGACACTTTCTCAAACCAACGCGCTTTCGACTTTGAGACTTTCGATTCGATGCTCGAGGCTCGCGTACAACATGTACTCCCAGGCCCTGTGCGCACAGATGTTCTCGCGATTTTACAAAGCTCGTCAACACGCGCGACAATCCGCGTCTCGAGGTAGGCCGATGATCATTAAGAAAGACTGCTATACATGTGTGTGTGTGTGTTGGTTTCGCGGATTTTCCGCGAAGCTACACAAGTTGAACGACCCTCGCGCGAGTAATTTTTATATACCCCGCGCGCTCGGCGTGTCGCTTTCTAATCCCGCTGAACGGACGGGTGATGGACACGCGCCGCGCTCGAGCTTTCGAGCAATAAATTCATCTGTCCGTCCACGCTTGCGGGGCCATTGTAAAAATCCCGCGGCTCGAGAGACTCGCGATTATCGGAGGGAATATGCATGTATATACAAAGAGTCTCGCGGTGCATCGGCGAGGAGTAGCGCGCCGCGGCCGCTACTATAATAGACGCGCGATCGATCGGGATAAATTCAATGCGACTAATGAGATCGAGCTGAGGGAAAGGGAGACGCGTCTCATGGGAAGCCAGCCGAGCGAATATAAGCAAAAGGTCACGGTGGCGTGACCCATAAAATGACAATGCATCGGAATCCAGAGGCTGGAACGCGGCTTCTCTCTCTCTCTATAATACACATCTATAGATGTATATACTGCGGCTGGTCTATGGCATGCCGACTTGTCCCACGAGCCGGCATAGAAAGTCACGACCCGAATCGTTCAGCTGTGCGATCACTGCAACCATACCCGACGATTCATATTGTATACCTCGCGTCTGTCCTCGCGTCTAGCCTGCGCGCGCAAAACACGCGCGTCCGAGACGGCGGGGAAATTCGAAAACGTTCGGCCTCTTCTTCGTGTGACACATTAGCTCGTTAACTGCCGGCTGCAGCTAACTACGTGCCGCAGTTTCAGCTTTAACGAGCAGACAAGTATAATCTACCTCGAACGAGCCGCGAAATCGAAATTCAATATCGCCAGTAATGTGTGCATTGATCCAAATAATATGTAATGTTCCGGAATGGCTATACGGTAAAGTTATAATTTGCTACATTTCTTTTTATCAGCTTTTTGTTTTTACAAATTATACCGATACTCGCCGTGGCGGATACATTGAAACTGAGGCTGTGGCTCGTCCCCGGGTGTACACGTATATTTCTCCTCTACCGATCAATTATATTTAATCGAATGATATTATAGGTGGAGAGCGCGAAGTGAAGGAGAGATTGTGCTCCTTCTTAGCAGGTTAAAGTCAGAGAGTATATCTCGGCGAGACGCTCCGAAACATCGTTCGAAAATTTCAGTTTGAATTTATACGTTCGAACCGATCATTCGAAATTCGAGAACAAACGAAAAATGATCCACCGATTCGTATGGACTCGAGATGTATGTCGCTGATCAAATCGACCCGCATATCAATACGTGAACGAACGTCGGACGACTCGTTGCGAATAGACGCGCGAGTGAGAGGATCCAATAGTTTCATAAATCATACGAACGAAGACTACTCGTCGAGCGAGTGACGAAACGTATAATAAGGGATAAGCTTCGCGCGTTGAAGAAGCTGTTTAACGCCCAAGTGATGTTTTAGCGCGCGCGCGAAAACGTATATACATGTATAGGCGAGGAGATCGCGTGCGCGCAACTTTTTATCGGCGCGAGCTCGCGTGCCGCGGCCGCTCCTCAATCTCGGACTAGCCAACAGTTCCGCTGACACACATAACGCGCCGCTCGCGCGAGCTCGGGATGCGCGCTTCTTCCTGCGCGGCGCGCGATGCTGCAGCTCACGCTACTTTCTCGCCGCGCTCGAGTCTCTCGAACCCCGTTTCACAACGAATTATTTATCATTTTCATACGCACGGCTTCAAACGCGAGCTGAAAATCATACTAAGCTGATTTCTTGGCGCGCGACGTTCGTCACTTTGTGTCGCGTCCGCTTCAGTTTCTCACGAGATCGTATTGTTGCTGCGTTTCGCAGCATTTACAATCGTGTATGTGTATACAGTCGCTAGCTCTTCGTGAGCCAAAACCACAATATCAAGTCGAACGATGTTTTGTATATGTACTTACAGCTATCGAAGCGCTCGACGCAAACTAATTTTGATGAAAAAAAAAATGTAAATAAAGCGATGTAAATTACACTGTGTGCTATAATAGCATCATTAAACCATTCCGAGTGCGAGTTGCGCCCTCTCGAAGCATATCTATTAGAGCATTAGATACTTGTAAGACGCTTTTTCTACCTACAGTCAATGAAAAAGTGTGGAAGTAATATTAATGATATAGGACGAGGGAATGGATACTTTCACTGATTATTTAAAACGCTTCGTCCCGGGAAATTTGATATAATTAGTTTTCAGAGTATAATCGAGTATGGGAAATATATTCCCCAGTTGCAATTACACCTTACAAGCGGCAATTAATTTTACTTGCATTCTATATTACTCAACCTCTCACTTCCCTGCGCGCTCCAATCACTAGTGGACGGTTTCACCTTCACGGGGTAACCAATCACGACGAAACTATAATCAAACTTATTAAATTCGTACGATTCCTGAATATATCAAATCAATTCTTTCTGATTTGATTGATTGACAGCAAATCGCTGGATCAATTGACTGAAGAGAGGGACAGATAAGGCCCCGAGAATAATAAAATAAAATAAAAGAAAACCTGCAGTTTTAAATTGTCAATTATGTATCAACTGATTATTTTTTATATTCAGTTCAGAGGGGATTTATATGGACTCTCGTCGTAAGAGACAATGTGGAAATGGAAATTTTCATTATGGTCGCGCCTAATAGTTAGGCGCGCCTAACGAAAATGAAGCCGGTGCAGACTCCCGATTTCCTTTAGCGCAATAGTAATTTGGTTGCGTTGAGTATACAATTCGTTTCAGTTTCTCAAGAAACTCAATACATATATAGTTTTATAAGAACTCGCTGAATTGCCTCAGCTCAACCGAATGACAAAATAAGGACGTAACAATATAATAAGTCCCATAAACTCGCCATCGTCCGCTTATCAATTCGTTATGAATTTCCAGATCGCTGGCGTTTCTCGATAAGTATGTTTCGATGAGAGAACAATGCGTGCCGAGGTCCAACAGCAGCAGCAGCAGCAGCAGCTGGAGCAGCAGGGAAGGATGGATCAGCGGGCGAGCGAGGAGTTCGTGACTGTGGTCAACGTCGGCCAGCAGCTCGACAACGGCCCGGACACTTTCGTCACGGTCCTATCGATCGGCACGACCAAACAACAACACCAGCAGCAGAATGGAACAACGGAGGAGGCGGAGCTCGAGGAGGTACACGTGTACAGGCTGCCCGGCGAGAGACTTGGCTTCGGGCTCAAGTTCGACGGGGGCAACAAGACTTCGGAGCGAGTCCGGCGGCTGTTCATACAGAGCTGCGCGGAGCAGAGCCCCGCCAGCAGGGCCAAGTGCTCCTGGGGATCGCTCGCCGAGGGTGACGAGGTATACACACACATTACACACTCGACGCCCAGTGAAATTCATCTCGCTGAATTTAAATTAGTCGAAAGTATAAATATTTTGCCATCGTTCGTGAACAATCTTTTTTCTCTGCAAACCAACTTTCTTCTCGATCGCTCAAATCAGTTTTGTTGCGTGTTCTCAACGCGTGTCTATATAATATACGATCTACTGAATTTTAAAAGTACTGCATAGTGGCATAATTAGATAGCGATATGATTTTGGCGAAATCTACTTGAGTAGAACATATATATTAGAGTTGTTGCAAAATTATAAAATTTCGTTCGTTTTATAGAAATTCAGTCGAAATCGCTCAATTAAGTCGCTTAAGTGGCAGTATTTTTATCAAGTATTTCATTTCGTTTTCGAAATCAGAATGGGTATACAGCAACCTGTGCGTGTTAATTGAACGATTTCAATCTTTCATTCAGATCGGTCAAATTTATGAATGATTTCGCGGTATCTAAACGAGCAGAAAATAAAATGGATCATGAAATTTCCGTCCAGGTGCTGTCGATCGACGGAGTAGCGGTGACGGAGATGACGCGGCTGGACTGCGTTCGCCGTCTGAAGGAGTCGCAGCTGGTGATAAAACTGGCGGTGCGGCATCGGGGTGCTCTAAGGCCCGAAATAGTCAGCGCCGAGCGCAAGCCTACCGAACAGCAGCAGCAGCTACCACCGCCGCCGGTGGCAAAAGTACCACCGGAATTACCATCCGCCCCGCCACCAGTGCCACCGAGAAAACTGAGAAACGCCAATCGAGGGCTCGCCGACGGCGAGTCTAGTCCAGGTTTGTTGTTGCACTCGTGCTGACTACAGAAACCTTGGGATCAAAGGTCACGATTGAACTTTCCATATGGCTGCACGCAACACAGCTGTTGTGTATAGAATAGCGCGGATATACGTATCGTCGATCGCGTTTCATAATCCGTAGATGGAATAAGTTCCTCGACACTTCGAAATGGATTTCAATAGATTGCGCGGCTTCGAAGACGATGTGGATCATAACTTTTGAGACAAATGATACCATGAAAAACATTAAAGTTTTGAGGATCGTCGATGTTATAATCGGTCGTTTAGAATACTTTTTCGATTCGCCGAAAATATATCGTGGATCATTGTCAACCTCCTGCACGTGTATAAAATGTACTTGTCTTGGTTGGCTTTGCCGAGACACCTGACGTTTACACAAATATACTAAATGCAATCAGAATAGTTACATGTAAATACTTGTATGAATTTGAGTACTTGAGCAAATATTAGAAAGTTTGATCGTGATTGGTGCACCGAAAGTTCTCTAACCCCTCAGTCAGTAATTGATAGAAAACGTTCATATCGAATCTATGTAAATGATCCCAGCATACGAAATAGAGACCTTGAAAAGCTGGTTTGCAAACAATCATACCACGAGTCAATTTCGAGAATAATGTAACTTAAAGTAATTTTGGAAGAAAAAACAATCGATAAGAATGATAAAATTTATTGAATTACAAACCAATCAATATGCAAAACGATATAATTCATGAATTTCACGGAATCTTAATGTAAAAAATTGTTATATACTTGACGGATATGAATTACGAGCGATATTCTAATGAAATCTTATGTTTCGTAGCCAAGAAAGCCTGGGATAGTCCAAAGTCTAATGGATCATCGCAGAACGGATCACCGCAGTCGCAGGCGAGCTACCGTAGCGCGACGAGCAGTGCCAAATCCAGCAATTACGAAAGTTGTTCGTCCTCACCAGTCAGCAAGAATCTTGGCTCAGGCCCGAAAAACGACCCTGTCAAAGACCCAACAAAAGCTCACGCGTCTCCGGTGCTGAATAAAATCAAACAGGTGAACCATTTGCCAGCCGCAGTCGATGCATAACGCGCACGAGTATCAGCTGGCATGAATTTCGGCCTTGAGGCAAACAAGCATCGAATTTTAACAAGTCCAACTCAGACGAAACCTTGATGGAATCATAACCAATTATCATTTTGCGCCGTCCGCCCATGCATTCCAACTATAAATTTGCGATGCGTAAAATAACTTGATAATAAATTCCGTGAAAAATGTTTATACATATATATCTTATAAAAACGTATACTGTATGTTTCTCTGATTAGTTAAATTCCAGTACGTAAGAATAAAAGTAGATTGTTCCGAGATCATAAAATTTGTCAATATATGTTTGTGGTAAAACTCACATTGTGTCAATAATTGATCTCAATTTTTCGGACAAACTCGATGTTTGTTGACGCTCGTAATAAATTAGAATTAATTTGCAATGCAATAATAAAATATTTCTTATTCTTTATGAATAAAAAAAGTCGTATGCAAGAATGCAATATTATTTTACTCGAAAATGATTTGAATGGTTAAAATCTCGTACGTTTGCAAATTTTTAAGGAAAATTGCTCGAATAAAGATTACTTCTCGTATAAAAAGCTGATACATAGTTGGTCATTTTCTAACTGTTGCTCGTCATCGGCGAGCAATCGCAATATTCACAATATTTAGTACTATTTCTATTTTCTTAATATTCCGCATGCCACGGAAACATTGTCCATTTGTCTCGTTCACTTTGAGAGTCGCGTCGCATAGTTTTGTTGAATATTTAACGTGATTTGGCAAGTTATATAAGTTTGAAATCAAAAGCGTATGAGAGCATTTTTTGTAATCTTAGATCATTAATACTTGAAAAAAATAATCTTAGCATTAATCTGACAAGAAGATTATAAAGCCTTCGAGTATCCATTTGGGATGAAACTTTCTGAAATTATTTTTGAATGTCCAAACAAATTATATGTGCACCGATTTACGCCACTATTATCATGAAAAATTCGTCAATTTCTATTGATTTTATACATGTTCTGTATATCTGTAGATACATTCAGATATACATATAGATTTATTGTAAATGCATAAAATAAACAATAGATCATAGATACATCATTAAGCATGGCTGTAGCTGCACTAGCTTTGCGAAACCAATCGTACGATGAAACTTTGTTAGATGGTTCTTGGATACATTCTAATAGCTCACATCTCAACGTTTTGATTTCCCCCGGATATTCTAAGATACATTTTTGATTTAAAGAATGAATAGTATTTCCGTATAAACAAATTGCTATAAATATGAATATACCATAAATGCTTAAGACTGATAAATTTACAAAATATCTCAGCAGGAAATAACGTTATAACGTTTCTATAGACTCAATGGCTACAGGTATTAGTGATTAGTATACACATGAAGCATCTCACAAAGTTGCGTAATGATCGGTGCGACCCAAAGGTTGTGCAGCCACTCTCCTAGTTAGTAGCGACGGGGAGACATTAGTTATTTTACATTATTTTATTAACCGGAGTTGTTTGTCGGCAGGAGGTGCAGGTGGGGCCGGCGGAGGCGGCGTGGTACCTGGACGCCCGCTCGCAGGACGGCTCGAGCACGCATGGCAGCACGTCGGACGAGACGAGCAGCTCGCTGTCGACGGTGGTGGAGCGGCTGAGCAGCGGGCCGGAGCAGGTGGTCGGGGTGGTCGCGGTCGCCTCGGCCGCCCCGGCCGACTTCCTCCTGGCGCGGCTGGCCAACTCGGAGGCGCGGACCCACGTGGAGCCCCGGGGCGAGGTCGAGCTGGTGACGGCCCTCGTCGCGCCCAACACCGTCCTCATCGAGGAGACGCCCGCGCTCCAGCCGCCGCCCAGCTTCCAGGACGCCCCGCTGAGCTACGGCCACGAGCCCCGGCCCGGCATATTCTTCTCGGCCGACCTCGCCGCCGACTCGTCCACCCACTTCCGGCCCATCCGCGACGACGCCGAGCTGGTGCGCCGGGTCGTCGCCGAGGCCGCCGGCCCGCCCCTGCCCGCCAGGACCCACGTCGCCCGCATACCCGTCAACGGCCAGCTCGCCGCCGCCGAGCCGCCCAAGCCCATGCCCCGCAAGGAGTTGAAGCCCCGCAGGAAGAGGCCCCCGCCGCCGCCCCCGCCGCCCAGGCGCCTCCCCGACACCACCAGCTCCAGCGACAACAACAACAACGCCACCAACAAGGTCCTCGAGATCGTCGAGATGAAGAAGGCCAAGGCCCTGTCGCCCCGGCCGAGGGAAGCCGCGTCCTCGCCCCGATCGCCATCCCCGTGCGACCCACCGGTCCAACACGACCACGACGACGACGACGACGACGAACCGCGACGGAGCGAGCTTCCCCCATGCAGCCCCAACGACCACCTGCTCCTCCAACTCCTCGACGCGGCCGACTCTCCAGACGACCCTGCCGTCGCAGCCACCGCCGTCGACGACGACGTCGAGATGCAGCAGCTGGAGGAGCATGATGCCGGCCAACGATCGCCAGAGCCAACGTCGAACCAAGCCGAGCAGGAGGAGGAGGAGGTGGAGCAAGCGCAGCCCGACTGCGACGAGGAAGACGTGTCCGACGAGAGCGACCCCGACGAGTACTACTGGCAAACCAACCTCGCCACCATCGGCGAGGAAGAGGAGAACAACTCGCTCGAGTACAACCACGTGTACGTCCAGTGCGAAGCCTATTCATCTGTCTCGCTCCGACAGCTGACCTATTTTTCATTTCTTCTCCATTCTCACGATGGCGCATGTTTCTGATGACGCACTCACTCTTTAAATGAATTCAATGAGATCTCGTGAGGATGGATATTTTGATGATTCGACCGGCATTACAAAGATTTTACTTTTTACAATACGGTTTTAGCAAAATTTGGAAAGTTGAAGTGTCCAATTTCTGCAATTCTTTTATTTATCGTCGAAATATCCGAACATAATTTGAAAAGTCGTTTGACATATTTGATTATTGATTCTATCGCGCTACAGACGAAATGTACTTTCAGCTTGTAATTCAAATCTCAATATCCACTGATATAGTCAGGTTTCACAGGAACATATTCCTCTTTGCGAAAAAAAATCAAATAGTACTGCGACAAATTCATATTTTGTTGTTTGTAACAATAATTTCGGACTGTTTCTTATTTTTTCACGATTTTTGGTTCTGTTATTTACAATAATCTTATGGTTCTACGCAATTTTATCGTATCGTGAACTATATTCATGTTCGTACGTTCATATCAAGTATTGCAAAAATTTTGACTCTATTCCAATTGAGTAACAACCAATTTGTCAATTAGGTGTATCACTTCTATAGGTATTCAAAATAGTACGGTCGAATTCAGATCCATACCGTTGCAAAATTATTCTTATTATTCATCATTGCTACGGTTTTTGTTTACAAACGTTATTTATAAAGTTGTAAAACGTTATAAACATGTTCAAAAGATAATTGCTATTTGTTGCTATTGTAGATTCTTTAAATTGAACTGCCAATGAATAGATTATGATCTCTTAATTAATCTTATCCTGCTTCTCCGGTTTCAGCGATGCAGATCCATCATCCACCGAGTCAACTGAGAATGAACTTGTCTCTGAAGATTTAATCGACGGACCATCATTGACTTCAGACAGAAATGGTGAGTTTCGTCAGTTTCCAATAATCGGATACACATTTCCGTGAACAAGTCGAAATATTTCGTTGAATATGACGAAATTTCATTAACAACTTTAGTCTTTTCATTATGTTGACAAAATCGTGCCTTTTGGATCTTTTTAATTCAGCTTGGACATCTTATAAGGATTTTCAAGTTGCATTATGCGCTTTCGATTATATGCGATCAATCTACATAGTTATAATACATTCAGTCTAGGCTATATTTGCAAATCATAGTCAAATTTGAGCCATGCTTTAAGAACTCTGAAATAATTTGAGCGAAGGCCATCGGACTTATCGTTGTTTCGAACCCACGGCTAGATGCTGTTGTAGACACTTCGCCATCACTAGGCTATAGTCGACTTCCATCAAGTCATCCTTTTAGTGAAAATCAATTGGCATAAAATAGAACCAATACAAAATTTAAAACAAAATTTCTTATATTAGATATTGTGATTCTCTACATATATGAATTTTGGGTTGATTCAATTGGGTACAACTGTCTTCAATTTGTCGATAAATTAAAACTTATCTTCAAAACTTGTGGACATAATAAATTATTAATTGTCTCCAATCATGTGTTTCAACCAAATACACTATTTTGGCTCTAAAAGTCGTGGATCGAATTTAATCTATGTCAAAATCAATAAGCCTTTGACATATGTATATACCAGCCAAATTTAATTGAAATCGTATCATTCGTTTGTTAGAAATCGTGTCTCAAAATATTATATTACACACACAAACACACACAACATGTGTATGTTCGAAAGTTGAAATTTCGACCTTGTCACAAAGTCTTCGAGAAAGCAAACAGTCAATAGAGAATGAGTTTCTTAAATAATTCAAGTGGCTCTTCTAGCTCCTTCGAGCGCACACCCCTCATACTTTGTAATCATTGAACGGGATTTTGTTCGTGAAACTCGTTCCAAAATCAATTTATTCGTCAATACTTCATTACCTCGACAAACGAATCTACATTGTATTTCCCAATCTTCCGAATTTTTTTTCTTGGTTGAAAGATACAATTCGTCAGGAGATCTTGCACTGAAACTTACGCAAACGCTTATCACATTGTTTAATTTTCGGATCGATTGCCACATGCATACCCGCATTATGTTGCTGCGCCTTCTATAATGATCTAAGGACATATCTACGTACTTTTTCCACCTTGATAACTTATGGCCAACATGTTCGAAAGGGAAACCCTATCGTCGTCACTGTTTGTCGCGCTGTAAGGTACTCTGACTCTGGCACTGATAAGATTATCGCACCGTATATACGACGGATAAGAATGGCAAGCGCTGATCATGATTGATTTCCTACCAGGTCGAGTAGTTTTCGACTCGGGTGCCGGATTCGAAAGGTCTGATTTGGCAAGGACGAAAGTAAGAAAATGAAGTTGAAAATAGAAATTGTTGGATGTAACAATGAAACGAGAAAGATACTCGGAATTGTTACAAGAATCATTCTCTCCTAAAAGAAATGTTTATACAAAATTCGCAGTCAATTTTTGGTTCGTCAAAACACATTAAACTAAACTAAAAATTCACTTTTATTACATGAAAAAATCATGGTAGTTCTATTAAACGATCCATCCACCTCCATACCTCGGTTTAAAACTAAGCTTTTAAGAGAGTATTGTTCCCGGCCACGTTTTGCCGAATGTAAGACACATTGTGCAATACGTTATCGCAAAGATCGCGGCATTGATTCTCGGTTAATTGAAACTGAAAGATAATTATCTTTGTGACCTGCTATACCAGTGTAATCAATCAATGCGAATACAGTTCTTGCAAGTATATACGGGTTCATGGAGACGAATTGACTAAAGCGTTGTTGAAAATAAAATTGCGGAAACGCTCAGGCGACAGTTTCGGCTTATCAAACGAAATATGCAACACGCCCAAATGAACCAAACTTTCTCGAGCAATTCCCCGAGAGAAGAATAATGAGTGCCTTGACTAGAGAACGACTGGATCGAGGCACTTGAATACCAGCACGTTGCAAAACTCTCCGCCATTCGTCATTTATTTTCGCGGGAATGAATCTGTTCCCACTGTTTTCCGCTTTGAAATCTGATCTGCGGCAACGGTTAATTGTAACTTCACAATTGTCTTTGACAACGAGTTTAGAGTCGAGTGACTCCGAATTGAATGTACAAGAATACACATACTCAGTCGACTCTTGGAATGTTGTTCATACACAAGACGAGGCATATCTTTCGTGAATGCACTCTTGGGTTATTCTCAGCGACACTGAACCGAACGACACACTTGTCATTTTGATATCGAGCAGATGTATAAATCATACGGGATATTCTCGGGGTGAATTGTATGCTCGAGGATCAATGCAATAACGGGACGAAGCTGCAGCCGAGGCGATGAATCGGCGATCGGGAGTATTGGAGGAATCGTCAACTGTATCCGGGTGTACGTATACATATGATATATGTATTCACACACACAATATGTATCTATATCGGACCCGGGCGTTGACCGTCAGTTCACGCGCAGGAGCATCTAAAAATCCAAAGCATCCGATGGCCGACCGGCCAAATATGTGACTGGCAACTTTCGTTGCAGCGCGTCCTCACTGAAATGGGCTATTTCGCGGCGCGCGCGCGAGACTCGCTTCCCCTGCAGCTATTTCAACTGTGCACATAGCCCAGTCTAACTGAATGAATGTCCACCCGTTAACCATACCGCTTTCACGCATACACCCGAGCGCGCATTATCGAAAATTCGAGTCACGATCGTATACCGATCGACCGAGTGCGTTGTGTGTGCACATATCGCATCAATCAAACTTGATAATTTTCCCGTGAAGCATATATACACATACACGAAACTTGGTTGAGCGATGGAGTTACGGAAATTATAGCCGCGAAAGAGTGATTGATACATCCTGTAAGAGTGACGATATCAATCGGTAATTAGACCGACAAGGAGAAGAGAATCACGCGCGTTTGGGCCGACCGGCGATCGCGATTCATACTTTTCCGACGAGGTTATTTTTGAACGAGATCCAACGAGGTCACGCGCCGCCTCGTCAGTTTTGATTTTTCCCGATGCGTACACTCACCTTTGGATCGTGCATACACGCGCAGCTGTATGATGTACGATCGACCCGAGTCATATACATGTGGAGAAATGATTTCCGAAACGAGAAGCTCTTTCCTTCTCTCTCTCTCTCTCTCTTTCTGCGAGCCTGGGCAAAGGGATCATTATAGAATCGGTGATCACGCAGTGAAACGACGATTCTCTGCCAAAGACCCTGAGCAATGAAAAACGACGGTGGCAAACGAAGCTCATAAGAGCGAAGATAAAGAGAGGAGGACTCTCGGGAGAATCATTGCAATTAGAATCAAAATAGCCATCAGGTCAGACACGCTCGCTCGAACAAAGAAGTGGCGCGCGCGAGCGTACAAAAGCCGAGACGCAGTAGAAGAAAAGTTCGAGAGGAAGTTCGGGGTGATTGCCGTATGCGCGCGCCACACGCGGTGGCCACAAAGAGATGATTCTCCCGATATAACCCTCGAGTCTCATCGTTGCGTTAAAAATCCAATTTGGCAAATTACACTTTAGACGAATCTATACAGCGAATGAAACGACGTATTCGCCGCGACGAGCGTATCTCGTATACGCTCAAGCAATCAAAGCATCTTATCAGCAGCGTATCTCTTGTTGACCCTCGGAAATCGCGATTCAAAATATAACTGACATCAAGTAAACTGTGTGCTATCGAAAATGCCCGACGAGTTCCGCGAATTAAAACCTGGTCGTGTGTAAGTACTCGTTGTCCACCCTTTTATCGGCCAAACTCGCCAGATGGACGAGGTGTTATCTGTCCGAACGGGTGGCCGACAGCAGGCGAACGGCAAAGAATTTGATTTTCCATGAGCTTATTCACAAAACGACGCAAATCATTGCCTCCAATCTATATGTCAACCAATCGCTTGCTCACTTTATGAAGTTTCGATGAACGAATACGCTTTGCGTTATCAGGTACTAGGGTTGAATGTAGGGAATATGCGCTAATCTCGCCGTTGAGTCGTCTTATGTTTGTTACCCCACCCTGTATTGTTCAAAATTCGTATTTGTTGAGATCTTTGAGGGCATATCACGGATTGACCCTCGCAAAGATCGCAACAAATATAAGAATGTTGATTCGTTTGCTTTGTGGCGAATGAATTTTGCAAGTATAAAAACGCGTTCGATGTTTATTAATTGCGAAACAATGTGGAATCTTTCCGTAAAACCACGACTTTACAAAGAGAAACTCGACGAAAGGTATCCGAGCTGATGCTGCCCGGAGAAGCGTATATAGCGTCGTTTGGTTGAAAAAAGCGCAGCTGACGGTTCCCCCCCATTTCCCCCGATACATCGCGCGCGTGCCTATATAGGCTCGTTTCTCCAGAAAGGCTCCGCGTCTCGGCTCTCATCTTCAATCAGCCGGCAGACAGTCTGCGACTTCCCTCCCCCTTCACACACACGCGCGCGCGCACAGTACCATGCCCGCATCTATAATTATATCTCGTTAAGTTTTTATTGACTTTTGTAGCTCTAAAAATAGTTAATTTTCAAACCACATTCAATTTGAAAATATTGCAATTATCCACTGGCTCGAGCTGCTCCTAGATTGGTCAGTTTGATTGTCCTATTTAGGTGCGGCGTTTGCTAATTCTGGCGCCACGTGTTTTCTCCGTAAAGGTTGTTTTGCGATTGAAATAAGGGAGTGACGCTTTGGATATGCATTCCTTGTGCACATAACTTCGTACATTGTACGGTGAATTTCACGTCAATCGAATTCAGCCAGGATACTTGGTTAGTATTTATTATTTCAGATTTTGAGATTATGCATTTTTTTAAACCTAATTCACCTCGGACATATTAATAGAATCGAATGAATCATAGCAATCTATTTCTTTTTATATATTCAAAAAATATAAATAAATTTTAGTCTGAATACTCGGGACTTAAAAATGACATTGATTTCATAATAGGTTACACCAAATACGACAATCCCACCCAAGGTTATGGACATTTTAATTTATATCATTTCTCATGAAGTACGGCCAACTATTTAATATTTTTGGGACATACCTTGTGAATTATTCCCGAAACAGTAGCTTACCAGTTGATTTTCAGAAATAGGCCTGGAGAGTGTTGGTCTGACACAGTTCGACAGTTTCTACTGAACTATCAAGTCTCATCGCCATGAAGTATCTCCCCGTATAATGGGGGATGTCTTATTTTGTTTCTTCAAATAGACCTTTATTCAGTTTCTTCCGAAACCGAACCTAATCAGTGGATCCTCGAAAATGGGCCAGGAGCCATAGATATAAACATTGTCTCGGCAAAAATGAAAAAATTCATCGAATGAACCGGACACGGCGATGTTTATTGTTTGCGATCGCCAGCCAAATTACGCGGGACATGTGAAAGAATGTAAATCAAACTCGATTTGCTGGCGAACGGTCCATAATAATCAAAACGAGGGGACGGGTAGAGAGAGAGAAAGAGAAAAAGAGAGTGAGGAAAAGAGGTAATGCGCGGGCGACATTTTGAAATCAATTAAACCCACGCGGGAAACAAAACGTCATTACCCACATCGAAAAGCACTTTGCATTCTGGGCTGCGTCGTCGTCCGACAAGAGAAGGGAAGAAAAACGAGTGTGAGATACACCGACGGGGAAACGGGCAATCGAAAGAAAGGCAGAGGCACAGAGAGAAAGAGATAGAGGGAGAGAGAGGGAACGAGGGAGAACGAGAGAGGCGAGAAATTTATGCGGCTGGCTTTAATATGCGTGTAACTCCAGCAACGGTAAAAATCGCGGAAAGCCCCATCTCTCATTAAACCTTTGCTCGCCGCAATGCCTGTTGCTGCTGCTGCTGCTGCTGCTGCTGCTGCTGCTGATGCTGTTATTGAATCTGCATAATGTGACACTGGATAAGCGTCGGGCAGAGCTTGCGCCTTGTTACTCGCTCGGGCTTGGTTAATAATGGGCCAAACGCATTATTATATTTACACCCCAACCCTAGATCAACTTGTTTCTTCGTCTCAGCAGCTACTTGAGATAACGAACCTCTATATACTCGTGAATATCCTTCGATATAATTTGAAATATCACGAAAGTGCTCGAGGAAAAATTGACGAAGCTGCGCAGTTGCTCTCGTCGAATCACTTTCTTCAAATAATCATTCATAACGGGCCCTGCCCTGCGATCGATATAGATTTCCCAGAGTTGCTTCTTGTGAAACGAACGACGTATGTATTCGTGATTCACGACTCGATTGGTATGCTTTTATCCGCGAGGGTTCCAATGAACGAACAAAAGCGAATTGAAAAATAAAAAGGCAAGATGAAGGAGCGACTCGAATGACATATGTATACATGTATACGTGTGAACCAGAGGACGCGTGCAGCTGACACTCGCAGCTGATGAGCCACGTGCAGCGCGAAAAATTACTCGAGCTCGAATACCCGCATGATCGAGCAGACTGCACCTTTTCGCGTCCACTTGCAAGACCGGGGCTAAGTACACCAGTCGGCACAATAAGTTCGCGTTGGACTAGGCTCCGCACTGATACGGTGGAAAATTGAAGATGAATCGTTGAAGTGTGAAATGTTGGTCGCTGAAACTACTTATGATTGTATCGATGCTTATATTTTAAGATGAAATCTGGGATGAAAAAATGATGAAAAAAACCTATATATCCTTGGGGTTCGCCAAACTTAATTTAGCTTTTTTTCTCCAAGTAGATTCGCCGACATTATGAACACTATCCCTTTGAGTTTTGTTGGAATTGCATTTTTCCCGATGTACGACACATTTAGAAATAGACATTTTCAACGTGATCTTGTTTTCGGTGATGATCAGTTATCAGTACGCCCACCAAGCAAAAAACCCGCAAAGTACAGTCCATCCATTTGGAAACCGTATAAAATTCTTCTATACAGACGATACGTATATACTGAGGGCAACAAAGACGATCTCGCCAAGCTGGAGATGCAAATGCGCCCGATTTGCTCTCTCTGTCTCTCTCGAAAAGCCTCCGCTGTCCGTTGCGGCGCGGAAAAACGAAGGAATCAAACGCGTCGAGCGGGCCGCGTATTTATACGGAGCAAGTCGCGCGGGCGAATTTACATTCGCGTGTGAAGCCGTCTCGGTTGGCTTACACGCGCGATATACGTGGGTGTCGCGCGGACTCCCTTCTCATTTGTTTATTCATTTCTTTTCCTTCCCTCGGACAAATTCCATTTCGAATGCGGACTATCCCGGGGAGGGTACGTTGCACGCGCTATATAGAGTAACGACGCGCCACGCGCGCGTGTATATAAGATCTCTCGCGCGCGCCCGCGCGAGCGTGATTCTTCTTTGCCCGAGCTATGTAACTGAATCCGAACCCGCGCGACACATACCCGCGCCGCCAGGGCCGCGTAAAGCTTTCAACCCGACCGGGGTGCGGAATTCAAGCGGGACAAAAAGAACAAACGAAAAAAAAAACACGAGGGCCGCGTCGACCGAGAGACACGGCGGTGATTTTCCCGGATCCAAACGTCGATTCATCCAACAACTCGAGCGAGGAATCGCGATAGATATACATATGCAACAAATGGTATAGGAGTGATCGCCGCGGAAGAGAGCATAAGAGCGAGTACGGGTATGGGGAGCGAGCCGCGGCGCGTACAGTGCAGCGCGCACAGATCTTGCCCCGATCGAGCCGAGTCATATTCAAGTGTCTGCAAGCGCGCTCCTCTCGTATATGGGGGCGATAGCGAATCTGGCGAGCCCAAAGAAAAGACATCTGGCAAGAGGATCTATATGGTATCTTATAAATCTGCACCGCCACCACCTCTTCCTCCTCCTCCTCCTCCTCCTCATCCTCCGCCTCCTCGTCTCTTTTCTCCCCACGTTTTGCGTATATATATATACACATATAGCCGATCGAGGCGCGAGGCGTTTGGAGTCGCGAATCTTTTGCGCGCATCTCCCGAGCGAGCTATGAAGCCTAGTTATCTGGATTGTCCGTTCGCCATTAATCTTTGGCGCGCCAATATGAGTATATGTATACATCCACACACACACACTCACGATTGGTATAGGCGCGAGTACGTCTACTTATATAGATTGCGCATTATATACTTGCGCGCGGCTGTTACGTATAGACGTGTGGGTGACTTTTTCGCTGCGCAAAGTCCAATCGCCCGGCCGAGACTACGCGTTAATGAGCGTCAGCTAGTTCCGGTTTCTATCGAAGCGCGCATCTCCGGAAGACCGGATACGTTCGACCGATGAGTTCCGTTAGTACGAAAAAATTCACATTTCTCCGTATACACTCATGTATATCATTATATATGTACGGGTCGCGATGTATAATCCGCGAAACGTCGTCTTTTTGGAACAACGTTCGTCGAGTTTCCTCGATACGATAAACCGGACGAATCAAAGCAAACGTCGGTTTCTCAGTATAGGTATTGATAAAAAAGATCGAAGAAAAAAAATCAAAGAAAACGCTAAGCTGATGAGCGAAGCGAAAAAAAAATATCTCTGCGAAAATGCGTATTTTTCCAGATTGCTCTGAAATGCGTTTATCGCAATAATAAAACCCAAGCTGCCGGGTCGCGGCGATAATGCGTTTAATAACGTGAAAACCCAACGAGGGGGGGCCAATCGTTTTGCTTCGACGTGTTATCGGACGTGAATTCGATGAATTATGCGTGTGACGCTATATAATTAGTGTAGCTGCAGCAGCGCTGAGGAAAAATCGCGGGCGCGATCGAGCCGTGTGCGAGATACCTGGGCTGCACACACGATGCGCACATTACACGAGTTTGATCAAATAAGTGCGCAGGTGGCGGCGTATCGGCATTTGGCCGAGCGAACCCGCAACAGCTGGCCAATTGCTCTTGAAATCCGAGATTTTTCTTTGCCATTTCGCCCTCTGCTCTCGCTTGGGATAACTCTCGAGTTACACGGTGCACGTCGGGCTTCTCTGACGCGGCCAAATGTCACAGAATACATGTTTCAGTCTCGCCCGGAGAGTATCGGGCCTTTGATGGCCATATCTTGCCGAAGTTTGTACAAGAACCAAGAATAATCCGCCAGCTATATGTATGTATAGTATCTATACATATAGTGAAACGAAACGATGCTACTATTTGGGGTACCAGAAAATCGGCGAGATCGGCCACCCAAAGGGCTCTTCTTTTGTCAGTGTTGACTACATTTGGCAGAATTTAAAATGACGTTTCGTACGAGCGAGAAATCCAGATATACATCAATGCTGGCAAAAGGACGTTCCACCCCCTAAACCTCAGAGGACCAACTTAGAGACAGCATACAATGACCGATTCGTCAGTTTGTTCTTATCACTATAGGGCAACAAAAATCACACTGAGAATACGATTTCTCGGAGAGCGTGTACACAATGGCATACCCAGAAATACACGGGCGGATTTGAAATTATCTTGGTATGTATTGAAACACGCCCTTATCTCACTCATTCTCCAGGAGGTTTCCCGCATCCTGGTACACTCCAGGCAAATTCTATTTCTTGTCGTTCGTACCGCTAGAACGAGAGCGTGCATTCGCAAAATCATTATCACCCTAGATTTTAGTCGCCGCGTTGGCGAGAAAAAAGAAGAAGGAAAAACTCCAACGCGACGCGTCCGCGAGGAGATGAGAAAAATAGTTTAGCCCCGTACGATATAGCTAGCAAACGAGATGTGGAAACTTTGACGCCGCGTTGAATTTGGTGCATATATGTATATATATCGTTTACGATCCGCAGCCCACATATATATACATCAGGGGACGCGTGCGGCGCGGGTCAAATTAAAAGCGCGCGGGCGTGCACACGATATAAAAAGGCCAGTAGCGCGGCGAGGGCTCTCTAAACGCGAGCTCGTTAGAGCGAGAGCGTCTCGCATACACATGCGTGTGTGTGGATAGGAGGAAGCCCCGGGAGCGGTGGGAGGCGGCTGGAGAGGAAGGAAGGAAGGAAGGAAGCTGGAGCGCGCGGGCGCTATACGTACCGAAGCCCGGCCCCTCCACCGCGGCTCTCGCGAGACCGGCTGCGGCGGCGGTGGCTGCGGCGGCTCGGCGATCGGCTCGCGCTGCCATACCGAGAGGCCGCAGCTCCAGTCGAGCCGAGTTGGCGCGACCCGCGGCTCCACCCGGCTCTCTCGTATCGCGTGTGACGTATACCCATACACGAGCGCGCGCGTGTGCGCTCACACACACACACAAAGTGCCAGTGCCAAGTTTGCCCGTGCCGATGCCACTGCCCCGGCTCGAGTCTGCTGCACCAAGGTACCCACGAGCCCTCTCCTTCGAGACAAATCTATACATTTATATATCTATTTACACTTGTCATCGCTTCGCGGCGGTATGATTCGAGATTTCTTCCGCTCGGATCCAAATCGATCGACGCGTACGTATATATACCTGTATCAGCTTTGTACAGCTGTCTGGCGCGGTCGGCTACGCACACACGCGTACTCCGCAAAAACTCGATATTCGAGAGATAGAGAGCGAGAGAGAGAGAGGAAGCCGCGCGCGCGCGGCGGGCATTTGAAAAACTAAACACCGCCCCATTGCTCATCGCGGTATATACGCCGATCTTTGTTTTTCTCCATTAATAAACATGAGGCCGATTTATGCGCTCGCTCGCTGCGGCTCGCGCGCTCGTGTGTGATTCACGTTCAGCTCGCCTTTGTGCTCGCGCGCGCAAGCGCGCTTTGGCTACTCGATACATCTTGGACTCAGCCCCCCGCGGCAGCTTCAGCCTCGTTATACACTGCAATGTATATACTTGTATGCAGAAACAAACGTTGTAACTTAGCGCCTCCCCCCGACACTTTGCGGCAAAGGAAATCGTCGGCCGGTGATCTGTTCTCCACGACGATCGCTCGCTCGCGCGCGCGGCTGGCTATACCAGGGAGCTCGCGGGAGAAAAATAGGCGAGAAGCTCTCGGACACACGTGTAGTTTTGAAAATATTCGCGCCAGGTATATATACGATCGGGACTTTTCTCGCACGATCGCGGATCAAATTGAAAAGCAGTCGCGCGCGACGCGCAACCCACGCAGCCCGCCAGCCGATTTAACACGCGATCTCGCGCCTCAATCGCGCTACTCTTTCATTCCTCCTCGGCGTATAATACAGCTGTTTGGCGAACTTCCAGTGCTGGTTCGCGCATTGCTTACGATTTATGTCAATCGTCAAGAGCGTATGACAGTGAAAATCACGGGAAAACGGAAAAGGCGTTAGAAAAGCGACCGATTTTGTGTCGAGAACGATTTTCCGCAGCGGCAAGTTGATACCGTCGAGTCTGTGGCATTATAAATTATTATTGAGCCCACGTAGAATTTCGGGCGCGAACGCCGACTCGGAGCCGTCAATGGTATGTGTATCGACTGTCGATGATAAATTGAGCGCAACTCGTGCCTGCGTATACAGCTATAAATAAAACGCAGCTGCATCGGTACAATGTGCGTCCGCAGCCAGTCGTATGTACACGGTGTATGTATTTCGCGGTGGCTCGACTACGTATATCTTGTATATATATACTTCCCTCGCGTGTATATTACAGAAGCAACGAAAAGTCAGGCTTTTAGTCGCGGCGCTTAGTCAGCCAAGCGTACGCGTGTGTATACGGGCGAGACTAAATTAATTTTGATGGAAGGGCCAAGGGTGTGCGATATAGAAATAGACCAGCGCCCGACGCCGGCGCGCCAGCGGTACGACTCGAGCACGGTGCGCCGGCTGAATCACTCGAGAAAGAAAGCACATGTATATATATAGCTCGAGACTCTCGAGCGTGTTATATATAACACTCGAGCGTCTATAAGCACCTTCGAATTCGTCATCGTAACGTTTGGATGTGTACGGTGCTTATGAACAACCGCCCGCGTACACGTATCCATGCATATGTGTATATAAACTGCACATACGAGCAGTGTTTTGCATAGCTACTTCGCATACTCGTCGGCTCGTTCACCGGCTGGCGCGGTTTCATCCAGATCGAGTCATTGACGTACGCACACGCGCGCGAATCATTTAACACGATCGCTCGTGTCGAGTCTTCCGGATACATATGAAAGTTGGACGTGCGATATATATTTCGTGCGGCCCGAGCAAGCTGCAACGCGCGAGCCGTGTGCCAGCCCAGAAAGCTCCAAGCTCGCGGCGCATCGATCTCCTTCCACGTCGAATTGGTAGTCGAGCTCTTCGTTTTTATTTTCGTTCCCCTACATAATCTCTTGGAAGCTTACTGTGAAAAACCGCTGTATTGAGAAGTGAAAAATCACCGCGAGAGGGTGGATGAATTATTCACTGCAGCTGCAGTGTACTGCGTCTCATGTAACTAAAGTGAATTTTTACTTTGATGAACCGAAAATTTCTTGGCGATTTAAAAATTGTTGACATCCAAAACTCATGGAAGCAAAGTGGGAATTCACTGCGTTTCCATCCAGTAATTCATACGGTTATTCTTTACTGTTAAGCTTTTGAGAGAGCTGTACATGTATATATGCATCCGTCGATCGAGCGTGGCATGTGACCCGTAATCGACTAGACGTGCATCGCAACGGGCACTGGACGCTTTTAGGTGCCGAGTCCCTAGAAAAACCAAGTCGCGCTGCTGTGGATTTCGACGCAGTCGGAAAAAGATCAATCAAAAGGCCACGCGCGCCGAGAATCTAACAGCCGACGACCCTCTAAGGTGCGAGAGCGGACAGCCACCGCGAATTCGAATCGAGCCTCGATGTTTCGCGCGGGATTCGTCCTGCTTCGGCCGTAAAGGGAGGGAAAAAGCACGGGACGCTGCTATAATACGGTGTGTGTATATATATACTGCACACACGGCTGGATCGCGATGCCGCGAGTGCGCGCAGGGTATACGGGTGTGTGTGTGTATATATATACAGGGAGGCATGGTTCGGTGTCGGCCGCGGCACCGGTGCAGTTTTGTCCCTTTAGCTCTCGCGGATGCGTGCGCGAGTGCGCGCACGGCTCTCTCCCTCCTCTCGCGAACGCGCGCGCGCGCGCGAATACACAAGGACGTGCATTCCACAGAGAGAGCGAGCGAGCGGCTGCGCTTGCGCGCGCTTGCGATTACATCGGGCGAAAAAGAAGCGGCGGCGGCGGCGGCCGACGCCGCCACCGCTTTTTGCCCGGCTAAAGCTTTTAATTAAAAGTACATCGCATTCCCGCGGCTCTTCTTATACATACACACGCACACACATATATATATATTCTATATAGATATATACACACCCCTGCTCGTGCTGGCTTATTTTCGCCGATATCGCGTGCTGCTGCAGCTGAACCTCGCCGCGCCGACGTGATTCGCGCGCGCGGGCTGCTGCACGTATCCTCGGCCGCATCTTCTTGCTGCCAGCTGCAGCGCGAGCGCTCTGCAACGCGCGCGTGTGTGTGTGCGGGTCGCCGCTGCTGCAACCGTCCTGTGCACGTATAGCAGCTATACGCAGCAGCAGTCTCGTGCTGGTTCTTTCCGCGCGCGCGCGCGCGACGCCGGCCCATAAAACCGATTCTGCGCGTGTGTGTGTGTGTTATATGCACGTATGGGTATAAGAAACGGCGAAGCGTCGATTTTGAGAAGGCGGCAATCGAGCGGCTCGCTCTCGCACTTTGCCTTATGGTCGGATTGGTCAATTAACGCGCGCTAATCAAGCGGTGAATCGACGATGGTTGTTCGCCGCGGCCGGGCCTTAACGACGCGCTTGCCCTGCACGAGCGGCAGCCGTAAAACGACATATAATGAAATTATTGTATAGAAATATTTGTTCGTTTTTCATCGCTCGCCTAAGTCAATGGATCGACCGGATGCATTTATGCAGGATGAATGGATATGTATACATATATGTACAACCTGGTTGGTGTACACTGCGCAACAACGATTCGAGCCCCTAGATCGATTGCAAAGAAACGCGCCGCTCCTTTGAAAGTCGGTCCCGCGGTCCGATCGACGCAGTAAACCATCGTAAACGAATATCAGCGATTGGCTTAAATAGTTTGAAGGGGACCCTATATGCGAGCTAGCCTACAACGACGCGATTTTTCCTATTTTAATTTCTCATCCGATTGGACGAATTTGAAAAGATCATTCTCCATTAGAAATTCGATGTGTTTCGATACTATACGCATTGAGAGCTAATTTACCAACGTCAGGTCAAACTGAACAACTACTCCTCATGTTTACCTTTGAAATGAGCTGAGCCGCATATCCATTTGAAGATTCTACAACCGGCGCTCCGTAATGACATTTTCGAAAAATCATCTCTCTTCTCGGAAACAAGTTGGAGTGTACCCAAGTATTTGAACAAACACTGCTGCATTGCAGTCAAAACAAACCTTCTAATGCTTTTCGTGGCAGATGAAAGACCCGATGAAGATCTTAAAAAAAAACAAGCTGAATTGGATTTCTAATTCTCCGCGCTCGAAAATAGCATTCCACAAAATCGTCTTTAATCGATGATTCAGGAAGAAGGTAACGTTATTGGGTTCATTAATAAAAAAAATTATCCCAAGACATATCGAAACAATTGACAAAGAGAACGTATGATGAAAGTACAAAAATTTGATTATAAAGGTAACATACACCAAGGAATAAAACGCTCGAAGTTTTTGGCCTAGTCGGAGTTGAAAGAACTAATTTCTCACTCTCCGGAACGAAATTGAATGGATTGAGTGAATGCAGAGTATACGACTGGCGTGAAAACTGGTGTAGACTTTCGATGTTATTCTGTGCTACCATTTTGATATTCGGTACCACGGCGTAGCAGCAGACGCACGCATAAACGTGAGATCCAGAAGGTGGGCCTCCTCGAAATTTGGAGGCGCACCTGCCTCACGCGAAACACGTAACTAAATCCCATGTTTCGACCATGGCATTTAAGTGTGTAATGAAGAGAATATCGAGGCGCGTGTGCGCGCGCTCACGCCAACATATTAATCACGTCGTGTTTCTTCATTGCCAGCAGGCAATCGTGATCATTGACTCCGAGTATATACTAAATTTCGCAATTTCCAACCGCCCCCGCCAGCGGGAGCGTCGACGAGAATCAGCCGAATCATTCATATCGCGCAATGGGGAAAACGCGCTACAGCTCCAACAACAGCCGCGCGTTGTGGGTATATATATGCACGCTGCACGCACCACGAAAAAGCGGATATACAAACGCCGATGTAGTCGAGAGGCAGAATTGGACAAAATAATCAAACGCGAGATGCTCGTACTATACGACCGAGCTTTTCATCCGCAGCCCTTTCTCCCTCGGCCCGTACATCATACCCACACACACATATCCGGCTTGCACATGGCAACACAAGTTGAAATTTCGCTTTCTATTCGGCGACATCGGAAAAGTACATATACAACACGTTGGCTCTCGTGCGCTGCACACGAGCGGTTAGCATATATATGCCGGGTTGACAATTGCTCTCTCTCTTTCTGCCTTTGGACGACCGGCCGGGCTGCTGCTGCAGCGCATGCACGACGCGTCTCTCTCTCTTTCTCTTTCACTCTTTGCGTCTGGCTCTCGTCGCGGCGCGGCGCTTCCCAGCTGCACGCCGCAATTTATCGTAATTATTGTATTTACCTTTCTCATTCACTTAAGTCGCTCGCTCTCTCTCGTCGGCTACCACACCGAGTATATACAGCGGCGATCGAGCAGCACCAGCTTCCCCGAGTGTGTGCGCGCGCGTGTGTTTGTGTGCCGCAGAGCATACTGCAGCGGAGGCGCGAGAGCTGCAATCGCGGCTAATTAATCTCGGCCGCGCGGCCAGCGAGCGGCTTATTACGCGGGGATTTTTACGCATTACCCTGAGCGCTACGGGTGTGTACGTGTGTGTGTAGCCGATAGCTCATTATTCAATGATGACGAGATGTCTGCGCCGCCGCGCCGGCTGATTTATCCCCGGCGGGGTCCTGCGGGGGCTGCAGCGCACGCGAAAAGCGAAAAACCCATAGCCGCGCGCGCCGATAGATAAGCCACCCACCCTCCTACATATGTACATATATACATGTACACGCAGAGATGGGCCGCTCTCGACGTAATTAACAGCGGCCCTGGCTCGTATATGCTAATCGCGAGGAACGCACCCACGCGTGTGCGGGGCCCCTCTCGCCGCCCGCGTCCGTTTATGCATTTTCCGTCCGAGACTTCACTGCCCCTGCAGCTCTCGCTGCGCGGAACTCTTTAGCTGTATATACGTATACGCCACTCGTATACGCCTGCGTATGTATACTTAAATTCGTACGTACATGTTTCGGGTCAGGTACGGTGCGAACGTCGAACGCAAAGTTCGCTTTTTACATCTTTTTCTTTTATTTCCGGAAGCAAATCGATCCAGACGCGAGCGAGAAGAAGACGAGAGGCCGTTGCGGCGGAGCGCCGTGCATAAATCAGCGAGATAATTGATATTGCGCTCGCACGCGCCTAGGTCATTAGCGCCAGTGGGGGCCGTTCCTGCCAGCGCCTATACAGTCAAACCCGCATGCCAGTATATACATGTATACAGTAGATGCTGAGGAGCTTGGAGTGGCGGTGTGTATTGACACTGTTCGCTCGGCCAATCGAACAGATTTTCGACAGTGGCAGCTGTACGAACCACGCGGCCGTTCGAATCCGTTTTAGGCTCTATACGATGGAGATTCCAAGTTGTACGCTTGGAGTTTGGCTCGAGAGAGTCACGATGGAACTTTGTTCGAGTTTCGCGAGTTCTCCATAGACCCGAACGGCCGTTGCATAGCTATACGACTCGTCGATCTCACGAGAGTCGCGTATAAATCGAGATTCATATTTTTCTCTTATTTCCCAGCCAATATCCCCGTTGAAAATCTCAATATTGACCTTGCGTGAGGAGAATGAAAATTTGTATAACTAAATCAATATTTAATCCACGTGTATTGTTCGTGAAATCAGTCGAATCGCGCAGATCTGAGCTTTTGCACGTTTGGCTCTCTCGACAAACGGTACACAGCTCGTTGCTTCGGCTCCAAGACGAAACGTTGCGTCTTGATTTTTCAACAATCCGAATCAATTTCACAATCTCGTACTGATTTGCCATCGTATCAATCAGCTGCACTGATCACGTTCTCTTCGAGAAGGACGCGAATGTACGAAGAGCCAGCAGATCCGCCGAGTGTCGCGTGTATATATAAATACACAGCCGAACAGCATGTGTCAAGGTTGCATATATATGTATCGTATATTCGACAGCCGGAAGCTCTGAGGCCGTGGGGCCTCGCGCGGTCAGTTCGAATGTCAGGTAGCCCGGATGTCCGGCATAGACCAGCTGACGATCCGTATAAGTACTGCAGCCGATGCGGAGCTCGAGCGACTCGTCGGCGCGCGCGGATTAAAACCCGCGGCGGCGCGTATCGCTTCCATTGGACAAGGCAAGGCGCCCATGGCGCGCGCACCGGACGAAAGCAGCAGAGGAAAACTAAAGGGATCAGTGGCGCGATCGAGCCGCGAGCGGTTACTCGCCGGCGAGCTTAATTGGCGGCAAGTCGGATAAGGAAGGTGGGGGAGTCAGAAAGGAGAGGAGGAGGAGGGAAAAAGGCGGAGAAGAAGGAGCGGGGGGATGGCGCGTCGTAGCTGATTTCGAGGAGGGAGCTGAGAGGGGAAAAGCGAGGGGGGGGGGCTCCGACGTCGTGCGCTCCGCGGGTGCACATATCGGATCCTCGCGAGCTCGCGGCCTGCAAGAAGCGGAAGAATTCGAAGAGGAACAAGAAGGAAGGGGGCACGCGGCGGCCTGCGCGCGGAGCCGTAGGCCGAGCGCAAGCGCGCGCCCGAGCCGAGCAAGGAGAGAAGAAGAGGAACGAGGAGCAAGAAGTCAAGAAGACGCGAGCTCGGCGGTCCAGCTGAGCTCGCGACTCTCTCTCTCTCTCTCTCTCTCTCTCTCTCTCTCGAGCGCGCGCGCACGCGGAGGTGATGACCTGTTCAAGGCCAGCCGCTCTCTCTCTCCCTCGGGCGCCCGCGCGCGCGCGCTATCTGCGGCTAGTCCGCGAGAGAGAGAGACAGAGAGGGAGAGGGAGAGAACAGCCCCCCTCGGACACGGGGCCCGGCTTATTAGCGAGCGCATCGCATCTCTCTCTCTCTCTCTCTCTCTCTGGACTATGGCGCCCAAAACCCCTCGCTCGCTCCGACTCTCGATGTGTGTGGTTGTGTACACGTACATACACGTACACCCTGCACAGAGAGTCCCCCCCGCCCCCCTCCCGCCGCCTTCACCGCAGCGCAGAGCCTTGCAGCTCCTTCTTGCCTTATCGGTCAAGTGCACGCACGCCGCTCGCGCGCGCGAGAGCCTCTTTCTCTCTCTCTCGAGCGGTCCAAAAATAAACGCGCCGGCAGCCCTCCGGCAGCCCTCGCGCGCGCGCGCACCGACTCTCTCGCGTGTACATTAGCTGACGCGGGCACGCACGCATACGTACTTAATTAGTCGCGCGAGCCCGCGACCTATACTCGTATATAGGCGCGCGGTGATTTAGCCGGGGGAATTTTTAACCACGCGTCCCCGGGGGGGAGAGAGTGGTCAGCGCGATTTACGCCGCCGAGAGGAACCAAAGCTCGCGAATGGTCGCTGCTGTGTGGACGGCGGTATATATATATATATATACGTGTTTGTAGATTCGAACACCTTATTACACAAACGTTTTTGCGTTACACGTGTATGTATATATGTACAAGAGCGGCAAAACTCACGGGCTACCGGATGTCTTCGTGACAATCCTAGTGGGGATACACGAGTTTCAATTTGGACGTATGAGATCTGACCCGATGAACAGCGACACACATTTCAAGTTATATGTGTCCGAGTGAGGCCACGTCGAATTTGAATAGTTTCGCGAAGCAAATCGACTCATTGAACTCCGTCGATGGTCTTTTTAGTTGCTCGTCCCATTACTCGTATGACGCGTTGTCACGGAAATCCATATTGACCAGGGTGTCGCGAATTTATATAATCAGCCCTTTCCTCCCGATGCCTCGTGGTAAAGTTGATCGCCTTTTTACTAACCCCTCGATACGTTCACTTGCGGCTGAATCATCCACATTTCTCCGGGCCATTGACCGTTGGCGGCTCGCACTTTATCACCGCGTGCTCAACCGAACGATACGAGCTCGGCAGAGGATGATTGACCAACGCATCGTGTGCTGGGCCTAATTACCGGCGCCCGCTACTCCAGCACGCACCGCATTACGCGTTTACGTTTCAGCGTAAATATACGCGTCTATTTCACACATTTGTATGTAAACCGCTCGTCTGTCCCGCCAACTCCGCGCGTTCGAAATTCAAATTGATCCCAGAGTTCAATCGAATCGAACGTGGTGTATGTATGTGTGCCTCGCCGTAGTTTATATCCTGATGTACGTCTCCATTCGTACGGCCGACGAGACAGAGTCGAGTTATGCGTCTGATGCACCAACAACGCACGTCGGATATATTAAAAGGTCAATTGGTGTCGACTGCGTTGTGACGCGCGCATCCGCACGTGTGCGTGCGGGAGTGCGCGCTGCAGTGGTCGAACCAAATCTCGCGCTCGCCGGCGATTCAGCCAACGCGTGTGTGTGCATGTGCGTGTACATACGTGTACGTGAGCTTGCATGCTTATATTTCAATGACGGATGTTTTCCTCCGGCGGCCGCGGCTCTGTATACGTCGCGTTTGAAGCATTGAAAGTATGAAATTTAGCTGTGCATATGCGACGCGCTTGGCGAAACGCACAAAGCCGTTTCGGAGCTCGAGTGTATACAAAAGAAATCCTACGATTAAAATTATCTCGCGTTCGAAAATCGGATTTTAACGAGCTCGTATGCGTGTGTGCCGACTCTGCGAGTACCATGCACACACAGCTCGGAAGAAGGAGTTGTTGAGGATGCTAAAATCGAGCTGAAATTCAACCCACGCGCGTGAGCTGGTTCTAACACAACCAACAGATGAAACATTTGAAAATGACAAAGAATTTTTCTTTCTTCATCCGTCACTCCCGCGAAACAATGTGTTGGAACAGGGATCGCGATGAAAATGAATGATTATTCTCGCGTGACATAATTCACGTTTCTCACGTTGCGCGCGGCCACAATTTTATTCCGTTCAACGTTCGCGTGAGTCGCTCGTCAACGATCAGTTCCAATTCCTGTATATACATATAGTATGCATGTATATGGCTCGGTGTATATATTAAGGAATTCACGGACATTGTCGGGCGACACATCGTAAAATAAATTTGTGCGATGCTATCTGTCTCGGCTCGAATTGGACGGAACCATACGGAGGGGGCCTTTGACAGATAGTAAATCAAAGTGAATTTCTTCAAAGTGCAACACTTAAATTTCTCGTGGCGAGCTTTTTTTCTCTTCTTTTTCCTCGACTCTCCTCCTTTTTCGCGTCGTCGAAATTTCGTCACGAGGGCACGGCCAAGAAGACGCATCGGACAGAGAATGTTATCGGAAATAATCGGGGAGTCGAACGGGTCCGGGGATTTTTAAAATATTCGCGTTCCAAATGTATCGGCGGGCCCAATCACACGGCCGTTAGGCAGCGCGAGCGTGTAGCTCGGAGGCGTATACTCCCATAAAGAAAAGAAAAAAACGGGGCGAAACACGCATTATATATATTTTATTTTCTCCGCGTTACAGAACGGGACAACAAGGAGCCGGACTGCGAGAGGCAAATTGCGAGGAATTCCATCGGGGAGGATAAGCAGCAAGATAAAAGTAAGTGTTCTCTGGGCGTTTTTCAATCTCTAACCCGACGCTTCTTTCCCCATTCTTTTCTCTCTTTCTCTTTTGACTTCTTTTGCCCCGCATAGACCGCTCGAAATCTCGGTGGGAAGTTTGACCGAAGGGTCACGCACGAGTTTGCGAATTTCAATCGGAAATCTTCGGATCGCTGGCAGACTCCGATCGTATGCTGTAGATATACTGCACATTTGGCATTTCAGAGCTTCGGTTGGGCTATGCTCAAGGGGGTTCTCACTGCATTACTCCCAATGAAAGCACCACGGAAAACTTATTCTTGCCAATATTGACGAAAAGCTAATTCTCTGATTAGGATACTTCTTCGAAGTACAATAAGTTTATAAATACTCGAATTCCATTAGCTAAAAAATTGTGATAAGCCTTTGGGCCATGCTTGCGTGCTATGATTTAGCTTGTGTCGTGCTGGAATAAATGCCGTATAAAAATATATATTATGCTCCAAGCGTGAATTTCGAACTATTCTCAAAATAGCGATTTTTTAGTATGATATCGCAATCGGATTTGTATTCTGATGTAGAGGTATTTTTCGCTACGAATGCCAGGTGACTAGGTGATCGAACTCGAGTTCCTTCTTCCGATGTAGCCTGTTTTAAAGCGGTTGAATATTAATCAGGTTCTACATACGCCAACGCGGAAAGAATCAACAGGAAAAAATAATTCACTCTTCGTCGATAAACATTTTCCGTTGGTTCGTCACACTGAGGAAAAACTAAAACTTGAAGCCTACTACGGTTAGGCAACGACTCAAACATAATGATTCGAGCCCAACGTTGAAGTAGTTAATTTTTTTTCATAAATTCTATACTTTTTTTAATAGTAATACTTAAGATTATCGCAAATCATAAATAAAGTTATATTTGAAAATCTACCATCGCAAATGAATTGATAGTATCCTTTTTCAAAGAGGTTTTTAAAAAATAATATCACGTGAGATATAGATGTCTCCTGAGAAAAGAGAATCAGTTTTCGATTCTTTCCCCCTCAAGGTTATCAGCATCTAACATTTATTCATAAAAATTAATATGTTCTATGTATGCTAGTGAGTATTGCATTTTAGACTCTACATACACAACAATATTTATCGAAGTAATTCATTCCCATCAATAATGTACATACGTCCAGTCAACACAATAACCAAAAGTTGTTGATTCTATTCTCCAGTATGATTAACAATTAACATAACGAATCCTATCAGCGTTTCCAGAGAGTTGAATTTTTCATTTTATTTTTAATAATAAACCTTGCTCAAGTATCCAACTGGACTTGTAACCAAGACCGAGTCAGGATTTTCAAAAATAGACTCCTTACTATCAGCCTATGTAAAAAATGACATGGTAATTTTTTAACAGTTTTTGAACGTGTAGAAGTTATGTCTAGTGATAATTATAAGCGAGACGTCAGCACAAATAGAAAGAAGTCTGTCTGTAGAATCTTATTGTATTGGTTTGTTTCAACGCGACTAGTTTGTGAGTCGAATTCATAAATAGGGGTGAAACATCATCAACAAACTCGGGGGTCTGCTAACTGTCCCATTTTCTTTCGCCTCAGGGATGTTAATCAAAAGATGCAGCAGAGTTTAGCCTCTCGCCAAGTTTTTCTCGTGGTCCTACGACTCGCGATACCCACACAGCAGCCGTTTTCACCGTCTAGTTTGGAACGGGCAAGCAGGATACGCGAGCAAGGGCCATACATATAAACACTGCAAATATATATATATATATTTGATCAGAGAGTCGGGTGGCGAGTGACGATCGCGAGCGGTGGATTTGTCGAGTCTGGCTGGCGCTGATCCGGGACAAGGCTCTCGCGGATCGAGCCCGCGAGGAGAAAGCCAATGCGAGCCACTCGCGCGCGGAGGCGGAGTCGTCCTCCCTCGGTGCAGTGCATATGTATACACACACACACACATGCACACATGCACACATGCATATATAAACACGACACAATGCGCCTGGTCATCGGCGCCCGTTCCGGCTCGAGAGTTCTGGCCCGCGCGCGCTCACGACGCGCTGCAGTTCCGCCTTTCCGCATTCTGACGTATCTTATTTCTGCGCCGCGCCGCGCTGCTGCTTAACCGAGCTTTATCCCCGCGGCGTGCCGTGCGCGCGCCCGCGCGGATTCTCAAACTGAATGCTCCATTCTTGTGTACTTGTATTCGCTCGTCGAGCATGCGGCTCACGTTTTCCACACAGCTTCCTCCCCCAGCCCCCCCTCTCTCTCTCTCTCGATAGCCAGAGAATCTCTCGTTATAGAAATGCGATTCGCAATGATGTTCGCTGTAACAGACATATATACACATCGTTCGGATCATCGATTCATCCTTGGTATATTCGGGATGTGATGGTTTATCTGGATCGAAAACCATTCTCCCATTAACGGCGGCCAGATAGAAACATGGTTATTGAATATACAAATATTTCACAATCCATCACTACTCACCGTTTACGATTTTCAAGCTTCTTCAGCTTGATTCTATAGTCTGCGAAAGTATTTTTAGTAGGAATTATTTCGAGTACAAAAGTACAGTTGATATTGTCACTATTGATGGCGACAACACTTCGTGCATACAGCTTCGTAAAGATTTATACAAAATGTTGGTTGGTCAAGGATTCTGGATTATTCTTCTAAGAATAATCTATAGCATTGCTCCATTATGATGACTAAGATATGGAAATGTCATTTTTTTACATCTTTTGTATTATTATACGTTATGACGATAATATTATTTATAGATATACTTTCATCCTTACTCTTGCTTTCGACCAAAATCTCTTTCGCTCTATCACTTTTCATTTTTTTGCTATTCTCAATACTTCGAAAGCTATATCGTATTCCAATTTTTTAAACATTCATTAGAATTATTTCCACCTTTGTTAAATAGTAAACACAATTTAAATTTAGAAAAGTATCCAACATGATTTCGAGAAAAGATTCCTCTTTTTATATAACTCGAATCGATCTAAAATTACTGTATCAGTCATTGATATACGTTTGATCAATTTAGTCAATAGGCTCATTTAGTGCTATAAAGTCTTCAGATTCTCCAAGTTCTATGAATTAATATAATGATTACAAAATTTTAATCACGAAAAAAATATTTTCTACGATCAATAACATCAATTTGTCTTTTTTTTCTTCTAACATTTTCTCGAAATATTGTAACATCAAGCTCTACTGATTGATTTCATTGCTTTCAAAGCTATAAATAAAGCTCCACCTTGAACATATCCTTTAGCCGAATGCGTATGTGAAGTTTCTTTCAAACTGTTTAAAATGGAGTTGATGCATTTTTGGCCAACTCGTTCAATTTTTCAGAAGGAATACTGTATTATGGAGAAGTGGTCGTGATTAGTGAGCCGTATAAGTGGGCTAGATATGGTTTTGCATAACATAATATCCATTTTTATTATCATACCCAGCCTAAAGTACGTGTTTAAGCGCCCGACATCATCACTTTTTTACAGCTGGCCAGTATGCACGACTCACTGTGATCGTAAATATTTTTGCTATGGCAGCTCGTAGCCTACATAACTTCACGCATAATATACAACTAGCAGATTTTCGGAAAAATATATCATTGCAAGATCAGATTTTCGATCAAAAAAGTTCTTATTCCATGAGAAACACCGAATGATCATCAATATTTTAATCTTTTCTATAATATCCACAAATGAAAAAGACGCACACTCTATACATTTTCTGTAGGTCGGTTGAGGGATCAGAAAGATGTATAAAATCCAATATCCAAGTTTTTCTAAATGTTGAACGCTATTTTAGCAATGCAGAATAAACTAATTTGTACACCAGCAATGATTATACAAGTAATTTATTTTTTACGAGTCTCTGTTTCGAAATTCCTGATCAATAAGTTCCGTTTCCCTTCGTCAGAATTAGATTCAGATGAATCTTCTTACAGAACCATGATTACTCCAATCAGAAGAAAAAAAAATTGAATAACAAAGTACGAGGTTAAGCGAACAATAAGAGCTCAGATTCGTGCGCATGAGCTCACTCGACAGTCGTCAATAGGGAATTTGCATGCTTCTTTTTTATTACATATTTGAATATTCAGTGCGAAAATAATTAGGTCGTATTTTTTTTATTTTATGATTCAATCGAAATTCGACCTAATAGGAGGTGGTGAAACCCGTGTGACGTCACACCGATAGAACTGATGTCACGTCAACAGCATATTTGAAGTATACCTATATATATTGAAAACGGTAAATCTTTCAATGTCCAGATCTTTTTGAAAAATAAAAAATACGACCCACTTATCTTTCTATATACGGACTTGTTTTCATCATAATATGCTAACGGCACTATTAATTGAATCGCTGCATCGATAGGTGGTAAAAATTGAAGATGTAGAAGCATTGTTTTTTTGTGAGCATTGAGGAAAAAGCCTTTTCCATCTAGATAAGCTTTATTACCTGCGTGTCTCGTCATCTCTCTTGATTGCCGTTGGTGTTTGCTCAAAAGTATCAGGACGGCGCATAAGCAACTTTTGGATTTCTGTTACGTATAGCATTTGATGAAACTTGATTTCATCCGAAGGGATATAATCAAAAAACTCGTTCGGGCAATCGTAACTGTTGATTCTGCATCTCGACTCGATTGAGTCCCTATACTTTATATAGACGATGGAAGATCGTCGTCAGATCAATGAATTGTTTACATCACAAAACTCAAAAAAACAGAGGATCGAACTGTTGGCTCGAGTATTAACTAACATCCAACTTCTTTTCATTATTTTAATTTCAAACAAGCTTATACCTCTCGCTCGTTACCCAACCGACACCGACGCAATCAGTTCACACCGTGTGCAACATAGAATGAGGCTGGTTTCGCATATGAAAAAAAAAATTGGAGTGAACTAAAATACGGCCAAGTGATCAAATCATACAGTTTTCAAAGTCACCGTAACTACTGCGCCATCTTTTGAGTCGTTGCGAATCTCTCGTTTTTTGATGATTATGTATATTTGTCGAGCGATTCATCACTGGCTGTTTTTCTGCCTTTGGAACGTAGACAAAGACATGAATTTCAGTTATCGTGCTAATCTAGATTAGATGCTTCATAACTGTTCATTGGTTGACTGGCTGGCTGATGGCTCGAGTTTTTAGACTACGCCTCGCCGCTAGTAGTAACAGACCGGTCTATACAGACGCAATCTTAACATTCTACTATCGCCAATCTGATTACCAACGAAATTGTACGTGTTCTTAAAAGAGAAAAGTGACGAGCTTGAAAATGACTAATCTTCCGTGAGTTTTGATTGGCTCTCTGGGATCGTGACAAATGCTCAACGGCAGCTCATACGAAAAGATAAGAGGTTCGCTGATAGCGTTGGGAAAGGGCACAGGCGAAAATAAGATTGACGTTTAGAAAGAGACATTTTGGTGAAATCATCAATAAAACAGATCTGGTCTCACCGACTGGAGTGTGAAAAAAAAGGCTTCACGACCTACATGGTGCACTCTGACACTGTCACGAGCTTGCTTCACTTTCTATCCGCTTATCGCGCAGCCTATGCATGTGCTTATACGAGAGAGAGAGCAAACTTCGATTTTCCAACACGGGTCTACGGATCAGAAATCGGACAGGATCGACACAAGCCGAGTGAGTTTGATGTTGCGCGGGCATCGCCTCGTCGCGCGTCTGATTGTCCTCGCCCCTGCTGCAGCCGGCCGTAAAGCCAATTAAACATCGCGGAGAAAGCGCGCTTGTACTTGACACCTGCGCGCACCTCGCTACTTTATACCACTGCGCTTTGGCTCAACCATTCAGACTTCAACTTTGACAGTTTCAAAAACACCGTCTCAATCGCATCTATTCGTTCTAACGCGCGAAACTATATCGGCGTGTCCGTTTCTGTCTCGAGCCCGAATCGTCAAAGCCAGCTTTTTTTAATGCCAATATTCGACTGAGTAGCTAATGTGACAATTGTATGAAGGCAAGGCTATCAATAAGAGACTGAAATCTTTCACCACTTTGTGATTTATTTAAGATATTAACCGATCATTGTGCTGATTTTATGCATGTATAATCTATAATCTATATTCATGGAATGCCATATACGTATACATCTAGAGGAAATCGAAACAATAGGATGAATGACCGCTGATGTAATATCTATTCGGGTAAACATAAACCACTTTGAGAAGTTTCAGCGAGATTGACACCCAAGTGCCAATGGTTTCCTGACTTAAGCATTTCAACATAAAAATTACCACACAGATCGCTTTTATCATACTTTATAAGTTAACCTATATGATTACAGGAGCATATAGTATACATTAATTTTTAAAAATTTACTGCAGTGTCCTTTAAAATCGATTATTTCCCATGGCTTCAGATGTTTAATGTTTCAATGTTCATCCAATCGAAGAGACTGTGTATGCCTCATGATCATTGTCCATCCGGTATTTTCTACCATTTTGTTCACCCAAAATTTTACTAAAAATTCTCTTATACCAGGAGATGTTGCCAACTTTGGATGATCAACGATGATGAAACTTTTTGAAATGCATTTTGGATACCATTTTGGATACAGCCATTTAATCTAACGTTTCGATACTCAGTACATATTCAATGAATAATATCTGATTTATTTTATGTACAGTACATCTATACCTACTATTTTCTGTATATTGTAAATACAGATGAGATTGAAACAATATCTCCAGGATATCGAAACATTAAACTGAATGGTCGTATGTATGGCTTGTCGAGGTACCCCAAAATGGATTGCGGAGAGTTTCACCACGATTGGTCACCCGAAGTTGACAACGTCTCCTAGTTAGTACATCCTCACGAATCACCAAGTCGAGTTGACGGGCTGTAGCTTTTAAATGATACCCGTCATAACCGTGTTGAATAAAAAGTAACGAGGTATAAATAGGAAGTAGCGAATCGTAAGAAGGATATAAAAATCGAAAGCCGCGAGCACGTCTCTGACAATGGGATTAAATATCGCGATACTTGTATATCGTGGAGGCATCGGGCCTCATTAAAATCGGAACTGGGCCGAGCGTAGTGGGTGCCGGTGAAAATCATCATCCATACGTATGTATGTATATATGTATCCGTGTATATTAGACCAGCACGTGACTCGTCGGACGCGCGTAAGCTCGTTCGTGAGCACATTAGAGAATTTTCGTGCCGCTGGCTTCGGGTCGTGAGGCTCGTGAGCTCGAGCTAATGCACGGCTCCGCAAATATGGTAGAAAGGGCTATGGCAGCTTGAATTTGTGAACAGGGCCGTGTATACAGCCGCTCGCGCAAATTTCGATTGACTAACTCCGCGCTTGGCACACTGCAGATATACAAAAGCCAGACCCGCGAAGCACACGCCGCTGACGGGCGATTCACTGCAGTACTTCCAAGTTCACTCTTCGGTATTCCCTAGTATTCCCTAGTATCTTTACACCCTTTGGGTTACATATGATACATGACGGGAAATTGTTCCGTTTCTGTCGAAACAGTCGAAAACAACTGAACAATGATACTCTTTGCAGGGCGTGACGCATTCTATCAATCATCAATCCACATCCGACTCTCAACCATATAATGCCTCGAAGTCTCGACCAATTCAATGTCATTTGAACGCTTTTGTTCCATGGCTCAATTTTTCTAAAATGCAGCAGGCAACTTTATACAATTAAAGTTGCGTCTTTCTTAGCCTGTTATAGAGAAATTGGATATTTTCATCAACTTTTTTCGTGTACGTCTTCTTTAAAAAACTCTTTTTCGCAAAGTTACAACCAAACCAGACCAGTATTTTTGAGCTGAATTTGTGTTGAGAAAAATATAAAACACACTTGATAGTACTCGATAATCTGAAAACCGACAGGGATAGAGACTGGGTGAAAACGAGAACCGGATGTATCTCGGTAGTGATCGGCATATGACTCTCTCTAGGTACGTGGCGCTGGCTTTTATGCTCATCCCCGTGATTTAAGCACTAGACAAGAGTATTAAGACTTGATAACAAGCACGTGCGTACCTAGAATTATCCGAGGCAAATCAATTTTTTATCACAAAGCACTAAAAGGCCGGGTTATGATCTAATGAAGCGCAATATCATCCATCACACCCCTACTGCTATTTCTCGTATTCATTTTTGGCATTACTTCGGCGTTAAATGATCCAACATTTCGCGTCCAACTACGATCGAATACTAAAGATGTTTTATCGAACGATCGCAGTAACTTCGACATCCGAGAAATAAGGTATACAATAACTGGCGCGATAAAATCCGCGGCACAAATATGTTCATGGATAAATGTAGGTTATCGCGCAAAGTTAAGCATCACAAGTAAAGATAATTAAGAGAGATAAGAAACGCTCAATCGTGGAATCGCGAAGTTGCTGAAAATGTTTTTTTTTCTCTCTGAAAACTCCATCTGGCAACGGAGATTTTATTAACTTATATCTATAGAGCAAGATAAGAAAACTCATACGTATATTTTAGTCAACCATGTCACCGGTGTTTTCCAGCCTATCTACTAGAGACAGTTGGAGATCACCATATTTAACTTATCTCATTCCAGTGTGTTGTGTGGAGTGTCTGCATATTATATATGCGTTATATACATTGCATAACAAAAATAAATTGTCCATGAATGGGTTACTCTAAAGCGAGATGCACATTAAAGCTTTTCCATACAAGTAACATCCTGAGAGTAGGCTTCAGTTTTTTATTCTAATCCCCTGCAGCTTTCAAACGAGGGTCCATGAATAGAATAAATTAAGTCCCGCATGTTTCGGCTGATTGATGCTTCCCCATATCGAGCACTATCGAGTCTCTTAATTGTAAGCAGAAGAGTACATTGATCGAATATGTTGCATATTCATGGATCCTTGAGATTTCACAAAGGATGTGCATCTGCATCGAAGCCTTTGATTACTTTTCAATTTACAATGCAAAAAGTAGTACAGAATATATCGCCAAAGAAAAACTCATTCGTCACTTTGTACTATGCGTTAGTTTGACCATTACTGTACTCGAAACAAATTGGATCGGTACGACGCCGATTTGTATAAGATCAGTGTTCTTCAGAACAGGAACAACAATAGATTCGTAGACCTAACAATCATCCAATAAATAAGTCAATAAAATAATAGTCGTGGACAAAGTGGGGGTGGCGGATAATAGATATTTTTCACACCGAGCTCAGCGTAACTTGTTTCTTTTAAGAACCGTAAAACAGATTTTTTAGACAAGAATTTCCAGTCGGGAGGCTTTGTAAGTACTGGAAAAAAAATCAATGACCCTTATGGTGGCCGTGTTACCCGCAGGCACCTTATATGTACCACAATGGATCGTCTAACGCCTGCCTGCAGAAAGGAAGGCGCGGGCGACAAGAAAGGTTTCGGCAAGTTGTTGGGGACAGGGTAGTCGTAATAAGGAGACACGAGCGGATGCATGTTATTTACACCGAGAAGTATGGTGTATATATGCGAAAAGTAACAGATCCAAGTATATATCGTTAGGTGAGGCTTCACGGGAAGGACAGAATGAGATCCGCCGGTGGGCTCTAAAGTTGTCGCGCATCTAACATGATCTGGGGATAGAGGACAGGAGAGCGGGGATTATATTCAAATGGGTATAACATAAACAATTGGTAAGATCGCAGTAATTTACGTCAAATTACCGCAATGTCGAAAGTAAATTCGGTTGACAATCGTAATAGGTATAAACTAGGGCAACATTGTTACGAACTCTAACTCATGTTCAATACCCCTTTCGAGCGAAATGAATTTCTCCGATGACATATATGGTGGGCCAGTTCAGGACATTGTAGAGGTGCAAGATACGAGGAGGGAATATTAATCAGCGGGGAATTCGATTGTTGCAGCAGCAGAGGAGGTGGCAGCAGCTGCTCCGGGATCGTCGCTCGGAGAAGCAGCGGCGGTCGATGGTAGGATGGAGAGCTGCGGAGGAGGTGGGCAGAGGCTGCCCCCGGACGGGGACGAGTTTCCCGCGGCTTACCACGAGTTCGTCCCGGCCCAGCAGCAGCAGCAGCAGCAGCACGGCTACGTGAACAGCTACGCGCTGTACCGGTCGAACAAGGAGGAGGAGGAGCCGCCGCCGCCGCTGCCGCTCAGCTCGCCCCCGGCCAAGTGCGATGTGTGGCGGGCCCAGCAGCTGCAGGACAACCTGTCGGAGGCGTCGGTCAAGGACAAGATAGCCATGTTCTCGAGGAGCTCGTCGGGCGAGTCGAGCCCCCGCCACCAGCAGCAGCAGCAGCAGCCAGCCCCGCTGGCGAGGGCGACGAGCTTCTCGGGCTCGACGGGCCTGTCGGCGGGCCAGGACAGGCTACGGGCCCAGGCGGGCCCGATCGAGCCGCTCAGCCGCGCCAACTCGCTCGCCTCCAGCTACAAGCGCTCGCTCAGCCAGGCCGACGAGGCCGCCACGACCGGCAGCAGGCGCACCAGCCTCAGCCTGCTGATCGAGCAGAGGCGCAAGGCCATATCGAAGCTCCGGGGCCTCGTCATACCCGAGAAGGACGCGCTCAACGACACCGGACTCCACCAACCCATCGTCGACCTGCCCGAGATCAAGTCGCGCGACTCCATCCTCTGCAATGCTCACGTAACTATATGCCTCTACTCCTCTCGACGCAAATCAATCTCGGAATCAAAGCGAATTTCATGTTATATTCGGATACTTTGGCGGCAGAGTAGCCGAATATTCAACATTTTCGTAGACTCGAATAACAAAACGTGGATTTCACGCGTTTGTATTATTTTGCTGCTGGATCCGTAAACGTGACTTGTAATTGGGACCGTATACACGCTTGATCAAAAATTTCAAAAGCTATTAATATTCGTGCAGTTGTTAGTCGAGTCAAACTGTCAAATAGCATAGGGGCACTGCGGGTGTATCGCACGCGAATGTACAAAATGCCCTCGACTCGCAAGCGGCTGATGTATCTTGTAAAAACAATCGAATTGATAATCGCATTATCCGTTGAATCGCTACAGATAACTCAGACAATGAGTAACGTGCACGACAAGTGGGGCTCGCAGAGCTCGCTGGCCAGCAACGCGAGCGTACTGGGCTGCACCCCGGCAAGGAGCAGCAGTGGCGGGGGTGGCAGCAGTAGCAACAGCAGCAGCAGCAGCAGCAGCAGCGGCGGCGGTGGCTCGTCCTTCAAAATGCCCGCGCCCAAGATGCTCTCGAGCTACTCGCCGGCGTTCAAGCGCAAGAGCCTGGCGGTGTACAGCACCGGCGGCAGCCAGGGCAGCCCCAAGCAGCAGGGGGCGAGCAGCCCCGTGTCGGAGGCCGCGCCCAAGAGCCTCGAGAGCATCTGCAGCCCGACCCGCAGCGACTACAGCTTCGAGTTCGGGCCCCGGCCCTCCTCCGCGAAGCTCGGCTCGCGCAAGCCCGGCAGGCCCGGCCCGGCCGAGTACGACGACTCGGACAACGACTCGGCGGTGAGCAGCTCGCAGAGCAGCATATCGCGGGGCTTCTCGCCGCCCTCCTCGCCCGGGCCCGCCGAGCAGACCGACCTCGCCCAGAGCCGCCGGCTGCTCAAGCCCCAGAGCGTCGAGGCCATCAACCGCAAGAACATCCTGGCGAGCGCGAGGTGCCGCAGCGGCCAGGACCTCAACGGCTCGCCCCTCATACAGCGCAAGCTCTTCCCCGACCAGCCCGACCAGCCCGGCACCCAGCCCCTCAAGCCCGAGATCAAGATCGCCTACATCGAGATCGCCGATCCCACTCGTAAGTCGGAACCAAAGTGTATCCAAATTCTAGCCATGAAAATTAACAAATTTATCGTTGGAACCAGCAGATCACAAGGTCTGGGGCGCGTATTAGAGGTGGGGTCCGAATTATTGTCACCTGTGCTTGACTCGCTCTTTATTCGAACCGCTTTGCCAGCTTGTTCCAGCCAGTCCAAGCCCGAGTTGCTCGACTCGCCCAACCACATGAGCTCGTGGCTCAGGAGTGAGATGCACAGCGACATGCCCACCAGCACGGCCGCCTTCTCCTGCGACTCGGCTGAAAACTCGGACTCGAGTCTCGAGCGCAACACATCAACCGAGTCCGCAGACCCACATCACGACCTCCTCACCGTCTTAACCACCAAGAGCAGATCGAGGTTAGTATTTACCCTCTCTCCCTCTATTCTTTACTACAACATAATGTACTAGTAATAAAATCTTAATTTAAAACTATCGCTCTTACTCTCTTTCTCTCTCTCGCATCTCATGCGGACTATATGTGTATTATATGATAAACCAAATGATGAATTTCTATTGCTACGCGTCAGATTATTTGAATGAAGTTTTGTCATCTAAAAAAACAATCTAGAATCTCGATCGTTCTGTAGTTAATACGTATTACACCATTAACATATCCAAAGTAGGACATAATTGCTAATTTAAACACTTATAAACTTCACTAAACCATTTCAGCTATTCAGAAATCATGAATCAAATATCTCAACAATATTGACACTCAAATTATTGTGGGTGGACAACTTAACTTGAAATTAACGAATTAGGTTTAAAAGTGTTGAGTTTGTCTGTGTACCTCATAAAAAAGTGAAATCTGCGAAGATGCAGTCTCACGATCTCTCATTTTCACGATTCATCGATCATTATTGATTTTATTGATTGGTGATTCGGCAAAAACAACATCTGGCAACGGGCTTACATTTGTCGGCTAAAACTTTTAAATATAATGTTGGTATACAAATTCAATGATTGATTGTGACGTGTTGCAGGTCCGCAATTCACCTGGTGGAGGATACGAGCAACGGCAAACTCAAAAGTCAAATGAGCCTCGAGGAGATGCTGAGCCACAGCTCGAGCCGGATCTCGCTCGAGGATAAGGAAGTGACTCGAATGGCAAAGTCGAGCGAGCGTCCAGCAGAGGAGAGGCCGTTGCCGGCGTCGAGGATCCCGTCGCTCAACAGAGCCAACAAAATCGATCAAGAGGACAAGCCGGACCCGGCGAGTAGGTCGTGTGTAGGCCTCGTATCCAAAATTCCAACAGCGGCCAGTCGCAAACTGCCACAGCTCGGCAGACGCAGCGCCAGCGTGACCGACATGAAGAAAGTATTCGAGAGGCTGGACGTAAAGCCGAGTGCCCCCTCGGTCAATACCAACCAATCGGTGGGTACTAACTATCGTATTTTATCGATTATCTGCGTTACAAAAATCTAGGCTCCTCCGAGGAAAACAGTTCTTCCGCCACATTCATCTTATTATTTGTTGAAAGAGCATATGGACGCGAGTTATGTGCACAAGTTATTTTTCGAAAAACGAATCAGTTTTGTCATAATCAGTTCAACGAGTCTATTTGAGCCCTCGTCGACTTTCCAGAAGCCTCGTTTTCCGTGCATAAACTTTCGATAACGACTTTCTCCAAACAACAACTCATTTTTTGGAAAATCGGTCTCGTCGAACTGCGCAACACCTTTGCCGTATGTTTCAATCGGCAAAGCTAACAGCGGTTCAGGCAGAACGTTTCCGAGTCTGACTACATTTACTCAAGAGAAAATTGATACGAATACATTCATTCCGATGGATATACTGACGCAAAATGACTCTGTACAGCCGAGTGGCGTTATACATTCACATGGGCGTTTCCCGAGCCTGGACAGCAGCAATCTGGAGGAGCGGGAGCCACGGACGGAGGTCGAGGCCGTCGAGCAGTTTGGCAGCATTAGCTCGCTCGCGAGCAGCACCAGCCTTATATCGCAACAGGAGCTGGCCCAGCTGGTCGAGGAAGCGAGCCTCGAAGAGCCACGCGGTGAGTGATAATACAGCCGTTTGATTCGACGAAAAATCGTATTGTACAGAACTCCAAACTGTTGTCCTGGCGTTCGAAAGTTTAATAGTTTTCCGGGTATAGAAAGAGAAACTCTCTCATGTGAAATAACATCCTCTCACTTGTATACGCGCCTATATCAATCAGGATTGTTACGTAACTTCAACCCATCCCACCTCCGATTATTAATATCGAATTGAGGGACAAAAAATCGATTGTTTTCAGTATCTGAATAAAAATTAGGCTAAACAAAAGGATAGCGAAACAAAATTTCCCTCGCAAGCTCGCTAACAAGGGTATATCGTATAACCGAATGTTCAAACCGGAACGTGTCTTTTGTTGATATTAACTTGAGGACCGGTTCGCAGGTGGTCACGACAAGGTGGTGGTAGTAGTGCTGCACAAGGACAAGCCCGGCGGCAGCGTGGGGATAATCCTGGCGGGCGGCTCGGACTGCGAGACGAAGGAGATCTCGGTGCACCGGGTGCTGGGCCACTCGATAGCCGAGCGCGAGGGCAGCCTGCAGCGGGGCGACCGGATCCTCAGCATAAACGGGCGCAGCATGCGCGGCCTCAGCCACCGCGAGAGCCTGGCCGTCCTCAAGCAGCCCCGCTCCGAGCTCGTGCTCGTCGTCTCCCGGCCCCAGCCGTCCCTCTGCAGCCGAGCCAATAGCGTCGAGACCATCGTCGAAGGTGAGCATTGCCAACGGCAATTCATCATACTTCGAACCGTACGTCGTCAAAGTGCAGTCTCTGTTTGCTGAAATGTATACAATCGTCGACCAAACGAAAAGAATTATCGTGCTTCGCAATTGCGCTTTTCTCCTCGTTCTGAAACGAACAATGGTGAATCACCAGGAGACCTTTTTGACCAATGGGTGATTCCGACCTCGCTGAAACTTTTGGAGATTGTTTTCTAAGTTATAGCTACTACATCTTTACCGTAATTCGGACGCTTTGATTCTGACCCACTATTTAGTTGATACCTAAGACAAATCTAAACGTTAGAATGGCTATCCAAAATCGTCCAAGAGTTTCAGTGAAATTGAACACAATGAACACGAGGTCAATATGTGAGATTCTCTCTCGGCAATGTTTTTTCCCAAACGTATTCAATTTAACGGTTCTACGTATTGTTGAAGTACACAATTCAATGTTGATAATTTTGGCTGTCTGTACAGGGCACGAGACGAGCTCGCTACTCGACAGCAGTAGCAGCACCGCCTGGGGTCCGCCGCTCACGCTGCTCCTTCACAAGGACGGCGCGGGCCTGGGATTCAGCCTCGAGGGTGGCCGGGACAGTCCGATCGGCGATCGTCCCCTCCTCATCAAGAAGATCTTTACCGGTTCGTTAATGTTTTTTCGCCTCGAGCTCCGTTGTCTGATACGCCTTGCGTTGTTCCCGACGAGACTGAACGATTTTGCTTAAAGGAGGTGCTGCTGAAAAGACTGGTGCTCTGCGGCCGGGCGACCAGCTGATCGAGGTGAACAAGCGCGACGTGAGCAGGATGTCGAGGATCGAGGCCTGGTCCCTCATGAAACGGCTACCCGATGGCCCAGTCAATCTCCTAGTCAGACACCCTGCCACCAAGTCGTCGTAGTCAGCGAGCCTCCACACACAACTGTACTATCTGCACTGCATTAGCAATACGTTAGCTTTACATTGTAAACGGTCCGGAGCTTGCGACGCGCAATTGGCGTCCCGTAACTTCCGTTACATCAATAACAGTATTCAGCCCGTGCCTTGTGCGCCTCGAAATCGGTCAAACTCGTACGCGATAGGGTCTGACTCGTATATGTATCGCATCGATCCGCCAATCGATTTCGATAAACTAACACACACACACTCATCGGAGACTCTGTGCGTGTGCGGCTCACTCGCACTCGTCAACAACTGCGCCAGTGCAGAGTCAAATGTGTAATCGCGTCTAAACCGTAGCTCCTCCATAGTCAGACACGTTTGCGCACGACAAACGAAATGCCCTTATAACGCGCGTGCCTTCTTCTTCATTGTCAGGTTCAATTCTATATAGTTTTAGCGTTGTTCTTCTGCTCTTTGTATCCCTGCCATATTACGGAAGCATAAGCGCCATCTGTCCGTTGCTGTTGCAACGCACTCTGTACCGGAAAATCATTCATGTATACCAGTAGTGCGCGTATACGCCTCGGATTTCGATCACAGCGCTTCGTTCCTGTTAATTAGAGTATTTATGCAAGTAACGACTGATAAGTGCTGAAAGTGCAATAACTATTTTTAAAAGAGAGAGTCGAATGATTATGTAAGGAAAGAGAGAAAGTGTGTGCGTGTGTGTGTGCGTGTGTGCGTGAGAGAGAAAGAGAAAATAACAAGCAACAAATGATTGTCAAGATTGGATGCATCTATCTAACGGTCTTCATTACTTCATCTCTCTGGAAGCTCCGCGAACTCGTATTCAGAAGAACAAGTTCTCTTTTAATAGAATTAGAATGAAGAAAAGTCGTTAAAAAAAAAAAGAAATCGTAAAATTCGACTCTGCTTCACAGGTGGCGAAGCCCCTCTCTATGTAAATAAGTAGCATGTGTACAATGTGTCGGTCGCATGTGGACAATATTAATATTTGACTATTTGTAAAAAAAATATAATTAGGTGGTGCCTTGCAATGTGAACAAGATACATCACAGAAACACATCTAATATAATCATGTTGATAGTATAATGTATTTGGACTATTTAAATTTGAAAAATTCGTTCGACGTATAATTGCTCGTTTTGTTGAAGTGCGAGCTGTGATAAGTGTATGTATGCAAGAGTGTAAGTGCGCGTGCTCGTGCATAGTAAAATTTTTTGGCAGAAGGTCTAATAGTCGCACCGTTTATTTCTCCTATGGATAAGTGGGGGGAAATTAGTCGGGCTATTTTCTAAAAGCTAACACAACATTTTATGAGCGATTTTGTACCGTAATGCTCTGTTGTATCGATAAGCTATTACAAAAAGTAGGCTTCGTTTTGAACTAATTGTTTTCTATATCATTTGTTGTTAATTCGTAAAACAAAATAAATATGCTGTAGTTTGGGAGAACTGACAATAAATGAGACTTATTCATCCTGTGAATATCTTCTTCATTGTACTACTTGATTGTATCTACTGTATTGTAGCAGCAACGATATTGAATAAAATGAGTTTCCCATAAAACTTTCCATAAAAAATGTAGATCAGTTTCTGTAAGAAAATTCACTGAATTCTCGTTCCACGAGCTGCCCTAGCCGTTGAACAGTTTATTTAAAGAACTTCGATTTCTGGTAGAAGAAGCTCAATTATAACCATGCGGAAAGTACCTTCAGTGACATATTTAATGTGTGTAATCTTCAATCTTTACGACAACCTTTAATCAGCATAACACGAGCTATCAGTATGCAAAGTTCAAGACAAATCGACCCAATGTCCAATTAGGTCGTTACAAACGCTGATGATATTCCTATTTTTATGTGTACTGTTCAAACTACTCAAATCCGTAGTAATAATGCCACGTAATAATTTTTCCACTCGTCAAGGATGGAATAGTTTCCGCCATCGAGAATGAAAGTCGATTCCTTGCGAGACATTGACGAGTTTGAGCGAATGTGCGACTGCTGTATCCTCATAAAAGTAGTTCGAAAAGTTCGACTGCAGCAGACGTAGTCCACCGGTCCTGGGATCGGGTACCACGTGGGTGGCCAGCTCATTGGAGTTGTCTTTGTAAACGAGAGCAGTGGTTTGACTGCACTTGATGGGGTCGCATTGGTAAACACTCGGCTCGTCCCGCTTGCGAAAGAAGACGTTCCCGGCGTTGTTGTTGCCGAGAATGGTGTAGCCCTCTGTGCGACCCAGATCGACGAAGTCTCCGGACGTAGCCGTGGCGTTCTGGAGGGCGCTCGAGCTCACGTGGAACATGCGACTGCGGTACCGGTAGGCGACGAGCAGTTTGTTGCCCGAGTCTTGTCGCACCAGGTTCAAGAAGATTACCTCGGGTTGCATGAACGGGTACGGCGAGCTTGGAACCTTTGGGGGCACCACCTGGGGCAGCGACATCTCGTAGCCCCGGTCCATATTCACGTCCATTACCAGGATTGAACGGGACGCCGCGTCCGATACGTACACGAAGGCTGCACCCTCCGAGTTGTAGTCGACGACGATCTGTTGGAGTTGCGAACACGGGGTCGTCACCTGCTCTAACCTCACCATCTTCTCTGTCTGAAACTGTGACCCATTCTTCGCGTTATTAATCTCGTTTGGAATGGAGTTTTTCGATGCGACGGAAAAATTATTCTTCATTAGACTCGCGCCTGCAGTGACGTTTCGTCTGTTACTAATGCGAGTTTCTTTTCCGTGCGCGAATTACTGTGGATGTCGTTAATGAATGGTTCGCGTCTAGAATCACAATCGTATTGATCGATATACCCGTTGATTATTTTTGACCGATGACATTTAGAAGCTTGATCATGCCGAAAAAATATAAATGTCAGTTCAATCAATCATGCTGAATCCGGGGTCTTCGTTTTCTATAACACATAACACGAACGAGTTTCGATCAAAATCTGATTAGACTATGACACATCCGCAATATCTTCACACAGCATAAATCAATTAATTCTTTTCAAATAAAAGCACTCGGTGATTAATCATCTAAAATTATATAGCAATTCAATTACGATCCTTCGAGAAGTCACAAACTCCTAAGACATTTTACTGGTTTCTAGTTAGATGGAATGCGTAATATATCGTTATCGAATATTAGATTCATTTCACACGCATACCTTTCCAGTTGTGGCATTCAAAGCGACGACCTTAGGTGAGCATTCGGCTGTATGTTTTTCGAGAGAATTCACTTTGCCAATATCAAGTGCCCAGAGAATGTCGTAAGGGTCGAGGAAAATGTCGACGACGTTCTGAAGGGCACTGCAGTCATCCAGCCTCTGCTTCGCCAGCTTAGGGAATGGAGTCAGGGTGTGGTTTTCTCCCTCCAGATTCATCCTCGCCAAAGTAAAAGGCACCCCAGACTTGTATCTGGAATCGTTGTTTATTGTGTAATATGCTAGGCAAACACACGGCCAATCAGATCTTATAATATAGTTGAACACACCTCGGAAGAGCCAAAAAAGCATATTTCTTGTAAATAGCTATTCTGGTAGCCAAGACGTTTTCACTTTTGAACTTGTCCCTCTGATCTCTTGAGCTGATGTCCATGCCGTTGCCACCGGTCCACTTGATATCCTCGGACAAGTTCTGTTGTGGATTTGGCGCCCATATCGTACCAACAACTAGGGTCAACGTTACAAATAGCAATGCGATCATCTGAACTTCGCTTTCACGACTCTCAAAATATTGGCAAACTTTTTAACACCGCAGATTGCTGCGTTTCAATCTGTAAAATATAAGTAGCTTATATCGAAAAAAATTATGGAAATTATCAAATATTTTCAAATTAAGTCGGTGGTACAGAGTGTGATTGAGTTTTGACTCGCTTTCGGTATCTTTAAGAAGGTGGATGAAAAATTCACTGCATTGCAGTTACAAACAAAACATTTTTACATAAAATTTATAATGAGTAGAGTAAAAATTTACTTCACACCATACTTACTGCAAATCGTGATGTAAAATTGTGAATTGTATGTAAAAATGTTTCATATAAGTGTCGTATAATAATTGTCGTAAAAAAGTGGTTTCAAGAGCTAAATGGACGGGGCAGGGACCGAAAATTTTCTTTTAATACTCTCAACATAACCCGAGAGCGACTGATGCTCAGAGAGCACCGGAAATACGAAATCGTGTCCAATTGGCTGCAATACCAAATTCTTAGAAAAAAGCCAATTTCATGCTAGTATTATCGATGGAATAAATTGAGTTTCACTTGTAATATTGGTGCATATATATTGTTTTGTGATTAATAAGCGACAGGTTCATACAGTTTCGACACGTTCTTTAGTACTTGCAAGCAATTTCAATACTTTTCCTTATGTATACATAGTCCATGATAACACAATTCTTTGTTGTGCATTATTTTTTTTTCTTGTCAGGTTAAGTTGAAACTTGTGTGAATTTTAATGTAATTTCAAACATGCATTGAATTCTATATCGTTATAAGCTAAAAAAAGACTATCTCACTGAAATATGAAAAAATTCCACGAAAGATTTTGTGTCGAAGAGTTCTGTTATGAATGGATCGAATAATTTTATTTTATTTGTAATTCTATTTCTGCGATACGATGTTTTCGATGCTCTGGTGTTAACACTTTGTAAAGGACTTTCGGTACTTTTATATTACGTCACAGTGAAAAACCAGTGTATGAGAGTGAAGAATCACTGTATGAAGATCAATGAATGATTAACTGAAATTCAGTTAATTTCCCTTGTATAATGAAAGTAAAAAATCACTTTTATTATGGTTAATCAAACTGTTTTCTCAAAGTCCTGCTTGCACCTCGCTTGCTAAATGTTGCATGCGAGCATTAGTACACTTAAAGGCAATTGATTCTGTCCTCTGTTCTCGAATGCCGCGCGTATCGTGACGTTTCGTAGTTTCGTACGTATGCTAATACATTAGACTTAGGTTAGGATGACGGTCACGATACGCGCGGCGTTCGAGAACAGAGGACAGAATCAATGGCGTTTAAGTGTACATCAGGTGCATAATATACTATTTTATAAAACGAGTCTAAAATCATATTGCTTTCTCAAAGAGAAAGCTTTGTAACGGGGTAAAAATCGACCCACCGAATCGGACTTCGGGACCTCGATTTTCGTAATCTACGGGTCGAAAAACATGGAAATCCGAAAATGTCTGTATGTATGTACGTACGTGCACTTTTTTTTGTCGTACGATAACTCTCGAAGGAATTGTCCGATCGTCCTGAAATTTTGCACACAGGTTAGTCGCCGCAAAATCTCGGTCGAGTTCAATTTTCAGCCAATTCCGTTGTTTATTTCTCTAGCAACCGTTGCTAACGTGTTTTTGATAAAAGCTCCGAAAATCATCATCAATGCACGATGGGTCTCCAATTCTTTCGACGACAATCGATGAGAATCGATAAGACATTCATTTTGGAACAACCATTGTTTATTCTCCTAGCAACCGTTGCTATGGAGATCCAAAATTCAGCTTCAGACTGACTTTTTTTGTCGTACGTTAATTTTCGAAGGAATGGTCCGATCGTCCTGAAATTTTGCACACAGGTCGGTCTCCGGCAGATGTGAACCGAGTTCGGTGTTCAGCAACATCCGTTGTTTGATTCCATGGCAACCGTTGCTAGCGTGTTTTCGATAAGTTCCCATATAATTCATGATAAATGATCATTTGGGTTTGTATATTTATGGGATTCTATAACAATCAAAGAGACCTTTCCCGTATAAACCATTGTTGATGTCTCTAGCAACCGGTGTTTATATCGCTTGCAACCGTAACTAGGGAATGGGAAAAGTCAGTTGGAGGTTCATTTTTGGAACTGTTGATGACTAAGAAGTAAGAACATCGAAGCTCCGACATTTACCATTGCAACCGTTGTTTACGTCCTTAGCAACCGTTACTATGAAGTGTGAAAAGTCAGTTGGAGGTCCATTTTCGGAACTGTTGATGACTAAGAAGTAATAACGTCGAAGCTCCGACATTTACCATAGCAACCGTTGTTTACGTCCTTAGCAACCGTTACTATGGAGTGGGAAAAGTCAGTTTGAAGTCCATTTTTGAAACTGTTGGTGACTAAGAAGTAAGAACATCGAAGCTCCGACATTTACCATTGCAACCGTTGTTTACGTCCTTAGCAACCGTTATTATGGAGTGGGAAAAGTCAGTTGGAGGTCCATTTTCGGAACTGTTGATGACTAAGAAGTAATAACGTCGAAGCTCCGACATTTACCATAGCAACCGTTGTTTACGTCCTTAGCAACCGTTACTATGGAGTGGGAAAAGTCAGTTAGAGGTCCATTTTCGGAACTGTTGACGACTAAGAAGTAAGAACACCGAAGCTCGGATATTTACCATAGCAACCGTTACTATGGAGTGGAGGAAATAAGTTAAAGGTTCATTTTGCTTTCTCAAAGAGTGGTGATTAATGCAAATTGAGGTTCAATTGCAATACTTTGAGAAAGCATACTGCTGAGGCACTTGGCAGCGGTTTTTTTGTATGCTAAAGAAAGATTATTTCCAAAGTTTGTCAATTTAGGTAAAAATACATTTTTAACTTAGGTAAAAAGTGATATCTACAAAAGTTTCTTATGTTCTTTTATTCTACGACCATGAAACATCAAATAATTTTATGAGAGTAAATTGGAGAATGTATCCCCTTGTATGTATGTACTTCTACCTTATTGCCTTGAGTGCTAACTCGTGCAAAATCATCTTAGCTTTGCAAAGATACAACGAATTATCGCCTATCGTAGCACAATATATTATTTTACATTTTTGCCTCTTTATTACTTTATTATCTCTCTTCAAGTTATTCTCCTTTTTCCCCAATCCTTGAAAAAAATGGATAGAAACATGATCTACAATAAAAAAGGATCATGTCAAAACTTCTTGGATTCAAAACACTTTATAATATTCATTTTTGTTATAGCCAAAATAGGATAAGGCTAATGTAATAAGACTTTACAATAATACATCACAAAAGCTCCGTTTTCGGCAAAAAAAATTGTAAGGCCCTACTTATTAAAAGGTGAAGTGAGAAATTAGATGATTTATCTCGTATGCACAGCAAGGCTCAACTTACGGTAGAATTCGACACGAGCCAGGTGGTTTCCAACGTCCTTTATTGAAAATATTGTTAGCAAGCTTGCACTATTCAGCAACAGCTTCACTTTACAGCACGTCGCGAGATTAGACGGCGGGTATTCGAATCTTCAACGAATGAGAAACAGTTTTTGGAGTCACCTTATATGCACGCTATGAGACTTTATCAGTCCACCTGTATCCCATTCTTGAGTCACGTTATTTCATGTACTGCCAGCCACATTTCATTGTTCCGTACAAACAGGTTTAGATTTATAGTGTATTGAAAATGAGTATTTTTAATTTGCAGGCTTATACTTTTCAAAACCAGAAGAAAAATTCTAACGTCATGTTATTCTAAGATGTGTAATTAAAATAAATTCGAAATTTTCAATGAATTTTATCAACCATATCAACCTTCAGTAAAAAGCTCTGACATTTCTTTGTAATATAGCCACATGTTTATTGCCTTCTTAAATTCTCATTTGTGTTGAACGATGTGAGTTTAGCTACCTTCAAGATGCAGGTGGATTCAACAATTTTATTTGAATATTACCAGCACGGCCAGTCAAATTTAGTTGATTAGCAAATCTTAATTATTGCGCTAACACCGTAGGCAAAGCATCATTTCACTCGTTCTTCTATCCACCCAGCAATATTGTACTTATTTCCCATGTGAACCAACGTTCTGTTAATTGTCGCAAAAAAAGTCCGGATGGCCGCTTCCGAATTTCACTTTCGGTCTGGCAGAAAAAATTTTTGTCATAAACTATCAATAAGTATGGATAAATCCCAAAGTCAATCCTTTCAAAGTCAAAAATAAATGAAAATTCTGTGCGAGGACATTTTTGAAACACTTAATAATTACCACACAAGAGTGTAGGATGCGCGTGCGTGAGAGTCAAATTACTTCGCAAAACGTCTACTATTCGTACCGTTTATTTTGCCTCATGCAAAGTTTCATGAGCTATCTGTCACGCTGTATTGTATTGAAAAATTGTTACAAAAATATTCTTCTTTTCTACAATATCACTTGTTATTCATTCGTAAATCAAAATTATTCCGCCTCGGTGAAAATAAAGACAAAAGTTATCGATTTCACTTGCGAGCAAAGAAATTTAACAAAACTCAATCTTTCGATAGTGTTATCATAACGCTCTGATGTAAAATATACTGCTCAAATTTTTTTTTTCTATTGTATCATGTTAATTTTTCCTTTGATTGATGTTTTGTTGGTCGTCCCCTGCACTCAAGAAACAAGGGCATGACGCTATATACGCGTGTAAATCATCCATTGTCATAGTCAAACTTCTCGCACATCTTATGAAAAATAGTATAGTGTAAGTACGCAACTCGTGCGCACTAGTCACGTAATGTACTATTTTACAAAAGTTGAATAATTATGAAAAGAAGGTTTCAAGAATTAGTCTTTTAGTGCGAGTGTTGTTATCTGGATTGTGGAATTATTATATTCTCATGGCGCACTTCAATGAGAATCAATTTTGCATTTCTTATTTCTCTTCAAAATCTGATTCATGATTATCTTTTCAAAATTAATATTGAATATTAACCGCATATTTATGTATTTTTGAAATTCGAAAAATTGCCCGATAATTACAATTCAAAACAAGAGCACAAGTATTTCAAATAATTATGTGAATCCATATTGAATGGTATGGAAATTCGAAAAAAAAACTCAAGCTTCGATAGTTGAAAACTTGAGTACTTAAACAACCAATTACTACAACCAAGTTACTGGAAAAAGAATAATATAAAAGAATTTACATGAGATGAACCATTTGATACGTCACAAGACGAAGGTATCAAGACTCGACACATCACACACGAGGTATAAGGAAACCCTATAACATTGTCCGTTGTTTCTAATTGCTCAGCTTTAAATAATAATTCATTCATTTATTCGTATTCGCATTGATTATTTTAGTGCATACATCAATATCTGTATACAACAACTTAATCACGCTTAAGTATATCGGGCTCGCTTCAACGCGACTCTTTCGCCGCGAGGTGACAACAAAGGCGTGCCCCGCGCGCGCGGGCCCGAAAACCGACGCCGCCGCGGGCGCAACAAGTTGCTGCAGCGTGTGCCAGAGCCCATCAGAGGGCGACGCTGAGGCGCGCTAGCCGTTACAACTCGGGTCCATATATAGGTATATACACAGCACATGAGTTGGACAGAGACGGAGCGAGACGCCACGTTCGAACGGTTCGAAACGCGTTGATGCCGCGGCCATTGGCTTGCCGTGTGTCGTCCACGAAGGAGATCAGGGAGCGCAACCGCCCGCGGAGGGACAAAGGGAAGACGCGTCGCCGGAGAGGATGGCCGGGCAGATGGAGGAGCAGCCGGACAAGGAGGAGATGAAGCTGCGCCGGGCCGAAGAGTACCAGATGCAGCTGTTCGGCCTGCACTCGAGGAGCGTCACAGCCGCGAGTAAGCGCGCAAAAAAATCCCTCGCCCGGACAATTCCTCGCGGCAGCTCGCTAGATGTACGCGCGGCGCAATATACTCGTTGGCTGGACGCAGTGGTGCTGCAGGAGGCCAACGTGCCGAGGGGCGCCGAGCGAGTGTGCTCTGGTTTCATGTCGCGTGCTCGATACTCATGACTAGAGTTCACACTCGTCCAGTGCCCGAGGACATCATCGCGATCGCCCAAAAGCCGCCTTGCTCTCTTAACGTTCGCCTCCTCCCGAAGCTCCCTCCCTCCCGCCCGCCTCTTCCGCTGCGTCGCGCAATCCTCCTCAGCTAATTAGTGCACTCTGGCCCAACTCGCTATCTTTTCGTTTGCAGTAAATCGGAAAATCACTGACAATATAAACTCGAGCTGCACAAAGATGGGTCACTCAATTGAGAAAAATCGCAACATGGACGCTGAGCTCGCGGCATCGTTGAAAAATGACATCAAACTACTCAGCAAAACTTATCGACGCAACGCCCAACCACATTTCAGAGCTATACAGGTACAATAAACCTTCTTTCACCATTGTACTTGCCTGAATCACTATTACAACCAACAATTGTCTTATTTGTTCCAGAACATCATCAACAAGTTCATCAATGTCCCAAACAATATCTTACTCAGTGAAGATCAGTGTCAAAGGACTCAGTACAGTGACACAGAGATGAGTGCCCTGAAGAAGCGATTGGATGATTTGCAGCAACGGCTCAGAAAGGTCCAAAAAGACTAGAATCTACATTAACTCTACAAAGATTTCTGCCTTTTAAGCTATCTATTATCAGCAGCCCAATTAGGCATTTCCTTTTGTTTTATTACGGTACTTTTGACTGTCATTACAATGTTCTTCCAAATTAGTTTCCAAAATCATGCTATATCAGGCAAATTTTCCGATTTTTTAGTTGTCCTCTATTATAATCCCAAACCTGGTGAAGATTGGAAATTTACATTTCTGTACAGCTCTATACAATTCCAGATTCCAAAATTCTAGAACTGAAATTGCGAACATTCCATGATTTTCCAAACACAATATATAAATTTTTACTTGATGTTCATTTATTTATTTACTTATTTATATGTCTTTGATTTCATATTATATTTGAGCCAAACATCAATTCTTGAATCTATGTTCCAGGCAAACATGTTCAATATCTTACTTAAGGAAGAGTTAGAAGTGGCTGAGAATATCAAAGAATCTGAGATTCTGGCAACAAAGCTGTGTGGCATTGCAGAAAAAAGCTTATCTGCAAATAAATTTGGAAGCAAGACTTTGCGTGCAATTGACAAAGTAAAAGGACTTTCAGAATCATTAGATACACTTGCACCACAAACTCGAGAAAATATTTATAACCCAAGACTGAGAGAGGATGAACTAGATGAATTTGTGTTGAATAATGATCCAAGTGCTGAAATGAATGTTCTGAATGATGATAATCTAGTCTAAATTTTTACAAATACACTTATGTCAGAATTACGTGAATAATTGTAAATGTGAATATGTAAATACTGCATGATGTGAGATGAATTATCAAAATAAACTATTTTAATTTTTTTTTATCAATTGCGATGTAATCCAGTTTTAATAAAGAAAAACATGAACATAAACTGTTGAATCAAGTTTTTTTACAAATGTACATGAATTACTTTTAAAATTTCTGAACTTTGACTCGCTTATTGGGATGTGTAATGATACTGACTATCATTACATCAAATTAAAAAGGAAGCAATGAATGGTTATAAATACATAAATCAAGACACAACATTTATATAATAATTATATTCATTTATTCTTTTAAACTACGCTCTTAATCTTTATTTCCTTAAATACTTGAGAATACGAGCGAGGCTTTTTACTATATAATAATATAATACATTGGGTATACGCTGGCTTATTCATATATGTGTATTTTACGGTATCATTGCCGATCAAATTCTCTCATGTACATACATACATTCATACGACTAATTTCAACTTATTTATTCGTATATATATAGGTGATCCTACATAAATTGAACGATTCAAAATTATTTTTCCTATTCTGATTAGGCGAATTACATTCTATTCGCTTCCTGAACAAATATTTTTCCAGATTTTTTCCCAGCAGATACGGAAGTTACATCAAAAACATGATATTAGTATTTTTTAATCATTTTTTTTCAAGTTCAAAGCTCATTATCTAGAAATAGTGACCATAAACACATTTGGAAACTTTTTTGATGAGTGAAATCTCTGAAGCCATAATGAACAAAATTTGTGAAATTCATTGAAAATCTATTCATTTTTAATTTGCTGTCTCCTGCAATTGATGAGCTTTGAAGATAAGCATATAAGAACTGAAAAATTCTAAGCGCGAATAGCAATGAATGTGTTTGAACCGATAAGGAAAAAATGAATTTTGCCCCGTTTAATCGACTTGAAATCACCCGGTCATAAATTTACTTAAATAATCTAAGGCTATTCGCTCCGAGACGGTAGCGCCGTCTTGAAGGAATCGAACGTCGGTCTCGTTTTCCTGGCGCGTACTGTATACCCAAAACGCAATGTTCAGTCGGTCGACCGTCAAGGCGCGGAAAACGAGACGAGTTCTCACGCCAATCTGAGCATATAAGAAAGAAAGAAAAAAAATGAGCAGAGTGGACTTCTAATAGCGAAGAGTTGTGAGAAACGCATACCGCTAAAGATCAAGTTTCGTCTCGTAAAACTGATTAACTCTTACGGTTCTTCATTTTGTTAGTTTAACTATTCTACATATACTCAATTGTGCTAATCGGATCTAATCGCCGTCCGAGCTTCTTCAGACCCATGCTTATTTTTTTTCGTTCTCTCGTAAAATTATATTCACACACACGCTTGCACGCGCGCTCACGTACACACACACGCACACACATGTATCTGCGCAACTGAAATATCAATTCCAATTAATTTTATTAAAATTATAATAAACGCAACAAACAGTTTGATGGATGGACAATAATTAAAAGTATACGCGTAAGAAAATTGGGCGCACCCAAATTTAGCTGACAACCAATCGGATAGTAGAGCTTAACGGAATAACAATCTATATACTCATTTTAAACTAGTACTTTTACGTATAAAGTGGAAATATGGTAACAAAACGAACAAGACAAAACATTCACCATGATTATAAACACATGATCGTACAAAAATGCATACAACTATTATTCGCGCTAATGTATATATGTATATACAAATATGTGTATTTCGATCCGAAGAGAAACCGATTAAGAGGAAGGGACAGACGCGTCGCTATCAATTATCTTTTCGGAATTTCTTCGTAAATTCAACTGCGTGAGCAAACGAAGCTACGAGGTAAAAATAAAAATACACGTTTTACAACGAACTACGTATGGGTGAAAATGAACATACCATGTTTTACAAACTAATTACGTATTTGCGCGACCACGTTAACGCGAGGCCACGTGGTCTCATTCTCATTCACTTGATAAATCCGCCAAGTTTCTCGTCTTCACTTTCATGTAAATCTGTTGACTCAAATGATTATATGCATGTGTGCATGCGTACACAAGCGCGCACACACACACACACACACGCGCGCACACACACACACATACTCACATACACACACACATATACATATATATATATAGATCACGCTCACATTCATTCTATTCGCTCCTTTTAAAAACATATATCTATACGTGTATAGATCCATGTGTATGTATAATACGACGTATTTGTTTTGTAAAGCGTACAATCAAAATAGGTCTATTAGGTCACTGGTACTTCAATCTTTGTTATGATTACTCGCTTGCTATATTTCCTTAATATGTATAGTCTTATACAGTATCAATTTTATATTTTTATGTGTATTTACATAGATAAGCAGGTATATTACAGAGTGTATGGAAAAAGGAAACGACCATCCAAAATGAGAATATTATGTGGAACTTGAACCATTTAGCGATTTTTTAGTATTGTTTCTCTTAAACCTTGCCATTATTAATTCGCAAACGATTGAATTGATCTTTCTCTTTTAGAAGAATCGCCTTCCTTTTCGACTTGGGTTATTAACGTATAACTTATGGATGGGAGATTACACGTTTATACAGGGGGTTTAGCTAATCAGTCTTGTAATTGAGGCTCAATGTTTATAGTTATCTTCCAACACTATATTGCGTTGCTCGCGTATGATAATAGTTGAGTTTGTATCCTTTGACCGTTCTTTCTTAAATTATTTTTTACATAAGTGAAACCACTGTATATGAAACTCCTCTCCCTCTATCGCGAACGCGCATCCAACTGGTATGACGAGTCGTGCTGTCGTGAGTTATAGTTAAACAGCACTTCAACGACTACGTACTTATTATTATTATTCTTATTACTATTATTTTCATTATTATTATTGTTATTATTATAATTATTACTATTATTGTTATTGTTATTATTATTCATTTTATTTATTCATCTTATTTGTTTTTCATCCATCAATCTTAGCTCTCACTGGGCTAAAACAGTCTACATTGTCTCTCCTCTGTCGCGAAGATTCGTGCAGAAAAGGTTGGGGATGGAGTGGGGGGAGGGGGAGTGTTTCGAGTTGCATTTGATAAATATCGTCATTCCACAAACGAGGAAGAAACAAATTGATTTGTTACACGAGTGGCTTCAAATTTGATTTTCGTAACAGGGTTTATCGCCAAGTAGCTCCCGAGCAAATTCATAGTCAGCTGTCACTATAAAGAAATCAGTCATATAACATCTGTTGAGCGAATGCAAAATCGAAGGGAAAACCGAGAGTCTAAAAATCGACGTGTGGTACATGGTTGTCGCAGTAAAATTAGCCGTTTACTGCGCGGTTTCGGCTTGACTCCCAAATGAACGAGGATTGTTTTGGAATGATTAGATATTTTATAAAGTTATGGATTTTTTTTTTACGCGGAACCTTGATGAGTTTTTACAGTTGAATACGGATGATAACAACACGACACTCTATTCATTGCACTGTAGCTGAACACATAATAGCGAACAGTTCGAGATATAGCTTGCAACAAAGAATACTGGTGAGAAAATATATCCAATTATCAAAGGACAGCGGAGCAGTGTGGATCGTCACCTCTTCCCGCGTGACGATCCAACTACGATTCGACCATCATGTATACATACACATCGGTCACAGAGTCAATAATTGTGAAGCGCGAACTATGTGAGGGTGGAGAGAGAAAGAGAGAGAGAGAAAGAGAGAGAGAAGAGAGATAGAGAGATTCATGCTTATCGAACTTATGAACGAGCACTGGCTTTCCTTAATCAGAAAATATAGTCGACAGTGCGATGGAATTCGCAGAAGAATAAATCAGCGTTTGAAGTTGCATTTGTGTGATCATTCATCGTATTTTCAGTCAGGTTTGTTGATTAAAAAAAAATTATTTACAATTTCGCGGTGTGATTTGTTCTTCTTCTAGGATACACAACAAGTTCCATATAGAATTCTTACGAAAGACGATTATGTATGTACATGCATATAAATGTATTCCTAAAACGGAGACGAGCTTTATAAAGTTCGATACGCTACGCTTTCGGGAGACCATCAGATTTTCGGTAAACTTTAGTTTTTTCAGATATAGCTATACTTGGATATCCTAATAGCCACTGCGTCTGTTACCATTTAGTCTAATGTTCAGATTCTCTCAAAATATCTACCGATTACTTTATGCGTGTACTGTATATTCATATACAATAAATCCACATCCAGATAGAAATACACTTCTCGTGTACGTATTTACAGATCACGAAGAAATCGTAACATTAGTCTGAACGGCAGTAGATATATCAATAGAAGTAGCTTAAGTGTCGAAAAATTAGCTGATAATCTCCCATATAAATCTTTTCTTGAATTGCGGGATAAAACAAAGGAACAACTACATTTCTTATTCCGAGCTGATTCGCGGTCATCAATCGAATCGCGCAGCAAGCAATAGTTTGACTTAAAAAAAAATACACACAGGCCACGCAAAAATATATAAATATTTGTTGTTTCAATCGCAAGGAGGAAAAAGAGTCAACTTAACTGACTTAGCAGCAAAGAACACAGCGGGCAAAGTAATGAGAAACTGAGTTAAAGCAGCATTATTAACCTTGTCTCTCAGCAGCAGGATCGAAACTCGCTTCAACCAAGCAGTGTGAAACACGTGGCACACGCACACGCGTAAAAAATCGTATCTATTTTGTTGTCCCAAATATTGAATAATGGCGCGCGCGCGCGACTCGCCTCTCATTCCACGCACCCCACTCAATATTTAACGCATGAATCCATTCAAAATTATCTCGTTTTTCCTTTAAACTATTATATATAAGAAGCCTCTTATGATAACTGAGAACGATCAGATTGAAAAAAAAAATTTATAGTCGAGTAGCACCGTTCAACTAACCGGATACGAAGCACGATGTGGAAAATCCGCCGTATCCATTTATAAGTTAACGCGCGCGCACTCGTCCTTTACTTAAAAGATTCTCGAGAGATTATTGTTTTTCATTTAATTGTTTCAAGATTTGGAAAATAAAGTTCCGAGGAGTCAATCGAGAGAATCTATTTTTCCCGACCTGGGACGCCTCGAGCCGTCGGAATATTTCGCTTTGAATAATCATCGATTTGACTTTCTATCGCACAATCGGAACGTCACAAGAGATATTGCCTGCTAGGTCTATGTGATTGCGAGCATTTTCTCACAATGGCAGCTTTAATTTCCCATCGCGATTCATCTACCCGTCAACTTGCGAAAAAATCAATTTCACTTTACTATTTACTTTCGCAGCTATATTACAAATATTTTGTAGTAGGATTTCTCATGAACACTTTGTGGAATTTCGTATAAGAATATTTGATAATTCAAAGTCTGTTATAATCGTTCGTTGCTGCGCCGAGACCTTTTTCACTTCTTATCTCTCTTATAAATGATAATTGTTGCGTAAATTCTATGTACATGCATTCGCGTGTGTCAATTAAAAATGGCTACGTGCACATCATTAACATCCATTTTTAATTACATTAGCTTCAAAAATACTCGTGAAAGTATATGTATACGTATATATGTATAAATACATATTAAAATGTAAAATACGACCGATTGACAGAAGAAAAGATCCCTCCTCAGACATAACAATTTTCCAATGCTTAACTTGGATCATTTTAAATGAATTGGGCTGCTGCTCGTATCTTGGTGAATCGCGCGCGAATATAAATCATCGCGCCCAATCGCTACGATAAAGCGTCACTGTCACTTTCGATATAATTGGATAATGACAATAAGGCAGTATCTTTAGGTGCTCCAAAAAATAAATTCTTTATACAGTAAAAGGAGACGGAATCAATACATATATCGGAATCATCAAAGATGAATTAAAAAAAAAGAGTATTTTACATCTACGTTATCCCAACTTTTCCTTCGTGGCGTCAGTGACGGCGACTACTGTCAGGTAAAAAAAAATTCCTGCCCACTAACGTAGTTTAGTCTAGATCTAAAACTCGTTTTGTCATCGTCGTCGTCGTCGTCACCGTCATCGTCATCGTCATCGTCATCGTCATCGTCATCGTCATCGTTGTTTCGCTTATCCTAATACGTCTACATATTTCAAATGCAAAATTTGTATCCTTATATGAATATTTATACAAGTAACAAATAGAGTTTAAATTACATTGCTCTAGCAAACAAGAGCAAGCTCACTCTCGCATTCCAGCAAGTTGCGCGTTCTTGGCCATACAGTAGGATCTCGAGCGACGACAGCGAACTATCGAATTAATAGACTGATTATATGCCAAAAGCGAAGAACGGGGTCTGTGATGAAAAAATAATTTGTTCGTCCGAGGGTACGACTTCGATTAAGACAAGAGCAGTAGTGACAAGAGCAGCGGTTAACAAAAATATTTGATTGCAAACGATCCCAATGAACGACCAAGGAAACGCGAGGGAAGAGTTACCTCATAGGAGGTCCACTTCTTCTAGACTTATAATTATACAAATGTATTCATATATACATGTATATATTAACCGCGTATGATATATGTATTGATCGATCATTTCCTACGCTCTCGAAGTACAATAAAAAAAAATTTAGATACAAAGTGAGTTAGAAAGAGAAAGAGAGATAGATAGAGAGAGAGAGAGAGAGAGAGAGGGGGGTGAAAAAGAGAAAAAGAATTGGGGAACGGTCGAGCGTGGTTTAGCTTGCGGTGAAATACTGGTGGCTGGGCTTAGGCGCTGACGGCCCGGCGAATGCCGCCGAGGTTCGACTCGGCAGCACTCCCGCGAGGCTACGTAGCTGCACCTCCGATGAAGCCGTTGTTGAGCTGCTGGACCTCAGCTGGCTGCTGCTGTTGTTGCTTTGCAGCAACGACCAACTGGGGTGAGGAGGGCTGCTGGTGGGGCGTCGACGATGCACTACGACTGTCAATCGGCTGCTGCTGCTGCTGCTGCTCAGACGCAGAATCGTCGTCGTCGATTGCGTCCATCGAAGGGAAGCCGACGCGCAAACTCACCACGTCACGGCCGACCGACACGACTGACTCGGGGCTCCGGTTCTCGTACTCGGGGTCCGAACGCGTGCTAGTCACTAGCGAGGGGCTGCCTCTGCTCCCTGCCAACAATAGTTACCACATTGTTGAACGAAGCTGTCTAAAAGCAAGTCAAATAAAGAGCTGGGCTCGATGTTAACTAACCGGAGTTATCGGCAGGGCAGGCGGCTGCTATGATGTTGGGGCTTTGCGGGCTGAGAGACGACCGGCCCGCCGAGCTCTGGCTAAGGTTGCCTTTCGAGGAAGACTTGTTGCGCGCGAAGGGCGAGTTGCTGACCGACTTGGTCTGACCGTCTTCGACGAAGGGCAGGTTGAGCGTGTCCTTGCTCGAGGCTAGCGAGTTTGACGAGACGCCGTCGAAGTCGTCGAAGCCCGCCTTGAGCGGTGCCTTAGACGAGTTGAGCTCGAGGAAGCCCAGCCCCACCGGCTTCGAGCTGCTGTCTCTTGTGCTGTGGAAGGGTTCCATGCCAAAGGCCGCGGCCCCCGAGCCACCGTTCTTCACGTTGGCGATCGGCTCGAACGAGGAGAAGTCGCCGAAATCCTGGCGCAGAGGCGAGTCCTCCTCGCCCTCGGCCTCATCTTCCCGCAGATCCTGTAGCGTTACCAGTTCCAAGTCCCTGCGAACAGTTAAGAGTTACAATGGCATTCGCGATCAGCGCGACAACGATAATCACCCAGCAGGGAACAATACTCACTTGTCGATGCGGTGGAATTGGGTGGCATTTTGATTTCTGGCCTCAATACCGTCGGGTGAATGGAAGAAGCTCACTCTCTCGAAAGCTGCAACGTCGATTTCTTTGAGCAGCGATTCCACGATGTCGATGAAAGTTGGCCGTCTCGTTGCCTTGTGATTCCACGTATCTCGCATCATTATGTAAAGCGAGTCTGGACAATTTTCCGGCCTCTCCATAACGCCACCGTCGATGACGTATTTCAGCACCTGTTGACGGAAAAGCAAAATAAGTAAGGATGTATTGGAGAGCCGAGTGAGAGGGGTGGTCGCAACGAATTGTCAGACCACAGGAATAACCAGTCGTACCTGATCATTGGAGAGGCCTTGATAAGGCTGCGAGGCGAGGGTGACCATCTCCCACAATACGACGCCGTAGCTCCAGACATCGGAGAAGCTTGTGAAGACACCGTCTTTGAGGCTCTCGGGAGCCATCCATCGTACGGGCAGCAGGCCCTTGGTGCCCTTCCTGTAGTAGTCGGTTTCGTAGACGTCGCGCGTCATGCCAAAGTCGCCGATCTTGACGGTGAGATCGTCGGCGACCATGCAATTGCGCGCAGCCAGGTCGCGGTGCACGAACTTCTTGGCCGTGAGATACGCCATACCGTCGGCTATCTCTGTGGCCATTTGCAGGATCCGCTTCAGCGTGGGCGGCTGACGCGAAAAGTTCTCGCACACGTCGGGCCTGTGGCTCCTCAGGTAGGACTTGAGATCGCCGTTGGCCATGAGCTCCATCACGACGAGGGTCGGCTGACCCTGGGACACGACCCCCAGAAGTCGGACCACGTGGTGGGTGTTGAAGCCCTTCATGACAGAGGCCTCCTTGAGGAACTCGATGCGCTCACGGTCGGTCGCGTTCTCCGTGACGGTCTTTACGGCGCAGCGCAGCTCGGGCTTGCCCTTGACCACGTCCTTGGCGATGCCCTCGTACACCATGCCGAACGAACCGTTGCCCAGCTCCTTCAGCAGTTGAATCTTCTTCCTGGCGACCTCCCACTCGTCCGGTATGTACACCGTGCTCACGTACTCCGGGTTCACGGTCGCTATCAGCCGCATGCTCGGCACGTTCCGCAAGAACTTCTTCTTGTACATCCAGCCGAATAGCGCGCCGCCCATCATAAGCACCAACAAAAACATCAGCCCGATAAGGCTCATCTTCCACACGGGCATCTGGTTACTCGACTCGGGGATGTAGAAGTACGCCGGCTCCGTGTAAGCACCCGACCCGGCGAAACTCAGCGCCTTCACCTTCACCGAGTAGTTGCCCGCTAGCAGGTTCGTCGGCACCACAAACTCCTTCGTGGTCGGGTGGAGTACTTCGTTCGTCACGCACTGTGTCACCCCGGCGTGCTGTAACATTGAAACATTCGAGATGGATTTATTCATGACCCTGACTCTTTTTATTAGGGAAAAAAATTCAACACACAGCGGCACGCTCAGCACACACGCGGCATCTTGTGAATTATACCGATATAGTTTGTCGTGCAATAAACACGTAAAGCTTGCATTATTGCGACAAACCACACGAACTACAACGAATCCTCAAGTTACTCACGTGCGGCAAGTCGAGATTCTTGTACTCGATCTGGTAGGACACGATGACGCCGTTCGGCCTGTACGGGGCATGCCACTGGAGCTTGATCCTGGAAGTGTCGTTGCCGGGTATTCTGGACACCTTGAACGAGCCCGTGGGTATGTCGTCGGCGTGCTCCTTGAGGAGCATCTGCACGGTGCTGGTGGCCGCGACCGAGCACGCCGGCTCGGCCGTGTTGACATTCTTCTCCCTGCACGCCTTCACCATCACGTTGTAACGGCCAAAGTGCCGGAGGCCGCGCATCACCAGGGTCAACTGGCTCACTGGCAGGTCGTACTCGAATGACAAGATCGCCCCCTGCTCGTCCTTCGTCTCGAAGTGTAGCATTTCCGTGACGTTGCTGGCGCTGATGTTGTTGCTGCTGCTGCTACTGCTGCCAATCACGGCTTTGCCCTCGCTCATCATGTCTTTGTCCTAAAAGCAACAGATAGCACGATGATTAGCGGAGAAAGGGGGGACCTACAGGGGACACATCGAGGGAGGCCGGTGCGCTCACCTGATACGTGCTCATCGCTCGTTTGATCCTCACGGTCTCGAGCATGAAGCTGCCGTCGGCCCGCTTGCGCCGATTCGATTTGTCGCTGGAGCCGCGCTTTATGTAAACCGAGTTGTGCAGGGCATCCTCGAATGCAATTGAGTTGTACACCTCCTTCTCGGACTGTTCGGTGGGCTCGCGCTTCGTGCACGTGCAGCCGGTTTGGCCGGAGCCATCGACAGCCGGTCGTTTGGCCGCCTCGAGCTCCTGTTCGGCGCGCTTCTTGTCCTCGGCCGCCTTAATGACTGGCGAGATCGACTTGGGCTCGAGCGGTATCGCTGGAGGGAAAGAAAAAAAGTCATCAGTCAACCATCTCGATGAGAAGCTCGAAGAAACATGAGACGCAAGAGAGAAGAATTGGTAGCCACGTGAACTCACGCTCATCGCAGTAGTCCCTGTGGGTGAGGAAGCTCGGGTCGTACTGCTCCATTCGGCCGATGATCTTGTAGTGGGTGAGGTTGCTGTTGGGCTCGTAAGGCGGCAGCCAGCTGATGATGGCGGTGTCGCTGGCGTTGGAGTAGGCCGTGAGATGTTGCGGCACCGACGGCTGGCCCGGCTTGGTCGTGAAGTAGACAAGCTGGCTTTGGCCACCCGAGCGCTCCATCGATATCGTGTAAGTCTTCACGTAGTACACGTACTGCGTGTACGGCTTGAGATTAGTGAGGAAGGCTTGTTGCTGCTTCGCCCTGAAACACAAGATGCGCGTTGAAAATGGGGGGATGCCAGGGGGGGATGCCGCGAGGGGAGGACGTGTGCCGCGTACCTGTCCTCGGTCCTGTACACCGGGTTGGCGCTGTCCTTGTTGCTCGTCTCGATGCTGGTGGTGGCTATGTCGGCGGCCTGGCTGCCGGACTTTTCGTTGGCGCTGGCGTCGACGGTCATCCAACCATCGAAGCCGCACGCGTCCCTCGAGTCGTAGATGGACACGTTGGCGTGGGCCGCCTCCTTGTAGTAGATGACGTAGCCGAGGAGGGTGCGCATGTCGTGGTGCTCGAACTGGTTCCACGTGATCATGACGGCCCTGGCCGACATGGACGAGACGGAGGTGCGGATCTCGGTGATGTCGCAGGCGACCTTGTCGCCGTTGCTCGTCGTCGAGACCTCGAGCTCGTCGAAGGGCGGCAGGCCCGTGTGGTTCCTCATCTGCTCGATGTACTGCGGGCACAGCTTGGGATTGTAATGGATGGAGACGCGGGGCCGGCCGTCGCTGGTGCCGATCTTGAGGGACGGCCTGCCGGTCCAGTTCCACAGGTACTGCAGGTTGGCGTTGTCGAGAATCGACAGGGTGTGCTCGCCCTTGGACAGGTTTTCGCCGCTTATCTCGGTGAGGCTCGAGAGGAAGTCGAGCGAGACGAGGGGGTTGCTGCGGAAGATCTTGAGGCCGCCGGTGATCCGCTCGATGGAGGAGAGGCTCTGCTCGAGCTCTTTCACGATGTTCTGGCCCTCGCGGATCGATATGAGCAGGTTGCCGGTTATGCTGGTGCAGCCGCGCAGCCGCTGGGCCGAGGCGATGCTGTCGACGTTCTTGCCGAGGCAGCTCTTGGGGCAGGGCCCGTCGCAGCGCTCGCACACGAGCTTGTGGCTGGCGGAGGAGTTGCGCTCCTGGTAGCCGGGCGGGCACTCGAGCAGGCACTCGCTGGCGAACGGCTTGTAGGGGAAGTGGCTGGTGGTGACCGACTCGAGGGGCTTGCGCTGCCTGCGGCACTCGTGCTCGGTGACGCAGCGCCGCCTCATGAACTCGTACGTGCCCGCGGGGCAGCTCGACACGCAGCGCGTCCCGTTCAGCAGCATGTCCCGGCAGACGCGGCACGCTGACGGCCCCTCCCCGGAGCAAGAGCCCAGGCACGACTCGTCGCAGCACTTGCCCTCGGGGGTGCACGTCGACTCGCCGCAGCCGGCGCACAGCTTCTGGCAGCGGTGCCGGTTCCAGCAGAGCTTGCGCTTCGGGTCGGTCGGGCTGGACGGGCACGCCTTGCTGCACACCGGACACTCGTTCTGCGGCTTGTTCGCCTGAAACAGATCGACGCATTGCACTCATTCCGCGTCTACTCCATCCGCGATCCCGTCACTTTTGTCAATCGAGCCGAATTAATCTCTTCGCTGGTCGCGATCGATAATATTGACAATTGGAGGTAAATCCAAGGCAAGGCTGTGGAAAATGATTCATTGAGGGGGCGGAGATACTCACGGAAATCACGTGCTCGGCCTTGCCCTGCTTGGCGATCAGGTCCCAGTCTATCGTGTCCGCGTGGCAGAGCATCGGGTTCTTCTCGAAGCGGACGGAGCCGCGCGTTATGTCGGTCAGCGAGTGCAGGCCCACCTCCTGAAGGCTGTTCATCTCGAATGCGACGAGTGCGTAGTTGATGAACAGCTGGTGGCCCCGGATAACCGTGAGGTTCGGAAACAGCTGGCCGATGCTCTTCAGTCCTTGCACTCTGTAATCACAATCACGCGCCCCATACAATTTCACAACTGCTCGACTCCACGAGTAATACTGGCTCGTGTATATTATCGTTTTCGATACTTCGTCGAGGATTATGGCCAACGCGTTAATCGAATCCGACTATAATCCAACTAAAATTGATACGAAAAATTATAAAACGAATTGAATGATTAGTTTGAAAACTGGCTGGACGGATGAGTCCGCCTTCTGTTCGCGATGATACTTTGTAAATGACTTTTGGATATTGGTTGTCATGCGTAGGTACAGCCCTTCAGTTCAACGTTATAATATTCCCGTGAATCATTACCTGTTCCAATCGGTCATATAATTTACAAAATATCTCCGGAAAATTTGAACGTTAGGCCGAATGGATGTATAAAGTTATTAACTACTGTTGGATGAATGTTACTATCAAAATTTTAAGACGTTCTGCATGCGGTCAAAATAATACTCATACTGTAGGAGAATCAAGCAAACCTACTAATGAGCGAATTTTTACGCTAAAAACTTTCGAGGTCAAGTTGAATAGCCCTACCATGGTTTCTGTTATTCCACCCGATTAATTCGTTGCAACTTGAAAAATTCTTGCCCTATCGATGGATCGACAATGCGATGCGAAAAAAAAGCAATAGTTACCTGAAAAACATGAGGTATCCGGTTATCTCGACGAGGTCAGGATAGACGAGATCCGCGAAGACCGTCTCGTTGGCCTGCTCTATTAGCAGGATCTGCACGAAGCCCTCGATCACCCGACATCCTTGGAATTTATCAAAATCATTCATTTTGTTCCTTACATCTACGCTTTGGCACACTGAAACAGATTAAATTGAAAAACAATTATTATCGGCATGTGCATGTCGTCATTATCATTATTATCATTGCTCATCAAACGCTAGGGATATTATATCGATATTAAAATGAGTCAAGCCAATCCTTTACTCGGTCTACTGATCCGACAGGAATATATGGCTGTTCTCTAGTACACACAATATTTTTGTTCAACGGATTGGACTCTTCCAAGTGTTATTTTCACAATTCCTGTTCCTGATTTTTATTCCTTCTTCTCCCAATAAAGTTTTAATTCAAAACACGTTAAAGAGCCGGGATTATAAATCAAAGACGCATCATAAATTATAAAAAAATTAACAATATTGCCCAGATCAATCAACAATTACATCTGCAGAAAGAAAAGTAAGCCGCCTTTGACATTAACGATTTCTTCATGTTATCCCTCCGCCTCTCCCTTCCTTACAATATTCCACTCCGCCGATATCCTAAGACGAACTGTATACTTTTTATTATATTAGAGAACGAATACGTTATTATACATATAATAACAACGTATGAAGATGGAAGCGTCCTCTACATTTCTTAAGATTCAATGGAGGTAAATGAAATGCCATGTAGTCACTGTAGTCATTTTATGCTCTGCTAATACAAATGCATAGTATCGAAGCCGCAAGGCTGGCGCAAAAAAGAGCTAATATACCCTTCTCGATTTATACGGCGCTCCAGACTAAAATTCTGATTTCCCGGAGTTATTCGTTTAATCCCGTTTAGTATGTCTGTATATGCATATTCATATAAACATGGACGAATCCAATTTACTACAAATGGATAAGATTTAATAATAACTGCCGAGATATCCCGGGGAAATCGGTACGTTGGTCGTGATGGCTCAGCAACCATCTCGTACCAAGTTCCACCACGACGAATTGGTGAAACTGTCTCCTATATAATAGTAAAAGTCGCGTCGAATCTCACGATCAACAAGTTCAAGTGACCGAGCGCGCGCGCGCCAAGGTGCGGTGTAATTTCGGAATGACTGCAAGAACATCAGGCTCGAGCTCGCTGGCCGATCCGATGGATTCAAGCGTGACCGCGTCGTTTTTCGCGCTCAATACATATATAGATATACGGGAGAATCGCGATACGGGCGTGTATGCATATGTACGTATACGAGCTGCGACGGTGTTGTTGACGTGTGCCTCGAGGGGCGGGCAGAAATAGAAGCGACGATCGGGAATTATTTACAGAACAATAACAAGAGGAGCTCTCGAGTCGGCTGGATATGCAGCGGAGGCATTCGCGCCGAGGAATGCGTCGTCGCCGCCGCCGGGTCAAGAGTTTGCGCCGCTCGCATTAGGCCAACTGTTCGATTTGGTGCGTGCAGACCGCGGCAATCCGAAATAGCCTCCGCCACTGAATGAACTGCGCGCGGCCACGTGACGCGCACTTCTCTCTCTTCCTCTCTTTCTCTTACTCCGACTCTATAGCCTATTCTCGTTTCTCTCAATCAGAGTGCGCGCGGCATTAGCGCGAGAGCCCGGCTGCACAATGAGCTTCCGTCCGACGAAGAGCTGGGAATGAAGAGGAAAAAATAAGACCAAAAAAAAAAAGAAATACCAGTTCTCGCGCGAGTACATGTTTTGCCTATGCATACAATGCTGTCCGAGAAGCGCCGGCGGAGGTATATGGGACGACGGCGCGATCCGAAGCAAGATGGTTCCCTCTCGCCGCCGAATCAGCCCTATTCGCGCGCGCGCGCGTCGATCGAACAATCGAGCTGCATGACCGCGTTCGATTTTATTCCATATAAGTATCTATACTCTTCTGCTTCCACTTGCCAAAACGAAGCGTCGTTCGCCGCTCGACATTTGAAAGACAATAGCGAGAGGTAATAGATACTCGTGTAATAACACGAGACAGCCGCTTCGTTGGTGGCCTTGCATCGCGGCGTATGTACGGACAATGGCAAGTCAACAACTTCGGCGTCGGTTTTTGCAACCGATTGAAATTCAACCGGGGGCAGCGGGGGGGGGGCAATTCGCGCAGTACATACACGCTCCGATGACTCAGCGACGCGACATTCGCGAGTCGACCGGTTCGCCCCCGTTATCGCCTCGACTAGATTGGACCCCGCAACGTACCGTAACGTTGCAAGCGGGAAGAGACGATGGAAGGAGAGAAAAAACCAACAAAAAAAAAAATGAGAAAAGTCACAGGTCGAAATTTGACAAAGTACATTGAACCTCGGACCGGGGCTCGAGAGCCGACACAGATCATATCCCGGGGGGAGGGTGGGTGGGTAGAGGGGGGGATACACGCTCGTTCACGGGAGAAGCGCGCTCGATTTTTCTTTTTATCCTCCTCCTCCTCCTCCTCGTCGAGTATATACACACCCGACATAATGTACACTCAACGGTAATATATTCTCATCATCGGCTGTAGATATAGGGTTACGCAGCAGCTGTTTTACGTTTTTGTCGAGTTTTGAAACTATAGTCGGGCCGTTGCTTGCGGTGGGGGGTGGGGGCGTGGGGAGAGACAGAGAGAGGCGTGTAATAAAGCAACTTCGAAATATTAATGTGCGTACATCGGAAACAATATCCGCGGCTGCAGTGCTCGCGAGGCCGGGTATACCAACCCTCCCTATCTCCACCAGACAGACAGAGTTTCGTCGCGCGCATCTTCAGTTTCACTTCACGCTCCGCCTCATCTCCGGTCTCATACTCTCGTCGCTGGCCCCCGAACGTCTGGTACCACCATGAGTCGCGATCGGTGACGAATCGATCAATTCTCGATAGATTTTTTTCACACGAGCCGCGGAGACTCCTACCGAGCTCGAGTCTTTATGTACAGTGACCCCGCGCGTCGAGTGCGACTAGGCGCGAATCGAAGAAGAGGTACTTACTTACATCGTCGACGCATGAGTGTCGCTCCGAGGATACAAAGGCCGTTCACCTATATGTGAACCTGCAGCTGGCGGAGCGCGCGAGGACCAGCTGGTCCCTCTGCTCCTGCCGCCCGCGCCGGAAGTGACCGGTCTAGACGATTTTTTTCGAACCCCTCGTGGCCTCCCTCTCCCAACCATACCACCGCCCCTCGGGCAACCAAGGCCCGAGAGCCCGAAAATTAACAAAATCCGTCGGCGTGTGTAGGTACATCAAACTCGGGACTCTCCTTCCCCTCGGCAGGGGTACCTGCGTCTGATCGATATACATGTACACGTATAGCTGTTCCGATTGTTCACGGCAAATATTCCGCTACTCCGATGCATCGACTCTCTGCAACGTCAACGGAATCCGAGCCGGCCGCCGCCGCGTCGGGGATGGATCGGATACATTTTGTGCTGGTGCACATGCGTGCGTGTCTGCGCGCGTATAAACGTACATATATACATACGCGCCAAGCAGCCACGAGAGCGAAACGTGAGATTACCACCAGATGGTCCGCGCTGCAGTCAGTTTAGCCGCGCGCACGACTCGGCCGAAACTCGCGCCAACGCCCCCGTCACCCCAAATCCGTTCCGCCACGTTCTCTCGTCTCTCGCGAAGTCACACCGCGAATAAACTGACCACACTCAATATTCTCCTCGGGTGGCGCGACCGGCTTTCTTCCGTCGTTAAACGGCCGGATGCCCTGGCTCATTCGATTCGCGCCTGTTTCGACGTTTTTCATCGTTTCGCGCGACGGGAAGAAAATAGAGGAGGGTAAAAAAAAGAAACAGCATAACTGGCGTGTGCTGACTGGCTAACAGCTCAATCCAGCTCACACTCCAACAGTGTTATTCTCCGTGTGCACTTGATCCACACTCGTGGTTGTTTTTGACAAATCACGAGTCGCGATCTAGTTTCGACTGACCGACGGGGGCCATAAGTTTCTGTATGAGACTCTGAAAGATTCAGCATTATGACATTACAAGATACGCTTGCCTGTGATTCCAGTCGTTGATATAATTTTCTGTCCGGCCCGGATGTATAAAACGCATTATCACGAACAGGAAATTCGGCATTGATTTGCCGAGTGTTAAAAACCAGTGTTTCAGTTGAAGATGTTTTTCTTTTCGTTTCACAAGTCAATGCAAATGCTTCAACGCCACTTTAACTCCAAAGTAATTTGCAGCCTGTTCCGCGCGCGACGCTCGACTCACGCGGCAAAAATGATTCGGGTTTTAACAACGGAGCAGGGAGAGCAGCTCGCACGTACGAGTTTCAAGGGGCATTTGCGCCGTTCGCCAGCAATTGTGCGGGCATACGACAAAAGACGTTTCTGTATACGATTATAAAATAGGAAAAAACCGTCTCTCCTCGAGTGGATTCGATGAAAATTTTCTTTTTTGCTTATTCACTCGAACGAGCTTAACTCGCGAGAGTTGGCTCGAGTTTTGAGTGTCTCAACGGCGGGGCAACAGTTACAACGCGCGGGAGAGGAGAGGGGGGGGCGACACTCACCGCCCCGATGTACAACCCCATTAGGCGCCAACTTTTTTCCCTATATACGCCGAACCGCTCGCTGCTCCGCTGTTCACATCCAATTTGAGTCGCACGTGAAGCGTCGAAATCACGACGAGAAAGTCGTGCAATTAGTGGCGGGCCCGCGATTGTATTTCCCAATTTCCAGAGTACACACAGTTGGCGAAATTATTTCTCCACGAAGACAACCGATGGCCTCCCACATTTTTTTCTTGTTCGGACCCATATAGTTGGACGAACCCGCGTGTCGACCAAAACAAAGCCAACGCGCGTTGATTGAAATCGTAATTTTCGCGGGGAACGGAGGAACAAGACGGCATAATATATATCTGGTGGACAATGATTTCGTGGCGTCTCACCGCTCAGGTGTGTCGTACGGGTCGCTTTGTATACCGTATACAAGCTCGACGAATTCGAAGAATGCGCGCATATATAATTATTTTTTTCTCCCATTTCATTCTGCGAGTCATTCTATTTGTGCCCGTCAATCGGCGCTAATCATTGACGGAGGTCGCTACGCTGTGTTGGTAAACAATAACGTAACCGCAACTCTATATATATATATATATATATATATATATATATATATATTCGCTGCGCGCATCCGGCTGGAAAGGATATGAGCCGCGCGCGAGCAAGTGTGTGATGTGTATCCAGCGGGCGTGCGTATATACATTTATATATATATATATATATGTATATATATATATACATATATATGTACACGCTTGAGCAAAAGCGCCTGACAACTTTCCGTGTATAGCCGTACTTCAAAGCCTCTGGACCACCACGACATTTTTCGAGAGCGCACGCACGAACGCTCACGGGTAGGTGAAATATCGAAGGGGCCGGGCGGGGGGAAATGACCCTCGTTCCAACGCGAAATTTTAATTTTTCGTCGGAAGGTGGATATATTTGAGAGCCGATTGTCGAGACCCCGAAACGACGCTATCCCGTCTTGCAAACCGCATATACATATACGTACGAACTTTTTTTCTTCGTTTGATTCTTCCCTTTCTGGGCGAAACTTCGATTACCGGGGTACATATTGCGAAGCGAAGGGGAACACCCGTTCCCATCCCACGCTACACATCAGAAGCGCGGCCTTTCTCCCGACTTCACGTCTATACTATATATAGAGTTGTACTTCGCGCGGCGAGAGAACACGGCACGGGATTGACAGAGTCCGAAAAATGATGCGGCCTTGGGAATCGTCACGTACGTGCGACGAAGAAAAACTTCGAGACGACTGATTGTGTCCCGCGCGTAGAAAAGAGTACATATGTGAGGAATAGGAATTTGATCAAACGCAGCGCATTGTCGCTTAATGTCTCGGGCGCTTCTCTCTCTCTCTCTCTCTCTCTCTCTCTCTCTCTCTCTCTGTCTGTCTGTCTGTGGACGGCGAGTCGCGGCGCGCAGCGCTGCACAGAGCGCTGGATTCCCAAGTGCCGTGGCGCAGACGCTCTGGCCTACATTCGAGCAGCGAGAGCAACATTCCAGCGCGCGCGAGCGCGGCACTCGCAGCCGCTCGAGTCGAGCGGATAAACAAATGAGAGCCGCGAGAGAGGAAGGAGCGGGCGGCGATCGAGTGCGCGACGCGACGCTTATATACGTGTATATAGTAGCCGAATTACATATCGCCGCGCGCGCTTTTATTATTTTTTACCCCTCAAAGCTGCTGTGCCAACTCTCGGGCTATTATAAATACAACTGCATGACCGAGAGCGGGATACTACGTACGACAAGAGCTTCCGGACGTTCGACGGAGCGATCTCCTGCAACGAGCCGCGCGTACGGGTTTATATACACGAGGATAAACGTGTGGCGATGTCACCGCGAGCGCGCCGCAAATGTGTATACGTGTGTACGCGAGGTTGAGCCAACAGTGTGTGTGTGTGTGTCCCCACCCCGCACCTGCTGCTCGTTTTTTCCCTCCTCTCTTCGCATTTCGTACTTCAGCCGAGAAGAGAAGTTGGCTGCAGCGTGCAGGATATATTCGTATACTTCTGTCCCGCCGCCGCGCGCAACTCGAGCTCCGATCCAGCTGTGCATGTGTATACGTATATATAGACACTCGCTGCTTCCCGCATAAATTCTTGTGTGCCTCTCGTTCTACATTTGCCGTGGGTTTTTCGCCCGATCGACCGGATATCGCTCGGCGTATATACCGAAGATATCGCGCCGAACACGAGTAACGGCTGCTGCAGTTGCGAGCTTCGGTTGGCTCGAGCCGCTGCAGCGTATCGTTCGATTTGTCCCTTTTGGTTTCTAATGAAATAATCGAGGAAGAGGCAGAGGGAGAAAAAGAAGCTCGATTCACCGCATTCCGCGGACGAATAAAAAGCCCGAACTGCTGGATTCCATGGGGTAGAGTATATATGGCGTTTGGCTTCCTGTGTAATTCGCCGAGAGACGAACACCACGAGCAGAATAGAAAGTTCTTATTATAAAATCAATTATATTTCACTCTGGAGCAGCTCGTAGATACATATAGCGGATGAATCAATTAATTCGCCGAGTACTGGTCGATTGACTCGTCCAATTGATGCTTTTATATTATAATTTATTCCGGAAATCGGATCGATTATTCATTGTATATGAAATATTTAAAGTGAACGCATTAAGTCCTGATACTCTCGTAACTGCGTAATACAGTTGTTCTTCACCGAAAGACGCGAGCTCAAGGCATCGACTGTCAATTCTTCCTTTGCATTATATTTTGTCTTCGTTAATGCAGTATTCGATTCAATTGTATTCCTCCAGACGCCTGGATCTTTGCCAAATCAAACGTTGCCAATTATTGAAACATATAGTTTGGCTGAGCTTTTTTGTGCCACTTTACGGGCTCGGCCATGATCCCTGGCATTTTCCGATTTTTCGGCTTGTCTCAACCAGAATTTACAGTCGGACAAAATAGCTATTGGCGATTTTCCGCATTCCGAGGCATTTTCGGCCTCAATTCACATCTGCGAACGCAATCATCTCTGGACAAAAACTGACTAAACCTGAGAATTACTGAATTTTGAAACAAAAATTCTAGGTTATTGGAACATGTTGGAATAATTGAGTTGAACTTTTGAAAAAGGAGTTTCGCTCGTCGCAAAGATTAAAATTCTTATTTAATGATGAATATAACCTGTTCACTAGAAAAAAGAGTGAAAGCCTCTTCCTCCTTCCAAAACTGTATCACTCAAAGTGGCTTCATCATTCGGTACCGTACCAATGCAGAGCTCTATTGAGGACTCAAGATAATTTTTCCGAATTTTTCCAATTCCAGAGTCCTTTTGAAAATTACGGAAGAAAATATGTGTACCTAGAATCAAAATCATGAAGCGGCATCCCGTCCATCCAGCGGAGAAGAGGGGCGGGAAATCATCACCGCGAATATTCGAAAAACTATTTTTTTCTCAGAGTCCAATTTGTTATTGTGAAATGGTTTTGAACAAATGGACCCATCAGAACCACGCCATAGCCCAAGCGCGAAGTTGGTAGCGTCAATCTAACTATTAAATCCGTGGTATAGTCGTATACTTAGTCTTCTGAAATAACGGAGTTCAGAACAACTCCTTCAAATAATTAGTTATAACCAATGCAAATGTAAGAAATGGACACGGATATTTTTTTTGGTAATGCCACGGATCCAATAGTTATTTTGGATACTTAGTGAGTTAATGTTTGTCTGAGCCAGCCGCCGCTGCACCACCTTCCTAAGCCGCGCGATGTATCCATACCGTATACATATATATACACATTCACTTCGAGAATATTCTTCCGAGGAGAAGATGGAGACTTTGGCTTACGCGACCCCGCGGAGAAAGCTTCAGAGAAACAGTCCGCGTGCCCGCAGCAGAAAGAAGCGCTATCTGCTTAATTAATGCCAATTAAATTCAATGATATATTGATATGTTCGAAAAAAGCCCCGAAGAACATAGCCTCAAAAATTGGCCACCAGGAGTGATTTAGATGGAAATTTTGGCGCTGCTAGTGCGCGGTCAGATCCCAATACAAGTTGCCCTTGGTGCGCGCTATAAGCGCTGCCAGTTTTGGCGTCGGCATCCTTTAGCTCCCCTCGCACTCTTTTTTTCTCCCTCTCTCCTTCTCTCTCTCTCTTCGGTGCTGTCCTTCTCTCGGCGCTTCTCTTCAGAGTATACTTCGGTCGCGGCACTCAAGCCGCTTGCGCACATTGGCCCCGCCGCCTCACCTCGTACTTCCCCTTCTTTTCTCTCTGGTGCTTACTTCGTCTTCGGTATGTTGCGCGCATGCGCTCGGCGGACGGGCCGCTCGACATCCTCGGTTCCTCCGCGCGTCGTGGGCGAGGCGGCGCGCGCGCATATATATCTTATCAATTCTGCACCGAATCTCCGCGTTACTATCCTCGCTCGTGCTTTTCGTTTTATTTGGGCGATGTATCATCAGGTTGACCAAATGAATCCACCGCGACCACGATCCCGACAACTTGTGTAAACTTGTGTAAACTTGTGTAAGGAAACTGTTGGTCGGTGGATATATAGGCACACCAACACTCCTGAATTGACCGCTTACATGATGCACCTGCATCTGTCGGCGTCTCTGTTGCAGAAATAAACCCTTTCGTTCTCGTATACCTATGTATGTCATACCTGCAGCTCTCCAGGTGAATCAGACACGTGCCAATGTTCGTCGCTCGCCTGTGGGTGTATTGAGCAACCCGTTGTACACGTGACATCCTGATAGCTCATGCTTTTCTACACCGCCATTGCTCTCGGTTCATTCATGAGCAGTTCAACGTTTACCCGCGCAACTCACCCGGACCATATATATTTTTTCTTATTCTTTCAAAAATTTGAAAGAATCTAAAATTTTATCTTTCCGACATTTTGATTGTAGCATTGTAGCAGATATTACGGTTACATTTCCTGTGCCCGTCGATTAGCTAATTTTAAGTCGTGTCCAGGTGGTTCTCTCCAACCACATAATATGGTACCTGTACTCAATGTACTGTACCCACCCTGACGGTAGAATGAAGTAACAACAGGGACACGTGAAAGATAGAGAAGTAGCGAGACGTAACTGAGAGTAATTTTAGTGAAACTCTTCAGTTCATTGTATCAGATTTACATAGTCGAATCTATACGAATAATATTCCCAATCAATCAATCAATCAATCAATCAATCAATCAAATCCCATGGAATAATATTGACGCTTGACATTGGTATAACAGAATTCTCCAAAAAACCACAGACGACATCTAATCCTAAATAATTTCAATTGAGTTTATCAGGAGATCGATATGGTTTCAAATCAATTCCGGGTAGAGTCGACATTTTTCTCTCTTAATCTCATTTTCTGATGAATATGGCTCAGTAAGACAAAAAATATGGGAAGTAATGACCTGCAGCTTAAAGCCAGTTAACTCGTGATTTGATAATTTTAATTGATTGTATTTCCAAGTGTGATCTGATTTCTTCTATTTAAATGTTCGACCAGAAAAGAAGGTTAGATTCTGTTTTCTTTACTCCGTATTTCACATGTTTTTGTTTCTTTTGACGATTTCCCAGTTACTGATTCCAACAACGAAATTATTTTCATGACATTCTCGCGCAATTTATCCACGACTCTATATAGAATACAAAGATCAGAGTTCCGGTAGAATAAAGATTTGTCGAGCGAAATTCGAGGCAGAACGCGAAATAAAAAATGACCAGCCAGTGAGTTTCATTGCCGGAGTTTGATTTCTTTTCACGCTACGCTCGAGGCAACGAGCAGGAAAATTTTTTTTTTCTAAAATAAGAATCAACGGCGTTAGTCACGCTCGATGGAACGGATTCGTAATGGTGTCGAAAGAGTCAAGTTGAGGGGGCTGAACTGCCAGAGAGTGAAAACTTGAATGAGACGTAAAGTAGCGTGAGACGGAGTACAATTACCGAGGCAGATCCGGTCGGGCGGTATATACAGGAGCGTCAGTTATAGCCGGCGGCTGCGGTAAACGCTGCGCGCCGCACGGCCTCTTCATGAGGCGCGATCAATCAAACGCGGCCCGATAATCATAACGTGTTCGCTCTTTAACTGTTTGCACTCTTTACCTCCGCTCCACCTCCCTCCCTCCCTCCCCCTCTTTCTCTCTCTCTCTCTCTCTCTTTGTTTGTTGAACCATATTATTTTGACGCGAGACCCGATCAATCAAGCTCGAGCAAATATGTCTACCGAGCTCGGATACGCTAATTTCGTGCTTATCAAGTAACGGTAAAAAGCAATGTCGGCGCTACAACGAGCAATGACGTGAATGACCGCTCGCGCAAATACAAATATATAATTCTTTATCGGTTCTCGTACGAATAAAGGAGAAAATATTGGGATTGAGCGATGGAAGCAAGTGCATATGCAGATATGCTAAATTTGAAGAGCTTGCGCGACTCTCAATGGTTCGAGGAGCTCCCACGAAATATTACACCGGTCTTCCCTCGACGTTCTCACTCGCTTTTCTGCTTTTGGACGAGATTAGCGGGTGGCGCTGAAAAACGCGGGAGCTCACAACGTGTCCTACACACGTTTTGCATATAAGAGCGCACACTCGACAGTTCATGTATGTATACCACTCGAGCGCTTCTCGATAAGTACTTGCAGCTAGATATATTATAATATACGGGATATTTCGCGCCATTTATTTTTTTATTTCAGTACGGGTTAATATTCTCATAAAGTAGAGGCCCCAACGGTGTCATCTCACGTGTGTACTTGGTTATCACTTTTAATTGTCAATATAAAGTTTAGTCACTAAATTGTATGACTACAGGGCGATAACAGTCAATATTGCGAGTCTGTACATTTCGTTTCTTCCGCTTCCTAAAATTTCGAGAGACGGGAGGTTCCAACCGTGAAATCGCCATTCATCTATAAATTTTTTTATCAAAAGTTAGGAGCAGTTTGAATGGAGTGTTTTTTTACGTGTCTCTATAATGGATAATATCTCGAATTCGAAGATGATGAAATATTGAACGAACGTGTGAATACGAACTCAAGAGAGACAATGAATGGACTTCGGTCACTTTTCCGGCGTCGCGCGCTCAGCTCGCAAGTACTTTGGATTGTGATGATGGAGCACGGCACAGTCACTGTACATTGGACGGAGAGCCGTACAGATGAGTGAGCCCGCACAAGAAATTTGGTCAATCAGAGTTTGCTCTTGGGTATAGACGTTCCTTATTCTACGCTCAAATAAGCGAGTTGTTTTCAATACTCTTATCTTATTTTATTGCCGAGTACAAAGGAATTGTCATTTGTTACCGAATCGAATTCAGCGAATCGGCGACACTTGATAAAAATGCAAAACGGACACGAAAAGAGGCAGAGAAAAAAAGGCAAACTCACCGCCTCGTTTGGAGGAACTGATAGAGACGTCTTGGTTGGGATGCTGCTGGTCGGGAGCAGCGTGGCTCGGCTGGATCGCGCAGGCGACGAGGCTCAGGAGGAGCAGCAGCCAGATGGAGCGGCCCCATCTGACGACGCTCGCGGCGCAGCTGAGCCTCCGCCTCTCGGCCCTCCTGCTCTCCTGGCCGCTCGAGCCGCGGCCCGTCTCAGCCTTCAGCATCGTCGCTGCTGCTGCTGCTGCTGCTTGGCCCTCGGCGATCCTTCTCTCATCGCCGGGTCGGCGCCAACGTCCCCACGCTAGTCCCTCATCTCGCCCGGCCCTCACCAGCCTCGGCGGGCCCAGCTCCGAGCGGCGATTCTCCCCGAGCCCCGACAGCTTGACAGGATGGGACCACCCGGACGTATAGGAAAATTTTGCGACAGCTCTGCCGGTCGATCACTGCCGCGCATCCTGCAACAAAGTAACAAACAGATGCTTCATTTCGGAGTCGACAACTCGCGCATAGCCTGATTTCTCGATCTATCGCCAAAAATCGGTATACAGGCAAAAGCTCCATTCGTCGAATCATCGCACGTTTTCGTGCGCTACGATTCGTCATGAGATATATTGCCGTTGAAACACTTTTAAAGCTGTGTAAATTTTTTCTGGCGAGACTCATGCCACTCAGGTGAATATTCACTTGTGTCACATGCAAATTCGGTGTAGTTTCATTCAATCCCTCATCCACCTTCATACAGTTGCTTTTCACTTTCATACACTGGTTTTTTACTGTAAGGACTTGAAAGAGTAGGGCAAACCAATTTTCACCACATCTGAAAAATCACGCTATATTTTGGCAAACTGGCGAAACTGTTGGTTTTACAAATGATTCTGTCACCGAACCTCATTCAGTCGATCAATAAATAATGCTCAGGTATGTGTCCGTTAGTGGCGATACCGACGAACACGAATACTTTGCTTCATTTTTGTCCAGTAGTTGGTTAACTCTCATTTAACTGGTTGTAGTCGGAAAGAAGAAAATCAATTATAAACACTAGCTTTGATAAAATTCACGGGAGGTCCGGTTAACTTACTACCACCTAATAAGTGAATTATCGAAACCGAACGATGCCACGACGAGAGTCGAGTACCTGTTATCCTCAAACAATTACCTCGCTCGTATTTCAATCACCGTAAAGATATTTTAATTTTCTAGGCCAATTCAAGTGTCACACAACACAAAATCTATAGTTTCTGAGGAAAAACCGGGCCAGCAAAGAGAAGCAGTTTTGCTAAAAATATTTCGACGAATGTCACAAGAAGAATTTGAAGTAGGTACAATATTGATAGAACATTTATTTGTAGCCGAGCTTCAATAGACTGCTGACCTGCTGCGACATATAGGGTTTACGTGGTTCCCGGATCGAAGGTAGCAAGTTGCATTTACAAGATGACCTGCGAATCAGAAAACAACTTTTCGGGGAAGGAGGCCTTTTCCTTTGTATTGATGTTAACGGGGAGGTATATAGACGAGCGCTACGCCTAATTGCCTGCTAATCCCTACCACCCATCACAGCCCATTCACACTGTTCAAATAAAATGAGATTCTTCACGATCATGCACCTAATCAAGTCCATGCATCTCACGAAAATAATAACGGAGTAAAATTATCGTAGTACTGCGACGAATTAGTATTTCAAATTTCCCGGATATCGATATCCGACGGCCGCCTCTTGATTGCGCGTATCAATTGGAATTTGAAAATGATAAAAAAAAGGATGATGCAACGTACTCAGAACAGGTGAAACGCGATCAAAGAATAGGGAGAATCATATATGTCGCGACGGTAGCGCCGGGTTCACAATCGATCAAGCTGCCAATCGTTTTCTTAAGATGAGATCAAGTTTTGCGAATCTCTTCTCAAGTATCTTTTCTTTTCGCAATATCTGTCGTCGAATGTCACTCAACGGAATGTATTTTGAAGAAATTCGAATGTCAGAATAAAAATGTAAAACCTCAAAGCCTGTGTAGTAGATTATTTGTTTAAATGAAACACGATTCAGCACAAGAATAAACCTTCGTACAAAAAAGTAACTTATAGATGATTTTATTGTCAGCGAAAAATGTTGATCCTCGTCTCACTGTTAAAATAAAATCTGTCTGACCACGATTTTGTAATATCTAGCATAATCTGAAAAATGACGATTGACGAAAGTGCGGACATTCTTATAGGTGACTTTGCTGGATTGTGATTAGCAACGCATATTTCGCAAAAATAATCAAAATTTTTGGCATGTCAAACTTGACTATTTTCGAACAGGATTTCATGAAAGCTGTGGAATGACATCGAGCCATCGTGATGATTGATCCACACCAGAATAATGGCTAATTGTGCTTCAGCGCTACTACCGCGCGACTACTTATTTATTTCCAAAATGGCGTGAGTACTTGAGGTGAGGCACTTTAGAAAATTGTGATGGTCATCAAGTTGTTAATATAGAGTTTTTTGAACATTTATAGAATATCGAAAAATATTAGAGAAACTAGTTTTGTCCTTTACGAATGAAAATATTTGAAAAAAAAATATTGAATAACCGTAGGTGATTCGAAATGTTGAACAAATGTCATGCTTCCGAAGAGTTGGAATTTATAGTTGATTCTTAATGATCGAACTAACTTGCTCAACTCAAAACTTTCCAAAACTTTTTCCTCCCCCAGTGTATGTGTAGAACGATATGGCGAATTTATAATTGTTTGTGAATATTTGTACCATATTTTAGAAGAATGTTAGTAGAAAGGATAGTACTGTAAATGTATCTGTAAGTACAAATGTATACTGTCCTCTATATATCCACGTGATAAAAATCACCAGTAAGATTGTTTTTCAGGTTAATCCAACTTTAGGTATAAATGTTAGAATAAATAATACCAACAGTAACATAACGTTACTTTAACGTTTTAATTTACGTTAAAAGAGAAAAAAACATAGAAAAATTATAGAGAAATTCAAAGCGATCCGCCGATAAACATTGTTTTTCTCTGTCTTATCAAAACATAGAAAAAATTGTTTTCAATTCCAGTAATGGCTAATAATTTGTTCACTACATTTTAACGATTAATCACTCTTTGAATTTTTGCAGTAATATTCAACGGAATAATAAACTAAACAATTACACGAGAAGGATGATCTTTTTCCTTATGTGGCTCAAAAACTTGTCATGGAGGGAAAACGCGTGTGAAACAATCGAAATCCAATCAAGACCTGCGTATTAGGTGTATACTGAAAATCGGCAAGCCAGCATGCATACACCATAAAGTTGACACTCAATGAAGGACACTCTCTGTTTCTATCTTACGTTTGAGGAATGCACGAAAAAGTAGGTGTCATATTGTGAGTTGTCGAAGAGCTATGAGATAAAGCAAGAAATATGCAACTGAAATTTTCTACAGTGATAAAATTGAATCCGTTCAAAATTAATTTAAATCACTTTAAAATTAGTCATACCATATTACATACTCTTATAAATACGCCACAAAAAATGTATTATACACCCACGTATAACTCTAAATATACACTGAAAGGAAAAAAAGTTTTTCGAAAATCTTGACTTTGTCTTGAATACAAGTGTAGTGAGACACTTGTGCAAGTTAGTTTGAATTTTAAGATTCAACTAAAAATGGCACCGATGAATATTTATTTACCGGGCTTAGTTGACCACTCCAAATTATTAAAAAGTGAGATTGATGGTTGATTGTCCACTAAGACTGATAAATAAATATTTATCGTTAAAATTTGTGGATGTAATAAATTATCAATTATAAAAACGGCACCGTCGTGGCAACGCTGATAGAATCAGCTGTATGAATTGTTAATCACACTGGAGGACAGAGACAACAACTTTCATATACATTGATTTCATATTTGATTGGACTGAAATTATTGAATGGGTATACTTTATTGAATTAATAATGTTGGATATTGAAAGTATGACGTGTGACATATGTACATATGAAGATTAAAAGATTGATTTTCCTTGAAAACAAACACGCACCACTCCACGGGTATTCGCCAAGTCGATCCAAGTTAATCGCGGGCAGTTTCATCGGAAAAATCAGACGAAATGGGTATTGAGGTTGGGAAGCCGCGCGCGCGGGCGATTGTCGACGAGGCGATGACTGTCGCAAGCGCTGGTCCGAGGTATACAGGGTGAAAGCAAGGAAAACGAGGGAAGCTCGAAGACTCGGAGGTACTCACAGGAGGTGGCCTGCGACTGGAGCATCTCACTCGAGCCGCGGAATAAAGAGGCACTCTGTAGCTGCTGGCGCTGGCGGTGTTGACCAAGCCACCATCGACGCTCAACTGACACTGCTTGCAGGGGGCTTTTAATTATTGGACGAGTACGACTGAGCGACGAGACGCACAGAGCGACAGGCACGTCGAGAGCGAGAGGGAGAGAAGGGACACCGTCAAGTGCCACCCAAACCCACCACCTCTTCGCCAACAACTCGCACTACACATACACCGGCGTCATCGTCCAACTTTGTCATCGTGATGTCTCTCGGTCAGTCAGACGCTAATCTGATTTGGTTGCCGCTGATTTCATTTCGATCTGCCGTCGCGCCTATCCTACCCTTGCCCGACCGCAACATTTTCCAATCGCACGTGGTGCACCAATGAGCTTTCTCTGCCCCCTCTCGATTGGCCAATCAACAAACTCGAGAGACAACCATTTTTCCCCCCATTTCTCAACTAGTCCGCACAACGCGTTTCTAAGACATACAGGCTAATGGAAACACTTGCGGTAACGATTCTTTGATCTCTTGTAAACTTTTATGTTCTCTGGGTGGTACTTATGATCATCAATTTTACGGCAATATTGTCATTGGGAAATTATTGAATGGAATCTTTGCACTGTAAGGCTAGACGATAACACCATCCGTTTCGATCGATCAATCAGTTACTCTCATAATCGGTAATTTCCCTATGTTTGTCCTTGAAATTGTCGAGGATGAATTCTAATCGTAGGATGAATTGAACCACAATATCGCGAGAATAGGTAAACAGATAATTCAATGACGGAGTCGATTAGCAATTGGAGCGGCTGCTCAATAATAATTAGAAGTGATTCGGCTATCACCGAGCTTCGGCCTCAACCAAGTGACACTTGATTCGTCCGATTAATCTCGTCAATTTCATCGTCATTACTATACAGATATTTCAAGGACTGAATCAAGCCTCCGTCGTAGAATTAATTTTGTATTGCACACACCTTTTTTTATACTGTCCACTTCTCGTGCGAGAAAAAGAATCGAATCAATTCTCTTCTCCAGCGATGTTGAGAACACCAATCGGCTTCTTTGACGAGAGACTGCTGGGTTCGGAACTCTTTAGGCGCTCTGCAACAAACAATAAAACGTAACGGTCATTTGGTTTGTTGAAAATGTTTAACGAACTCTAATTCAAGAAAATCTTGAGAGGTTAGGAGGCAACTGTAAAATTCTCTAAAAATTCATTTTTTTCATTGGCTCAATCTACTCGTATGCTCAAGCCATTCAAAAATATGACAGAAAACGTTTTTCGATCCCTCGGAAAATAATTTTTTTCTGTTGTTCAAGCATTTTAATTCAGTGAATGCCTGCCATTGTAGAACGTACGAATGAAACTTCGAACGGGATTATCTTTGAACTGCGTTTATCGAATCGGCTCGCAGCATAACTCGGTCAGTTTTAAGCCGATTGACTTGATACTTTAACTGTAACTTTTGTACTATGTTTTAACATGAATACGAATTTTGGAAAATATTGAAAATTTCCAGACATCAATAAATTTTGGACAAAAATCGAAATTATTCTCTCAAAAGTTTGTCACTTGCTCAAAAATCCATATTCCAGATATCTCGTATATATTTCTCTAGACAATATTATGCTAATTAAGGAGGAATTTTTTTACTATCAAATTTACTCAAGGTAAGTTGCAAGCTCCAAACAGTGAGGCCATTTTGTAGAGATTTCCGTAAAAAATCTACATGTGTATTAAGGTACACATGTAAATAAGTGGTGAATTTGATTTTGTGAATAAAATGTTTCTCAATTCACAGAAAATGTTCTTAAATTACTTTATTTTGTTGAGTGCAGTTAATCAAATCTTTAACTTTCGAGCCTCGACTTTGCCTAGCTCAAGGATACTACGTCAATTCGAATGGGTGTTAATCGAAAGGTCACCAACAATAACATAATCAGAATGGGCATATTCAAGTGACGTGCTCGAATGTGAGCACCACGGAGCAGTGATATATTATTATTATCATTACACACACGAAAGAAACGAAGGTTCTTGATCGTGTATAGATGGCGGCAGCGGTAAGATCGACAACATCACACTCGGAATTTCGGTAACTTCGTCGACGGATTTCCCAACGTAGTTTTTCGAATGACAAATCGTCGTGGTGTGTGCCACTTATGCCCTAAAAAGTCGCACTCACGGCAAATGAATCCGCCGCGGTCTAACAATACAAATTTCCCGGATCGCTTTCGAATGTGTTTTTGCAGTGCGCACGATAGGGAAACTACTCGGGCATGCAGCAGACAACGGACTCGCGCGGTGCATACACTCGTACTTTTGGAGCGATCTGTTTTTTTCGCGAGCCGCATGGGAAAGCTCGGATGAATTCCACAAGTGGATCTCGAGCGGGGGAAAATCCAGGCACGTGCACACACACACACACACACACACACACACACAGGAGACTAAATTTGGTTACGGGGCGCAGCGCGCACTGTGCGGAGATAGCGAGAAAGGTCGCGCGCGCGCGAAATGGAGCGAGTTTTAAAAACAATAACAAAGCCGCGCGCTGCACACGCGCATGTGAACGTGCACCGCGCGGTCGGATAAGCGTAGCGTGAGAAAATTACTCGAACGTGCTTGCACGGAGGGGGAGGGCAGGTTAGCTGGCGCGCGAGTTGGCTCCGGCCGCGCGCTGCCTCTTATCTGGCCCCTATATCGCGCATTGGCGCCTGGCCTGCAACCAGTCGCGAGCTCGCGCAAGCTACAATATTCGCGAGCTACGAGGTCGACGGCCAAAGCCACACGTCCGACTCTCGTTTTCCATATGCATATATTTGTTCGTTCGGCCGAGTTACGGCAGAGCGTCGTCATCGCGTAGTTTCGAGGGGGGAGGAGAGGAAAAATAGTAAGTCAAACGTACATGACCATCCGGTGCGGGGAAGAAAAAATGTAGCATCGAGCGCGACACCGAGTGTGCGGCAGTATAGAACGGGCAGGGAGTCTTTTGTCCCATCAGCACATTCGGATTCTCGTCTAGACGAGCTATAAGTAGGTGCTTCGAAATGACGTATCGGAACGTCGCCGGAGTCGGGCTCCGTGAGAGTGACAAACACCTTGTGGCCAGCTCATTTTTCTCTCTCTCTCTCTCTCTTCCTCTCTCTTGCTGCTGCTGCTGCTGCTGCTGCTGCTGATCTGTGCCAATTTGTCGATTCGGGGAAGTGTGGCGCTCGCGTATGCGACCGACGGGTCAAGTGCCGTAGATTGTATCAAACATAGATTTTTCTTAATAACGAGCGATAATTGATTTATCGCATCGACAGCCACACAGAGTGAGACCGAGAGAGAGAGAGAGAGAGAGAGAGAGTGGGAGGGGAGAGTGGCACCGTCTCTCCTGATCAAATATAACGTAGTGGCTGCTGTTGATGTGCTGCTCGCCCCACCGACGCGACACCGTTTGCTCGAATAAAAATTCCAATGCGTCTATCAGGCACACATGAACCGTCTGGGAAAAGTCTGAGATCGTTTGCTCAAGGCTCTGCTATCACATGCCAGATTCGACCATCAATCCTCTTCGAGTTACTTTTCACAGATACAAGGTGATCTCCGTTATACCGTTCAAGCGGCGGATATCGCAAATATAAAAATGAGTCTTTCGCTCGTCAAAAAATACTTATCTATGATGATTTAGAATCTACGTGGGAATATTGTAGATCCACCGCGTAATGTCAAAGTATTTCAATCTATCCACACTCATTTCGTGAGATTTCCTGGTTTTCAAGCAACTTATCTTCTCTATATATACCAGCCATAACCACCAAGTATACTAACCACCTCGTCAAAGTTCTAGACTCGTTCAGAAAACTGAACTGTCCAATTCACTTGCCACCATTGAACTGTCTCCGACACCCCCTTAACTAAGATCAGACTCGTCCAATTTTACCGTATCGAGAGGATCCGAATATCAGTCGCGTTTTACGCGGGCAAGTAAAACAAAGCGAGATAGTAAAGACATGGACGTTTCGAGAGCGGTAAACGAGTGTGGAATGGTACGAGGGAAATGAGCGATGGGCATTGGAAACGGGGAGAAACGAGGGATCTCAAAGAGGGAATTGCCAGCTGAGGGAGGAACAATCGGTATGGCCAACACACGAGATCGATGGAGGCGAGGGGAGAGAGGGCGAGCTTATCCAGCAGCAGCTCGATTAATGTCGCGGATACATACAGGACCGTACGATTTATCGCTCGAAACAGGAGCCGTAAAACATTGAAATGGTATCGTTAATGGGGCTATGGCTCCCATTGCTCCGTTAAATTATTTCGCAACTACGTCAGGCCCGTCTGTGAGTGCAACGTCCTTCTACAGCGTCAAACAGGATCCCGGCGCTCTTCTGCACACCGAGAGAGAAAACTTCAATTTCGTAATTATAGGGTGTATTGTCTATAAAGACGAAGGTTCCTCGGTGGATTTGCATCCGCGTGATTTGATCATACAGTCTCAGCCGAAGCACAGTATTAGCTGATGACATGAATGAAAAATGTTTCATCGTCTATGACTTTTGATTGTGGTCATTCGGTATCAATCTCAAATACAAACTCGAAATAATTTGTCCGTGTGCTCTTGCAATGTCGAATCTAATCGGCTCTTTCTCCACGTTCGTTGCTCTTATTTGATGCTCATCAGCTGGTAATTTTCATGGATTTCCACAGAGTACAGAGTCTTGAAAATCGAGATGCATGCGCCACCTGTGGAAGTGTGCTCTTTGGTCACTCGAAATACACGTCTACAGAGAAAACCTCAATCGCTCAGGGTAGTAACTCTAATCATTAGATGGAAGTGTGCCTCCTTGGACCCCTGGTGCTAATGTGATATTCGTCTTTTCCGTGTCGTGGCATTTCATTAGTCAAAGGTTGCGACACGTGTCTCATTTCACTTTACCCATCCGTGCAACATCATCAAGCTAAAGCAAACGGTAAGCAGTCGTGATTAGCGCCACATTGAAGCGTTAAAAAGTCTCTTTCACCTCGCGCGTGTCCATTTTTTTCGCGATACGAAAAAAGTCAAACAAAACTTGTCCCGTCAATTTGTATTTGTTTATCGAGTCGAAAGGAATAATTCAAATTCTCAACAGCTGAGGAGAGACGCATGAAATTGGTTGGAACGAATCTTTTCGACCCTCCTCGTCGCTTGTAATTGTGCGGGTGATTCTCCGGCCGCTGATTGAATTACTTGGAAACGACTTGTCGCTTTCGGGAATAGATTAGCTCGGAAGTGCACGTGTGAATAAAGTGCGACGGGACGAGGTATGGTGTTGCGGATGCGTTGGTTGACATATACGGGGTAGGAAGCGAAGGGAGACTCGGGCAATCTTGATTCGGGGCTGGAGAGCCGAGTAATTCATCAAACGCGTATATATATATATATATATATATATATACGGAATCGGCGCGGCGCAAGCGGTGGAGGCTCGTGGCGCGTGTCGCACGCGCGAACATACAACACAGTGGGCACCAGGCTTGCGGCGAGTGTCTCATGCTCACCGAGGTCGAAAAATTACGGACACCGACGGCACCAATCTGCCGATCAATTTGTCATACACAGTCACGTGTACAATATACTTCTCTCTCTCTCTTGTGCGCGCGCCACCGCCATTTTTCCGCCGCCACTGCTGCTACTGCTACTGTTGCATTTGATAAATGATCCGCCTCGTCTTGGTGCCAACTGAAACCGTCTCCCGAACTAATCGGCGCGACGGTTGCGCCAATGCCCCCAACCCATCTCGCCACTTTGTCAACAATCGAAAAGTGATTTTTTTTCCCCTGGCGAACGCCCCTTCACCCTAAAATCGTAGAGAACCGTCGAAAAACGAATCAGCCGAGGAAGGAGCACCGACTACAGCGGAGCAGCTGCGCGTTTTGGCCGGGACGGCTTTTCCGCCGCGGGTGACGGATCGACAGCGCCCCCAATCTCCTGAAGCCTCACCTTAGCTGCACCTGGACAGTATACTTGCTCCGTATAGAGTCGGCCGCAGCCGGGCACCGATCAATCAGCTCACACGGCTCAGCTCCAGTTCACCTTGCGATTCCATCGAAAACGCAACGCGCTTTTCCGACTCGGCTATTCGAGTACTATATAATATGTACACACACGAATTTGCCGTCTGATACAAATCCCAACGTGCCTCGTGCCGTGCGTTTCTTTGTAGCGCGTACTACGTGGGACGCGTGATTCATGAAAGTTAACGCGCGAGTATAACGGAGGCACAATTCGCGATGATGCTTTCATTAAAATTAATGATGATTTTTGAAACGTTACCAACCAAATATCAGAAGCATGTTAACGCATATTAATTACTATGGAGTTGCTTTCGAAGTCTTTTTGTAATGTGATCATACTAATTTGACTATCCGTGAAGATTCATGCCAATGTGTATCGATCGACTGGATCAAGAACAAATAAGCGTTCATCTCGAAGCGCATCAAACTCAAAGAGTTAACCAATGACGAGTACATAGAATTTAAGGCTTCCTCTTGACGGAGTATGCGCGCGCCCAACATACACAAACTCGTTAAATCCGCGAAAAGTGCGATATACGTCAGTTGTATACAATATACATCGCTTCGTTAATAGTTCTTGGCATTTTTCATTATTTAGGGAGCAAGCTTGAATGGCGTTTCATCCGCGCTCGCCCGCCGCTTATTTATGCATCGGCGGAAAGGGCTTCGGCAAATCAAAGCGGAAAAAGTTTCAGCTCGCGCGTTATTGAAGCTATGAAACAAGATTCATTGCAACAATAAAAGTGAGCGGCGGCAGCGAGAGCCAAGCTAGCGCATGTGCGCGAGGATTGTGTATTGTAAGCGGGATGCGAGCTGATTTGCATTTACAACCGATACAGCGAGAAAGAAAAATCACGGAAATGGGATATCCGGCATCGGAGCCGTCCTCCTCTCAATTATATCCCTTAGCGGCTAATTCTTGTGTAAAGCGCTACTGAAGCTACGGCTCCTTCATTACGCATTAGCCCAATCTATTTTGACTTCATCGACGGTCCGCAGGATTTGAAGTTAGCTGCTCGTATCCGGAATCCATTTCATCGCCGTCCATATACTCCTGCTGAATTATTTATACCACGCGATATATATGCCTGACAAAGCTGAGCTGCCTTCCTTCAAACCTCTCTTCAATTTTTTTTTCACACATTTTATTCCCTCGGTGACGCCCTGTACTATTACCAGCCCGCCTTTTCCTCCATTCGCCCGACTCCATTGTACATTATACCCTGTATCATTCCATCCAAATGTCCCCTATTATCCTCTCGACTTGTCTTCAATAGTATTATTAGCCGGCAGCTCTGTATTCCGCGAAGAAAAAAATGAAAAAAAATCTTCGTCGCGTTGATGATTCTCTCGGTTGAATTTGAAGTACGGCGAGCGATCGGTCCCAATCGACGTAGAGCAAATGAGGCAAAATTAGGAAATCGTGTAAAATCGTATTTGGTGAGCAGCTGCTGCACTGAGAGAAAAGTTTAGCAATGGTAACTAGATTTTTACTAAGCTTTTTAGTGCAATGCAGGGACAACTCAGTGAAGTTAGTAAACTTTACTACCCAAAACATAGTTATCATTACTAGAAAAAATAACATTCGTTACTCGGTTTATAGGACATTCTACTAATAAGGTAACTGTACCCAATTTGGCACTGTACCCAATTTGGCACAATCGTCAGATTTCGTATTTCCGGTGCTCTCTGAGCATCAGTCGCTCTTGGGTTATGTTGGGGGAATTAAAAGAAAATTTTCGGTATCTTCCCCGCCCATTTAGCCCTTAAAACCACTCTCCTACAACACTTGAAGTTTCACTTACTGATTTTTTCACCATTTTCTTATTTCACTTTTCACACTTAACCTCAAAAATCAGGTGTCAATAATTTTTATCTCTCAAAGTATCATTACTCTTTTTTGTGTAAAAACATCTCAGCTTTCGATTGGTCTCATCAGTTTTCCTAAAATTATTTTTTATCCTACTCAAATTGCTGTTTTTCGCATCAAAAAAAAGTGAACCCAATGTTCCCCTCTACGCGTTTTTAAATGGGAAGACTGAGTGAAATTATTGAATATTTGTATAGACATATTACGATGATTTGGACGCGTATTTTTGAGTTGTATGTTAAAAATTTTGTATAAATATCACTGGGAACATAATTGAGAGTTTATTTCAATGCCAATTGGATCGTCCCTGTAGGCCTATATAGGCTGTAGCTAATGATTAAAAAATTGTGCCAAATTGAGTACACGTTTTGTGCATTTAGCCTTTTTGCGTTTTTTTTTTAAATTGCGATTTTCGATAGGTTAAAGTAGTCGAATGATGATTATGAAGATGGTTTCTAATAGGTATTGAGCTAAGCTTTGAGATGCCATTCACAGAATTTTAAAATTCGAAGTCTATCATAGTCAAATTCGCGAAAAACCCTTAGGGGGGGGCACATTGGGTACAGTTACCTTATAGTGACTTTACTACTTTAATATAGTAAACGGTCTGAGCGAATTTCACTAAAAATAGAGTGCTCTATGTTATACATTTTGTGACGGCTACTATGTTTTTCTCCTCTAAGTTTGATTAGTAAATTTCCGTGACCAGATTTTTCTCAGTGTGCCTTCAACTCCGGGGAACATCCACTCGAGCTTCGTTTTTTACACATATCTCGAGAATATGGCGACGTCCCCCTAAGGCCGATCGTGAGATTGATACGTCGAAGAGCTGCGACCGGACGCATATTGACCGATCGCATTATCCGGCTAACTGCACATGCAAAGAAATGAGAATTTTAATTGAGTTAGGAAAGTGAAATGAGAAACGGAGGAAAAAGCAGGTAGTAAAACTTCAAACTGTTGTAAGAGAGTAGTTTTAAGGGCTAAATGAGCGAGGAAACGACCATAATAGTATATTATTTTAATCCTGTCAACATAACTCAATTGCGACTGGTGTCCCAAAATCCGAAATCTGAGAAACGTGCTAGATTGGGTACAGTGCTAAATTGGGTCGAATCACCTTAAATTGAGCAAACATCAGCGTTGGGTGCCGTACCAACGTGGAGTACCCTAAATAATTTTCCAAATTATAAATACCTATTACTTTAATTCAAATTTCTTCTAATTTTACTATTTAGCTCGGAATTATGGATTCAACTGGCCTTTAAAGATCGTGTATCTCTCGTTTTTTCTCACCCCAAATTCTTTTCTTCTCTCCCAATAATATGGAGTTGACAATTCTGCCGCATTGATATACATGGGAGTCCTACAGCTCTTTCCGCTTAGGGTTGTTTGTCACTTGCTCCTCGCTACATCGTATTCACTTGGATTCGGAGTAAGCGTGATTGTCGTTCGACGTCCTATAACTCGCTATTGACTCGAGCACAGTCAATTTATATCGAGTTACCCCGTAATCATTCGCTTGGATGTTTGCCGAGTTATTGAAAAACATGATCCAGCTATTACGAGCTGCGGACGGGCACGTATGTATCCGTCAGTCAATTTGCCCGCAGAAATGATCGATCGTTTGACAATTGGCTGCTCGTGTCGGCTCGGATGACTCACTCGGATTTGAATAATCGAAGCATCAAGTCGTGTATTCATTCGGAGAAATCCTAGTGTTGGTGGAGTATTTCGTGATGAATTCGCCCGGTATTATGCAAAATGAGACGCGTGTCGTCGTTAATAGTTCGAAATGAGTGAATCCAAAAGGTTAACAGAGCTCGCTGCCCGTGAGGCAGTCACGAGCTGTTGATGGTATACATCAATTTTGTAGGAAAAAAGACAAAAAAAAAAAATTGAGATCAGGAATTTATTGTGGGGGGAACCAACGACGATTTTTAGAAACGCACTGCACTCGAGGAGTCTCGGGACGTTGAATCCGAGGTATTGTGTTTTGGTTCGAGTGAAAAATGTTCTTATCCGTGCGCCGCTGCAGTCGTGACCGTATGTATATGTATATGTAGGATCGGAAGAATGTTGTACAGTATATATATACACTCTCTCACCTGAACACTCGCTCAACTCTATAGATTTGAGCGAGTGTTCAGGTGAGAGAGAGTGACTGGCCGTGAATCCGCGGATGGAGCGGTAGAGAGAGAGGGAGTGAGAGAGAGAGAGAGAGAGAGAGAGAGACGGAGCGAAAACAAAGTGGCGCGCGGTGGGGGAGGAGTACTGCGACGCCCGGAGGTGCCTCTCGCGCCAGGGTGGGGTAGGGTGGGGGGGGGGGCAACAGCCTCATATAGAGCAGCAGCAGCGCCGCTCCATTCAACTGGTACCACTCCGGCGTTCTACGCAGCGTATATACAAGCCCGCGCGACGTGTGTGTGTGTATATATGTGTGTGTGTGTATATATATATATATATATATATATATATATACACGTGTGTATACGTACAGGGAGCGCCACACGTGCTGCTGCTCGCATCTCATGTGTGCAGCGCGCGCTGCTGCCGCTGCCGTGTGCGCGCACCTCACAACCTGCGCTAGTCCAACGTTTGACGTGCGGCAAATTTGTGAAAGTTTTCGGGTTCATTCTACTTATTGCGTAGGAGAATATCGTCCCTCGCGATCTTTCGGTAATTATTCCGAATACGAAATTGTGAATTGTGCGCGATTGCTGAGCTCCAATTAATCGCCAGTCCTCTTCCTCTTTCCCACCACATCTAAATTGTCCGTTGGACTGTTGATGAAACAGAACAGTAGCTACAAATCCATTACGCACTAGAGATACATACTTTTCGACGCAAACCAATGTCAATTGGGAAACTTAAAAATTTACAATAATCGTAGAGTGATAAAAGTAAAGACAAGGCCTTTGCTGAAAAATTCAATCAAAATGAATGCGCGAAAGAAAAACAAATCACAAACAATCGGAATTCCAGGCTTCCTCGATATCGCAGGCATTCAATTAAATATGACGTTATTCAAGTGAGGTTAATAGGTCGTTGCATCAACTCACTGGAATCTGAGCTAAATAAGTATTTATATATGGAAGCAAGTGATTGCCTTATTTTGGAAACACACAAGATTCAAATGATCGCCAAACTGCGTACCGATATCGCTGCGAATGATTATTAACATCAGAGAATAAACACAGGTGAAATTCCGCCCGACCGCTCGTTTCTTTTTGTTCGAAATTTAGAGAATGGCCAAACGTGCCTTGTCACAATGACTCGAGATAATAATTTAATCAACTCTAGTTATGTGCAATTTACGTCTGTACATTCATTGAAATCGTAAAGGCCTATCGAACTCTTGACTCATCGCCATTTCATAGATTTAATCAGTCTACACTCGATACGAATCGTGGATTTGAACGAGATACGTGCCGATAACTCACGGGAGAAATCACTTCTCAAACTTCATACCTCAACTTCAGTAATATAAACTTCAAATAATACTTAATTCAGCGACGAATTGTTTGTAACAGTCGAGGGGCTTCTTACTCCAGTACTCCTTCAAAATTTCCAAGATATTGTTTTTCAGTACTCCACGGTACTAAAGACAATAACATTCGACGTGTTTATCTCGTGAGCATTAAATTTATTGTGCTTCGATACAGCATCTTGATTTGGAGAGTAGCTCGTCAGTTGACAAAATAAAGAGTGTTGCTCCCATAAAACTTCACGGTAAGTCTTGGAGTACTCGAGTTAGAAGCCCGTAGGTCGCCCGTAGGTAATCGAACAACCCGTGAACCGTGTGTATGCATACTTTGAAAACGCCAGTGCTTTGCACGACAACTCGGCAATTTCGCTCGAGACATTCGCGCGAGCAGTCCCGTCGCGCCGACGAGAGGAACAAATCGGCCGAGAGTGCGAATATTCAGCGCGAGATTCAATTTGGCGAGCAAAGTTGAACGAGAGAGCCCCGAGTTTAATCATCCTTTCAACAACAACCTGCAGCGCTGGCGCGCGTCTTTCTCTCGCCGCGCGTGGAACAGAACCGAGCTGCCGACCGGGAGGGGAAGTAGAGTAAAGAGGGAGGAGAAAAATAAAGCCTACAGACCGCGCGCGCGCACGCTCGACTCATCGGGCCGTTGCCGAGAATGACGCAACACTCGAGACGAATTGCCTCCCTCGGTTATATAGACGGATGCTTATTCACACCAGCTCGTTCTCTCCTCCCCCGCCCTCCCGTCGATCGGCGTACGAACGAATATGTTCGTCCCGTAGCACCTCCGAAAGTCGGCGCTGCACACGGAGCCCGAGAGGAAAATGAAAAACTTGGTACAAGTAATGTACAACCGAGCAAAATGATTTGCACGAGCCAGGGGATTCGAGGAGGAGAGTTGGAGCTTTCCTGTATGCGTAGCCGGTTCGACCGATTTTATATCGCGGCTGTACAGCCGTACCACGCGTAACGAACTAGCCAACGTACACGTAACGCTCGATTGTTTTTCACAGCTAGAGCCCCGCCGTTCGTGTGCCTTGGTATAATAAACGCGAAACGGTGGGGCGGCCCCCGCGCGATGCATCCCTCGAATGGCGCGCGGGCGCACGCGCCAAACAACTTACGTCAGAGAGCGGTGCGTATACACGACTCGCCCACGCGATTGTTGATCGTTCGACGAAATGCAACGCACTTGCGTCAATCACTCTCCTTCCAACCCCCCACCACATCCAGCTCCGCGTGCTTCCTATTCCGCTCCCCTTCCTCCGAGCTATACACTCGTGTACACTTCTGGCACCGACCGCATATCGCCTGAATTTTTTCTGCTCTTCTATACATTTTCTTTTTCCCTATACTTGTAGTCTCGCGTGTCGTCGTTGTCTCTACAATACAAAGTGCGTTAGTTTCTTGACCGAAATTGCGCCCGAGTACACTGGAAACGAGCGTTGTGAATATTCCCAGAATCGAGGAGACGAGCTGTCTGATTGATCGTGAGAGTATATCACTTTCTACGAAGAGGAAAAGAAAGGGAGGGGGCAAAAAAACAGGAAAGTGCGCGTCAGAAGTGATTGGGTCGAGAGTCGAGTGTGATGTTCCCTGCGCGCGCGCGCAAGCTGGTGCAAAAACAGAAAAAAAAACGAAAAAAAAGGCAAAACGAAGCGCGACGCCACGCACGCACAACGTGCGCTTTGTGTATTCGCGCATCTCGAAGACTAATTTAGCTGCAACTCATTTTTTTCTCCTGCCCGCTTGGGAAATAAGTGTCGAAAGTTATTTAAAGAGCTTGTTTTGACGTACTCCGAGCGGAGAGTCGATCTGCTATCGTCTCGTCTCGTTTTGTGCCTTGTCTTGTGTCTGGCCCGAGAGCAGCCTAGGCTAATTAAATTACCTCTTCACTCGGCGCATTTTCCTCCCCCTTATTTCTCTCTTTAGTCCTGCCGGATATATTTAATCGCGTGAAATCGCGTCGCTATGCTTTTGCAGACCTGTACGTCGTCACGGCTCGTGCCACGCACTCGGGCTAATCTTCGCCATTGATTGATGCGCGGCGATTCGATGCCACGTGTGAAAAATCGATCGACAGGTGTTTGAGAATCATATTGCTGCGTGTCTGGTTGGAGAGTGACGCGAGATCGCGAAGGTAGTATCGTCGCGTATTACATAGTTTCGGGGCCAATAGCCACGGTCGAAAAAAAAATGAAAATTCGACACTTTTTCCGTGGGGAAACACTCAAAGTGCAATAAACGTCAGGCGCAGCCGGAGACTTTCGTGACAATAGTGTGGCTCTCACGAGAATGACAGTATCCGTCTTGATGAAATGCTTTTTCCCATGTTAATTCATAATCCACGATCCTTTTATTTTTCTCGACAATCTCGTTTCTCACACGCGAAATTGCTTCACCTCCGAACGCTCCGTTGGAAGCGAGAATTTTTCTGTACCAAGTCCGATGAGCAGTACATTCCTTGGGTCAATGATTCAAAATGATCGCGGGTGTTTTCCATTCACAGTGTTACGACTAGGGGGAGGAGGGAGGGGAGGGGGGGGAATAACGACGTTACGTCCTTATCAGGAAGTAATTCTTGACCAGTCCTGTCACGTGACTCCATGCGTCACTTCCCGAAATCAATGCGCTATACTGTCACGCAGAGTAGTATATAAGGTAGAATAAAATTAGGAGGAAACTTAAATTAGGAGGAGAGATAGTTTTTGGGTACCTTAATCGGTTATACCTCCAGTCTAACGATTTTATTCATGTACTGCGCTAAGGAAAAACTTTGGTTGTTCCGACTATACACGAACTATAAATATGGTGGTATAATTGATCATCTTCTCATCACAATCATTTACTACTCTTATTTTATATTACTATTTACGAATTGAAATAGATTTACTATTTTAATTCGTATATAGAAGGAAAAATATATTTCGTCATTAATTTTTGTAATTTTTCAGTTAATCGGAATAAGAATTCTACTTCTTCAATATTCTCATTTCGTTGGCGTATGACGGGAACAAAACGAAATAGGAAGCTGTAATCATACATTTTTCTCGATGATTTTGAGTAGTATGAATATTCCCTCACAACGTCCACAAAAACAATATATTTTCCAATTGCATTGAACGTTACAATTTAAATCTATATTCTATCTACTAGAATTGATATGATTGATCAACTACAATTTTAGAGAACCAAGAAGATTTAGGGTTTTCAACAATTACAATCGTATATTATGCAACTAGTGTAATTTTTCTGTTCAACTAGTAATATTTTCAAAATGCCACTCATAGACACGATTACACGAGTGACTAAAATTTAACGCACCAGTTGGATACAATAATTTATGTTATATGAAAGCTCGTAAAACCGCTTTTCAAGAAACGTACTAATGCATGAAATGGCGTTTTAGGCATCGAGTAACATAAATTCACTCACTGAATATTATTATTGACGTTTTGTATCAAATTTATTGTAAGAGAATGGCGATGATTTTGCTCATGAATAAAAATACTTATTAAAAAAATATAAATATTATTTTTTTTTCTTGTCTTTTTTTTTCTTTTTTTATAAATTCTTTAAATTTATATCTAATCTCATTGGTTCACTTCATATTTAAAATTGTGCCTTTCGCAATAATTGAGAAGACACAACTATAAATACGGTTCATTACAATACATTTTTCTCTGCAGCAATATAAAATACTCAACTCGCAACGCCGTTTTTTCTCGATGTGTATATAAGTACTAGTATCCCCCACCGCGACTTTCCCCGTATATTATTTAGGATGGAATAATTATATGCAAGTGAATCTCTGCAAGTAAACAGTTTATGAAATGAATTATCATGAATGTTTGAGAGAATTTCTAAAACATATTCCATATGAAATGGTTCGAGTGAACTAATCGAGAGAATCGTGTAATGACTTAGAGACGTAAAAATGTTTGCGACTTGAATTCTACCGTTTCTCGACACTTTTCACGACATCGAAATTTAGCGAATATGCATAGTCTTTAGAATTTCATGCCTGATAAATCACTATCGTGATACATTTAATGCAACAAAGTATATGTAACTTGATTATGAAATAAATATGTTGGAAATATAAAAAAAAAAAACTATTCAAACTATTTCTTTTAAATACAGATAATGTTCTTTCAGTTTTGTTTACGAAAAATGAATTGTGTATTTTTTCAATATATTAATAATAACGATGTAAAAGCGTAAAACACGATTTCACTATTTCAACCCTTCAATGCGAATTATGGAAAATGCGCCTGCATATAGTTATAAATAGATTCCTTAAAAAATTGACGTGGTTGGGATTTGATTACCTAGTCAAGACACGTGCATTCAATTATACGAGAATATTGAGAAAAATTTTGGATTTCATATTAATATTAGTATATTATGCACCCAAGCGAGGTTAGGCGATTTCGGCACGAAAAATGTTGGCGCGTGCCGAAATAGCGTAGATGAGCGAGCTGCATATGCTATTTTTCGTCTCCAGTGGGAGGAAAGTGTCATTCTTTGTAAACGCCACGCGGCACGTAACATTTTGTTCGTCCCAGCGGGAGCCAAGTGTCAATTTTGCTCCCTGGCGTTCGCAAAGAATGACACTTTTCTCCCACTGGAAATGAAAAATGGCATATGCACCCCGCTCGTCTAGGCTATTTCGGCACGCAGGAACTTACCACCAAAGCTGCAATTGGGTCGCAAGCGTTTTGCGTGCCGAAATCGCCTAACCTGCTCAGGTGTATAATATACTATGGTAGATACGGAATATTTTGACCGGTCGCCAGGACGTTTACACCATCTGTTATCAGGACAGTCGTAAGTGACTTTCTGCAGTTTTTCAATTTCTCCTCGTCTGATTCCCGCTCAGACGAGTAGGAGAATTTCCCTTAATCAATAAAAAATCACGTAAATCTCGGAGAAACGGACGCGTAACTCAATGTGCACGACTGCCGCTACAGCCCATTACTAGGGTTGCTCAAAAAGTATATATCCAAGAAAATGTCGTAGTGTGATCGGTCACTCAGAGGTCCCGTACACTCTTCATCGCGTGATTGTTGATGAGATCTCGATTATCGCTCGAGCAGCAAGCAAAATCAAAGTAGAACACTAAATGATACAACTGTAAGACTCGGGAGCAAGGCGTTTACGACGCCATCGCTTAATGCGCAGATTATTCTATATATATATATATATAAAAACGGTGCATAACAGCATACGTGCAGGGGGTGCTTACGGAGGGGATTTTCAGGATTCGGTATATAAATACATACGAACACGCGTGTACTGCTGCGCAGGAGCAAGAGACCCGAGTCATATATATACGACGCAGTTGAGCGCGGGACGGGCTTTTTGCGCATTTGTTAGCTGTTCCACGTGCCCGCGCGCGCCTCTTTCGGCTCGAGGTTGCTGACTCCTGGCTCACGCGCGCGCGCACACGCGTGTGCGTATATATATATAATATACGATCGTGTGCGGCCCGTGCGGCCAAGGCTCCTCTACTGCGTAGTACGCATCACACACACGTACGCGCACAAACACGCGGTTTGGGCAGTCGCGGCTCTCTTGTGTTTGCGAATGAGCCGAGAGAGACAGTGGCTTAGGTTCCCGACCATCACACGCGTGTGCGCGTGTGTGTGTCGTTTATAGAGGTGGGTGCGTTCAACCACATGTATATATATATGTATATATTGGCCCCCGCGCGTTTATATATATTCTCGTTTGATCCCGAGCGAAACTACGCGCGGCCGAAGCGCGCGTCGGGTGGGGCTGATGCTCGCGGGCGAGGAGGGCTATGAGGTGGGCCGAGGCTGGGCGCGCTATAGCGCTGCTGCCGCCACGTGCAGGTTATATACGTGCAGCGGAGACACGCGAGCACCCCGGTGGAGATGCTGCAGCTCGTATTTATATACACGCGTATATGAAAACGCAGCGTTTGAATGGGAGTGGACCGGTCGATATTGCCGGCGCGCAACTCCGAGCGTCTGTACACGCAGAATCCCCCACTCTGCCTCTCTTTGTCCTTACGTATATACGTATATACACACACCTATATATATATATGTACACAGCCGGTGCCCTCGGCATCTCTCGCGAGGCACGCCTCCCTATAGTCAATCTTTCTCTCTCCGTCTGTCGGAACACCTTACCGACCGAGCGCCGAATCCCGCAATATCCATCGATTCGGTTCATTCGGCTTTGAGTGATCGCCGCCCCCCCCCCCAACCCTGTATATATATATACAACTGAATGCCTCTATTAGCTTATACATACCATATCTCCATCGCATGATCATAGCCCGCTACTGTTAACGACCGAGCGTTATTTTCACGCGAGGGACGGAGGCGTTCAACGATCCTACAGCGCGACACGAATGGTCCACTCTCCCAATCGCTCGTGTCAATTGATTCTTTATTCGATTACGTTTTTTGGATAACCTCTTCCCGAACCCCCTCAATGTCGGCCGACCGATTGACTCAAACATAGTGTGGGTCTCATTATATGGACGTTACGGCTACACAGTCATTCCCAAAAGTTAGGTATACCAGTAAAACCCTATGGCATATGATCTTTGCATATATATCCAGTCATTGGATAATATTATCTCGTTTCCACGAGTCTCCTCAGATTATCACTATTTTTTCAATACTTTTCACATCGTTAAGAGCATGGAAATACGCGAATCGCACAAAACGCCGTAATATGCATGTAAATCAAAAAGCTCACATGTTACAAACCAGCCAACCAGGCTTTCCCATACTTTAGATATAACTTTTATATCCAAATACACTGGAACTAACACGAGATGTGCACAGAAACACATTTTTTTGGTTTATTATCTTATTTCTTCGATTTTCACGAGTATATTACAATCTACTTATAAATAATACCTATTGCTTTGATTTGCTCCAAATTTCCCCTACTTTTAATATTTAATGGCGAAGGGATTAATCGATTCTCACCAAAAGAGCCTATGTAAAAAAATGTAATTTCTATTGTATCTGCCATATGGAAATAAAATCGATGACCGATGACTTTCTTTGGCGCAATTCAAGTTTGGACACGTTAGGTACATTCTGTGGAAGTTTCAATTCGCTCTATCATTTTATAAGAACTTGTCGAGCGAGGGTGAGAAACTGTACAGAATCAAAGTTCTTCTATATAATGGGTATTCTGTCAGGTCTAGTTGGGTGCTGTCCTGAGAAATTGGGGGTTGCAAACTACTGATGAATACTGACTGAGTACAATGGAAAATTGCATTGTACCACTTAATCATCAATTATACACTGACTATTTCCAATGGACTCGCTACGAAAAAACTACCAGTTTACCACTCATGCGCCAAGTTGTCTACATGGAAATCTGCTTACCAGTTGTATATCTCGGTCGAGTGGTGTATATCAGAGCTTCTGTGACCTGCAAGCAGAAAAAAATTCGTTTTATTGAATCGATTCGAATATTTATATACCATTTCCATCGTGTTGGGCAATTATCGTGAATCAGAGGGACGGACGGTACGGAAATTACGTTCGAATCGAGAATTAATAAAGGAATAAATTGCACTCAGCGAATTACTCGTATTGGACATTGATCGAAGTATACTTTGATTTACCTCGTTCAAAAATACAACCAGCGGAAAACGGGAGGAAATTTTTTTATGGGTCGTGCGGACGTGCGTATATAATGTTGTCGTATGCTCGAACGTCACACAGAACCTATATCGCTGCTGCCCCCCTGAGTGTTCTGCTATATAAATTCGCGTAGCTTTTCTGCGAAACGATGTGACGTCAGATATGCCAGGTAAACAACACGCGCGGCGGACGAAACGAAAAATCTCTCTCTCTTTCTCTCTCTTTCTCTCCATCAACTCTTTGTGGGTTTGGTAAACAGACGCGCGTAACCAAACAACAGCTCATGTGCATTGTATACTTGACGGATACTGTTGGGCGCATGATTTATAAACGCGATTTAACGGCTCAATCTACTGCGCCAGCACAACACGACGCGAGTTCGAAGAAATTTTCGTGACTGGTTTTTAACGAGCTCGGCGCGGCGATTACTCGACTTTACGCGCTCTCCGTTCATTCAATTTCTTGATTAGAAACAGAGCAGAGTCTCTCTTGTGCGCCAATAAGCTCGAATCAAATCTGATTAGAGAGGCATGTTTTTTTTCAATTTTTTTTTTAACGAACGTGTGAATCCCAGCCGAATCAACTGTTACGGTTGCGCAAGCCGAGTATATCTCAGAGTAATCCGCTTGTGCGATTGGATCGGAGATACGGTGAAAATTTTCAGTAGTGCTTGATTGGATGCGCCGCGCGATAGAGCAATCCAACTGTTACTAGGTACATCTTTAAATGACTCAATAATTGAACGCATCTGCGGCGTATCGTATGCACTTTTATCAGTCGTGTTGGGTTTATCAGTGAAACCGAGCGAAGCGTCTCGACACGAGTCTCTCGATTAAGCATTTGAATGCGCGACTCAGCTACTGCATCTTTTTATAGGTTCTGCATGGAGCGGTAGACGAAGCCATTTGTTCTCGAGTGATCTGCAGTCACGGTTTCTCTTTCGAACCGTTGAAAGAATAAGGGAAGAACGGGCAGATTTCTGAAAACATTAGTACACGCCAAAACAATTAGCTCGTATCTTTTTCTCTATTTTCACCCTATACCCAAAGAGCTTACGTCCTCGGTTTAACAAAGCGCGACCCTCAAGCGATCGTGGTGAATCCCTATCTGTTTAAACGACGATAAACAATCAACCTCCTATACCTCTGATAATCTGACAATCGGTTTTTGCTGTAAGCTTTCAAGAAAGTTCGAGAGAATCAAGGTTACGGAAGCTGCGGGGCCTGGAGCCGAGCCGCGCGGCGTTGGAAATTGCAATTGGGATGAAGCCTGATGCAGTGGCGCGCACTGTTACTGGACGCGGGGGCAAGGAACGGAGGTTAACGCCGCTCCGCTCGTAGTTCGCTCGCTCGCGCGCAGGATGGTCTCTCGACTGAGACGTCGAGGAGAGATAAAGCCGCGAGACGCGGGCTGACACCCGAGCCTCCGACTCGTCGGCTGGCGGACTTGGCGGAGATAAGCGTCTGTTGACACTTGTCCCTATCGGCGACCCTCGTGTGCACCGCCCGTCTAGCCGATGATTTCGCGCAAATTAATCTGCCTCCACACGTGTTGCTCTCTCTCTCTCACACTATGTCTCCCACATGTCTCCGGATAGATTTTTCCCTCCCGAAACATTCGTTTGGTGATTCAACATTTGATCGGCGCGTCGATTTGCCGCTTCCGAAGTGCAGTAACTGCTTTTCGCGACGGGTAAACTTTCTGGACACACACAGACACACACGCACACACACACACTTTGTGACCCAGATGCGCCCCGCCGTCGCCGCCGCCATTTCTAGCTCATGTCTGTCTCTCTCCTTCTCTCCCTCCCTCTCTCTCTCTCTCTCTCTCTCTCTCTCTCTCTCTCTCTCTCTCTCTCTCTCTCTCACTCTAGCCGGAAAACGCGTTCTTGGCTGATTGTTAGCTTTTTTTTTTCCTTCGACCGAATGAAGATCACCGAATTCATTGACGATCGAGCATAGGATGTTTGGTGCGCGATATTTTTCACTTAATCCGCCTTGCTTTGCTCTCGGTAAATCGACTTTTTTGAAATTCGGAATTTACCGAGTTCAAGATGCTTTGCAGATAACGGATCGATCGAATGAATATTTGTATCGTATAGCTATACGTGTTTGGCGGCTAAGCGACAGGTTCGCAAAGCTGTTTATCGCTAACTATACACACAGTAATAGTATAATAGTTATGCAGGTTCAGAGAACCATTATGACACTTATAACAGTGGCATTTTGGAAAAGTTACTAAAAAGAAAAATTTCACAAAAAAAAAAAATTAAAAATCTTATCACTATAAGTTTTAAGAGGGAATTTAACCACTGTTCCTCACTTTCGCATACCAGCGGCTGTTTTATCTTTGTCTTTGACATGCTCAATTATTTCTTGGTTTAAATTTCGTCTCTGTTATTTCGGCTACTGGGTGGATCAACGTCTTTACATGACTTTTACAATATGATGATTCACCGCCGAGCAAGTACTGATTCAATTTATTTACGCGCTCTCTGTATAGTCTCACGTGGATAGTTGCACAGTTCGCCACGGCAGTTTCCAAAAAGACACTTAAATACATTGAGACAGCCGAGCGGATGACAATTATCACGCTCGTATACTCCCCCGGCCGAGAACAACCCAAAGTGTGTCCCCGGGTGATTTGCCAACATTGATTATTCATACACGTAACAATGATAAAATTTCACGAGGCGTAAAGTTGGCTCGGCCAGTTATTGCTCTCTCTCTCGCGCGCGCGCAGGTAAATTAAAAGGGAAAAGGAGCGGTTGGATATATAGAGCTGGGGCGGGGGGACGGTGTGACAAGTGCGCTTTTATATACGTACAGTACAGCGGCCAGCCACGCGAGAACAGCAGGAGGAGGCATATTCGCGAATTGAAACTGGCAAAGCTCCCGCAACAGTATATAAGTCGGCGGGGCCAGACTAAGAAGTAACGAGCGCAGGAAGAGGCGCCAGCAAATCTGCTAGCGGCACCACCACCACCACCACCACCACCACCACCAACAACAGACACCAGAGAGAATGAGAAATAAAGAGAATGAAACGAGCGCCAGTAGAGAAAGAGGCGCACGCGGAAAAAGAGTAATCGAGGCAAAAGGGGATGACGGTAAAGATAGAAACGCTCGCTGAATTTTCATTGCGATTTTATTAGACTTGCGCCACATAATTGACCTATTTACCATAGCGTATATATATATACGCGACGCTCGTTATCAGCCTGTTCCAACTCACTTACTCTCATACACTCGAGCCTCGTATACCCATCTTCATACCGAACCATCCGACACAGTATGACTGACAGTATGACTGACACAGTATGACTGATTATCGTATTGCCAGATCCAATTAACGACTTATGACCAGCGGAATGTACCCGATCTCAAGCATTATTACGCCGCAAGTCGAAAAAGTTGCTCATCGCCCATTTCTATACTTATCCCGCGATGGAGACTCGAAATTGCAATTCAACGTCTATAGTAGAAATAAAATAATCAAGTTTATTAAATATATAACGAGTTCGGACATTCGCTCGGAGGAAGGGAGAGAAAATCATCGGGAACAAGATCCGAATTGTCGATTATACTTTTGCAGCTACGAGGAAACACTATGGTGTGAGAAAGCGGATCTATTCAAAAAGCACTTCCCAGGCGTTCTTGTTTATACATTCTGCTAAGTCTTCTCGAAACGAAGGCGTCTTGAATCTAATACACGAGCCACGTAATTTGTGTAGACGACGCCGCACTGAATATTCCACTTGACTCGAGAATTCATTATTTATAAGTTGGAAAATTGAATATGGTTAAACACGTTTGAATGGTGAGAGTTCATAATCCGACAGGTAGATTCGTTTTGATGTTAGATCAGTATAGTCATTGAACTTAGAGTTGAAGTTCAGCCACGTGTACACCGCCATACGCATATTACTGTATCTCAAGAACAAAAATATATGATTCTTTTTGGTTAGCCAGAGACGTCATCTCACATCAAATCCCGCGGTAATAGATTCAGAACGTTTTTTTTATCAAGCAAGACGAGAAAAAACCCACAGAGGGGGATTTCGAAGAAAAAACAGATTCTCTCGAGAAGTGGATGAAATAAAGAAAACCGACGCGCTTTTCAGGGTCGACTACATCGCAACAATTGCTATCCCACGACGTACAGTCGCCCGAAGCATCCAATCCGTTCTCCATAGATCGAATTTATAAAAACTTGATTGACAATAGTCTTTTGGGACATATTAGGTGAAAAAGCGCGGCGTGGAGGTAAACAGTGATATTGGCGGCGGCGCCACCTGTAAACAGTCGGGCAAAGTTACAGAGAGACGATCGCTGCGATATCCACGTGGCACGGAATCTAACCTCAATGAGCTCATCTCGCGACGCAGATATATACACGCATGCAGACGAGTCGATTAGTGCGTAAGATTCGTGGCTCACACCTCCTCGTCGCTGTATGCCGTACTTATATACGCATCGTTCTATGTTGGCTTTATCTTTATAAAGAAGAAGATGTATACAGTGTATGGCTCAGTCGAGGTGTGAGCACGGCGAACGGAGTTGAGGGGAGCAACAAACGGGCGCACGTACGTACATATTATATAGGTACATCAGCGTGAAAAATATAGAGCCGTGTGGGCAAGACAGACACCGGGAAGGTGGAGGGAGGGAGGGGCGAGGGGAAGCTCAGACACGAAAGTATAATACACCCATATATATGTATATATAATTCAGGCTGATGTGCTGGTGAGCGGCTGCAGTTGAAAGACAACAGAGAAGGATTGCTGCAGATATATAGGCGCTGCGGGGCGAGTATATAGACGACGGCGGCGGCGTTGGGAGAAAGCGATGTGTGCGTGAGCCAGCCAGCGAGCGAGCGGCGGTCGATCGATAAAATGGCCCCTGCGCGACACCAGAAAGAGAGAGAGAGAGAGAGAAAGAGAGAGCGAGACCGACAGACAGACCCTGTCTCTCGCTCACGCACGCATATGGCTTTGTTTATAAATAGGCTTCGCCGAACGACGAGTCGCAACCAGCGGCTCGGCGCGCGCGCGCGCGAGCGTCAATTTGCATAGTCGCGCATGCATATATAGGAGGCCTGTATGCTTTTTGACTTGACGCCGCGCGGCAATGCAGCATCAACACGTGCCTCCGAGAGCCCGCATCGCGCGGCCCTTTTCATTATTCGCATCATAAACAATAATAGCTCGAGTGGCCCTAATATACGCCGCGCGCGGCTCGGGCTAATAATCGCTCAATGATGTGTGTGTATATGCCGCATCCACGCGGCCTTGTCGGTGTACAGCCGCGGCGTAACACCAGCCCATCAGGCGATTACGATAAGTACCTACTGCATATACATGTCTAGCAGTATATACAGATACATGTAAAAAAAGTTGCGCAGTAGCTCTGCAATCCGTCAAGGGCTTCGTACTCACAATTGCGCGCGTTGGCGCGTCGGAGAAAACCCTAGCGAGCCGTACGATGTGTGTAAAAGCAACTTATCAACCACCAATCATCGAATCGATCTCCGCGGTAACGTATCAAGCCGGGTGAATAATCATGGGGTGGATAAATGATACGTAATAGTTGCACCTCGTGTTACACGCGTGCGGAAAAGTAGCCGTACATGCGCGTTGTATATACGTGAAAGAAGGGAAGAAGGAGAAGGCGCGCCGCGCAGTTGAAGTTCGGATGTTAACTGCGCAGTTTATACGCGCGTGCCTCGGGTCGGCGAAAGAATAGGTGGGCACATGGGCGCGGGGAGGGCGCCAATGGTATATACCTATATATACGCGCTCGGTCTTGAAAAATCACACGGCCACACATGTATATAAATTCATATACATACACATATCGGAGGAGTATAGCACACGTTTGCCGAGTCAGCCGGGACAGCTGACGCAACAGCTAAATCCCTGCACCGTAATTTCAACGACGCGCGCGCGCGCGTTTTATACGCCTGCACCGGTTCGATCAATCCCCACAGAGATACGGGAAGAGAGTCGATCCCGATTTTCGGCGCGTGAGGACCTGTTGATATCGCGTTCTTATCACACTGCGGGGGGGACAAGAGGTGCGGGCGAATCAATCACTAATCATCGCTGTACAGGTATATTTACTGCGCAAACACGCGGATAGACGGATGCAATGCAGCAACAGCAGCATCAGCAACAACGCGTGGCCCACCTTAATACAGTTACGTGTGTTTTGTATACGTCGGAGGCAAAAACACAAGGGTGCACTTGCGACATTGTCCTTATGCATGCGTGTCTATATGGTCGCGCGCGCACGTGGGCTCTGGCGCGTTGTTGGGGTTGACGCTCGCTGGCGGGCAGCGCGGGGTGGGGCTGCCGGGTTGAGAGCCACTGGCGAGGGGTCGGCGCTACTACGCCGTATAGTCTGCAGCTCGAGACGCGGGCGCGAGACCGATCGATGCCGGCCAAAACATTGCCACATGCTCTCTTTCTCTCTCGAGCTCGACGGAGCGGCAGCCCGAGCGCGACGGGCAGAGCCGAGGGCCGCGTGGGCGCAAGCGCGACTGCGCACGCCTGTATATATACACACACGACGCCATGCCGCGAGCGCGCTAAGCGTCCGCAAACTATGTATCCCGCGCGACTACGCATTTACGTATTATGATCACCCCCGCGCGCCCCAGCGATTCGGGTTTTATACCCAAAAGCGCGAGTCGATTGTTAATTTGTGTGTGAATCGCTTTGTCGAATTGTTCGAACTATACTACATATGCGTCTAATTTTTTCTACTCTGCATCCACGTGGAGATATTGCATGTTTCGTTGGTTACAAATGGGAAACTAACTGTCCCAAGAACTTACGGTGAAAAACCGCTGTTTCAAAGTAAATTGCCGCTGTACGAAGCAGGATGAATTATTGACTGGAGCTGCAGTGATATTTTCCATGTGACTAAAGTGAATTTTGATGGAAAACATTTTTACATCACAATTCGCAATGAATTTTTGGTCCATAAAGACTCATGGAACTAAAGTGAGAATTCAATTTTGTTACATAAAAAATTCACTGCCATCCAGTCGATACTTCATCCACCTTCTTACAGTGATTTTTCTCTGCAAGCTCAAAATTTCATAACCCAATAGCACTTGTTTTGAAAAGTTGAATGTTGATCTTATAGTTTTCTACAGTCGTAGGATACTAGAGCGAAAGATGTACTGTAAGCTCTTTCTCGATACCAATGGCGAATGATTCAATGTACAAAACACTAGTTTTTTTTATAATTATTAAAGGCAATTTCAACATTGAGTAGTAGAATCAACATTGAAAAAGTTTCTGCTCGAATTTCTGAGTTACCATCATTCTTTAGTCGTGCAACTTTCGTATACACTTTCTATTCTATATCTTTGCCGCGAACGAGTAGTTTTCAACTATTTTCAATTTAGAAAGTAGTTTTGTCATTTAGGATTGAATTATATCGTTTGGATATGAATACGATACGAACGAATTGCATTCTATCAGTGCATAAGTACTCTCTTCCAAATTTAGAGTGAAATAAAAACTGAGTACACTTGCGGCGTAGTTTCTCTTCTCGCATCTGCAGCGATCGATCGCTGCTGTATCCGTTGGCGCTCAAGTGTTTCTCGATTTTTTCAGCACTGCACGCGTGTATATACGAGTCTGGTATACCACGACTTGCGACTACGATCGTAACTCGAGTTCGGACTCCGCGAGTATTCCTAATCCACGGAGACAACTTTATCGCGGCACGATTTATTGTCATTTTCCAGGGGAATGTATACGGGCGCCTGTTACGCCAAACCTACATCTTTAGAATTTGTATTTCATGGGTTACATAACAATAATATCTTGCCAGCCTATCGCCATTTGCAGTCGCGTATATATACACAGTTCGATTTCCAAGTGAAGTTGTCGTAGGAAGTTGTTCTTCGACTGAAGTGAAAGTCGCGCGATTCGCTTATTAAGTTTCACCGTAGTAATTATATCGATCATCGTACTAACGCAATGTCTTCTTTGAATCGTTCAATTCTCAATAATTTTTCAACTAGCTACAACAAACGCGCTGCGCGCGATCTATACATGTGTGCGTTTCAAAATCATATTTCAATTATTGTCTCCACGATTCTTGACCAGAATAGTTTTGACGTACATCTCAATTCATTTCATGATGTAAATTTCTAAAAGCTAAATGAATAACCGAACCCTACATTCCTATGATCCGTGTAAAAACTATATAAGTATTAGAAAGAACCATCGAGCACTGACATCAATTTCTATTTAAATAATCCTGAGTTATCGACCCTTGAGCTCGCAAGACGATTTCAGATTTTTAACACTAAACGATCCATCAAACCACATAACACATAAAACTTGCAAATCAGACATCTTAACCTAACAGAGTTATCCTATCCGGCAACTGTTGAAAACTAAAAGGTAGCCTAAAATATCCACGTACCATCAAATTCACATACCTACAATTATAGTTTTGAAAATAAATTGTCGAAACTTATGACAGCATCGCGAACGAAACTGACTATCCTAACCTATATAATATCATGTCATCGGCTACTCTCTATCTATATATACATCTCACACTATATCTATATACACCCCACTACAAATCACGTGGTTAGATCTACACCAATCATATCACGAGTTAATGCCATCACTCTAGAGGCCATCACTTTTCATATGAGGATTGTGTTTTCTCAAAAGCGTTAATTAATGAATGTTCCGATAGCCGAATTATCGCGATTCATAAGTGATACGATAATCATTAATTTCATGCTTCCATTTAGTTAGAGCAATACTGGCATTCCGACATTTTCTAGAAATAAAAAGAAAAAATTATAAAGCAAACGGATTACAAGGCACACGTGAATAAATTATTCATAAGACACGTCTCATACGTTACACCAAAGTTGAATTGGTACCCAAAAACACATTCCCGGCATGATTTTATCGGCTGACCTGCTGCTTTTTGACTCTATATTTTCTGCAAGCATTTGTCACTTGAAGGAATAAGAGTAAATTCAACATTTAGCGTCGTTCAGTAAATAATGACCTTTGTACAGTTACTCACATGCAATATTATGCATATAAGCGTGCAGGTCAGCTTGGTAAGCTTGCTCGCACTTGATATGTTTATTTTTAATTTTCTGCAGCAAAGAAACCATTTCAAAAGGTCAATTTGAAAATCCGCGTGCTAGCTGTAAGAGCTATAAACATGCAAATGAATCAGCCTGTGTGAGTTGACTTGCATTTTAACAGGTAGGCTTACCATGGAAAAGTTAATAATCACTATAGGTTTTCGAAGCACAGGCTCTATGGTCGCTTGACGTGTTCGCAGATATATTAGTCCCGGTATGCATAAGTTGAATTTTATCTTGCCTACAGTGCCAGAGACAAAATATTTTCACACGTGATCTCAAGTCTTGATGAGTCGATTATCTCGACTTGAACACAAGAGAGTTTTTCAAATTTGTAACATGTAGTCACACTCAACTATGATATAGCACCTAGATGCCTCCATGACCAAGTCTCGGGATCTAGTGTGCAATGCAGTGAAAAGCTCCAACTCGATTCATTTGTACGATATATATGATGTCTCGAATCTCACCGTAAAAAAATTTACGCGTATATCCGTTGAAACGGATCAATCGTGAACAAACGAGCCCTGATAATGTCTTGTATATAATTCGAGATGGTGTGTGTGTGTAATGTGCAATCGGAGAGCTTACAGCGGACGACACGAGAGCGACGCTCAGTGGCGGACACGGGCGGAGAGAGAGCAAGAGGCGCGCTGGGTGTATTGATTTGTGCACACAGGTGCAATCCGTATCGCCGCCGACTTTTTCACTGGATGCTGGCTTCGTCCTGCCCCTCCCCCACCCCACCCCCCATCTTCGTTTTCCCTTGCACCTTTCTTCGATCCGCGACGGGACGAGCCTATATATACACGATCTGAAAAGGGCTTTCGTTTGTATGTAACACGCAACCTCGTGACTAAGTACACGTGTTCCATCGGAGTCGCCATGAGAGATTCAACGAAGCTGTACACACATGTATACGCTACATGTGAGTTGACGATCGGTGTATGGTGTTGCACCGTTAATTGGATCATCCGTGGGAGCTGAACCGGGATGATCCGATGATAAAACGCGCGTGTGTTGCCGAATCAAAGCTCGCATTTGAAATATTGAGCCGGAGTATTTTGATTGACGAGTGTAAAGATTGAATGAACATTGGGTGCGCGAGCGCGCGAGACAAGGTACATACACAAGTGCACACACCGAACCGTAGACGGAAAAGTATTTGTATGTGTGCGTGCGCGTGTGTGTGTGTGAGCGCGTGTTCAGCTAAGGAAACAGCAGATAGAAGGAAAAGCGGCTTGTTTACGTAGCTGCACGATCGCTGCACCTTTACGCGTCGGTTGGCATCTGCTCGCACAATACTAATATACCACGAGCAGCGCTGTCTCACGCGCGCTCCAAGCCTGCCGATCGGATATGCAACAGATTCACGGCCAGAGCTATGTACGTTGCACAGGCAACAGGCACTTTTTACAAATTGGGCATGATAGCCGAATCGCGACATCGACCAACTCGAAAAGAAAAATGAAATAGCACGACGTTAGTGAATCGAATGGGCGAATGTCGCTGGATTTTTTGTGGCCGAGCCAAGCGATGAAAAAATCCTCACTCGCCTGAGCAAAAAAATTATACGAAGCGCGAGTTGGAATTACAATGGAAAAACCCCTATGGCTTTTTATGAAATTACGGTGTAAACATTCGCAGCCTCGGTAAGAAATGTTCTCATCCGATTCAATGTTATTCCGCGCTGCCCCAGAATCGTACACGCGAAATCCAAAGGGTGGCCCGTATTACGTCGGTCGCACATCGAGCACAGATATTGATTTGCAGCATCAACTGCAGGAATCCGCCACCCACAGGCGCGTCGTTACTGCACGGCTGCTCGACTCGATCATCCGTGTATACGATCGGCAGGGCACGAAAACGGAGATACAGCCGATTTATCGAGGTCGCGGGTATACGCAAGTATTCCCCTTCGTGCCCCATTGGCCGACGGAGAAAATTTGAGCGCCCCTCCTCGTACATCCATGTCCCCGTCGAAATGTTTCCGGTCCGACACGCAACCGCGAAACACCGCAGCTAGAGGTGGGTAGGGGGGTGGAAAGAAGAACGGAGGAGAGAGCGGCGCAGCGAATGTGGCGTTCACGCGTCGAGCTCGTTCGCCGGGGTCTTATCGGCGCGCGCTGATAATACCGCGAAAACAAACGCATAATCTTTTACGCAACGACGTTTGTTTGCCGAACGATCTTGCACACAGATGCGACCGCACCGCACAGCGCCGCACCGAGCGTATGTATGTACACACAAACAGCTCTCGAAGCGCGGCGCACACGCGTACGCACGGTGCATACGCGACCAAATATTATTTGTTTTCAATGCCGGAACTCGTTGCCGTTCAATCGCGCCGGGACAATATAAATCGTACGTCCCGCTCGAACTTCGACCCTTCGAAATCGAGTCGTTGTGCAGATATAATTTATACCGGTCATTCGTGCGACGCGGCAGAGAACGAAAGTATTGGTAGCAAATACACGCAAGAGCCAAAGAGGATTTTTTCGATAAGCTAACGAGCGAAATATTCACCCACGCTAATCGTGTGTATGAGTTGTTGTATGTATATAGGCTGCGCGCAGCGTCGCACTGTAGAGCCGCAATGAATTTGAGCGGGAACGTACCGACGAGAGCCCAAGTCGGTGGCGCGGGGGCAATCTCGAGCCCGACGATCCCGGATAACGAATCAATCAAGGCTCTGCCCCGAGTGCGTGCCTTGGCAGTGCGTCGATCGACCGAGAAAAGCTGCATAGCGTAGTGTGTACGCAATGGCTATATAACTTCAGCCGCACCGTACATATAATATACCTGCTGCCCCCGAGGCCGAGCGTTTACATATCTGCCTAATTCATCTTTAGTTTCCGGTCCGGCCAAACTACCGCTGAAGAATGGACCGCTGCGGCGTGCGTTCATACATATATACATGGGAAAATTCTTGGGAAAAGCCGGGGTGCAAACGAGTTGGCCGCCGCCGTGGCGGCCACCCACCGGCTTTCCAGAGCTGGATTTTCTTCCTCTTCGGCTTATGTACAGCGGAGCTCATCGATCATTCATATATTAAGCGACGCGCCGCTCGCACTTCGTCCTCGTTCTCTTTGCCCTTTTGTAACCACTGATGGGCGCGCCGTGGTCATTACAATGGCCGGAGCATCCTACTACACCCCCACCCCTTTCAATTCTCATCAATTTTTCCACTCCGACTGGGACAAGTTTGAAAATGTCACCCTTCTCTCCTGCTCCTTGCAACTCCAACTGCTTGGCAGTTTTCGCCGTTCACCAGCTGATGCTGCTACTGCTGCTGCTGCTACTGCTGGCTGCTGCTGCTGCTGCGTATATCTATGATGATGTTCGAGTGCACATAATGTTTGGATTGTCCCGAGGTGTTTGCAAATAATCGCTAGATTTATGCCGATGCGCATATATATGCATATGTTTGTGTAGATGCGCAACGACTGGCGCGCGCGCATGCAAATTGCTTTCGCGACAAAGTTGTCAATATGCCTCGAGCAAATTAGTTTGCCACGCTCGAGGATGAATCGGCTGAATTGGAAAGACTAATAAGTAATTATATTATCGCCTTGCTTTGTACGACGTTTCGTCGGTCATTGCGACGCGCGGGGAATGCAATACGGGAACGATTAACGATCGGTTGCCCACTGGATCAAATTGAATATACGGTTGTGTACACGCGCGAGCAACGGCACGGACCGTAATTTGCCGATACAGCGATGCTTGGGATTGGCGAGTCCACGTACGAATCGTCCTGCGGACTCCCGGGGCAGAAGCGAGCGCGCGAAAAAGGCTCCGGGAGGGAACGAGTAGCCGATCGAGCGTGGGCGGATTCGCGGAACTGCTCTCTGGTACCCACATACACGCGTAGCGCACAACATAACGGAACGCAGGCCGGCGGCGGCCCAAATCGGCCCAAATAGCCCCATCATTCAACGAGCCTCAAACGTGCCAGCCCCCTCGCCGAGGCCCTGCGACCAGCGGGGGGTCGGCGTTCCCCGACAATTTCCATTTCCATCGAACTTTCGAAATTCGCGGAATTACCGAGCGCGCGTACCCCGGTCGCCGGGACCCCCTCCACTGCCCGATTTTCCTCCCACAAACGAATTCGCTCGACATCCCGCCATATGTATAGAGAGCAGCCTCCTCAAAGGCTCGGGCGGAGAGAAAACGAAAACCAGGAAGGCGCGGGAGCATCGATCATTCGTGTCGGGGAGCCACGCAATTTTCACTCGAGTGTGTGTTCTCCTCCCAATGTCCTCTAATTATACTCGTGAACTTTTCCGGGAAACATCGCAACAAGTAGTTTCGGCTCGACGCTTTCGTCGACTCGAATCTCGGGCGCACCCGATACGATTGATATGCGAGAAAACAAAAGGTATATCAAATGGAACTCAACGAATGACGAGCTCGTCTCTGCATTAATGTGGTTCTCTCGATCGCGTGTGTGTGTGTGTGTATGTGTGTATACATGAAGAACTTTACAGGGAGAGTAACAAGGCGCGAACAGTAATGAACGCAGTCACAGGTGAAAAATATCGGACGACTCCGCTAACAGCCGCGCGTATAGCCGAGTGTACTTCAATAGGTCGTGGCTACCGTATGAATGTATGTAACAGTATCGCGGTTTGAAACAGTCGAGAATCCCGAGAAATATTCGCTAAACTAAAGTTTGCGCGTGGCTATGTGTACAAATATATATTATATAAAATGAGGAGAGCTGCAAAAGCAGCAGTGGCAGCAGTGCAGAGTGGTTCCTTTGCTCGTTTCTCATTACATATATATAACGTGCGTCAATTGCGCGCGGCGCGGATAATCGCATACTCGCAGAGAAGAGCGACATCGTTCAAGGTCAGCGGCTCATTCAACGCTGCGCGACTGTTGCAGCGCTGCGGGTATATTATATACACACGCGATGTGCAGCAGAGAGCGCAAGTGCGCGCTGTATAAGTAAGGCCTCTCTCGCTCGCGCGCGCACTTCTCAACAAACTGGTGTCTCTTCTCTTCGCGCCACTTTCATCCTCAAACGATATAAGTACACGCGGCCGCGGTCCTTCAATCTCAACATATCCGTTCTGACGATGCTCCATTCAATGTGTCGGAGTTTCTCGAACGGTATACACGTGCTTCGCGAAATGGTGTGATTCGAGGGGGCACGTGTGTGTATGTATACACGCGTGGATTCGGATTTACCTTGTCGATACGATGTTTCGATCGAATACTGTAAATCTGAAATTGTAAAAAAACTTCTATTCAACAGTGCGAATTGCACGACCTATTAACCAGACAAATGGTAAAATGTTACTGATATTTTGGTAAAAAACGTTTCATGTTTTTTTTTTTCATCGAAATTTCACTATTTCTAGTCAATATCTACTATTTCTAACCATCATACAATGTGTACTATCGAATGGTAGTTCTTTACTATTTCAAATTCAGAGAGAAGATATTGAAGCATTTTTTGCTACACGCCGCACTGCAGACATCGACCGATTGATTATACATTGTTGTTCGATTCAACGACGAAAACAAATCAAAAGATTCGGCCTCGGTGGGACTTGAGAGATAATCCGCGATGCAACTGGACTTCCAAGCTCTAACGCGACGAGTCAGAACGCCTGGCTCAAATAATTCGCACGAGTGTCCGGTTCTTCGGGGTGTCCAAATTAATTCGTCAATCTGGCGCGACCGAATCTTTGTCGATCGTAAAACAAGCGTACGAGAGAAAACGAACCGCACACATACACACGCACACTCACACGCGAGATATACGGGTAGCGTCTGCATGCGCGCGCGCGACCGACCGACCGAACGGTGCAGCGAGCAAGCAATCGAACTGAACTGCATTCCAGTGTGCCCCCGACTTCGCGCCATATTTGAATCCTCTCTCTCTCTCTCTCTCTCCTCTGCTCGTCTTTCTCACTGTTTTTCTGTCTGCTATATACACACTCTCGCGTGTGTATACACGTGAGCGCGCGCGAGCGGCAGCTCTCGCGGCATACCGTGCGCGCGCTTCTAGAGCAGAGCGCGTATCATCTCTGCTATCGCTGATGACACTGGGCCGCTCGCGCGCATCAACGCGACTTTATGCGCGACCCACACGCGCGCGCCCGTTATATTCGCCGCTGCCGCGCGCGGCGACGCGTATTTTTTCATTTTTTTCCATCCGCAACATCGCGCTAATGTTGTGCGCGTTGTTGGATCGATAATCTCGCGCCCCGCGACGTTGACCGGGGATACATCGACGCGCGAGACCGATCGACGTTGATACATGGCTGTTGAGACACCCCGGGCCGGCTTCAATCTCGAATCGTAAACAGTTAATTCCGAGTTATTTTATCCAGCCGCTATTTTTCGTGGTCGGAGAAAGATTGCGAATGTCGTGCAGATTATGGATTAGGTCAAAGACGGCCTTGCACGCGGGTCTCTCGCGTTTGCGTTACAAGCTGCGCGTTGCTATAGCACGTGTACTGCGAGTGCAGTGGCTGTACTGTGCATAGTCGGACTTTTACCGTGGTTTTCAGGTTATTTCGACTAGTAAATTGTTTTTCAACAACTGCATAGTACACTGATTTCGTACTCCACAATCGGTTTTTCGCGATCAAGATACTTTCTTCGGCACAGCGATTGACAACGCACGATATCGCTTCGAGTTGAAAATACACGAAAATACAACTGTTCTTCACGTGTATAGAAAAACCGCTGCCAAGTGCCTCAGCAGTATGCTTTCTCAAAGTATTGCAATTGAACCTCAACTTGCATTAATCACCACTCTTTGAGAAAGCAAAATGAACCTCTAACTCATTTCCTCCACTCTATAGTAACGGTTGCTATGGTAAATATCCGAGCTTCGGTGTTCTTACTTCTTAGTCGTCAACAGTTCCGAAAATAGACCTCTAACTGACTTTTCCCACTCCATAGTAACGGTTGCTAAGGACGTAAACAACGGTTGCTATGGTAAATGTCGGAGCTTCGATGTTCTTACTTCTTAGTCACCAATAGTTCCAAAAATGGACTTCAAACTGACTTTTCCCACTCCATAGTAACGGTTGCTAAGGACGTAAACAATGGTTGCTATGGTAAATGTCGGAGCTTCGACGTTATTACTTCTTAGTCATCAATAGTTCCGAAAATGGACCTCCAACTGACTTTTCACACTCCATAGTAACGGTTGCTAAGGACGTAAACAACGGTTGCTATGGTAAATGTCGGAGCTTCGATGTTCTTACTTCTTAGTCATCAACAGTTCCAAAAATGAACCTCCAACTGACTTTTCCCATTCCCTAGTTACGGTTGCAAGCGATATAAACACCGGTTGCTAGAGACATCAACAATGGTTTATACGGGAAAGGTCTCTTTGATTGTTATAGAATCCCATAAATATACAAACCCAAATGATCATTTATCATGAATTATATGGGAACTTATCGAAAACACGCTAGCAACGGTTGCCATGGAATCAAACAACGGATGTTGCTGAAGACCGAACTCGGTTCACATCTGCCGGTGACCGACCTGTGTGCAAAATTTCAGGACGATCGGACCATTCCTTCGAAAATTAACGTACGACAAAAAAAAAGTCAGTCTGAAGCTGAATTTTGTATCTCCATAGCAACGGTTGCTAGGAGAATAAACAATGGTTGTTCCAAAATGAATGTCTTATCGATTCTCATCGATCGTCGAAAGAATTCGAGACCCATCGTGCATTGATGATGATTTTTGGAGCTTTTATCAAAAACACGTTAGCAACGGTTGCTAGAGAAATAAACAACGGAATTGGCTGAAAATTGAACTCGACCGAGATTTTGCGGCGACTAACCTGTGTGCAAAATTTCAGGACGATCGGACAATTCCTTCGAGAGTTATCGTACGACAAAAAAAAGTGCACGTACGTACGTACGTACGTACGTACATACATACAGACATTTTCGGATTTCCATGTTTTTCGACCCGTAGATTACGAAAATCGAGGTCCCGAAGTCCGATTCGGTGGGTCGATTTTTACCCCGTTACAAAGCTTTCTCTTTGAGAAAGCAAAATACGACTGAAGTGTTTCTTTACACAAAAGTACAAAAGTATAATAGACTAGTGGACACGAGAAAATGTTCAACACACAAACACACAAACACACGCACACACACACACACAGATACGCAGAGTCGATCGTCAATCACTTGAGCTCTCATTTAAGAAAAATGCAATGTTCCGTTAGAGACGCATTCCTCGGCGTTGCAAACTAGTTTCACCTTCGCTCGCTAAATGGTTCGATGACCAGATGGCTCTCTTCGAACGCTTAAAAACGTCCAGTCTTCGGGACACTGCACGTTATCTATTCCACAATGTCACAGAGGTAGATTGACAATTGAGACTTGTATCTGACGTAAAAATAACACTTCACCCTGTAGACGTGGATCCAAGTGACGCGCGCAGGAATTTCAACGATTCTACTGATGGATATTACACTCAAAATAGTAAGTCATTTATATTATAATTTGTAAAAGTTTACTAATTTCAAGTTGAATATTTAATATTTTGATCAGTCATGCAATTTGTAACTTTTCAATCTTAGAAAAATAGGATGAACCCGATATCGGAGTACTCGAAAAAATCATTTCAGACTCTGGGCAGGGCTTCGCATTGAATAATCACGATGAACAGTTACAAATATTGATAAACTTCAAGATGAGAATCGTGTGTATGTGGTGCGCTGTGAATTGAATTTTGTTAGAGGCGAACCGACGTGTGTATAAGCATAGCAGTCGCTTCGGCTTGGTGAGGCAGAGAAGATAACATTTTTTACTTTCTCTCCTCGGACTGTTCGGCGCGCTGGGATCGTTGCTGCATCATCAGTAGAACCGGAAGAGTCGGTTAGTTGGGGAATGGAGGATCGACGAAAAGAAAAGTCGGACCGTTGTTTCGGAAGCGCGGAGTAGCCGGCTTGTAACGATCGTAAAAAATCGTCGGCCGCGGACTGTGGGAATTCGATTACCAAGTAGTCGTCGTCGTCGTCGCGCTCTCGATATCCTCATATGAAAAGTGATGGCCTTTAGAGTGAAGGCATTAACTCGTGATTTGATTGGTGTAGATCTAACCACGTGATTTGTAGTGGGGTGATTATAGATATAGAGTGAGATGTATATATATATAGATAGAGAGTAGCTGATGACATGATATTATAGGTTAGGATAGTCAGTTTCGTTGATGAAGCTGTCATAAGTTTCGACAATTTATTTTCAAAACTATAATTGTAGATATGTGAATTTGATTGATGGTACGTGGATATTTTAGGCTACCTTTTAGTTTTGAATAGTTGCCGGATAGGATAACTCTGTTAGGTTAAGATGTCTGATTTGCAAGTTTTATATGTTATGTGGTTCAATGAATAGTTTAGTAGGCACATGCCCCGGAGGTTATAGCCTTGGAAGAAAAAGAAATGAATAGTTTAGTGTTAAAAATCTGAAATCGTCTTGCGAGCTCAAGTGTCGATAGCTCAGGATTATTTAAATAGAAGATGTCAGTGCTCGGTAGTTCTTTGTAATACTCTTATACAGTTTTAAATGGATCATAAGGATTTAGGGTTTGGTTATTCATTTAGTTTTTAGAAATTTGCATCATGGAATGAATCGAGATGTACGTCAGACGATTATAGTCAAGAATCGTAGAAAAAATAATTGAAATATGGTTTTGAAACGCATACATGTAGATCGCGCGCAGCGCGTTTGATGTAGCTAGTATATAATGAATCCGTGTGCGAAGTCACGCCTCGTCGTATGTATATGTGTATGTTGGGTCTCGTTGTTATTTTTTGTGACGGTCGCGTGTCCCCCTCCTCGACGCGCGGCTAACCTCTCGCTGCTGTATACATACGTTGTAACATTTTTATTATTTGAATAAACTTTGCGCCGGTCACGATTTCGAGAGCGAGCGAACGCATGCTCGAGTCATTCGACGATACGATGCGCACGCGGGGCTACAGACACGTGAAGATTTCAAGTGTTGACGCAAGGAAAGGAAAAAAAGTCGAAGCGCCTGAGTGTATATAGAGCGGGAGACCCGCGGTCCGAGAGAAAGAGAGTCGCATTGCACGAAGACGATGTACAACGTGCATAGTCTCGGCGTCAGAGGGAAACTCGATTTGGCAGATTCGATGTGTCACTTGTAGCTTTGGGCGAGAATGATTTCCACGCTCGAGCGCCCGTTATCGGATCGAATCCGTTATCAAACGGGCGGCACGCCACGTTCCACGAGACTGTTCTATCGCGTTACGGAAGAAGGAAAAAAAGAAAGAGGCGAAGAAAAAAAAAAGAAGAAAAAGAGGTGCCTATCGATCCTGCCCAGGTTAATCAGCTCCGGTACTTTCTCGCCGAATTCCCGGCTAATCTCCGAGGAATGTGGCTCCTCGCCACCGCGGCAGGCGACGCGAGCGACGACGGCGGCGATCCGAATATATATATGTATACGTACACGCACACACGCATATATGTACGCGCGGCACACGCGGACATATCCACACGTCAGTTTGCCCAGGACAAACACTCGTTATGTCAGTCTCTCGCGCGCGGAACTTTGAGACGAGTTGAGCCAAGAGTATACACGGGGGGCTCAAGATCGAGTAGCCGAGATTGTTCGGGCCTGCAATTTATCCGGAATGAATCGAGGCAGAACTGTTTCGTGCCGCTTATCTGCTGAAAAAGTATTAACGAAGCGGCCCTCTCGACTCGAACGCGCGCCCGCGCGAGATCCTTTCTCACGGGGGATCCCCACACTTGCCTCGCGCTCCCTCTCCCCTCTCTCCTCTTTCTCTTTCTCTCTCTTTCTCTCTATCTTTCTCTCCGCATTTCCCTGCATCGATACGTGCCATTATATACCTTGCTCAACACGGGCTACCTCCACCGCAAACATCCTCTCACTCTATTCTGCTGACCGAATCGATTTTCCTACTGGATGATATTGACATTGTCGTTTTTATTTTTCGTTTGCTGTATACACTGGGGTTGAAAATATGGTATACATACTGCAGCCTCACAGCCCGTGGCAAATGTGGTTTTCAAGCGTTCCTATGTACTTATATTTAATCCACTCTTCAAATGACTATATACGCCTATTTGTACCCGAGTACGGTTATTGGGCTGAGTATGAAATGAAAGGAATATTTCATACATATTTGAGAGAATAAAATATCATCCGAGTTCAACTGTCGTAATAGTCGTTTGTAAATATTTTCTTGGTTGAATTAACTAATATTCGTAATTTGTATTTTTACATGATGGTATGCGTTCGAAAATTATAAATTTGAATCAAGAACAATGATTTATAGGGCACGATTGTCTATAATAATGTGAACATTTAAATAAACTTCATCACAATCTGCATTTTTCGTGATTTACGACTCCAATTCGCAAAATAATATAAGTATGATTTCATCATGAATTGCTACACATTACTTTTCCCTAAATGAAGTTTGATCTTTAAAGAACAATGTATAATGATCAGAGTGTTAATATTTTTTTCATCTTCTTTTGCGTTAATCGTGAAAGAATTCAGAATGATTTATCAAGATTTTTACTCTCATGATTGTCATAGATTGTAACTATGTTACCAAAGTGTCTGACAATCACACAATCGTACATATTCAAAATTAATTTTCGGATGATTATCAAACTAACTTTTTGTACGTATAATCTAATGTTTTATAATTTTCAATAACCATTTATTCGATACCCAGTTACTTCTTTCTTCCATCGAGATATTTTCGGAATAATTTCCAGCGGAGAACATTTCAGAGGCTGGCGGAGAAAAAAATTTTACAATACATTTTTATTCCACTGGTTTTACTTGATTACGGACGATGAAAAAAAGGACGACATCAAATTCAGTATACGAGTGGAATGGAAATGATGATGAGGCTCATTAATCAAGCGGAGGGTGAGGTTGAACAAATACATCGGGGGGGGGGGGTGAAATGAAAAAGAAGTCGGAATCGCGGTCAAGTGGATGGAAAAGCTGATATATAATTGGGCGGATAAACGATTGAATATATCGTTTGGTGAGTGCTGAGCCGTTGGCGGCTATACGTCGCAGCTCGTCCACGCGCGTGTGTCGACCGAGGAGAACGCGCGTCAGATACGCGTCGGCGAATTTGCCAACTTCGTTTCCCGGAACTCTGACTTGGCTGAAACTCATTGTGAATTTTTAAGCTCTGACGATTATACGCGCGTGCCTAGACATCAGGATCCGTTTCCCCTTTTCGCGACTATGTGTTATTCTCGCTGCACTGCAGACGATACGGCAAATCAATTGCGCGCGTCCAGCGGATTTTCGAAAAAAGCCAGAGCAGCAGCGGCGAACAATGGACTCGAGTGCGCTCCAGACCGGACACCAGGCGGTCGCTCGAGTGGACGGGGTGTGCGGAGGCATCGATTAGCCACTCGATTACGCGACAGTCAATTTGTATATACGCGGCGCGTTGGTTGTGTCGAGCGAGAGGCGCTATCGGAAGCCGATACACGCATCAGCTCGCTGCTCGCATATATTTATAGAGCGACACGAATAGCGAGTAAACGCCGGCGCAATTCGATTCCGCGCCGCCCCGGCGTCATACGCTCGAGCCTGATGCACACGAGCGTCAACTCGGGCACCTTCTTTCGAGCTTGGCTCTCTTTTACTCCGCGCGGGCTCATAAAATTTATTCATAGTACCCGCACACTCGAGTTTCGCGGAGGACTCGAAATTCACCGACTGTCTGAGCGCGCGCGCGCCCCGAACTATCCACGATTTTCCCCAAACGTACGTGTGTATACACAGATTGTCCCGCCATTCGATAATCAACACTCCGAGATCGGCTTTGCGATTCGATGCTCCTCCGAGTGATCGGGAGTTCGGAGAGGGGAACGAGACTCGAGCGTGTATACAGCACGAAGTGGCCTTCGAGATACTGGAAAATTAACGACGGAACAAATCATCGCGCGCTGCGTTAAAACCGATGAAACGGGGAAAACAGAGAGACTCGGAGAGCAAAATAGCTCCGACCTGTCTCCCTCCCAAGCATGCACACGTGTGCAGCGGCGGGGTTGTACACAGCGTCGACACCGCGACGTCGGTGTTCACGAAACGCGCGCCTCGCGAGTGAAAAACGAGCGTTGCTCGTCCGTCAGAGAGAGCTGCTTCGCCCGCGAATACGAAGCCTTCGGAGCGTCCTCTGACGTCAGAGAGCGCCGTGCGAACGCTAGCGAGCGATCCCCATAATTGTCACGCGCGCCATCAAGCTTCTTCAGCTCGTTCTTTTTCCTTCAACTTGAATGCTATATGCGAATGTCATCATATACCCGCGCGCGCGGATTCTCCACGACTGCGCCTCGTGGGCTATCTCGCCGACCTCCAATGGCTGTTGCAATCTTTTCGCGCCACGATCCGCACCGTCCGATTGTTCGCCGACAATCGATCATCTCCGTCTAATGGGTGTGTATAGGTGTGTGTACAGAGAGCTGAACGAATCTCGATTGATTCTACAAGTTCGCCGGGACGAATCTTGCGTTCGGTCGTTCTTTCGCTTTCTTCCTCCTCTCCCCCCCCCAACCCCTCTTTTTTTGCACCTCAACCTTCTTGGGATAATTATAAGCGAGCTACGTAAATTTTTCAGCGCCCGTACACGAGGCGGCGAGAAAATATCAAAATGACAGTGGGGGGGAAATGCGCGTTCGGTAGCATTCGCGATACCCGAAATAAATTATAGGCACAAGTCTATTGAACCGCAGCGATCACAAGTTTGCGCTGTTGTGCTGAACCGCGAAGTCTATATGCATCTCGTATACGTGCGAGTCTTGTTCACAACAGTCCGATAACAATTGGCTGTATACATATGATCATAGCTTTTTTTCTGCCGGGCTGCTCGACTCACACCCGTTTGCCTCGCCGTTTCAACTGCGTGCATATGTACACGGTACGTAAAACTGGTCACGCGATCAAACTAACGATCATGCGACACTTGCGACGATCGGCTAATCCCGGCTGGCAGTTGCGCATTGCGCAAAACTCAGTATTTGTTTCGATTTGTGCAAAGCGATAAACCGTGAGAGTGTGAGATGGACGAACGTCGAATTTGGGCCAGGGAGCCGGTTCGCTAAGGCGAGTAAGGGAGGGGTGAATGTTTTGGTCGGGCAAGAGGACTTTGAGTTTCATCGCGCGCGGGGAAGAGGAAGAACGAGACACGTCACGGGGCGCAAGTTATAATTTGTAAGTTTCTTTCGGCTTGGCTTGTGGGGGCCGCCGGCGGCCCAAGGAGAAGAGGAGGAGGAGGAGAAGGAGGAAGAGAAAGAGGCCGACGCTCGGGGAATTTGTATCTGGTTCGAATGACGTCAGGTTGGGTTAGCGGCGCGCGGGATCGCGGACGAGACGCGCGCGCGAGAGAGAGGCGCGGAGAGGGAGGAGGAAGAGGAGAGAAAATTGGAGGGAGTCCGAGAGAGCCGATGACGGCAGGAATAAACAACGCGAGCGACGCGGAGAGGGACTCTTTGGCGGATTTCTCGCGCGCGCGCACGAGAGGTATAAACCGCCTGTATGTATATATATAACGCATGTGCGCGGCGGAAAGGGAATATACGCGCGCGCGGCCCCGGCCAGGAGGGGCAGGGGCCATCAGGCAAAACAGCGGCCCCCACGCACGTTTTTCCCTTCCCCGAAGTATTATTCATCGTTCTTTTTCAGGAGCGACGTGTATATGCTTTCAACTGCGTATCCATTTGGCGACCGCGTAAACAACTCTTTTCGAGGTTAGTTGCGCGCGCTGCGCGTCTCTTTCTCTTTCTCTTCCTCTTCCCTCCCTCTCCCTATCCCGCCGTGCCACGGTGTCATGTGTATGATGTATATAGCGAACTCCTCGGTCAATGACGAGCGCGGAATAATTGGTAATCGTAAAGACATCCCCCGAGCCTCCTCGTATTTACGAGATTGGGTCGTGCTGCGTTTGCCGAATTTATTCTTTTCTCGACATCCTATCTTTCACGCATTACTTACTCACACTTTTGGTTCATCAACGGATCCGCGTTGTGCGGATGTGAGATTTTTCTTTTTCTTCTTCCAACAGCGTTTTTGCGACTGTTGAAACTAATTTGGCCGACACGTATTATATTATTGCTGACGGGCGTTGAGCTACTACGGCTGTACTCGGTAACTCATTCATGCGAATTTCGATGGATATAGCTCGTTACGGGTCTTTTCAAGACAAACTCATTTGACAATGAATCCAACGTTCGTCGTTATTGATGGCGTAAATTCCGTACAAGTATAGCCGGGAAAAAATAATTCGTATGAGCATCACAGGCGGACCGGCTCGCGAATCGATGCTGCTTGGTTATACGTGTGTGAGTGAGCGTATATATCACAAGTCAAGTCGTGACGCGCCCGTTTCTGATCGTGAGCGCATGACGTTCACTCGCGCGCTCACGGAAAAGCCCACACGACGCTCGCGACTCGTCATTCCGGCTCCGGAAACAGGTGGGGAGGGCACCAATTAGATTGTTCCTGCTACGATTTACAGCTTCGTCAAAATATCGCGTACATTTTTCTAGTCATTCGGCTTCGATATTTCATCCTAGGTGAATTTTCTTGTCGAAATGCGTGTCCTTTCAGTCATGGCGGTTCGAATGTACCAATTCTAGAAATCGAATTGAGGGTATACTGTGCGATTGCATCTTCTGCAATTGACTTTTCATAATCATAATTGAAAATCGGCTGTCCAGTTACTTTAATTTTCTTTCGATTTAAATTTTTAGAATGATTATGATCCTTTTATTGTAAATTAATAGTCAACGAGTTAATGTTTGAGAAGTATTCTTCATCATATTTTCAATAAAACTTTAATTATGATGAATTACTGTTTAATGCACAGTCCAACCTGGAGAGAACATAATGAATGAATTATTGAACCTCATTCTCGGCCTCTTCCATTCCCAATCACACTAACAGAAACCTTCACCTGACACTTTTCACCTTTTGTACTATTCTTGTTCCAATTCCAGCATATTATATTTACATTATATATAGTTTTATATTTCATATTCATAACATATAGCCTCAGAATACATTAAATTAATAGAAAAAAAATCACCATTCCAGCTTGGTTAAACATACGCATCAATGTAGCTAGTTCAACTAAACTTTAAATTTTCATCTGCATGTACGTGCGCGTACAAATGTTGAGTTTTGTAAGCTAATTGGAGAGTGTTATTAAATAAATTTTAACCTTCTCGCTGTCGATTGATAAACACCCTGAACAAGTTGAATAAAAATGTATGGGAAAAATTAGCTCGTTAGTAAAGGCTTTGAACTGGAACATTCCCCCGTTTCATGTCTTTACCGTGGGTAATATTCATTATGATTTCCATGAAAAAAATGATATGTTGATCGATTGGTGCAAAAATTATCGCATTACTTCATTTTGAAACTATTAAATAATTAATTATAATTATCCATGATAAACGATTGCTATTAAATTATTTATTATAATCATCAAATAGACACATACTAATTAATTCTACTTATCTTAAGACTAATTCTCACTGACAACAAAATTGGTGATAAATTTTGGATCGTCGATAGCAAAAACCACAACTCACGCTGTAAGTTTTTGTTATAGGATGTTGAGTGAAAACGTCTGACCAATAATTCGTGAACTTTTTACGATTAAGCAATAATTATTGGAGCCGGATAAGCTTAACGACACCCCACATACCAGTGTGTCGAAGTTTGACATTTTATCAATTCAAAAATTCCAAGACGTTTCGAGGTCTAAGCAAACAATATAGAATTTAATGTGCATCAAATTCCACCAGCGATACCAAGATAAAAGCAGGCGCACAAAGTCAGCTGCAGCGGCACTCGTATGGAAGCTGGTCCCCGAAAAACGGCACACTGAACTGAATATTTTCCAACCCAGGTTGCGCAAGCAAGCGAATAGAGGTCGACTGAAGGTATCGAAAAATGTGAGTAAAAATGCGCTGGCGCCGCGGCCGGCAAGTGCGTACCAGCTGTATCATAATCAAATTCAAACTATTCAACAAGTACACAGCGCGCGAGAAGCTATCGCGAGAGCATCGACACCAACCAACGTTCTCTGTTTGATTAGCTTTCTTGAGCTCATGCATATATAGGTATGTATACAGCAGTGGACTGGAGATGAGTTGCTACCGTACTTTATATGCTCGTGACGATATGTACTTTCCCGGCAAGGTCTTTCGCGTCTCAATAATTCATTTTACTTCTATAAAAACACCAACTTGCAAAATATCGTGTGGTGTACCACGGCCTTACGGCATTTCAATCTCCGCGAAACAGTATAGGCGTATTTTGCTTCTCTCGTGGAAGCCCGAGTATCTTCAAATAGATCGATGGAATAAATACACATGGCTTTTTATTAGAAATACGCTCGCGATTAGCGTCCATTATCCTCGCTTATTAGGCTGTGGTAGTTTGCGAAACTTTTCACGATGAACACGCGCAGACACCCGCATGCTTCGGGACTGTAAATAAAGTAGCCGACGCGACGTTGGTGCATTTTCAAAATATGCACACTGCGCGCATTATCCTTGCTCGTGCGTCAATGCGAGTCTACCAAGCAATTAGGCGTCTAGTCAATAACAAATATAATATACTGCCGAGCCAGCAAAGTCTTTTTTCCTTTTTTCTTGTGGCGACATTTTCACGTATATCTCTTCACACGGGCCTGAACAACTGCACACTCTCTTAAGCTCGGTCTACCATCTGCTTTGTGATTTTCATTAAGACACCCGTTAATGGGACGCGTGGCGTTTTCAGAGTCGCATCCTTTCTGCTACTTAGTAGCGAACGATTCAATCGTAATTGGCTGCTCAATTAGCGAGCGTGATAAAGCCTAATAACTTGTTCCATTTTGATTAAAGAAAATTCGACCCCGACCGAGCGTGCAGCTCTAGACTATGAACACCGCTGAAAAGAAATTATTCCTAGCCTAGCTGCGGATCATTATTTCCTAGACTTCCCGATAAAAAGATACAGCACAAAGACACCAACTAACCCAAGTCGACCCAAGCTTCTGTATCACATCGCATCAGTGCTGAATTCATTATTATTTTAGATTCGCACATATATAGCGAACACAAACAAAATATGTATTAATAGAATTATTTGTCCCGTGTTCACGTTCTTCCAATGGAGCATGTCACGGGAAGAAATTTTCATTCCGAAAGTAACTCAACATTGATTGTCCGTGCAAATAAAAACACATTCAACCGAGCCAATGATCATAATTATATATTTTTGTGTAAAAAAATTGACAATATTTACAAATATGATTGCCAGCTGCAGTTACAATTAAAGAGCAATACATTTCACGAATCAATGTAGAAAATATTAAGACTCATGTAATTATCATCATTAGCGCCAGTTGCAGCTACAACACCGGAACTACAGAGATAAATCGCAAGCTGATTTATCACACATCGTTGAACTAAACAAGCGGTGGTGGTACTTGATCAATTTCGCACGCGAGTGGCTGAAAAACAGCTTCCTAAACTCGCTTCACCCCCACATTATTCGTAATTCCCGGCAAGCCCCGATGTGCGCAGATGATACACAATAAAAAATATACAATGCTGCTTTCGATTCGTATTTTATATTGACTGATATCCTTCCGTTGCAGTACAATAATGAAAAAATCCAAGAAAAATAATTGGAAAAACTTATGCTGCCCACAAGTGAACGTTCAATGCTCGCGTGAGAAGTTTGAGAAATTATACGCTTTCAATCGATTACGATACAATTCTTATTGCTAAGCATTTCAAACTCGGCAATATTTCATTGGCGCATTCCCGCTGTGTGATTAGTTGGTGTTTAATGGACAGCACGCATCCAGTAGATTTTTTTCCAATGACAGAAGAAAAACGATTATTGTTCTTGAACACGATCGGTGTGTGTCGTTTACGATGTTAATTCGCGATTGATAAACTCTATTACTAGAATCTTCACGCGAAGCGCGGATACAGTGGGAAATTATCTCGAAAAATCGGACTCCCAAGTACAAGCTTCGAAGGGCCGAGGGTCTCTTTGCCAGATCGAAGGCTGTACCGTGGGGTAGAGAGCTGCATTCGGAAGAAGCTCGTTCTGAGCCACGCAACAATTCACAGGCTTCAAAAAACATTCGTTTGATAAACGTGAGTGGCAAAAGTTGTGAAAAAAAGAAAGAACATCTCTCCCTACGCTCGTACTGAATGTCGAGTTATCGCGCAACGAGTATATGCGTGTAATTTTTTACAACTCAATTCTACGTACAGAAGAAAAGTGTGAGAAGGTCCCGCGCGGAGCACGCGCTCTCTGTATGTATACGATTCTCTCCCACTTCCAGTTTAACGAAGCCATTTGGCGCGTCTCTCCGCAAGCTCGTTTTTTCTTGATCGAGTAACTCTTGTGAATGATGAATCTGCAACGTGTACGATGTAAACCGAGGGAAAATGCTCTTTGATCGCCCGACCATTACTGAGATGCCATTGTAAGGGCGACGATGTTTCTTCATCTTCCACCGAGGGAATACGAGAACTTCACACGTCGAGCAGAAGCGCTTCCCACGCGAGATCAGCCGCGTCGAAAAGCTCATCTGGCTCTCGTCGACAAAAAAGTGATCCTTGGAAAAAAAATCAAAGGAGCCTACGTCTCTCTCACCTGCCCATACATACGCTCTCCCGAATGTGATGCGAGAACATACATAGAGATTGGCGGCTGGAAGTTTGCGAAGGTAAGTAACGGGTCTACGAACGATTCGGCAAACGTTTGGCATAAATATATACACGAGCGCCGAAAAGTTATGTGTGGGTTGGGGGGGGGGTTGACGAATAGAAAGGGGCATACACAGGGCAGCGCATACACGAGAGGCAGGCTGCTGCAGCAGCAGCACGCGGTGGAAGTATATGTATATAGTAGTTTGCCGCAGGCCAACTCGTTCGCCTCGAGCGAGCTGCTCCCGCGAGGTCACACACTCGCGCGCATACTTAACGACAAATATCCCGGAATGCGCGACGCTCTTATACACACACACGCGCGCCCGCGTGCCTCCCCCCCCCCCAAGCGTACGTACACGTCGGGCCGTTGGCTTTTTCGTCGCTCTCTCTCTCTCTCCCGGAATTAGCCGCGGCTGTTATCCGGCTTCCTCCTTCTCGCTCGGCCCCTCCTCTCCCGCAGCATCCCCAAACAAACTCTCGCAGCGCCCACTTCTCTCCTCTATACGCACACACATGCGATACACGGCCAGCCGCGATTTCAATACGTTTCCCTCCTAATCGCGCCCCTACTCCTCATCTGATACCCTGGTACGCGCGCGCAACGTCTTCATTGTCGTATCGGGATAGTTTCATTTTTTTCAAACAAGAAAAGAAACAAGTACACCCCTGAGCTCCTTGCGAGTTACACGTCGAGTCGATCATTTCTGTGTACGATAGCATACGCTTATACCCGAAAGGACGTACACGGGCCATTCGACGCGCGCTTTTCAATCATCAACTTTTCTTTCCGTCGACACTGGGAGCGCGGTATACTCGCCCGCACACACCTTGCCGATCAGATTACACCCGAGGAAATGGCACTTGCCGCGACCACGGCCAGAGAGTCCGGATAATTCGAGCCGTTAGGACAATCGAGCAGACATAGGACGAGGAAAACGAGCGTCGAGGTGGGGGGAGGAGGGCGTCGGAGCAAAATGAGCACGAGGCGTACGCATGATGCGGAGGGGCCGTTTCGTCAGACAGGGAGAGCGAGAGCGTATAGTTTTAAAAGAGAGCTGTTGCCGGTATTTGTGGGTATACATACACACACGCGTATACGCGCGTACGTTAGCGCGCGAGCGCGATTTTTCGATCACAGCTCGGTCGGTCGGTCGGTCGGTCGCGCGCGGCAGCAGTGGCGGTGGCGGCGCGGCGGTGGCGACGGCGCGGCGACGGCGCGCGGGGTCAATAGCATCAGATGCTCGCGATAAAAACGTGCTCGATACGCAGTCCGTCTCTCTCGCGCCCGGCCAAGGTTCGTTTCAACATTTTACGCATTGAATCGAGTCGCGATCGCACACGCGCCGCGCACGACTCGCGGGACCGATCCTTTTGTGTTTACCGCGTGGTGGTGTATACGCGCTCCCGGGAGAGGAGCGAGCGCCAGCCAACCAGCCGATGAACTACTTTATTTGTGAATAAAATCCCCTCGGAATCTGACATCGCGGCGCGCTACTCCTCTCTCCGCTACGAGAGCCGCGCGCGTATTATACATTTGTATATTATGTATACGTCGCGCGACTCGAGCGGCTTCTCTCGAGCTATATACGACCAAGCTGCGAGTCGAGCCGCGCGCGTGCGGTATATATATTGCGCAGTCTGTCGAAATTTTCGTCGAGCGCGCGCGAGAGAGAGAGAAAGAGAGACTTGTTTACCAGCTCGAATTTTTATATAGACGCGCAACTAGCACGCCTCTGCGTCATCGAATTAAAAGGCCTGTTCTGCAATGAGCCATCCGGCTTGCCGCATATTTTCCCCGCGTTCATCGAGCCTGCACACCCTATATTCTGTGTGACAAATACATTTCAACTCTCCGCAGCCATGGTATAATACGATTTGCTTGTCAAACTTACTACCTCCACGCGACATCACACGGCACCCAAGAGAGTGTGGCGTTTTTTCCGAGAGTCAATTTTCAGTCGTCAACGGAACCCACACACGATGCTGGATGAAGCAATTCGAATTTTCGCCAAAGGGAACTGGGCTATGGAAAAAAGGAAAGAAAAAATATAGATCTCGTAAACGCTGATGATGTCCTCTCGCACGCGCGCGCTCATGGAACAGCGGAAAGCTATTCGAGGCGGTGAGTCACGTGCCAGCGGTACAGGTGCTGCGCACGACTAGCTTTTATATACACCATCGCCACTACCACCACCACCACCACCACCATTAGCAGCAGTCCAACGTCGTCGGATAAATGATAATTGTCCAACTAAACGGGCCGTAACTTCAAATGTCTCACGCGCGCGCGCGCTCACTCTCTCTCTCTCTCTCTCTCTTGCTGTTCTGTCGCCTTAGAGAGAAAAAGAGAGCTACGATTGTCAGCCAGGCAACGATAGCATGCCGATTCCTGCAGAGAATTTGTATACATTTATATATATGCGCGATTGCGGCACTTATATATGTATTGTAACTGCGAGCTTTGCTCTCGAGATTATATAACCAAATTTAGTATTCGCCTAGTCGACGCCGGTGACACAAAAGGGTTTCCCAAGTTCCTAGCAATGAAAAAAAATTGTTTTTCATGCGTTTTTCATCAATTTCAAAGATGTCAAAGGGAAATTGGTAGAAAATGCCCGACACCGATTATAAATGTGGCATAGATTTCAAAATGAAGCGTGAAAAGGAAAAACAGGAAGACTTCGAGGTGTTTGCTCGTTGATACAATCGACATATTCATAACAGAACAATAACAACGATTTTGCCCGTGTAATTGTAACAAAAAAATACACTATTGAAATTGAACCTGCTCAAGATATATTTAGGTCCATAAGTAGGAATAATAAATATGATGGTGTAATTATGAATGTCAATTAGATATAAATAAGACTAATTCCTTTGATTAATATTAAAATTGTCAGTTTTGACTATCACATAAAAACTTGAACTACTGCATCTCACGTTTGCGAAAAAATCGCTAAATAATGGTCTTTTAATCCTCAGCAAGATCGTATATCAAACCAATAAACTTTAATTATATATTAATCCATACCAAGTCGTTGTATATTGAACATTCACCTCGAGTTCTTGTATCTGTATCATATCGTAATGAGTTTGTCGAAAATTCAATGTCGCGAGTCGCTGACAGTGACCGTGTACACCCGACCGTGGACTCGTTGAGAAATATACATAGTTCTTAGCGAGTGAAACGTTGAGAGAAAAAAAAATCAGTCCTAGCAAAGTACCTTCCGTGTGCGGGCTGCCGAGTGAAAAATTGAAGCATGGAGAGGAGAAGGAAAAAGAATTGAAACAGCCTATATAGCTGATGAAACGGCGCACGCACGCGCGAGCCTATAAGCGTGTGAAGTGTATACGCGGGGAAAAACGAAGCGCCACAGACGCGGAAACGTTTGACGCTCGTATATAGCCGAATGACATTTCTCACGCAAGCTAATCGACGGTAAAAAAGTAGATAACCATCATTCCATGTCAAATACTTGACGAGATAATGTGTTTTTTTTCGACTGTCCATTCGCGTATACGCACATACCAAAGCTGATACACCCGAGAGATTTTTCGATTATCGCGGCTCGCCAATCGCGCGAGTGTATTATATTCGATCGATAATTCTTGGGATTGAAAATCGCGCCGTCGATCGGCTCAACTTTTTTACATCTTTCCATCGCGCGTATATAAGTCGCTTTGTCTTCGACGCCGATCTGGCGGAATTCGAAACTGCAATGCGATTACGAGGGAAATATCAGTCCGTCCGTGGAGTTTCGCTTTGTGAACTGCTTCGAGCCTGCGAACGCTTTGAAAACTACAAGGACAGCATGACGAGTTGTCTGGAACAGAGCGAGAGGGAAAAAAAGTAGAGCGCGGCAATATCTAAATAGTTTAATCTAATCTGGACATACATACAGTAATAACACTTGCCCGCGTGTCAAAGAAACGTTAAACAACTCGTGAGAGAGTGAGAGAGACTGAGTAAAGGAAAATTGAAGAGCTAATATAAGAAGAGAAGGGAGAACCCCTCGCGAAGTGTCCGAGACAGAGGCGATATGCAGTGAAAATAAAATGAAGTGACGCGCGAGGGAGAGAGAGAGATTCAAAACAAAACAATTAACACGGGACTCCTTCTCGTCGGCGTCACTTGATGGCGTTTTCCAACATTACATTCTCATGGAAATATTTCCGGGAATGCGAGTCTCGTCACGGGGGGAAAACCGAAGTAATCAATTGGCGGGCATATTGAAATCACATTTTCAGGCGTCCAATTCAAGACGACGCGGTTTGAGAATAAACGGCCCCAAGACGGGGGAGAGGAAGTTTCATAGGATAATTCACCCGGCCGATTTCTTATGCATAATTGCGTTAACCAACGTCTATTCTTGGTTGTTGTCGGTTCCCTTTCCGATTATGGCAAAATTGAATTTTCAATTTTGAAAATGCAAATTTAGTATAATAACGAGCGTGGAGGGGAACGATGTTTTTTTCGCGCTCGCGCCGAGCCGACGCGACAGCAACGTCACAAAGTATAACCGCCATTGTTTCGCGCGCGCGTCTATGGGAGGGTCACGATTCATAAATACGTTGGCGTCGAGCCCTGCTGCAAGATTGACTCACTCGCGACCCGAGTACATTCCACAGAGAGATAATATACTCACGCACGAGCGGTTGGCAAAATTGTCCGCGTTGGCTTTTGATCCCTCGCGGATACGAGACGATAATATGCTACGAGGAAAGTACCGTCTTCGATTTGCTGGCGCTACGATAATATCATTAATTTCACCTCTTCGCGGCTATTCAGCCAGTACCAAGTTTTTTTTTCCTAATTCTGTATACAGGTCGGGATCTTGAATTTCATAGAACCGAGATTTCTCGGCTCTCTCCCAAGAGTATGTAGGTACGCGTCGTTTGGGCCGCGGCGAATCCCCGCGATCGCGTACAAGCAAATACAGCAGCAGCATCGGCGATTATACACTGAGGCTCCGAGGCAGCGGCACGTGTGCGATCACAATATTTAAGCACCTGATTAAACTCATTACTTTTCGGCTATCCAACTATGGATTTTTCTGTTTTTTCCCCGTGCTCTCACAAGTCGGCGTTTGCGGCCTGGGCTCGAGCCAGCTATCGATGTGTGCACACACGAAGAATGATTTGTTAATACAGGTTCTCGGGGAGCCGCGCGCATCACCCGATCAACAAAAGTTAAATTCTCACAAGTCGAAGAGCGACGATTGGTCGCGGTTCCAAGTGGAAATTCGATCGAAGATTCGGGCTCGCCGAGCCGGCGAGTTGTAATAATTTTCCAAAGTTCAAATCATCACTTTTGCGTCCGCGCGCGGTACATCATTTTTCTCGCGTGTATACATTCCGTCACGTGCGTGGAACCGACTGAACGAGTGGGAAAATTTAGCTGCGAACCCCGCGTGTAGACAAGTGGGGGGGGGGAGGGGAGCGGCATTGCAGTATATAGTATAGAATGGGACGTGAACGCGTCGGATAATCGATATGAGAGAGAGCGAGAGAGAGAGAGAGAAAGCGATTGTGAAGAGCAATAGACTACGCGAGGGCACGTATATCTCGTGATAAGAAACAAAGTATTACGTAGGATAAGTGGAAAAGGTGAAAAATGAACAGACAATCGTGTCGGCCACCGCGCGCCCGCGCGCGACAACACACTTTTTCCCTTTTCAGATGGAGATATTAAACTTTTTATCTGAAAGAGCTCACAAATACCATCGATTCACGCGTTAGATAAGCGACGGTGCCCGGAAAACTCACCCACGTCAACTGTGCATCGATTGAGCTCGTTGATCGTCGGAATCAAAATAAGCAGCGAAGCTCGATCGCGCGACCAGCACAATGTACAGTGTATCCTTCTCGAATTTTGTATAAAGCTCTTCGTTCTCAGCCACATTGTTCAACATCAGTTCAATTTCAATGCGGCGTTATTATTATTATTATTATAGTTGTTGTTATTGTTGTTGTTATTATTATTATTATATTATTGTTATTACGTCATTGGCAACTTACTGCGTTGATATCTCAGCCTTTTTAATCGCACCGATACACTTTTCCTTGTGCTCAACATTATCCATATTAGCTATGATAATGCATTTGTATTCTACATCTCTTATACATTTCATTTGTGATCATTTTTCCAAAGTATATTATTCATTATCAAAAATCAGAGAATCACGAGAGACCCTATGACCCTATCGGTTGATCTATACCAATTCTTTCATCAACTATAAAAAAATTCATCTACAGCTGAATATCTCAGCAATTGTTTAAATTACGATTATCTTTTATACTTAATTATCTTATTATTGATGGCACTGACAACTTCAACTGTCCCTTTTTAAATCGGTAGCCCTGCTCAGTCTCGCCTGTGTTGCCTATTTAATTCACGTGTCACGTGGTTAGGTCGAAGCCAATCGAATCACGAATTGGCTGACTTCACTTTACAGCCCACGGCTTTTATAGCGAAGAAGTATAGTGGGTTTTGGAATGCTACTCATAGTAGCACTGCTCGCTTGTTTACCGCGAAGCCCTGCTTAGTGATTTTTCGACCGGTTTGCAAAAATCAACAGTTAATCAGGCTATTCAGATTTTGCTTCGATTCATATCGCGCCTCGTGTTTCCAAGCTTAGCAGCTCGAAATGAACTAATTTGATGTAATAATTTGGCGAAAGATGATAGAACGTATTAATTTTCACGGAAAAAATCCGAAATCTACTAGTCTTTGAAAGGCCTCCTGGAAAATATACTATCATAGGCTCGACGCTTTAAATAATTCAAATCCGCTCCAATGTTCGCTTAATCGATTCCATGCCACGAATCAATTGAATTTGCGTTTCCGCAGTGAACCTGCGTCGAATGGACCTTGAGACGATTCAAGAGCTTTGCCGATACAATTGGATAGACCCAACTCTATGCGACCGCTTGATTGTCGAATATCAACTCTTTGCTGACGTATAGCCGCAGTTTGGATGTGATGTATATAAGTGATTTCGAACGCGTGAGAGCAAAAAATAAAGGCCTCGAAAATTGACGATGGGAAAGAGGGAATCAAGTAACGACAAAATTGGAGCAACCATATTATGGAGTAAGATGAAAAGTACGATACTTACAAGTGTTGTGGTCGCGGGCAATTTTGGGGGCTTCTCCGCTCTGTCACCTGCTCCCCTTGTTCCGCCGGATGGATTACAGCAAGCAGAGAAAGAGAGAGGGAATATGTGACGAGCACGCGACTTAACACTCACGGCACTCTTACTTCACACCACTTTTATTTTTTTTTACTCCTTCTCAATTACGTTTAATATTTTTCTTCCATCGCACACGCTCTGGACGCCGGGAACACTTTCTCTTCTTCCTGCTACGGGGATCAAGAAAAATTTCCTTTTATTCCTCCCCGTCAACTGACTCGCGCGACTAATTACATCTACCAAGGGAAAAGGGGGGGGGGAGGTGGAGGAGCGACGACGATTTATCCGTCGAAATTACGAGCTTCAACGTCATCGACGACAATGCCGTGGAGTTACGCGAATCCATTAAAGTGACGCTCTCGAGTGTGTCGCGCGCGCGCATATAGCTATGTAACTCGGAACAATTTCAAGCTCAATACTGTCTCCCCACCCTTCCCTTGCGTTCTCATTGATAAAGCTTTTTTTTCTTCTTCCTTTCACGAGTTTACGCTCGCGTCTAAGGAGTTGCCGAACGCTCGAGCCGTACGGTTCGCGCTATCGGCTTCGCCCGAGCCACGTGGGCGAACTGTGTACTATGATGCAAATCTGTGTCACGTTACTCTGGTGATTACTTCTTCTTCCCGGAATTCTCATTTGCACACGCGGAAAACAAAAACGAATAAAAAAAAAAAGAAAAAATTAACGACGCAAGAGCGTTGGACCAATTCGATTCTCGCTCGAAATCATCGTATTCGCACACGTACTTCATCCGTATACCGATTTTACGGGAGCGCATCAACTTCACGCTATTGCGAATCCCACCCGGATGCTTAACGAGAACACGCGCGCGGGAAAAGTGTGATATATCTTCGCGGGTAATACACGTCCTTTGCTTTTCAATTTTCTAATGAGTTTGTTGCGTGTCACGTCAATCAAGCCGCTTATTATGCAATTATTTGAGTAAACATGCTCGACGCGGCTCGCAAGAACAGTGCGCGCCGATAACAACGTGCGTCAAATTAAAACGTCACATAAAAACACGCAACTAAACGTGTCGGTGGATGTTTTCATCGTGAAAACAACGTGAAATTTTGGGAATGCGAAACGGTGGACAGTCGCTTGGCCAGGGAGCGATGCTTCTTCTTATTGTGTGTATCGAGATACCGAGTGGAAGAAAAAAAGGAAAAGGACAAGAAGAAGAGAATTAATAAATATCCCTTGGAGGCACGGAGAAAATACAAGAGGGCGTAATGGTATCGCAGACCCGGCGTGAAAGCGAGGCGAGCTGTATATATATAGGTAGCTGACCAAGTCGGTGCCGTCAAAAACGAGCCAGACGGTAATATTTACGTTGCGCGTACACAGTGTACGAAACTGCAGCGACTCGCGTACTATCCCTTCGTGACTCTCTTTTCTGTCTGACGCTCTCGTGAAAGCATTCGCTTTTGCCGCCAGCCACTATATAACGCGTGTGTGTGTGCGTACGTGTTTATCGAATTCACAAGTTTTATTGTAGCACATATACGTTGAGAGAGAGAGAGTGTGTGTGTGTGTGTGTGTGTGTGTGTGTGTGTGTGTGTGTGTGTGCGTCGTGTCCTCAGAATTACGCAAGCAGTGGGTATATTACGGATGGAATTGCGGATGAGAAATTTGGCTTCGTGGAAAAAAAAAAGGATTATTCTAATAACTCAAGCTGGTATGTGTGTTCTAAAACAGACAAGCGATAAAAAAAAATACTACTCCAAAACAGTCCAGACGCGACTAGCAGTACTCGGTCGGACTGAATAGTTCAAAAGACATAAGCGCGACAAATAAGGCGTCTGAAATGTAAATCAAATTTATCGTATGTAATCAGTTCAAGACAATTTCTGTGTCGCGCGCACACACTTTCAGCGCTCGAGACACATCAAACGCCAGGTTTTGGCCATTTTCATTCTCTGGGACGTGAAAACGAGCAGGATTCTGACTATAAGGCGGCTCTCATTCAATTGTTCCAATATTATCACACTGTCGTACTTGATCATTGTTTAAAACGACATTACTAGCTACACAACGTATGGAAATCAATTGTTTTTGTTTTTCTTTTCTTCTAGCCAGAACATCTAATGCGAGGGTCTTATCGGGACAAAATAACTCACAAGGCCAACTAAAATAAATTTTTCTTTTCTCTTTCTTTCCAGTGTCGTACCTGTGTTTCTCATTTAATCGACACGTGCAAATTACACTCAGATTCTCATCTGAATCTGGATCTACAATTTTCAACAACTATACGAATCACTTGAGGGATGACTAAGCAAACAGAAAATAATGGTATGGTTGAAGCATAACTATAGAGCATGCCTTGTGGGGTCGAATGTTGTTTGGCGCGTCGACATACGAACGGCCAAATCAAGAAAATGGTCGCATCCTTCGAGTGTGCCGAATGAATATAAGTTTGTCGGGTCGAGAGGTGGCCCCGGGAGTTCCGATCACCAAATACCATCGGTAAAGCGGATGGGCTACCGGTACTCCGATACACTTGGACACGACCACGAGGGTATTTGCTTGTTTTCGTTTTGAAATAATGAAAATTCGAGCTAGCGCGAATGTTTCGCGATCGCGATGATAACGCAACGCAGCGCAGTAGTGACGGAGGATAGATTTTGAAAAAGTGTGCCGCGTCGATTGTGACACGAGCGATTGTTGATTGAACAACGCGCAGCAGAGAGAAGCGTCGAACGATTTACCGCGAAGAAAAAGTGGATTGGAGGGTCCGGGGAGAGGCAGGAGAATTTCGAGCTTTTACGAGGCGGTTGTCACTTAGCGAGCGGTCCGAATCGCTTTGTTTTGGCGATAAATTATATACGCTCCAGCCGATTCGTTATTTTGACGATCCTCCCGTTGACGGCGGGAGGCTGGGCGACTATACGCGGTCGATTTGCCAGCTCACGTCAGACCGATGTGTCCGAGGAGTACGCAACAAAAAGCCCGGATGTTTAATCGATGCCGAGACGCGGGAACGGCAGATCACGTTGACCCGCGAGCCATGTCCTCGATGCGCGAGGCTGAGAGAAGTGCGTAGCGCGCGTGGGGTGGACGAGGAACACGACGGTGTCGCGCATAGGTTATGTTGGTTGGCGGCCGCGCTGCCGCCGCCGCGGGTAAGTACCTTTGCGCGGATTATATAGCGCTGCTCAAAAAAGAGCCTCTCTCGGCGAGACGCGCGAGACGGACGGACGGATTCCCGCACGAGTCGCGCAACTTGTTTACCAGAACGCGTTCCGTTCGACCCCCACCGTCTGGCCGGCCGGTGCGCGGCTGTCGGCTCGCGCGCGCGCGCTCCAGCTCAGCCCGAGAGAGCGAGCGAGAGCCGAGCGCGCCACTGCGCCGGCCAATTTACGCTTATTTACTCCAAAAACTATTCGCTACACTTACGTATACACTCGCTCTCGGTTTTGTTATTCCGCGCGTACGTATCACGCTTTCCACGCAGGATCGCTCGTTGTGTCGCGTCCCGTCGACTACTATACGCATATACGCACACACACACGCACAGACACATGCGTACACACGAGTCGATGAACGGGTCGCGCGGGCGGGCGTAGTACGCGGAAAATGAGAGCGTGTGCGTGCGAGGCGATTGATGCGTGCGTGAGATATTGGCCCGACGAAAGAAACGGTGGTGGGGGGTTGGTTTATCGGAATAAAAACACACGTTCCGGCGCTTGAGGGAGCTCGAGCTCGAGCTCGAGCTGGAGAGAGAGAGGGAGAGAGCTACGAAGACGTGGTTGATTGATTGGGAGGAGTGGAGGGGGCGGGTCCGTGGCCGGGTGTTTATAAATGCGGCGAGCGTTGTTATGAAGCTGTCTCTCGGCTCGCGCGAGAAAGCACACGGGCGTGCAGTTGGTGCTGCAGCGCGGAGGAATGGAGGACAAACGCGCGGAGGCCTCGAATTAGTCGCTGGCGCGTATCCTACAACGTATTATAGTCCAGCGGGATATGGACTCGAATAAACTCGAACGCCATCAACATCGGTGTGGGTCGAGCGTTTGTGCGCGGCGTCGTGGCTGGCACGCAACACACACACACACACACACACACGTAGTAGGCCTCCACGCACGGCGCGGCGTTGGAAGAGAGGGAGAGAGACAGACAGACAGACGGGTCGAGTGTAAAAGGGTGCTCGGCTGCGGCGCGGCGTTGCGGCGCTGCTCGCGGAGCAAAACAAGAGTGTGCGCGCCGGACTTGTGCGCACCTTCCGGGCCATGTTTTCCCACGTCCGTGCGTCCCCCGAGCTCTGTGGCGCGCGCGCGCTCGGCTCCTCGCTCACGCTAGCTCCCTGCAGCTTTGCGCACTTGCACCAGCTCCTTACTTGGCTCGCTCCGAGCTGCAGCCCCTACGGCGCGACTACTCGTCCGGGCGGTGAACTGCTGCTGCTGCTGCCGCCGTCGCCGCCGCCGCCGCCGTCGCTTGTGGTGCAGGAGACCCTGCGTGTTCGCGCCGGGGTGAACGCACTCCTGTCCCTCTCGCTCACCACCGCGACGTCTCCTCGAGTCGCCGCGGACTCTCGCACTCGCGCACTACTCCTCTATCAACACACACACCCCGCACTCGGAGAGAGAGAGACACACTTTACCACAGACCGCCCGCCTCGCTATATGTATATTATTATACGTATATTCAATGCCGAAGAAATCGCGCGACAGCTCAATTGTCGAACCGCTGCGTACACGCGTACGTGTACATGTATACGCGCGCGCTCGTGCGTGTGTATGTTTGTATGTATATATACACGCGTAGATATATATATATATATGGATGTATATATTTATATGTACCTACGACTGCCCGCGCGGGGAGAGCGTCGCGCTCTAACTGATCGGTGAGCGTTGCGCGCAGTTCGGCTCTCGCTCGGTCTCCTTGCTTACGCTCGCGCGCGCGCTGCTCGCCTGTCGCTCCCCCCGCCCCGCCGGCCGTCGCCCTCCCTCCGCTACGCCCCTCTGCCCGTCCTCCCGGCCCAGCCGCCGCCGCCGCCGCCGCCGCCGCGCGAGCCGGGAAAATTCCAAAGCCCCTCGCCCCTCGCCGATCCCGCCGCCGCCGCCGCCTGGCCCCCCCTCGCCCCCCGCCCCGCCCCACCATGCCTCGCGCTGCAGCAGCAGCAGCAGCAGCAGCACCGACGCCGCCGCGCGCCAAAGCGACATCTCGCGACCATTAACCCCAACGCCGCGATGCGACGCGACTCGCGCGTGGCCCCCGCCGGCCGCCGCCGGCTCCCGCATAACAACATTCCCAACACGTGCGCGCGCCCGGAGCCCGCCCAAATTTCGCCTTGCCAATACTGCAGCACACACGCACACACACACACACACATATATGTATGCGACGTCGTGTATTTTGTGATCGGGTTGAACACACCGTACCGTGGTGCATCGATGTTTTCCCGCCTGATTGTTCCCGATGGTGTATATCGACTATGTATATCGACTACCATTCATATATATATGACTACCCGCAATTCGACAGCTTTTGCGCAGCACCACCCCCCGCCCGCCCAACCGCCCACCCGTCGATGCACAACAAACGAAACACGCTGCGTCAAATCAAATTTCTCGTGGCGCATGTACATATTTGTACATGTATATATATATATATATATATATATATATATATATATATATATATATATATATATATATATATATATATATATATATATATATATATATATATATATATATATATATATATATATATATATATATATTTGTGCGTCAGTGTTACGAGGTAGATATAGCGCGAAAACGGCGTGTAGCGCGGGGGCGTGGTCGCGCGACACTTGGTTTGTGTATATATATATACATGACGTATGTATGTACGTATGTATGTATAGGTGTACGCGTGTAGACGAGCGCGCGACGCTCGCAGACAGGAGTCGCTGCAGAGATCGGGAGCAGTCGCGCTCTGCAGAGGGAGAGAGCTATAGCTGGCTGCGCGCGCTCTGCGCGGATCGATCATTACTCCGCGGCGTAGCTCGGCTCTCGCAGGATATAATGGGATATACATGTATACAGATGTGTGTGTATACACACGTATATATAGTGCGCGCGCCGAGACCGCGTGCTCTGCGCGTGCGTTTGTTTACAACGACGCCGACGCCGGCCGCCTCGCTCTGGCCTACGCGCGCTCGGCGTGCCCCGAGCGATCCTGCGTGTTGTATACTTATTTGTATATATTTAGTGATTAATGCAGCTTCGGATATTGCATGCGGATCGAAAGTGTATTCAACAGCGACAGTCATTCGTCCTTTAGCGACGCGTAATTCGGCCGTGCATGTTGGTGTGTATATGTGTGTGTGTGTGTGTGTGTGTGTGTGTGTGTGTGTGTGTGTGTGTGTGTGTATACGCGATGACGCCCGACGCGATTTGACTGCAAGCGCGCAAGGGGCGAGTCTGACTCGGCGGCGGCGGCGGCGCGACAGGTCATTCACCCCGTGTAAGCGCGGCGCGCACTCCCCGTAGCCAGTCGCCTATATATACTGGGGGAGAGAGATCAACAAGCGGAATGCCAACGACAACCCAAACGCTCCTCCTCCCCCACGCTAGTCACTCGCATCCCCGCTCGCGCGCACGCAACGTTCCGCCCGTCCGTACCCCCGTCTGTTTCCTTCCCTCCGCACCCCCGTCATCATTATAATAATTGTTCCAGAGCGAACTTTTTTCTGCTTTTTTTTCTCTCTTCAGTTTTTATTTTCATTGGATGTTCACTCACCTGTACACCCTTCGTCGCCTCTGCGAACGATGGCGCGGATAATTGCGTTCGTTCATTCGTCCCTCGACTCGTTTTGCAGTTTCTCAATTTTTCTCATTCTTTTTTTTCTCATTCTCATCAATTTTATTACAAAGTTGGTTTGTATACATGCATAGAGAGCCGTCGTCGCTCTCGCCGGTTGATTCGTGCGCACATAAACATATACATGTCGCAGCGGAGTACAGTGTGTGGAACGATGAGAAAATTGATTTCGCATCAATAAATTAAATGATATATACCATCAACGCGGCGCGTAGCTCTAGTTCGGAGAAAAGCAGAACGAAAAGCCTCCGGGGTACTTCCGCTCGTGCGCTCCTCCCTTTGATTATGTCCACGTATCGACGGGCTCGTATTTATAATGATGATGAATATCGAGTACAACGTATAACCATACCAGGTAGCATTGTCAGGCTCTTGGCGAGATTCTCACTAACAACGGTCATTTCGCCCGATACGAGACGAAAGAAGCAGTCTTTCGCCGCGCGAGACTCGAATTAACAAATATATGTATGTATGTATAGATATGCATGAAGTATGGAAGCGAAATAAGATGAATCGACGAGTGAGACTCGCGATACTTAAATACACGTATGCGAGGCGAAATATATGTGACGAGCGGGTTTTTTTCAATCGTTTGTCGAGCCGTGTTTGAGTTGGATTTGGCACCGTTCAATTGGGGATGCACCGCGAGACAAACGCGAGAGTGATGAGGCCGAGGGCCATCGAGGCTGCACACACCGCAGCCAGACTGTCCCGGTTGTAATTGGGGCACAGTTCCTTGTCCACGCACCTCCTGCAAAACAATCGCATTACACTGTTAAAACATTGCCTCGACCATTTTTACATCTGATATTTTTCACTGTTGTATGTGTATTACTGTTTCGATTGCCCGCTGTCGCGTCGAACGGTCGATTTTTTTTTATAATGCATCATCGCGGCAGACTTTTACTATGCATATATACGACGACACGATGCGATTCATTCAAATCACTCGTCGGTGATTTTCGAAATTTCGAATTTCGGAAGGTGAAATGGAGATGAATAACATTGCCAAATATACATTGACGTGAAATATTTTGAAATGATTCAAAAACATAGATTTGAATTATAATGCTAACTGAAAAGTGTTTTCGACTGCAATCGCTAACAATGCCAGGCTAGTTAATTATAAAAATAAGAAACATGAAAAATCAATGAAAATAGGAAGAATTATAATGTGCGCGTCAAAGTTTCCCCGTATTTTGGATGATCCATCCCGAGCAATACAAAAATGTATATATATCGACGGCACTTCTGGAGAAAAGCACATTCCAAATCTCCGACGAGAAAAAGTACATTTCAGTTTCTCGGACGATTCAAAGCACATTTCAGCTTCTCGAATGAAGAAAAGCGCATTTCGGCTTGTCGGACGAAGAAAAGCACATTTCAGCTTCTCGAATGAAGAAAAGCGCATTTCAGGTTATTCGATACGGTAGAAAATTAACTGCGCATTACCACGTAGCAAAATATTACATTGCACGTTCTCACACACTCTCAGGAGTATTGAGATACTCAATTGCAAATATCTCATCATTTAATATACTACGATATTTCATTATTTCTCACTTTTCTGACCTCATACACTTGACATACAGGCACAAATCGTAAAAAAATGCCAAAATAGTCAGTATGATTTTTTCGCGACTAGAAGGGAGAAAGAATCCACTTCAAAAATTGGCTGGAGGAAGATACATCTCGAACCTGGCTTCAAAAAAAGGGCCATTTCGAATAAAGCGGCCATAGACAAAGGTACATTCCAGATCGGGCGATATAGTAAGATCCATGATGATGATCCGCTAAAAATCGGTATACATAGATTTTTCGGATCGGTGATTACGAAACTGGCCACAGTAATGGTGTACCATCATTGATCAAATACAATTTTTCTAATCATTGATGTTGGTTATGAAAAAATATGGAACATGTTAGAACCATTTTGGCTCTGTTTGACCACTTATTTTTGACCTTCCAAGGTATCCGTTCATTCCTCTCTTCGATATCTTGAAGAAAACGTCAAATCATACTTCAAAATAAGACTGTTAAACATATTTCAAATTCAGAAAATTCTCTCCCAAGTCTGGCTAACGGAACAGTCTTAATATATTCGAGATTCAATGAAAGAGATTCTCCAGAACCATTACATTCTCTACTCACCTTTCCTGAATTATTTTATTACTCTCTTTTTTTCTTTCCATGACTGCAATATTTTGATGTGAGAGTAAGCATAATAAAATTATTTTCTGTTTGTTCTGGGTCTCTCGAAATTCTCATTCTATTTGGTCGAGGACAGTTACACCTGCTCTCTATGATGCTCATCGATTTCTGCTGATACGAAAATTTGGTTAAAATTGAATGTAAGTATGAAATATCTTCATCTTGCAAGAAGGAAAATACTACATATAATCGGGAAAAACTGTCCTCGACCAAATAGAATGAGAATTTTGAGAGACCCAGAACAAACAGAGAAGAATTTTATTATGCTTACTTTCATATCAAAATCTTGCAGTCATTGAAAGCTTAAAAGGAGAGTTTTCTTGCTCAGAATGGACATTTCAGGAAAGCTGCATAGAAAATGTGATGGTTCCAGAGAATCTCTTTCATTGAATCTCGAATATATTGAGACTGCTCCGTTAGCCAGACTTGGGAGAGAATTTTCTGAATTTGAAATATGTTCAACAGACTTATTTTGAAGTATGATTTGACGTTTTCTCGAAGAGAGGAATGAACGGATACCTTGGAAGGTCAAAAATAAGTGGTCGAACAGAGCCAAAATGGTTCTAACATGTTCCATGTTTTTTCACAACCTACATCAATGATGACTAGAAAAATTGTATTTGATCAATAATATAAAGCTAATTACTCAACCTTCTGGTATAGAGGTCCCAAAGTCTGATTCGAGAGGTCGAGTTTTGCTTAGTTACAAAGTTTTATTTTTCGGGAAGCAAATACCATTATATGCAAGATTTCAAAAAATCCAGAATCTATTCAAATTTCCTATATGATATTTTGGTATTCCAAAATCTGACGCAGGTTTTGTGTTCGGCCACACAAAAAAACCCTTGTTTATGAAAATTTATTTCGAAATTTGAGATTTTCTGTCCTTCGAAACTCCTGTATAGATTAGTCGAATTGAGGTGATCGAGAATCATTGTCAGCGGCATAGACTCAACCACATTTGAGTCCGGATTCGCAATCAGCGACTCGAAAACCCTTGTATGCAAAATTTCATTGAAATCCTGTGAATTTTAAAAATTTCTGTTCACCAGCTTGGATGTTCTGATTTGAATTTTCAAAATCTATGTATACCGATTTTTGTGAGAAACCATCGACACAATATCGTTTGACGTAAAGTTAACTTTCAGCGGATCATCATGGATCTTACTATATCGCCCGATCTGGAATGCATCTTTCTCTATGCCCGCTTCATTCGAAATGGCCTTTTTTTTAAGCCAAATTTGAAATGTATCTTTCTTCAGCCAACTTTTGAAATGGATTCTTTCTCCCTTCTAGTCGCGAAAAAATCATACTGACTATTTTGGCATTTTTTACGATTTGTGCCTGTATGTCAAGTGTATGAGGTCAGAAAAGTGAGAAATAATGAAATATCGTAGTATATTAAATGATGAGATATTTGAAATTGAATATCTCAATACTCGTGAGAGTATGTGAGAACGTGCAATGTATTATTTTGCTACGTGGTAATGCGCAGTTAATTTTCTACCGTATTGAATAACCTGAAATGTGCTTTTCTTCGCCCGAGAAGCCGAAATGAGCTTTTCTTCGCCCGAGAAGACTAAATGAGCTTTTCTTCGTCTGACAAGCCGAAATGTGTTTTTCTTCGTCCGAGACGCTGAAATGTGATTTCTTTCGACTGAGAAGCTGAAATGTGTTTTTCTTCGTAGGGGCCGTCGAATATACATCCGTTAGGTGCGTTCACAATAACGGAGTTTAATCGGATTGAATTGTCGAATGTAAATGTACTAACCACTTCTCGATGAAGAGTACGACGAGGCCGGTGATGACCTTGTCGAGGAAGGTAACGATTGAGTAAACGAAGGCGCTGCTCTCGGTCCTGGGCCCGATGAGATCGGCCGTTATGCTCAGCGCCGTGACCATAGTAATTGAACTTCCGGCGCCGATCAGCAGCGCGCCCGAGTACATCGCCTCAACCCGGCTACCGGCCAGCTCGACGCATGCCGCCGCCCCGACGCCGCACACCGCGCCCACCAGGTAGCACACCTGCAACAATACACACATCGCCCTCGTCAATAATGCCCCCGGCAAACTCTATGTTTAATCCGCGAATTTTTCTCGATTTTATTCCCCCCTTTGCCAACCATGCGTCCATGCGTAGACGAAACTTTGATTGACTCTCCGATGGGAAAAGATGGGGGAAGAAAATCTTAGGGGTCACCGTCGAACTTTTTTGGGGGGCATAACAAAATAGCTTTCAACCCGAGCCCCGTAACTCTAGAAAATTAAAGTAGTTAAATGTACTGAACGCCGGTGGAAATTAGTACAATTGATGAATAATTGGGGATTTTCACTGGAGAATCGGTATGAATATTTTGCTCCCAATAATGAATGGGGAAATTTCACCGGGAAATTGACCAATGGCAACTATTTCGTTCATCGAATTATTCACTGTTGGTATATTGCGAGGGAGAAAATTACTGTTTATTTGGGTAAATTAAAGTGCTTTTTGATCATGCAATTTGGTCCTGTAGCCAGTTTAAAACAGAAAGCATAAACTCCACCGATGCGTTACTCGACAAATTTTCATTGTAGTGCATTTTCGAATGTTGACTGTGCTCGAAGGCGAGATACTCTCGACCTCGACATTCATGTGTCCAAAGCGTGAAGCATATAGGAGAAAATGCCATAGCGCCAAAAATAACCCGAGAAATCGGTGAAAAGATATAAGGTTATGGGATACCCAATATGCGCCATCCTTTAGCAGCACCGCGGTACTGAATTTCGTCGCCAATACAAAATAATGAGGAAGACAACATTTTGACAGGTCGCAAACGCTTACACCAACTTGTTACACCTCATTTTCTGTATTTTCCACCAATTCTGATTTTCGATGTAATTTCGCTCAAATCAATGCAAATGTTTTGATATTCTTAGATTGGCCCAAAAAAATCGAGTGACATATCATTCGATTCCTTGGCATTCCATCTCATCATCTAACTTTTTTTTCGTCATACGTCCTGTTTATCAACCGTTTCGATAGATCTTCGTTATTTACGTAGAATGTACCCAATATATACGCCACCCCCATGTCATGGATTATCAATTTTTATCTCGATTTTACGCGTCTAATGACCGAAAAAGAACATATTTTGAAATTTATTGTTATTCAGCGTAGAAAAGTCGGAGCCAGATTCGGCTTGGCTTATTTTGAATGTAAGGTAACTGTACCCAATGTGCCCCCCCCTAAGGGTTTTTCGCGAATTTGACTATGATAGACTTCGAATTTTAAAATTCTGTGAACGGCATCTCAAAGCTTAGCTCAATACCTATTAGAAACCATCTTCATAATCATCTACTTTACCCCATAATCGACTACTTTAACCTATCGAAAATCGCAATTTAAAAAAAAACGCAAAAAGGCTAAATGCACAAAACGTGTACTCAATTTGGCACAATTTTTTAATCATTAGCTACAGCCTATATAGGCCTACAGGGACGATCCAATTGGCATTGAAATAAACTCTCAATTATGTTCCCAGTGATATTTATACAAAATTTTTAACATACAACTCAAAAATACGCGTCTAAATCATCGTAATATATGTCTATACAAATATTCAATGATTTCACTCAGTCTTCCCATTTAAAAACGCGTAGAGGGGCACATTGGGTTCACTTTTTTTTGATGCGAAAAACAGCAATTTGAGTAGGATAAAAAATAATTTTAGGAAAACTGATGAGACCAATCGAAAGCTGAGATGTTTTTACACAAAAAAGAGTAATGACACTTTGAGAGATAAAAATTATTGACACCTGATTTTTGAGGTTGAGTGTGAAAAGTGAAATAAGAAAATGGTGAAAAAATCAGTAAGTGAAAGTTCAAAGTGTTGTAGGAGAGTGGTTTTAAGGGCTAAATGGGCGGGGAAGATACCGAAAATTTTCTTTTAATTCTCCCAACATAACCCAAGAGCGACTGATGCACAGAGAGCACCGGAAATACGAAATCTGACGATTGTGCCAAATTGGGTACAGTTACCTTATTTAATTGATCTTTCTAGTTTATACCATCTGATCGGATTTCTACCAGAGAACTACAAAAAGAGACCGGATGAGAAAGAGTATTCTGTAGGTGGCGCATATTGGGTACCCCCGAATTTTTTTCCTGGAAATATTTTTTTTTAAGTTTTATATTTTGGCGTAGAAAAGTTCAAATTAAATACGGCTTGACTCATTTCGAAGGTATTGAGTGGACCTTTCAGTTGTCGAGTCCGTTTTAAAAAAATCACACTAGGCGAGGTGTGGTAATCTTTCTCGCTTAGGTGGCGCATATTAGGTACATGTACCTTACTTGACCGTACGTGTACGTCTTCGCGAAATATGAGGAAGTTTATATATAGCAGCTGCGTTTCAGATTTACAGTCAAAAGAAACTTTCGCCCGATGCTCTCGTTGCTCTGGAGCAGTCTCGTTATTTTGATTTAAATTTTATTCCAGAATTAGATTAGGTAGATTCGTGAACGGGATTTTCTTGACAGAAGCCATCGTAAAGTCGGTGTATTTTTCGAAAAAATGGAAGAACCTTCCAATTTCCACGCACACGCTCGTTCACATGAAGCGTTTGAATTTCCGTATTAAGACTTCCAACTCACGTTGTTACTGTTGTATCTCCGAATCCTCCCCAACCCCTAAACCTACCACGCATGTCATATTTTTTCGGAAATTGACGAATGAACCACTTTATACGATTTCAAATGTCCAGTTTCCAGACTCTCGCTGTCCAAGATGCTATCGTTGAAAAATACATTGTTACAATATGAGCACTGCTCGCTGTGTATCACGCGATTGAGAAGTATATACACTGCAGTTACATGAAAGCGACGTCCTAGCTGTAACACTACTTCAATCAATCAACTCGCTCGTCTTCAGAGAATCGCCTCGGCCTCGACTCGTTCGAGTTACACACGTGAAATATAGTGACAATCGCTTGTCGAGGGCCGCGCTCTGTTATACGTCGGGCGCAACTGAGTTGTTGCCGTTAACGAAGCTCTTAATGAGCCGGGCGAAAAGAAGCGTGTCCCGAGCCGTGATTTGTATGTATAAATAGTATCTAACTTCGCGCATCGGTGTGTACGCGAGCCGGTGCGCGTCTAAGAAAAGAAAACAATAAAATTGTCATAGCGAGAGAGGCGAATATGTCGGGTGCGCGGCTCGCGTATAAAATTCCATAAATACATTCGGGGGTTCGTGTGACGAATTTAAAGCTCAACAGGAAGCCCCGTGTCTAATCTAAAAATATAATAAGCAAAGGCAAGACTTCCCCAAGTCTGCCTAGCTCGCTTCACTTCGCTTCCCCACAACGAATTGGATATTTTGTTTGGCACGGTGAGAATTACGAGGATAGAACGGCGCGCGCTACACCGGCCCAGCAACGCTATTTCCTCGCTCTCGAGCGTTGTCTCGCGCAAGAGCCAACTTCAACACCGTTCAACCCTCCGCCACGCCGTCTCGATACTTTATTACACCCGTGTCTATATGCATGATTTTTTTCTTCCGAGATAATCGTACAACCAACTAATATTTTCCACGGTATACTCGCGGCGAGCCAGTGTTGCGTCGAAACAATGTTGCGAGGTAATGTTGCGACTCGAATTAATTGAATGTGTAACGAGTGACGATGTGGCTGTGGGCGTGCAGATACGTCGACTCTTCGTTTTGCACATTAACAGGCCCATAAGCTAAGGCCACGAGCGGAACTCGCCAAGTGCATTATACATGCCAAGCTCTATTTTAATCAGGATTTAATTAAAATCATACGTTGCCGCGCCGCGCACCACCTGTGAATCGCCCCGAATCAACGTGGTATCGGTACCGGCCGAATATAATATAGAATGCCCGTCGCAACTTGAGCCTCGCCACCCTTATCGAGGTGATTTTTTTCCCCCGTGCATCGTTGTTTTTTTTTTCACTAATATTCTTTTGATCTTGTGTGAGAAGAGCATGTGTCACACAGGTAATGAAATGACAGGTGAAGCTGATAATTTGCCTGCAGACTCAAACAGTTATCACCTCAACGAAAGTCCACGAAAACTCTACGACCTTTTCACCTTCGATTGAATTTTGATTGTCAAACTCTTATTTTCTACAACGATTTCTAGCATAAACTCACGTAGACAAGAGGGGCTATTCACTTCGAAATCACTGGTGATTTTTTGTGATTTTTTGTGATTTTTTGGAGCGAATAGCCCCTTGGGGTATTTGGTTACAGACAAAACTTCCAGCTTCATTTGCTCGATTGAAAACAAGGGTTCAGTCTAGAATTCGACGAAAAATTCAAACGAATGATAGAAAAAATCGAATGAAATCACGAGTGATTTCGAAGTGAATAGCCCCTCGCGTAGACATGGATGATTTTTCGAATTTATTATCGGTGGCTCTTCCACGGAGTCATGGGAGGAACAAAACGTGCGAGCTTGAAGAACTGAAACTGTACGAAAAGAATGGGAACTTATCTAGTGTATTGCTACGAAGCTTTCCCTGTATAATTAGCGGTACCTCAATGTACAGCCGTGGAATTTGAACGGGGAACAATGTTTCCGCCCCGAGTGCAGTTTCTCGAGTCACAATATAAATCTCCTTGGAACGAGAGGGAAACGAATCATTTGTAAAAGATGCATATCGTTTTATACGAGCCGCACACCTTGCGCGATCTGTCGCGTGTGCAACTGCCCAAAAGTACACACACGACAGCGTTTATTTCGGCCCGGATAACATTGACGTCACGAAATTGTCGATTTGTAAATGGACACACACGCGTCCTGTGGAGGAGAGCTCGAGTTCGAGTGTACACGCGTACTTACAAGCTCGGCGCTGCGCTGCGTCAGAGAGTATAGAGTCGAAGGCGGTGGCTTTTGCTCTGCCCCGAGCAATGTATAGGTATCCGGAAACGGCAATTAATTGGCGAGCCGAGCTATAAATAGACGAGCGCACGCGCAGTGTACACACACACTTGCGTCGAGCGATTTAATTAGCCAAGCCGCGCTCGCGCGTTTGTGTGCGTGCGGTGGTTGGGTTGATTGTTGTAACGGCGGCGGCGTTAACGCCGCGGTGGCGCCGTATGTATATAGGTACGCGCGCGATGCAATTCAGCTGCGCGGGCATAATTAATGGGGCAGCGCGAGGCGACTGGGCCGTCGCACCATTATATACATATCCCATGATGGGCTGGCGCAGCTGCGCTTATGATCATGTTTGAGGTTCGCGCCCGTACGTGCGCGCACACACACACACGCGGGGGAAGGAGTCGGCTCGTGATATGGGACCTACTCACGAGATCTCACATGTGCGCGGGCCGTAAGGCCCCGTATATACATATACTAATTATTGTAATGCGCGCCGTTTAATGCTTCTTACGCGATAATTATAATTGCTTTTTAAACAGCTATCCCCTCCGGATCTTATAACCGCGCGAGACGTCGAGCCATACCTATATATAGACCGCCCCACACACATATATACACGTGCGCGCGCGCGGTCTCTTTGATTCAATCGCGAATCGCTTGGCGCGATATCGATGGGGTCGGAATTAATCGATTAAGCGATTTCTCACCCCCTCGTTCCTATACGCTCGACGGCATTAAATTTTCGTTACGCTCGGCGCAGCCCCCGCGCGACTTACAGCGTAATGACGAAGTGACGAAGTGTTTTACGCGCTAGCGATGAATCAGCTTGATGAAGTCGGGGAGGAAAAAAAATTAATTCCTCCTCGGGATGTACATACGAGCACGCACGTGTGTGTGCTTTAACTTTGTTTTTCCTTACGAGCTTGCTTTACGTATATTACATCGCGAGCAGCCGCGCACAACCGTGTAAGATCGCTTGCGCTCGCGCGCATCCTGGAGCGCGTAAAGTTGCGTGTGAGCATTGGCGATGTATATACATATGCACACACTTACACACACGGACGAGCGGCCGCTATTCGCACCCGGCCAAACTGTCTTGCTGATTTTTCCTCGTTGCTCCCTCTCATTTCCTATCCTCGTTTTACTTAATAAAAATTATGCGGGGAGCTGCACCGGGGCGCTCGGCTTCTCAACAATTTAATGAGCGGCTCTCGTTGGCCCGATAAAAACTACCGCCAACATCAAAGAGCGCGAGCCCATCGAAAACAACGTTGCCATAAATCTCTCTTAATTGTAACTCGGCGTAGGAGCGCGCGCGCACCGAGAGCGCATAGCTATTTTCCCCCGGAGCTGACACAATCTTATTTCCCATTCGCGAGGCGCGCGGCCGCTTGATTATTCACGCGCTGGGCATCGCACAACGTTTATCACCGTATAACTGCTTAACAATAAACATCGGGCCTCCGTGACCACTGCGCGGCACTCTGCAGTGTTGTATACTCTCTGGAGATTGAGTTTGACGCGATGCTGCGCTAATTCGATAGAGACGTACGCGGCTCGTTTAAAGTACACGTGCTAAACTTAATCCCAGGGAAAATCATGTCCTTGCTGTACTGCGCAGCAGCTGTTGTTGGGAACGCACCTGTCTTCGTGAATTTCACAGAGCCCTTCCGAAACCCTAATCCGTTTGGATTTCGTCATCGTAATCATTATACTTTTTCTCGTTCGCGCAAAGTTTTTGGAAAAATTCACCGGATGAACCATGATGTACCGGATTAAGCTGTATGCGTCGAGCTCGAATTCGTTTAGACTCGACGCGCAATTAGAGAAAAAGAAAACTCTACGCGGAACTACGGTGTATTTTATCGCTATACGTATATACGTAATCCTGGTTTGTATACAAAGCTCGAAATGTGTGTATAAGGTATCATATAATTCATGCAACACTTTTCACGGATCGTCGAATAAATAAAATACTATAATTCGAAGGAGTGTAAACATCGTAATGAAGAGTTTTAATGGAAAAGTGCGAATCGCATTAATGAAGATGACTCCGCGAATGGTTTTTATTCACTTCTGAATATATTAAAATGCAACATATTCCGAGAGAAGCTTAAATTAGGATAATCAAATTTCACAGTTTATATAAGAAGTAAAAAGAGCCGTCTTGCGATAATCTAACGTCTACTGTGTTAATCTTCAGTTTATGGCTTGAAGTTAAGTTATTATAATGGATTTTAATGAGCAGGTGGAAATGTAGAACTGAAAAAAGTGAGAGGCATTAAGGTAGTTCGAGCAGATAATTGAAATGAAGAAGTCTATAGTTTTTGTATTATGCTAAGGATTATATCTGAATACATCTGAATATCTTTATATGAGTATTCATAAAAAGTTACCATGAATTTTGTGTTGCGAAACTCAATACCGTACGTTTGAATTCTAACATCGAGTTTATACGTACCGAGAAGATGATTTTCTTTAACGCATAATTCAAGTTTTTAACATTTTTCTGTAAAAGTGAAAAATGTCTTAAATATTTCCCAGCATATGCAGATTGAACGGACACTTGGGAAGATCGTACATGGTAAACGTGAGAAAAATCGACTGTTGAAGATATGCCAGGACATAAAATTGAAGTATTCCACGTGTTCTACAAGATTCCATTGGAATCTTCATCCCAATAAAATTTTTCATGCGTTAAAATCACGTCAATATGTTCCCCAGATTATGTTGTTAGAACGATTCTTTTTTTCTTTCCACGGGTTATCCTCACAAGGAGATGTACCTATAAAACGACTCCTTTGAGGGGAATCGTACTGAGTAAGGAAGGAAATGTCCGTTTCACCGACATAGCTATAAAAACATGTACACTTTATCGTATGAAGAATCATGTCGAGACAAAATTCCTATCGGTTTCTTGAAAAGAACAAGCTCAAAATGAGTAATTTTTTGTATATTTCCTAGGGCATTGAAATGAGCCGATTTCTCACACGTATTATTGATGAAAGTATTTTTTCATCACAACGTTTCTGGATGTTTATGAATTTCAATATACTTTTTAATAATAAAGGAATGGAAGTGAGGGATGGGAAAAACTTTGACAGCGGCGGCCGCGGCGCCATTAAGCTCTCTAACTCAAAGTTAGAGACAAATTTTTCGCATTTAGGTACGAAACGGGTTAAAATCTATAGCAATATGTTATATTATTGAGTTTTACTTGAGTATATTTCATTCATGTTTTTTATAAGAACCTGAAGTTTAATTATAGATATTGATCTGGTAAATTATTCGAGAATTCCGGCCCAATCTAAGGAACATAAAAAATGATCCACATTTCCTTTGCATGAACCTTTCTTTTGGAGACGGAAAGTGTTGACTACACCACTCTTCCGGCAGCTACACGGGCAACATTGCAAAGAAATTCGTGATATTTAAGACGGGATGGGCTAATATCATATAATTCCTCTGATTTTTAGTTGATCTTTTTACGCGTTTATTTTTCATTTTTTGTATTTGTGAGATTCTGGAGCAAGTAGATCCTGGCAATGTTTACTGTTTATCAGTTAGGCAATTTTCACTACAACGATTAGTGGAGCAGTATATATATATATCGCGTGCGTACCTTGGTGCCACAGGACTTGTTGATGTACTTGAGAAGGAAAGCGGTGACAAAAGAGGAACCATAGGAGATCATGGGTACGGTGGCGAGGGCTTGCCTGCCAACGAGGCCCGTCTCCTCGACGTAGAGCGGCAGGTATACGGTGGCCAGGGTGATGAAGAGCCGGCTAGCGACGTAGAGCAGGGCGACCCTGCCGAGCATGCCCGTCGACAGCCAGGCTTTGTTGCGTTTTTCCGGTTCGGGCCTCGTGTTCCACCCATCCAACTGGGGAGTCCACACCTCGAGGAGGCGCGCCTTCAGGAACGCGTGGAATAGTATCGTCGAGCAGCCCCCGAACAGAGTCAGCACCATCACGATGTTCTGCACACGGACAATCGATTATCATTACGCGAAGCTCGCTTGGGCAGGGCAAAAATATTTGAGCATGCAACTGTTTGAAATATTATGATATCTAATGCAATTTACAACAATTCAGATTAATTGAACGAATGTTAACAAACTGATCCTCGTCAATCGACATCAAACTATCGATTTGGAATTTTTTAAGATTCTTCTCATATTGGCTTGCATAGTGAGGTATAAAATCGACGTGTCTTACGAAGAAAGACAAATGCAATCTGTCCGCGAAGAAAGACACAACTCGCGTCTGTATGCGGAAAAGACAATTGGTGCACTTCCCACAATCTTCCGACGTAAAAAAATATATGGAATGAAAGCTCAGAATGAGTAGGTTATCATTGACAAAAAAAAACAAGCCTTTTCTACAGTTTAAACTCTTTTTTCGTTAATATTCGCGGGAGAATAATTTCGACATTTGTCTTTCTTCGCGGACAGATTGCGAGTTGTGTCTTTTTTCGCGGACAGATTCAGTTATGTGTCTTTCTTCGTAAGACACGTCGATATATAGATATGCGTATATCGGCAGCACATTTGGAACGATAAGTACAGATGTAAGCTTGGTAGCAAATCATTTGACATTTGGGTTTCCGATGTTATTGAAACTTTTGGAGGTGGTTTATGGTTACCCAAATAAATAAAATTGGAGTCATTCATTCTAACATGTGTATAGATTGCGACCGTAGACCGTAGAGTGAACATCAAATAATCAACTCCATTATTTGATAAGGAATTGAACACATCTTCAATTGTAATCTATATGAATATTTCAAACCATAAAGGGTGTATTTAGTCACATTCATTTTAACGTTCCGGTTTCACGAAATATTGTCCTCTGTTTATTCAGAGAATGTATATAAGTATGCAATTTCCAGTAGTATCTCATTCAAGTAAATAAAACGTTAACAGACGAGCAAATACCAACTCCCAAACTTTTAGTGAATTGGAGACACGAGTGTGAGAGGTGATCTCCTGGCCAGTTGCCATAGGGCTAGTTCGTACCCGAAATTTGTAGGAGTCTTCAGGCCCGAGCCTGGCAGCACCGACTCCTCCGGTCGGCAGCACAATCCACGTGACCACAAATACGACCAGCGCTGCGCCCACTTGTGCCGAGTACCTGCAAAATCACCCAATTCAACGAGAACACTATGACTTGACGAATGATGATGACAGCCGTCGATAACAATCATGACGACATGAAAACAGTCTGCGCGAAAGTTATACACGAAATATAAGTTCTATACTATCTTCAAATAGTAAGTCCATATGCAATGACAGAGTAAATAGACAAAGGGAAGCGAAAATGTATACGCACGAGGTGGCAATTGTCAAGGTGCAAAAGTCAATACAAGGAGTTTTTGAAAATTATCGAAAGCTATGAATCTGAAAAGCCCTTGGATTCCTTGCCGCCCATTGCCGATAGTTATTCGATTAACTTTCACGAATTTGCGTGCGTTTTCGATCGGTCCCAAATATACACGTATAATGTGCGCAGCGGGCGCAGCTGCGCGCGACAGATCGCGCGAGTGGGGTGCGCACCTGATGGCGGTGAGCTCGGCCCTGAGTAGGGGCGAGCTGGTGAGGGCGGGTATCATGGACAGGTGGGAAATCTGCGAGGCGGCCCAGCCCGCCTGGAACACGATTATGCTGAGCACGTAGACGAACATCGTCCAGATCGAGTCGTCCTCGGTGCCGAGGAAGCTGCCGAACAGCAGGGGAAACGAGAGGAGCACCATCGCCGAGCCGAGCACGTGCCAGGCCTTGCGCCGCGGGTACCTGTCCACCAGCAGCCCGAACACCGGCGTCATCAGCGCGTCCACCACCTGACCTGAAATAATTAGCCCGATTATGTCATGCAATATGATCACCCATTCTTTGAATCTCGTGCACACACGCGCGCGCTACAGCAGTGGTGCGACGTAAACAATAACGACGAGACCGGTTGGGAATGTTTACATCAATCGTATACGGGGCCAATCTATGGATTTTTTTTTCAGTGATTGAGGTATTTCTTCCAATTTTTATCGGGTGATTAGGCTTGGCCAAAAATATTGTGTGAGGTACCATTTGGTTCCTCGACAAATTTTGGTTTTTTGTCGTGGGTACCCACGAGCCCCCGTTTCTTAAAAAAATAATTGATTTTGCAAACCTCATATTTCGCTATTTCGCTACTGAATGTACTGTTTTCTAGAATAATATCCATACGAGTTTCTGCATATTGATAGCAGTGTAACAATAGTGAAACATAACAGTGAAACCCTTCAGGGTATCGGAGAAAATTGAATACTCACCGAGGGCAATGGTCTTTTAAATTTTATTTGAGGAAGTGACTCGTTCAGGCCCATGTCTTCAAGAACTATATGGTTACTGAATATGCAATACTAAAATTTCGTCGATCTTAATCAACGGTAAATTCAAGTATTTTGTGGACGTTTCAGAGCTATTCAAATTTCTTTAAAAACGACTACCTGCCGGATTAGAAGGAAAGTTCCAGCTGTTTTGAAATCGTCTAACAGCAGGTGTTGTTCCGCTCATATTTTGAGATCTCACAGATTTGATATGTCTGAGATGCTTCGCGTTTTCAACAGCTGTAACTTTGAGCCAGATGTTCCAAAATCGCATTAGCCAGTGGTTATAATTTTGAAAAATCCTCTCCTGCCTACCTGGTTCCATTTGTTACGTAGCCAAATGCCAAATGGATCAGGCGTGAGATTGCTCGTGCATAGGGTCGCCTTGAGAAGGTCTCGTCGTCCAAAAAAACTTGCGCGTATAATTACGATTGTATTGCCGTTTTTAAAAAGCCGCGAATCGCCCATACGCATCACAAGAGTTCCCAATCTCGCTCGAAGGTCCGAATGGAAATGAAACTTGCGAGAATTGAGATGTGGGTAAGTTGATATAGACTCACCCAAGAGGAGCAGAGTGCCGGCGGTGAGGGGGTCGAAGCGGGCGACCCTCTGCAGGAAGAGCAGCGTGTACGAGAACCACATGGCCGCGGCGAGGTCGTTGAGCACGTGGCCCAGCCCGAACGCCGCCTTGGTCGTCCGGCTGAGTGGGCTAAGCGAGTTATCCACAACCAGGGCCAGCCGCTCGTTGCCCTGCCGCTGCTGCTGCTTCGTCAGCGTTCCCAAGCCCATCCTTCCCACCCACCTTCGCAACCTTATCCTGCCAACAAATCACCCAATTCATGTATGCATGTGCTCGCCCAACTTGACGCGATGATCATCGTTACTCGTGGTTCTAAGGTATATTATGCAACATATTACTCCAACATACAGATATGAGCGATTGCCGATTGTATGTGAATACACTTTTATCCATCCCTATCCTGACGTACTCGTAACATCTATCATATCAAGTGCCATAAAATATGTAAACGCCTGGTTATTTGCGTAGATGAAACCGTCAGATTCAACCCACAGCGTAAATAAAAACCGACTCGTGATCATCGCTCCATTTTCTAATTGACCGAATCAAGTCTGACGAATACCATTTGGATGATTAGCGTGTGTTGGTGCGAGTGTCAATTCGCATAATACCGATATTACCGCAGGAACAACGAATCGGTTGGAATCGAATTCCGACTCTCGTTCACGAGAAATACTGGTCTCTCGGCTCTTGGTTACGATGATCGGGCAAAACGACCTTTTCAATACTCGAACTCGAAAACTGACTTTTTGTAAACAGCATCGAAGGAAGAAGATGGAAAGTTTTAGAAAATTGCACAGTTCGAGTCGATTGCATTGAATCTCACTTTGAAAATGAATCCCAACGCTGTCGGAGTTCGTACGTTATTTTTCCAGAGCCAAGAAAATACCGAGGAGCATCTCACTGCACTCACTCCCCGATACTCCCCGCCACTTTGCCGATCTATTTTGTAATACAGGAAAAAAACCGAAGGCGTAGTCCTCCAAGATTCACAAGATCAACGCCGACAGATTCGTGAAGTATGTACATAAGAACACTTGCCGCTCGTCGTTACCAACTTACTCGATCACAAGGTAATCGTAAATCGACGAATTAACTGGCAGAACCAGTTTGATCAGAGGACAAGAATGGACGAAAAAAAAATTATCGAATGAAGCGCGTCAGAGATGAACGAATTTGGAGACAATCGGAGCGAGCTGTAGATATAGGATATGCAATGGATAGTTTTCGGACGTTGGAGCACATTAATGCGGCTCGAGTCTCGCGCTATTAGCAACTGCAGCGGCGCGAGCCAATGCCCGGCGCGCGAGCTTCGGCCACGTGCAAATATGAATAACACGCGGGGAATCCGTTCGCTTAATATCGCAGCTGCGGATAATGGAAATATAGCTACATGCCTCGTTTTACATGCTCGCGGGCTTCCTTTTGTTACACCTGCAGCGGATATGGATTGCAAAACTCGATCGTCCAGCTGTTTAACTGTAATTCGGCGCCAGCCTCGCGATACTATCCCAAATATGCTTGAACCTCGAGCTTCGATTTACTGCAGGTGACTATCCATTAGCGAGACTCTTTTTTTTCTTTCCTGTTTCCTGAGCGAACTTTTCATTTTAACGCAAATATATGTACATATTTGTTATGCACGAGTCAGCACATTTAGCCACGTGAAATGCAAATGACAATGTAAAAATTATCAACCATGGATTTTGTTGAGACGATCTTCAAGGGCCATTACTTTGGAGAATTGAAATTTAAATAACCAAACTCCCATGTCTTATTGCACTCGAAAATTTCGATGCTTGAAGTAATCGGAATGATTCGATTGAAGCAAACCTGATTGTGGTTAGCGAATTTTCGCGACCCGCAAGATTGCTCAAAATTATTCTACCCATGCGAATTCCACTTGCTGATAGTAGAATTTCGATTTACGTCAGGGTAATGCAAATATACCAAAAATGACAAAATAATTATTAAAAATGTTCATATTTCACAATGATCACTCATTTCAGTTATAAAATTAAGGTTAGAGACTAGCTTTTATCCCAAATTTTACATCATCTCATGAAAGGCTATTACAGAAAATGGTTAATACATATTTCTTAAGATTTGTACAGAGTTTTTAAGATAAAATGGCTAATTTCAGTATCCAACGTGAAAAATGTGTGATTGTTGTATAAAAACAATGTTTGAAAAGATCTGAAAATTACTCTTAGTACCTTAATTGAAGAGTGTTTGACATTGAGATTGAAATCATTTCCAAAAATTTGGGCCAATAATATACATACTATAATGTAGGCCCGAAGGATGATACGGTACATATAGAATTTATGTCTTATAGAATCTATGCCGCTAAAAGCGGCAGAGGCAGAGTTAACATAGAAATCAATAGAAGCTTCCTCGGCATTTTATTTGTAATGGTTTTTTTCCAAAAACGTATCATTGTTAGTCCTCAGAAAATTAGGAGTTGATCATCTTTTAATTTAAATTAAAATTTTCGAAAAATTCTTCTTTTGATTCAATAGGAAACCCACTTCCCACAGTGGATTTTTCACTACTTGGAAGAATAAATCCGGTATAGGCATCAACTTAATAAGAATTCCCGATTGTTTCAAGCACCAATGTTTTGCAGCGTGGAACGTCTCACTAGCTAGGTTGGGGCCTACTGAAGAGGCCAGTGAACCTAAATGACGAAACGTTAGAATAAGATATGAAGTTTGAAATATTTAAATATCAAAATTATCGAGATCAATTATGTTTGTTATTTCGAGTACATTGTTTACCGGAATAATAACGATTGATACATGCGTTTCGGCTTATCAAAGTATTGACGCTTCAGTGTGTTTCTCATCGATTCGATCTATGTAATATATTATCTACTCAGTTTTTTATACGATAATAATTAGATTATGTACACAAATCAGAGGAATAGCTTCGTTCAATTAAAGATGGTTCAAGTGACGTAGCAAAAAATTCTCAAGTATACACGGCTTCTGTGAAATTATGGAAATGATGCAACTAAAATCATAATTCTCTTGAATAGCATATATTTATGTTGTTCGTTAAAAACATAGCCTATCGGAATTTTGAATCCATTCACTTATCAAGTATTTCGCACAATATCAATATTTTCTTTCGAAGAAAATGTTGATTTCAAAACAGATTCTTTCACAGGTTCAATTGCAAAAGCCATTAGTTAATTGGAATGAATCTCGGGCAAAAGGATGAACACCAATAACTTTCTCGACTCTCGAAAACTTGCCCACAAAAACTCCAGCAATGTTTGCGCAAATAAAATATGGCATAACATTGTAAGTATATAGCTCGATTCAATTTCTCCTTGAGCGCGAAATTGATGACAATGTGATATTTATTGTTGTGTCATTGAATTTCACGTATAATAACGTAGCGTCGAGTGGTAAAGAGTCGAGTATTCCTCCCGTGCGATCAACTGTGTTATCCGTCGAATTATTGGCCTGGCAAACGTTTTGCAACACCTTCTTCTATCCCAAACACGGAAGAAGAAGAAAATAATAGATCGACACTTTGGAAGAGTTTGTTGGCTGTTATTCTTGATGATACACTCAATCTCAGAATCGTAATTCTTTTTCCCCGCTCTCCAAGGCTCATATCCTCGCTCGAACGATTTGTTCGTTTCGCGCGTACCAGCCGACGAGAGATAAAGTGTTATACTCACGCGAAAAGCCTAACGAATCTGAGCGCCATCTCGGCGGTCGAGCGCAGGGCGCGTCACGCGTGCCAAATTGAATTTTGACAGATGGGGTGTATTCACAGGACAATTCGGATCGTCAGTTTATATACATGTCTATAACACGTTTCACTATATGCTCAACGCGCAGTCGACTCTGGTTTGCAAGCGAACACATAACAGTCGGCGCGCGCAATCGTCGTCGTTGCGCTCGATGCGCTTCTGACGACTTTTATTCTCCACCGGCTGCTCCTCTCCAGCTATTGTCATCCCTTCCTCGGTCTTGTATTTCATTTGGTTTGATTGCGGCGTCACAGGGCACCGGCTCGTGTCACTATTCCCGATTTGCCGCGTGAACCAAATGTCCCGCCCAAAATCGAGGGAGAAAACGGCGCGTCCCGAGACACGCGCGCACTGAATTCACACGCGTGTATACAGGATTGAGCAGCGATCGGTCGGTCCCCGCACTTGGTGACGAGCGGATGCGCGAGATACACGGTGGCGCGCTGGTCCGAGACGAGGCCTCACCGATCGGCCGAGAGCAGACTGAGCCGGAGAAGAAAAATGGTCCGATCTCTCTCTCGCGCGCGCGTCCTTTCACCGGCTCCGCCGCGCACTGCTGCAGCCGTGGTTGTTACATGTATACATGTATATCCACAATGCCGATCGCGTAATCGCGAGCTGTGCCGGCGCGCCGCCGTAAATGGTCGAGACGACGCGAGACGACTGCAGTCCCATTTTGTATATACTTCCCACCGCTGTAAAATCGTTAACTCGCCGCGTGTGCCAATCGGACACGCGCGCGCACACACACGCCTACTCCTCGTCGAAGACTGTGTATCGCGGATTGACTTTTCGCTTCGGTTATTGCTTTTTCGTGCGCACACGTGTACCGCGTTCGTCATTTTACCGCGCGACCCAATTCGTCGCGTGTGCGCGTATATTACGCCGCGGAGGGGCAGTGTCGCCTGGATTTCGAAGCGCTCGGACATGCGACGAAAAATGTGCAACGCGATGGAAAGCCGTTGACAGGGGAGCATTGTGGTTTTCGCTATCACGGCGAAAAATTAAGATTGTACATATTATAAGTATCGAGAATTCGAGCTGTAGAAGAATCGGCGTTGGGCGTTAGATGGGCCACATTGGTCACCGGGAATCACGAGCCGGTAATTAAATGGCAAAGCTGTGGTGGTATTGTTAGGCCACAAATGGTGGATTTCAATTTTTCTAAAAAGTAACAAATAACATTTGGGGAATTTCTTCCTAAGCATTCTCGTCTCCGCACAATATGCTTCGCATATGAACGTATTTCTATATATATTAACACACTCTACATACATAATACGCGCGCGTGCATAGATAAATCGCGATTTACAAAATGCATATTTACGATTTTAAAATGTGTATATGCAATCAACAATACCATGCAATTTATACAAAAATCGTATAAGTATGTGTACATGTGTCTGAACAGTGATTTTTATTTTGAGATTATCGGTAAATTCTTCATTACTGGCATGTCAAACTTTAATTCCGTTAGTTTGAGGTCTAGCTGCTATATTATGAGTTTACGCGAATAACGCTGACGTTAGTTTCTCAAAAGGAAAAGATCTGTTCGTTTCGTCTCGGGAAAAATGAAATTTGAAAATGTTGATGCAAAAGAAAAGGACGAATAGCATGTATATAGTAAACGCGAACAAATCCAACTGTCAAATGCGGACTTCGGACATGTCGTTTTTGGAAATGACACCAAAAATTATTGATCACATTTAGTGATGAGGATTTATATTAATTTTAAATATGATTATTTAGAAAATACTAAAACGCATGAAAATATTTTTGTACAAATAATGAAAAAAAAAATCAATTTAAAGTAGTCAAAAACATTTTTTTACTCAAAATCGTCGGTGTATCATCGAAAAACTACGTTACTATACGAGTAATAAAACCAGATTATCAGATAATCATTTTGCTTTCTTCAATGGGCTGAATTTTGAGTGGTACAGCTGCCTCTAAAGAGCCGACTGGAACCCAAACTCCTCAACTGTACTTGGGCAAGATCGTTACATGTTTTCTTTATAATTTTTTTCATGTTTGTCACTTACAACTTCCTTACGACGTTCCTAAAAGTAATTCGTCTTACGACGACACCTTCATTAGTCTACTAAAAGAAAAAAATATGTATAAATCATGTTTGCGAACTTTCTGCTCTATATTGCTTTTTTTTACGTTTACGAGTTTCAACGATAAATATTGATTTATTGTACTTATGTTTTCCTCGCAATCTCTCTTTTAAATAATTTGGCCTAGCCTGATAAATCACTATTTACCTGCTTTCATATGTAGTTCCTCAATTTATTAGTCTTACAAGATCTTTGGTTATCTCGGATCTTGCTGAAACTTCGTGAGATGGATTTTGGGCAGCTACACAGGGCATTACTACAGCCATAAAACCCAACTTTTCATTTTTACGGTGATATTGGTCCCATACGATTTTCATACGAAATGTTGGGCTGTATGACTGTACACATTATCGTTTGGTTGCCAAAAAATCATTCAACAAAGTTTTAATGAGATCCGAGACCGAACGGTTCGATACATTCCTTGTATTGATAATACCATGATTGCGTCCTCCTTTTCCTGTTTAAATGCGATTAATCATCTCGCGATTTAAATTTCTCTGTTCGCTCAGTCCACTTTTAGAAAACAATTGTTATTTTAAATACGATGAATGATTTCAACTATTAAGATTAACGTAACTTAAATTTTTAGTAAACTAAAAACTTGTCTAAATTTCATGGAAAGCCTCATGGACACTTCACTACATGCGGAAACAATTCTTAATTAAGGCAATTCTAAATATGTTAATTGGCAGACATTCTACAACGTAATTTGCAGTTAAAATCAACACATTATAAATAAGATTTGATAGATTCATTCATCGATCACTCACTACATGTATCGAGTATCTTTACTTGTAATTTAATCGTTGTAGAGAAAGCTTCATAGATGACAAATATTACTGAGATTCGAATCAAGTAAAGCAGAATAATGATGCTGAATATTGTGATATACGTGTACTTTTGATCTTATTCGATGTAATGCGTCAAATTTAATACACCAATACATTATATTCTTTTGACAGACTGGATAACTCAAAAGCTTATACCATTTTTCTTAATGATTTGTAATTTCTCACGAAGAGCCAAAAAAATGACAAACGGAATAGATACACACTAAAGAACCCAAATTGTATTCTCACACGAACTACAGTAATTAATGTTTTAAGTCAAGTTGAATTATGACTTGAATTTCTTCAACTGCTTCTTAAAATATATTATATTATTTACTAACAATTCGATGATGACAAGTAATAATGTTTTTAAATACCTGTAGAAGATGGTGTGCTAAAATGACATACGTATTTGTATGAGAGTTCAGTGTCCCTCTTCATCTCCGCCTCCATCGTATCGGGTTTCCAACACTGGCGAATCTCAGCCGTTACACTTGATCAAATTCGCAACCGATGGACAATTCATTTTTCGAAAAAACTGAAGAAAACAAAAAATTGTAACAGAAAGGAAACGTATAGGGTACGAGCGGCGAAAAGGGTACCGGCCGACTGATAGCTCGAGGCCCACAGCCGCCTCCGCTTAACCACGATATGCAATTGGAAGACCAGCGAGCGTCGAGCGCGACAAGTCAAAAGGAAAAGCCGCAGTGCACGCATATGTGAGTCTTGGCTGCAGTCTCGGCTGGCTAGCTCGGAGTAATCCGAGATCGCCGCGCACACCGACCCCAGCAGGCAATCGATATTCCTCGCACCCAACCCGTCCCCGCCTCATTCTTTGCTCTGCAATTTTTCAGCTTTTTTCAATGCCTTCCCGATGCTTTTCTCCCAACGCCTCTCGTTAATACCTTATACAATCAAATTTTGAGCGTATAAAAACGATGTATAGCTTGATTTTGATACAATCTTGTTTCACCCAGTTATCATACGCAATTTGTTAAATTCAAATTTTGGAATTTAATGTCAACCAAGTTATATAACTATAAGTTTTTTAGTATTTCGAAAATATTCAACAGCCATGTAAGTTTATTAAGATTCAATTTTATTATTGAAGAGTATAAAATATTAAAATTACTCTCATTCAACGTGGTAGTGTAAGCAGTCATTATTTTCGTGTCATCAAAATTAACAATATTTATAAACCAATTTAACTTTGGTGCTTCACATCAACTAATAACGGATCGCTGTTCATCTCCATCAAGCATGTGCTCTTCTTAATTGCAATCCATTATACCTATCTGATGAATTATACCTATTCAATTGCTTTCTACAATAAAAAAAATAGATCTTGGAAAATAAGATCTTCCATTACTTACAAATTTGCAATTGAAACTTCTTATTAATCTATAAAGTCACGATTTGGTAGTCCCTTGTATTTTCGCCATAGTGTGTTTGAGCGTACGTGGCGAATAATATTGCATGCACCTCGCTCAAGTCAAGTAGGCATTTTCGGCACGTGTATAAGTACTTGTGATCCAACGCACCCAGAAACGTTTTTCCTACCGAATTACCTAACCTCGGTCAGATGTATAATATACACCTTTCGATACACAAGTACATTTTTAGGCAAATAGAAAATCAACAATAGTAGTTTGAAAGTTATAACAATATAGAAACTGATTTTATCATAAAAAATCAAGTAAAATTAAAATCTTTGTCAGTAATATCTATTTGTTGATATCTAACAATGTTGACAAAGAATAAGATTTTACTAGATTTTCTCATTATCATGATCAGACATTGCTCTTAAAAGAAGTATATAAACTAAAACTTTTCTCTGGGCATACTTCATAACAATTACAATAAGCTGGAATGCGATCTAAATTATAACAATATAAATCTAAAATAAATAGTAAAGTAATGAAATTTCCGCAATATCTTATAGTTTTTACTGAATCGCGTTGACAGCTCAATTTTTATGATAACAGATATCATTTTATCATTTCATTTTTCATCATTTCACGTGCAACAAAAAAGGATCATTATATCATGAACTATGAAATAATCTCTCAATTTATGTGGACCCAATCGTCACTGTTCGCAAAGACTAACACTTTTTAAAATCAGGTAATTTTTAAGGTTTTCAAATAGCAACCTAACAATTTAATTTTCTCTCAAAAAAACCAAGATTGGTGCTTGGCAGGAGATTTTGAAAGATGACGTTATCCAAATACAATATAAACTGTAGCAGCTTAGAGAACGGAATATTAAACAACAGCAAAATCTGAAAATTTCTAGTCAATATGAGACACAACAAAATATTCAGAAATTGAAGTATCAAAAATGCTCAACACGTTGAATGATTTTCTCATTATAACTTTCACTGCTACTTATATTTTAATTAAATATAATTTCCTTATATAATGAGGCGAGTAATTTGAAAAATATAAAAATATCACTCAAGCTTTTGTAACAATATTCTTATTAATAGTTTTCTTATGTAGATTCTTCAATAAACGGATTCTTTTTCGAGGCAGCATAGTCGGTTCCATCAAATTGTCTCAGATGAATCTGTAAAAATAAAATGAATAAAAAATCATATTCATTGAAAGTTCAAAGGAACTGAACCAAGATTTTTCTTCCCAAGCGTAATTTCAATACCAATCATTATAAAAATCATATACAATTAGAGTATTTTCAAATTATAACTAAAGCCTCAATTAGAAAGTTCAGTGAGAAAAATAATTAATATGTTACATAAATCAATTATATGATATTTCACCTGTAGATGTAAATTTACTTCTGCTGATCTGCTCAAGTACGGAAAATTCCCTCCACTCTTGAGATGGGCTAATTTAGCATTTGGATAGCATTTGTACATTTCTTCTCTCACATCATTTGATAAAGCATACTCGTCAAAAACATCCATTATTGTAATTGGTAAGTGGCAAATTTTTTGAGGCTGAACATAGCAGCTCACACAGTTCATTGTCAGTCTAGACGCTAACTCTGGCTGAGTTAAACTTTCCAGCTGTGTGATTCACAAAGTAATATTAGGAATGTAATGTCAAGGTCACAACTACTTTTACCTATTGGAATATTTCATACCCTTTCAACCATAAAATCAATGGCATCAATCATTTCACCATCTAGTTTCTCAGTTTCAAAGTTTCCCATGACCATTTTCTTGAGAACCAGTGAAGGGAGAATCCAAAAGCTGAAAAAATAGAAATAAAATAGTGGATAGTTCAATTGGATGAGTCATGGAAACTGTTGGAAGCTTACACAGCAGCAGAATCATTGTAGCTGAACACAGAGGTATCTGTGAAAGTATTGCACAAAATTAATGACACCACTCTTGGACAGTGTGCTGTCACTTCTGTGAATTTCTGAGCAAGAAAACCCCCTGTGAGATAAAATTATTTATTCAATTTCATAAAAGTTGCTTATAACATAGATTAATTGAGTTTTCTAATGAGGTCTTACCTAATGAAGCTCCAAACAAGTGGACTTTATCTAGCTCCATGTAATCCAATAACTTTTTAAATCCTTCGCACCATTCTCTTACATTCCAGTAGACTGGTGGTTCAGCCTGAAACAATTTGCATATATTTAGTTTTGATGATTTACATTTACTGTGATTCCAAAAAGTGGTTAATCTTCTAACTTACGGATATAACTCTATAGCCTTTTGCTGATAAGCCTAAAATTTGTTTGAAATATATATCAGCAGTTCCACTGACTGGTGGAAGACATACAAGAGGGCACTTGATAGTCTTTGGGTTTGAATCATACACTTTCCATCCCTGAAAAATAAATATCATGATTGAAAAAACTGCTTCCTTTTTTACAATTTGTTGATAAAAAGTCATCATAAAAGATATTAATTTAATTTTTTCTTGTCGCATGTCTCATCTTGTATGTCAAATTTGAAGCATTCCCTGCAATTGGATGCATATTGACCAAATACAGCAAAAAATTATGGTGCAAACAAGATGACATATCTCAAGAATTCAGTCGTTCTACTTTAATCCACTGAGAAAAGGTATTTGTAATAATTTGAAAAGTTAAGTATCTAATCTGAACATCCGCTGATACTCTAATATTTTTGTAGATATGATTGAGCTTATCAATGTCATTTACTTGTTTACTTTTTTCATTTTCACCTTGTTGAGTCAAATGGTTGACGCAAATGAAAAAAATGTGATAGACGTATGGTAGGCTCAAGGTTTATTGGATTTACTGTGACACATTTGTAAGTTATCAATGAGGACAAGACTTGCAGGGAAGATTAATAATGAAGCGTGAAGATCAATGAACTTGTTTGCTACAGGGGGTGGGGGGAACAAACGCAGAAGAACCTTTGCAATGTTGAGAAACTCCTGCAAGTGACGCATGAGAATTCATGGAAATATACGTAAGAAACAAGTGTTATTGGTGGAGGAGCGATTCTAGTAAAAGAATACACCGTTGCACATAGTTATGCGCGAATGGGAAACAAATTACGTGAGGCAGACACAAGTGTGATGGGCCTGTGCATACAGAGAAAAAGCCGCGTCTCTCTGTCAGAGGATTGCAGAGTTTTTTTTTTTCCTTCCAGGGGTTATCCTCACAAAGGATTGCAGAGTTGCAGGGGAGAAAAGAAATGAATAGGTTGTAAGTTGAGAAGCGGGCGAGCTTGGGGGGTGCGAGAGTTGCGCAAGGGTTCATCGGCTCGCGGTGGCGGCGATATATCGACACTGTTGCAGACACGGAGAGAGACATGCGAGCACAGGCTGAACAAGGGATGAAAAAACAGAGTATGGTACCGGACCTTGGTGCCGTCGGCGTCGACGACGATTTTGCGCAGAGGCACCGAGCTGCGGAAGCTCTGATACTCGCGCGACCTGGACAGATCGCTGGCGCTGCCCATAGCTGCTGTGCACGCAGGAGCAGCAGCCTGTAGGTTAGGCCGAGCCGCCGAGCCGCTCAGCTCCGGACGATCCAGCTCCAGCTCTGTTGCCGATGTTGGCTCTGCGCGCGGCCCCCCCGAGTCTACCTCCAAGTGTACGATGCAGGGCTGCCCCACACACACACACACACACGCACACACACACACACACCACCTCACCGAGTCACCAGCGGCACATGGTAGCCTCCAAGTCGGCCGACTCGATACTGCAGCCAGCACAGAGCGAGTCGCTCGATAACATAGCTATTCTCGGCTTGTTGTAATAGCTGCGGCTATTTGCATTTCGTACACACGGCGTATCGGCTCGTGGTAAAACCCACGACGTCAAACTGTACATAATAGTAAATCCTGATGTATTATGCGGGGCAGCAGCAGCGGGGCACTCTGTTACGCTCGCTCGCGCACCGCGGCTCCAGAAATCGGGGGGAGTTTTTCGCTCCGATTTCTCTCGGGCATCAGCTGCGCGCGCATGCGCAACCGCCACCCCCACTGACTGAAAACACCGCGCGTGCACAAACAATGCTTGTTTGTTTTTTTTCGCTCTCTCTTCATCAACACGTATTCTGGAATCGGACTCTTCCGATGATAGCAGATTAGCAGCTCGTTCAGTCCATCTTATCGGACTTGTCGTCACTTCGTATTTATATATATTACGTCTGCGAATCTCGAACTGCAATTCGCCTTTCGTCGCTCTACAACATATCGACGTGTCTTACGAAGAAAGACACAACTCAAACTGTCCGCGAAGAAAGACACAACTCGCGTCTGGCCGCAAAAAGGATACATGGCGCACATCCCACAATTTTCCGACGTAAAAAATATATGGAATGAAAGCTTAGAATGAGTAGGTTATACTAGACAAAAAAACAAGCCTTTCCTACAGTTTAAACTCTTTTTTCGTTAATATTCGCGGGAGAATAATTCCGACATTTGTCTTTCTTCGCGGACAGATTTGGATATGTGTCTTTCTTCGCGGACAGATTCGGATATGTGTCTTTCTTCGCGGACAGATTCGGATATGTGTCTTTCTTCGTAAGACACGTCGATATAATATACATATTGTCTTATTCGCGGGGCTGTATCGTTCTTATGTCAAAGCTGGTCTATCTTCTTTGCTTATGTGCAGCGATCGCTTGGATTATGCAACGTTAAAAAACGTCCCTCCTATTATATGAACGCACTCATTACGAGGATGCTCGTTTTTCATTATGTAAACGCGCCGTACGCAGGACGCACGAGGCTTTGCGATTTATAATGCGGTGCAGACGTCCGGTGTACGGACTGCAGCTTACATAGGTATATGGTAACTGCCGTCGTAACATTAATTTTTCTCCAAGGTCGATTTTTATTTAGGTTCGAACTTTTGCGCGTGCATCGTTGATAACGCAAACGCTCTATATTACAGCGTCGGCTCCCGGTTTTTATAATTCACTCGCCAATGGTAATACAGAGAGCATCGCGGGTAATACACCCTATTCACGTCGCACAGCTGTATGAAGCGGTGGCTGTTTAGGTAGACATCCGGCTTACCGATATTCACATGAGAATTTCTTTCCTCCCTGCTGTATTATGGGGTGTGGGTCGAGCCCCCATATATGAGAAGTGTATAGCAAATTTTAGGAGGATTCTATGGAAGTAGGAGCAGATTTCGCAAGTATGTGTTTTCGCGGTGAAATCTAATCACACTAATTGGTTTCGGTTTATGACGAGCTTGAAAGCATGAGGCTCATGCTTTGAAAAGCAATCAAATCCTGAGTATATGCAGACGAAAATTTACACCTTTTTTTCTCCGTTAGATAATATACAAGATATGATATATAGAACAGTATCATTTCTGAATAGAATGCATAAGATTTCAGATTCTTTTCTAAAAGACTGTAACCATAGAATACAAGAAAATATTGTCTACTTATAGTAGCATGAACAAACTTGTAAGGTTTGAAATGCTTAATGAATTAAAAAAAAAATAAGATTTTTTAGATTCAAAATTTAATTTTGCTTGATTCTTCCTATTTTTATTTCTAAACTCAAAAGGAAACTAGTTCTGTTCTATTACGGAATTTATATGGATATTCAAAAAAATGTCGACTCGATTCATGAAGAGTAATAACCAATTATCGTATCAAGTCAAGATTAATCGATGCGAATAGACTTTACCGTCAAAGTAGTAATAACATATTGACTTTGGCGAAAAAGACCCGAAACGTGCGTATAGCCTTCGTGGGAATTGGCCTAATAATTTTATTCTTCTCGAGAAGTCGTGAATTCGGCTATAGTTTTCCAGAAGCCTGTATCATATATTGGAATAAATTAATCTTCGCAAAGCTTGCAACGATATGTAACTGGCTATATGATCTCGTGCTTACTTGGTGAATATATTCACTCTGGGTGTACGGTTTTCTGATGTCCCCCAAAGATCCATGAGAATCTCGGAAGATAGTTGTTGAATTGCTTAGAATGCATTTTGTGACTGTAGGAAATACGCGACAATGTTGTATGCGTAATCAATTCTCGCTCCCCATGAGCGAAGTTCGATAGATCGAAACTACAGTGGTATTTCAAGTATCCATTTCCGTGAATGTTTAGAAAGCGAATGTTACTGAGTACTTGACCGGGGCGATGTTATTCAACGTGTAATAGCTTGAGAAGGTTCGTGGGTCGAGACTCGATTTATATCGTTGGTAAAATCAGCTTTATTCAGTCGAAGAACAATTGATATTCTCAAGTTACGCAATTTCAGCAATTTCTCAATTTTTGCAATATATGTTCCTGCCGACGTGAGCGCGATATGTCTTTTGTCTAACACAATCTCAATATCCTATTCTGACGCTATATCCCAACCACCACGGAATAAAATGCCACGAAATGTCAGCTAACGGTATATCATCGACATATGCTTCTCGAGCCAACGGAATCAAGTCTTCCAAGGGTCAAATGCAATTTTCAACATATAAGTAATTAATTCCCCGTCGAATCCAATGTTGCAACGATAAAAACGACGCCCCGGCGTGTAAATACTGCACACACAAGCGAGAGAGCTTGTGCCCGCTTGGCATCAGCAGAGCGGCGGAGGTCGCCGCTGGACTGACGCTGAACCTATTGATTTCTATATAGAGCTGCGAGAGGGAGGCTCGCTCGCGGGTGGCCGCCGCGCCGGAGGAACGAGGGGATGCGCGACGCGTCCGCAACCTCCTGACCGCCGCCCGCCCGCCGGCCGCACGCGCGCGACAAACCAGGCCGGATCTTTTTCTCGTTAACTCTGCAGCCGCTCGAAAGAGCACACATTTAATTTTTGCCTCATTGTTTGCCGAGTTTTTTTTTGCCGCATAAATCAAATTCACGCACGTTTACATTCGATATGGTCGCCCATTAGGTGGATTGAAAACTCGAGAACGAACGCCGTTACTGCGAGCCCTCGGACAAGTGTTAAAATACAAAACGCCGCGTGGAAATGATTCAGAGCGAATAAAAGTCCTGGCGCGCGGTGTCTATTGGAACTTGTCATCGTGAGCTGCATAGCAAAACAGCTACTAAGCCGCGCAGGTGGGATGTATATATGCGTGTGTACGCGTGTGTGGCTCGAACAGACGCGAAAGAGAAAAATGAGAATTTGAAAAGGGCAAGAGCCGTCGGTTGGCAAATCCCCTGCGTGGCGCTTAGCATTTATCGAGTGGCGCGCGGATTCGGCCGGTGCTAGCACTGACTCTGATGCTGACTCGAGGGCGGGCGCCACGAAAAATGCCCGATGAAGTGGCCCCGGGATAAATCCTCTCGGGCTACGTGAGCCGGCACACTGATTTCAATTCTCGAGCCAAGGGTACATTTTGCCCTGCCTCCGCGAGAGACTCCGGCCTTTGTTATAATGCGCCGCCGTTACAGCCCGAGAGCAGAACGCGTTTCGTTCGCCCAAGCTCCGCTGTATATTTCTATATTTAATGACACTTATGTAGCGAGTTCAATGAGTTCTCATGCGTGTACCCTTCGTCAGCCGATGATGAGCTGCACGGGCCGCACTATTCCGCGCACCTTTTTATTTTCAAAATTATCCCCCTGGTGGATAGTCGTATTTTTCGTCCCAATGGGAGCAAAGTGCCAACTTTGCGTTCTGGCATTTGCGAAGTATAGCATACTTTTCTCCCGCGGAGTACGAAAAAATAGTAATATACACCTTTCGATCGCAACTAGGCTATTTTGGCATGCGCAAACTTGTAACCGAACAATTTTCGTGACAAATCTCGGTCAGGTACGCATAATATACTATTTTAACGAGAGATAAAGTGATTGTATATTTCATATAATGTATCATAAATACGATTGTGCATCTTCATGTTAGAAGGAGTATTAGAGAAGTCAAACAATTTTTTTTTCATTTTTATTTATGAGTATTTAATAATAAACTGAAAAATTCATTCTATTCTGATGTTTGGATTCATACCTAAGATAATAATATCAATTTTAAATACCTTTTCATTTATTCACACAGATTTTTTCATCATGAAAACGTATCATTTAGATTGAAAATTGATTTGACTACATGTACAGTGGAAAAAACGCTTAGAAAATAATTGGTTCTACTATCGGTTAAAATCAACGTATTACAAGGACGAAAAATTTCCACGCACGATCTCATATTATACGTTTTTATATATGGTTAATTATTAATTCGATAATTACATTAGAGATCTTACAAGCGAGCTCACAATCTCACCTGCAATTGTTTTCAAGTACGTAAGTTAGTTCGCATGCCATTCCGCACATGATAACGAATGCGAGTTCGTGCTCCCGTTCACACATAAGCTCTCAAATGAGAACTTGATTTTTTTTCCAGCTGCGTTGAACTAGCTGTTGAAAAGTCGAGATTGGTATGTTTGATTAGGCATCGAAAACTATAAAGAATTGCAATTTAGAGCCTCAATATTACTATACTCAATATTGTGTTTCAAAGAAATATTCGTATTTCGAACTTTGAAAAATGTGAGTGTGAAAATTAATGCAGTTTGTTGTAGATTTGAATAAACATTTGTTTATCAATAAATGAAAATGATTCAAATTATTTAAATATTGAATAGTTATGAAGTAAAAGTGTGATGTCGGGTGTTGTAATCAACGATATAAAACATTCCCAGAATGATATCTACACTTTCAGAATGACTCATCCTCCTATTAATTGGAACGATAAAGAAAACCGAGAGTTTTTTCAATTCTCATATTAATCTTGAAGATTATGTCCCCAAGTTTTATTAGTTTCTTGAACAAGCTAGATTGATTGTAATAACCGACTAGAAATATTACTCTAATTTTCTGATATGAAACCAGTTAAATGAATTTTTCCATTTTAGTATCGAACGTGTTTTATATGATGGATAATTTGAAATACTTTAATAAATCCAACGTCACTCCAAGCTTCCATGAATAAGTGTATTTTTCCGTAAAATCAGTCACGTATACTGGCGTCTTCGCGTGAATACGTCAAAGACAAGGCCAAAGTTTTGCGGATGAAAGCTCAGTCGAAGTTTGGCCAAATTATTTCCGTCGGACAATCCCGCAAACTTTTACTAAACTTGCCAGGACTTAAGTTCGACAAAAGCTTAGGATAGACCGACGGAAATGATTTGTTCAAACATTGGACAATGAGCTTTTATCCGAAAAAATTCTTTGAAATTCAAAATTTTAACGTGACGGCGCAAAAAAATCCATGAAGAAACTGCGTTGCCGATTCGTATATGGCCGCAACGTTGGTCGGGATTGAACTCGCGGGCTCAGTTGGCATAATTATAATTACGTGCGCCGCTTTTGTGTGCATGTGTGTGTGTACAGAGACCGAGAGCGAGCGCCGGTTAATTCGAGCAGGGATGTAACTCTAGGTACAAGTGGGGGTACACGGGGAGGAGGGAGAGTATCGATCCGGCAGATATCGATAATTGACAGTGGCGCGCGCTTAAACGTTCCGCTCATATAGCGTTTCGCGTTGCGGCCGTGATCAAAGGGCCGCTTTAGCATCAGTCCGCTTTGATTGCGCTATATCTCAAATATGACGTCGCGGCTCGATTCGCCGGGCGGCTTGATGCGATTACACCTCCCCGCGCGCGCGCGGCCTTCTTCCTCTCCCGCAGCTCTTCGCTGATGAACACCACGGCTTCGTTCCCTTCTTACCACGTACGCTCGCGCGCGTGTGTGTCTCTTTCGCATGTCCTCGGATAATAATCTTGGCATTCGCGTTCAAATCCTAATGATTTTTTTTTTTGAGCCTGAGCAAATGTCGATTGGCGTACGATTCGAAATCGGGTTATTTGCACAGCTTTATATATAGCTCTTTTCGAAAAATATGAAACTCAGTATGTTTTGTCATCACAGGAGCCATCGGTATATACGATGTTGCAGTTTATATACAAAACTGTTCTTTTCTGTCGTAGCAATTGAAGTCACCCCAAGTTCGGCTTGTCGGAAATCGCTAAAGTACTCTTTAATTGGCTTACAGTAAGAATAAATTCTCTTTAATATACTGCAGTGGCCGCAATCTTACTTATCCATCACAGCATGAATATTTACCCAGGAAAATATCGTTTATCGTATTGCTCAAAAGAGCTCTCATGTCAGAAATGTAAAAATCTCGTTTAGATCCACACACATCCACACTGCGCACTGAAATCATTCCTATACAGCAATGCAGCGATTCGCAGTGAATTGTCACTGTAAGCATCGGTTGGAAGCGATATTTATGAATTGTGAATTTTCATTGTGAGCAGTTCGAAGAATAGATGTTTGATGAACATTCGACCCCGTCTCTCTCAAAATCGCACATTTTATCGAGTTTCGTCTCTTGTCGATACAATCCGAATTCAACGGATTCTCGTTCTAATTTTTCAAGTTCAATTTTTCCCATATACATACAACTCGGCAAACTTGACCCCCGAACTACCGTCTATCAGCATAACAACACAAGAGTGTAACGTTTATTTATGCGCAAAATCGACGAAAGATCACATCGGCATACAGGTATAAATAAGGGGGCGCGAAGGGAGAAAATTGGACGACTCAAAGTTAAGCCTTTGGATTGTAGTCGGAGGGAATTGAGTGAAAGGAAGTATAGGTGCAGCGCCAAGACGACTCCCGACGCTCGCGGGGAATCCGGATTTGAATTTTACGAGAGACGGAGCGAAACAACGGGGATCGGTAATCAAAAGCAAGATTCTTAAGGGCGAGCGGAGGAGCAGCAGCAGCTCTCACCCCCTTACCCCGAGCCCCTCCGCCGGGAGTGAGGTCGTTTTAAAGCCCCACTTATCGGGGAGAGCCTTTCTCCCCGCTAACTCGTTTCTCTCTCTCTCTCTCTCTCGTCGCTCGCACTTGATATGATAATGTAATAAAATAAGTGGAGGCCTCTCCGCCCGTTTCACTTGCACCGATACAGCTCTTCGCTCCCTGTACTTTCCTCATTTCTTTCTCGCCCCCCTCGGGCCGGCGCCTCTGTGTAGCGCTCGGCTCTCGAGCTTAATTCCGACTTGCCCCTTCCCTCCATCCAGCTCCTTCCTCCTATTCCAATGGATGCCGACGCGAGGGAGCATAGAAAGGGAAAACTTTGCCTTCATTTCTTTCAACCTCTGTCTTTATCGCAGACACACACCCACCCACCCACACAAAAATATATATAAAAGCCCGGCTCTCTCTCTCTCTCTCTCTCTCTCTCTCTCTCTCTCTCTGCCCTCGCACGGCTCCTCGTTAACATTAACTTTATTCATTGCTTATTTCCTACCCCGCGAGGATCGAGCTTGAGCTTCAACAGTTTCTTCCCCGTTCTTTCTGCGCCAGCTCATTTTCATTATTCTCTCCCTCTCCCTCTCTCCCTCTCTCGATATCTCGTTCTCATTGTTCTAATTCCATACCAGCTGCTTTTGTCCTTTTGTCCTTTACAGCCATTCTACTCACATTACGATTCTGCATGAAATTCTCGTACGCCAAGAAAGAAGAGAAGTGATCAGTTAACTTCGTATTTTATATTACATGACCATATATATTTGCGCTTATATATTTATCCAAGAGCGACTACGGCGCGTCTGTCAATTCATATCAATGTTTTCATTTGTAAAATTCTAATGAGAATAATATCATCAACTTGAAATAGAAACATTTGAATTTTACGTGGATAAATCTCAGGCCGTGTCAATCAAATCAAATATTTTTTGGTTTATCGTCACACGTTTCCATACGACAAAAAAAATCACAAATTATCATAGTAAACATTGTTTCGTGAATATCGCTCCGCAGAAGGAAATGTGACTCACATATGTACGTATATATATGGACTTGGTAGAGAAGCATCACCATTATATCTTTGGTAACAACTGTATGCATTGAAAAATGACGAAACATTTTATTATATAATGCTACGTCTACGATGATATACCTGCGGTAAAAAAAGTATAGTAGCAATTGCTCAAAATATATATTTACGATGATTATGCATGGAGATGGCTCATTGGACTTTGCACATATTCTTCAAAGTTTAAAACACATAGGCTCTCTAAAATACGGGCCGACCGCTCGAATCCACCGAAATCGCGTCGTAATAATATTGCAAAACCTTCCCGAAAACTTCCCGTATCGATCGCAACACACGAGTTTCCGACAGAGAGATAAAAAATCCCCGAAGCCTCCCCTCTCGACGCAGCCAAAGACGACGAGGTCGTGGATGCAAGAACAGTTTACATCCCTCGAGCGGGTAAATTCGAGTATATAAATTTCCCACATACACACACACGCACACGCGCAACGCTCCCGGGAAATACATATACACACACGCACACGCGCAACGCTCCCGGGAAATACATATAGACAGAGTGACGGGTAATTTGTCAGTTGGCTTGAGCTGCAGCAGGGACACGTAGAGCGCGCGGGTGTGTGGGAGGCTGGGCCAGGCCGGAGGGCGAAGAGGAGCTGCGGCGGGGGCTTCGTCCCGATCGAGGGGAGGCACGGCGCAGCCATGGCTCAGCTCGTCGAAAGCGAAATACAACAAGTCCCGGCGCCATTGCTGGCTCGGCCTTCAGCGGGAGTTTTGTTGCCTCGCCACCGCCGCACCGCACCGCCGCTGCGCGCCCGGCTAAAACTCCGCCCTCCGCTCGATACTGCGCGCGGCTGCGCCGCGCCCCGCCGCCCGCTGGTGCTCTTCCGCACAGCTCGAGAGAGCTGCCTCCCGACTTTTCCCCCCCGCGCTCCCGCACCAGCCTGCGCAGCTTTTATTTTACATCTCCAATCCCGTGGATTTATAAAGTTATACCCTCGCGTCCACTCTCGACTGTGCAGTGTGTATAGGCTTGTTTTTATAAGGTACCTGTACCCAATATGCGCCACCTAAGCGAGAAAGGTCACTACGCCGCGTCAAATGAATATTTTCTATACATAATTGGTGTCAAATGAAAGGTCTACTCAATACCTACAGAATGAGCTAAGTTTTTTTCGATTTGAACAGTTCTACGCTAAGATACCGTGGTTTAAAAAAAAAAAAAATTTCCGGGAAAAAATTTTTAGTGTACCCAATATGGCGCCACCCTGAAAATACTTCTTTTCATCCAATTTGAAGCATGAAGCATGTCTGAAATGGATAAAATACAAACAAAAAATTATATTTCTGATATAATTTTATTGGAAAATACATTTTGTCTTTGATTAAACCATAGTAAATAGATTATATGAACTTCTAACAACCTAAATCAAATCAAGTTTTCAGTTAAAATTCATGACAAAACCGTTGTTTTTGAATTAACAAAATTAACTTATGCAACATCTAATTCCAATATTAATCTCTCAAATTGATGAACATTCTTATTTGTGTAATTTTAAATATAATTGAGATGTTCTCACTGAAATGGAAGAGTTCAATTTAAAAAATGTCCGAGCCTACTTGGGGCTAGCTATTGTCATGATGGTAGAAAAATTCTGTCTGATGTTTTTTCCTAGACAGTACTTATAAACGCATAACCTCAACATTTTTCTGGTTATAGGATAGCCAAATATCTGCTAAGCATTTAATTCGACTACATAATTCTTCGTTCTGTACTGTCGTTAACGCATATGGTCGACTCATTTTGCTTTTCTCGGATATGTTTTGTTTGGCATATCGTTGAAATGTTCGACGAGGTATCTTATATATAGTCGAAGCCATCCTCTGCGATATCTCACCTTTTTTTACCTGCTCCAGAGCTTGAACTGAATTCTCTTTCCACCATGTTTGGCGGATATTTACCATCAATGGGTTGATTGTAGCTTCTAGAGCAAGAAAATAGGGATGGCGCATATTGGGTACATTTGATAAAAATAACGAAGAGCTATTGAAACGATTGATAAAAAAAGTCATACAAAGAAAAAAAAAATTGGATGATGTAGATGGGATGTCAAGGAATCGAATGATATGTCGTTCGATTTTTTTGGCCCAGTTTAAGGGTATTAAAAAAATTCGCACTTACCTGAGCGAAATTAGATCGAGAATGAAAATTGGCGAAAAAATGGATAAAACGAGCTGTAACAAGTTGGTGTAAGGGTTCCCGATCGGTGAAAATGTTTTCTTTCCTCATTATTTAGCATTGCCGACAAGATTCTGTGTCGCGGCGATGCTCTAGACGCACGTATATATGAAATACGAAGGGTGGCGCATATTGGGTCCTGGCGCATATTGGGTACACCTACCTTACATACACAAGGATATATTTTCCCGCGCGGCTCATTACGTATTCTGCGGCCGTGGCTGTGAGGATACTTGTTTCCAATACCCAGCATTTTATTATCCGGTGCGTCCATTCACTCGTTGCTCGTATAACTTGGAGTGACGGATTGATGAGTCGTCATTTTTCGTCGCCTCGTAAACCGTGGTGAGCTTGCGACTGTCTGATCCACTCGGAAAGTGGAATCTTTTGGATGTCGAAGAGAAATCAGCTGTCGCAAAATCATTTTGACGAAATAACGAACAAGAAATCTTCTTCGTTATTTCGTCAAAATGATTTTTCATTTCGAACCAAAACTCCGATAATCGCGGGTTTTGCGAGTAGCGAAAGTCCGATTAATGTTGTTGAAATCGATTATACATATCAATATATACAATTCCCTTTTTATCCGTGACCCTTGAAATTTCAAAAATTCAATTATCCCTCCGGGCGATATACTTCCCCACGTAAATCGCAATAGCAATCCGTGTGCATTTCTCGAAAAAGCAAAAAAAAGCGACTCTGATCAAAACGGCACTTGTGTGTTGCATACATATACGACGGTCAAAAATAAATCAACAAACAAGTGCGCGCACCAGAGGGGCTCTCGAGTAAATCCTCGACAAACGCCTCGGAGAGGCTCGAGTATCAGCGGGGATCGTAATTGAAAAGGCATTAGCTCGTGGCGCCAGCCCCCGATTCTTCGGCGCTGCTGTACACGATTCGGCTGTTTGCGGCCGCACAAACAGCCCAGATGCAGCTCGCCATATACCCCCAATATATCTTGCCTTTAATACCTCGATCGCCGTCTCATTACCATACGAAATCCCAGCGTTATGGCGTATGTGCATGAGCTACAATCTATATCCAAATAGAAAAACCGATTGATATTGCGCACGTTGGACTTGTCATGTACACTTGTGCGTGCGTATATGCTATTACACACTATTTGCAAGTGGATCGAGATGGTTGTTCGGATGGGCGGATGCTTGATCTCAGGTGCACCGCCGAGCGAACGTCTCTTTGCGGATATTGCGAGCCGTCAGAGCATCAATGGAGAGACACGAGAAACAGCGATTGTCGATAAGCCGAAAGCCGACGATACACGACGACGATGTTCAGTCAATTATAATAGCACTCGAGATCCCAACTGGATAGCAAAAAACTAGAAACTCCGTATGGAACATTTCTTACAGCCGCAGAATATATTGCGACAAGCTTGTAGTTTCATGGCAATCGTCGACGAACAGGAGAACACTTGACAATCTGACGCATATATATTTGTGCAAAGATTTGTTTTTTTTTTGTCGGGATCGTAGCTTCCTTTTCATTATGCACGCGATTATATGATGACTCGTGAAAAGTCACGAAACGAAGAGAGAAAAAATATGTGCACGCCGTCGAAGAGAGACGAGGTTTTGTCGAGCCGTGTATTGCTGCAGGGTATACGCTACGTACACGTATATACAAGCTATATTGGAGGGGAAGGTTACGCTGGTGCGCGTGCAGTGCTTGGAGTGGGCGTGCTCCCGGCCGCTCGACTCGCGCGACTTTGACAACTTAAGCGGCCCTTAAACCTCGGGCGTAATTTATAAGCTGGCTGCCATGTGGCGAGGCAAAGTCATGGATTAAGCGGCTGATAAATAAATATGAATTGGGATAAAGCTCGCTTCGCGACTTTTTGCCCCCCTCTTGCTCTCTGCCCCCCCTCTGTCTCCTGTACCCGTGCGCACCTAATGGATTATTTTCTCATTTCGGGCTCTAGCCACCACCGGCTGCAGCAACCCCTGATTTTTTTCAATCGTTCGTCGCCGCCCGATCTCTACTTTATAATTTTCTTCCAAGATCCATTTGCGTGGATGGCGGGGGCTTAGCTCGCCGGGATCACCTTCGAATTTGCGCATGTCGAGCCGACAGAAAAAAAAAAAATTCATTCACGGAATAAGAGGGGAGGTGAAATTTTGAATAAATTGATATAGAAGCGCGAGAGAGTGTATTAAATCAACAACACTCCGCACTTTCGCTTACTTATTTTATTACAATGAAAGTTGCATAACGTTACATTATGATTCCGTGGTCATAATATATAATACATGTATATACTAATATAGACGACAGTCATTTATCACAACATAGAATATACAGTAGGCGCGCACGATTCTGACTCTTTTTACAGTGTTCGTAGACTAGAAGACTCGTGTGTGTGTTTTTGTTTGTATGTACGTGTGTGCATATGATTATTTTACTATGTTCCATCAACCTACTATACTATGTTCGATGAAGTGACCTTACGCGACTTTTTTTCCCGCTTCACATTATATTGTATGTATTTGGTCTTCGCGTTAATACGTTCTCATTATATCCTTTGCATTGTCCGATCGACTCGAATCGAATCATGATTCCATTCAAAACTACATTGTCAAGTATAAACAACGGAGATTTGCATACTCTCCCGTAAAGATTGAGTAGTTTTGTAGAAAAAGAAAAACCAAAGCGGATCAATGCGTTTGATGTATAGGGCTCAATGTACGTGAAAAATGCCTATTTGTATTTACCTTTCAACATTAGGCCCTGACTATTGCAAATACGTTTCGTTGATGATTGATTTCCCCTCAATATCTCGCGCGATATTCAAATTACATCTCGTCCCGGTCGCGCAGCCGTGTTTCCCACTGTTTTGTTCGCCAAGTCATCCGAAGAGACACACGACTCTCTGTTTTCCATCGCTAACTAAATTCACTTACGTGCTAAATCGAGTCAAGTATATATTTATGTAACTAATTTTCTCTACCATACAATACGAGATCGACTAAAATGAACAAACATGCGCGGTATTTCTCCCGAAGTGTATTCAGTCACGCAGACATATCTGTATTCGCATTCTTACGCTGGTTCATCGATCGAATTGTGAATACAGTACGCGATGACCCAACAGATCGGCAGTTGTGTAACAAAGAAGGGCTAGGGGGGGACAGGAGTAAAAAGAAAAGTGACGAAGCGTCCATGGAGTGGCTTGGCTTCTTGGGGGGTGGAGGGAGGATTCGGAAAACAACGGAGCAGTATATGTATGTACAGGGGGTGGGGGTTGGGTGAGCTGGCTAGTTTTTGTACATGTCGCAGAGGACCTTCTCCATGGGCGTGTTGCCGATGGTCCTGTGGAAGTAGATCAGCTCGACCCGGCTGGCCGGGACGTTCCTGAGCAGGGGCAGCAGGAGGAGGAGCCGGCCGAAGCGAGCCGGGTTGCTCGGCTGGTGGCTGCGCGTGTGCTGGCCCAGCATCACCTGCGCCTGGTCCTGCAGGTTCTCGATCTGGCTCGAGTCCTTCAAGCCGCGCGTCTCTGAACAAAAACCAACGTTCGTACGCTCGTTAAACTTCGACCGTTTGGACATTATACGCGCGGATTGATTTTGATTCGGTGAAATTTTCCTATGTGTATTACCAGTGCGTAGAATCACTTTGACTATTGCACCGTTCACCACGGGAAAATCTTTTCGACTACGGTGAAAATTCACTTTCCTTAAAGTGAACTATAATCATCCACACTTTCATAGAGTGGCTGTTCGTCATAAGAAATTCGTACACGATACACCGTTAGAGTTATAGGCATACCCGATAACGCCCGCACGTATTTCACGAAACACAATATGTTTGGACGGTCGCAAATTTTCGTAATTCGTAGCGAAATCTCACTGTACTACAGTGAATATTTACTGTTTGTTTTAGTTAATTGTCGCTCACTGGATCACTGTGAAAAGTGACTATAAGTTACAGTAAAAATCGATAATTTTATATTTATAGTTTAAAATTCACTGTAGTACAGTGAACAATCCACTGTAACATACGGTGAAAAAAGTTTCGCTGAAGCTTACACTAATATTTTCACAGTACGGAATTTAAAGAGCATAGTTATTCGCGCGCGGATCCCGCACGTGCCAACCACGACGCGATCCATCACAATTTGCCTGAATCATCGAACGGAGAACCATCAAACGTGTCGCGCGAGACGTATAGGTGTACACGTACCAGGTCGGAACAGTATGATGGCCTTCATGCAGGCGAACTCGGCCGGGTCGACCATGACGGACTTGTACCGGTGCAGCATGTCGTGCAGGTAGCGCACGTCGACGGCGACCTGGTTGGACTTGGCCGACTGGAGGCCCGAGTGGGGCTGCAGCGACAGGTGAGGCGACAGCGTCAGCGCCGAGAGCTCGGCCGCGCTGAAAAGCGGCGACGACTCGAGCGGCAGGCACCACTGCACCGCGTTCAGCAGGAACAGCTCCGACCAAGCCTCCTCCAGCAGTATCACCTTGTGTCCGCGCAGAAAAGAAAAACCAACGTAAGATATTTCACTCGATTATTCTCCCCCGCAACGTGACGATGAGTTATATATTTGCAGTATATATTTATCTTTCGCGAGCGTATAGACCAGGGGAGAATAATTTCACGAGGAGCCTGGTTTTTCTCTAAGTGCATTGGGACGACTATATAGATCGTATTTTTCTTATTAATCCTTCACCAAATCAGAATGTCGAGAGCTTCCGTAATTTCGAAAGTGATTCAAAGTTACATCTTTACTAAACGGAAAAAATACGACCTAATTACTTTCGTACTCTTACGAATGATTCCCGAGATGGAAGAGTTGTCGCGATAGTCTTCCTTACACCGAGCCGAGCTATCGTCGACTCGTTCGTCTACCAGAAAGATCGATTCGAAATGCTTTTCCCGATCGAAATCGCGAGATGAACTCGCACGATATTCATTCGAAAGACGGCCAAGATATTTCCCCGTTGAATCATACAAATATACACATGATGAAAGAAGTCTCACTTGGTCGCGAAACGGCAGGCTCGCGAAGGAGGGCAAATTTTTCGCCCACTTGACGGCCATGAACAGCAGCCTGGCCGAGGTCTCGAACACCGTCTCGACGCTCGCCGGCGAGTAGATGGCCGGTATGACCTGGGGCATGCCGCAGTTCGGCCGCTGCGGCTGCGGCGTAAGCGGCCCCTCGTTCGTCACGTCTATGCTGTCCTCCGACGCGTTACCTGCAAAGCCACAACAAAAAAACACATAAAAACGTATTTCCCTCCAAGTCTCGTTGTCGTCCCTCGTGGGAACGATGAGAATCCAAAAACTCACCGTCGTCGTTGTCCTGGCGAGGTGGCGACGGAGCCGTGATCGCATTGGTCGTCGGCGCAACCGTGTGCAGCGGCATCGGGGACACGTACCTCGCCATCGCCAAAGACACCGGAGGCCTGCAATCGAGACGGAAAAAAACTATATTCAATCGGTCCTTCGTTAACCCGATAATTATCGAACCGCGATCTGCATATATTATGCTCGAGTACAGCGTAATTATCGCTCGGGGACAATATACAATTGTCGCGGTCGTCATTATAATACGTAGCCGCGCGTAATCATTCGCATTGTTTATCCTGATTGCTGATCGAATTCTATACTTTGCTTATTGATAATCCGTCGTACCGGGTCTCGCTCATTACGGCTAAATTTTGCATTTTATCCTCATTATCCGACAAACTCCAATTGGAATTTCACAAAAATATATTATACACGACGAGAATATTGTTGGGTTAATCAGCAGACTGTGTCCCGCCATGTATATACGTGATAAATTTCAACGACGAATCATCGGTCGCGGGGGGATGAAAAAATTCGTTTCGCGGCTTCCGACGCAGCAGTCAGATCGCGCGGAACCACAGATACGTATATATATATTGGGCGGTGATTGGATTCGATTCGAGTGCGGGGCGGACTTCAGGTGGAACACCAGAGCGTCTCGGGGTTTTTCATCCTCGCACACACGCAGTACGCAACCCGCCCCATGTATTTTTGTTAAGTTTTTTCTGGCCCCTCCCACCCACACGAATCAAGTCAAATGTCTCGACGTCCGCAATGTCCTCGCGCCTCGTCCACGAATCCCGTCGGTCCCGGGTAAGCCACGCTCGAGGCTCGCATCGCGTCCCGAGTGTTTGTATGTAAACGAGGCGGATGCGATTGCAGGTGTGCAGCGTACTAGAGCCGTTCAGATGACGCTCGAAGTCGAGAGGCGTTTCGATCGAGGAGGAGCAGCAGCGGCAGCGTCAGCTACAGCAGGAGGAGGAAAAGGGGGTTTGGGCGCAGGGACAGGTGAGTAGTGCTCGCGCGCTTAGGCTCGCCCGGGCCCGGACCAGTTGACCAATTCGCCAAGTGCGCGCAGCGGTTCGCGTCGAGCCTAACCTCCAAGCTCGTCGGCGTAGCTACCCGGCCGCGCTGCGAGCCCTCGGGATGGGCGACGACGGCGGCGGCCCTCGGGCCGAGCACAGCTTCGCCAGCTGCTACATGGAGATGTGCCGGCAGCTGCGCCAGCGACCCCTGCCCATGATCTGCGTCACCCTGCCCCACTCGCTCGAGCTGACGACCGACCGGGTCAAGATGGACGAGTGGACCCCGATCCTCAACTCGCTCGCGCTCGACCGCAGCCTCAAGGCCGTGTGCGTGCGCAGCAAGTACAACCAGGGCCGCCGGCTGCTGGAGGAGGCGAGCAGCGAGTCGGCGGCCCGGGCTGCCGGGGGCCGCAAGCAGCCCCTCGTCCTCACGCGCTTCCTCGTCGAGTGGCTGGCCCACTCGGTCGCCCAGTGCTGCCGCTACTCGGGCTGCCTGGCCAGCCTCGAGCTCGAGGGCATCCCCGTGCCGGCCGACTGCCTCGCGGTCCTGTGCGTCGGCCTCGCGGCCAGCCGCTCGCTGCGCCGGCTCTCGCTGCGCCGCTGCTACATCGGCGACGCCGGCTGCGAGCTCCTCTGCCGGACCATCGGCGAGCTGCGCTGCGTCCGCGAGCTCGACCTCGGCGCGTGCGAGCTGGGCCCGGGCTCGGGCCCGTCCCTCGCCTCGGCCCTCTCCCGCCAGAAGCTCCAGCTCTACCACGACGCGTGGAAGCAGTCGCTGCGCTACAGGGAGCCCAAGCTCGACTCCATGCCCGGCCTGCGCCGGCTCAGCCTCAACGCCAACCCCAAGCTCGGCAGCGACGCCGTCGCCGGTTAGTCATCGCCCCCTACAACTCTCGCTTCGATATTCTTCTTCCCCCGTACTCCGTCGTCTCGTTCAACCTTTTCGTATGCGAATTTCGAGAGAGATCCGTACATATACGGAACGAGTCGAATCCTGGCACGCGTTGATTTCATTGGAATTAAACTTTGGCTACGCGATCAAGTGGATCCGGCGTGGCGTTTAGATTTTTCTCCGAGATGACAACGAATGATACATACACTTTCTTAAAAGCTTACAGTGAAAAACCGCTAGATTGAAGTGCAAAATCTAGGTAAGAAGGTGGATGAAATATTGACGGGATTGCAGTAAATTTTCACCTCAGTTCCATTATTTTCGATGGACTACCGTCACTCACTCACTACAGTCCAGTGAATATTTCATCCACCTTCTAACAGTGATTTTTCACTCCAACACTGGAGGTTTTCACAGTAAGCCTTGAAGAGAGAACGAAACGAATAAGCGCGGTAAATGCGCCTAACGTTCCGCCGAGCGCAACAGGGATAATCGAGGCGATCCGGGACTCGCTGTGGTTCCGGGCGCTCGACCTGCAGCAGTGCGGCCTGTCGGACGAGCTGGGCCGCTCGGTGGTGCAGCTGCTCGAGCACAACCACAGCCTGGTGGTGGTGGACCTGCGGCTGAATCCGGCGATCCGTGACGACACCCTCGACCAGGTGCACTCCCGGCTCGAGCGCAACGGGCTGCAGGCCTCGGGCGAGTTCCCCTGGCTGGCGCTGCCCAGCAGCGGCAAGTCCGAGCCGACCAACCCGACCAAGCGGGTCGCCTCCGCGGGCAGCCTGCGCCAGCACCACCGCCAGCTCCCCTCGCAGCAGCAGCAGCAGCAGCAGCCGCAGCCGAGGCCCAGGCCCAGGAGCGCGATGCTGCGCCAGGTGAAGAGGCCGCTCGTCCCGAGCGTCGTCCCGAGCGCCAGCAAGAAGCCCCTGCTGGCCCAAGTGCACAGCGCCAACCGGCTGAGGCCCAGGCCGCACACCAACCCGGCCCCCAGCCGGCCGCTCAAGGCGCTGCCCCTGCGCCAGGCCCCCCAGCCGGCCCCGCGCGATCTACAGGTATGCCCACACCCACCGACGTCTCGGTGTAACAGCCTCGGCAATTGGCACGCGTCAAATCGTAGCTCGATTCTGTTCGGCAATATATTGCCCCCGGTCGTGGGCGCGTCGACCAAACTGCGACTTGTCGTAAACGAAGATCCTGATCGCTCGATAAAAACGTTCATCTAAGTTTTGATAGGCTGACTCAGTTGTCAAATTTCCCATGGAAAAAGACACATTTCGGAATCTCGCGACAACGAAGAACACGTTTCACGGCGTTTTTTCTCGGTGTTATACTTTCGGGCATACAGGTCCGAGAGGCTATTCACTTCAGGATCATTGCTGATTATTTCTTTTAATTTCTTTTTGCGCTTATTGGCGTCATTCCGAAGTGAGTAGCCTTATGGTGGATTTCGTTACGGGAAAAAATTGGAAAAGAATCGGTCTGAACATAATTGAACAATAGAGGGTGCAGGTCGAGAGCAAGGCGAAGGTGTGCCTGCACCTGGACCTGCAGTCGCAGATCGTGTGCATGGCCGAGCAAGCGATCAAGGAGCAGCAGCAGAAGCAGCAGCAACCGGAGCAAGAGCAGCAGCCGGATGAGTTGGGCGACGAAGAGAACGAGCAAATGGAGGAAGAGGAGGAGGAGGAGGAGGCGGAGGAGGATGAAAACACGATGTCGCTGCTGGGCCAAGAGGAGGAGGAGGAGGAGGAGGAGGAGCTGTCGCGACAGCTGGACGAGATGCGGGTCGAGCGGGAGCGGCTGGTGGCGGAGCTGACGGAGGAGCGGTCGAGGCGGCAGTTCGCCGAGGCGAAGCTGCACTCGGCGACGTGCGAGCTGGCCGAGATCCGCCGGCGCTTCGCCCTCATCATCCGCCGGACCAAGAGCGAGAGCCTGAAGCGCGGGGCCTACCTCGCGGACGACGGGCTGCAGCTGGTCAGCCCCAAGCCCGGCCGCTCCGAGGGCGACGTGCGCGTCGAGCCGACCCCCAGGCCCGTCCAGCCCGAGCGGCTCGACAGGCGCATGGCCGGCGACGACCCGGGCAACCCCGCCGCCGCAGCCACCACCACCGCCTCCCTCGACAAACCCGACCTGCAGGACAGGGCTCGCTCCATATTCCGCAGCATACTCGACGGCGACGCCAGGTTCAACATAGCCGACGCCGACCCCGAGACTCCTCGGTCGCGTCCCTAAATTCGCTCGGCATCGATCGCTCCTCGATCCACTCGAGCTCCTCTGCGGCGGAGCCTCCGTTGCTGCCTCACTACTCCCGACCTCCCTGCCCCCACCCGCTATTGTACTTATCTGTAGTCCCTCTCTTGATAATAAATTTATTTTTATTTCATATACACGCAACGCCCGCTGTGTCGTTCTCGCGCGCCTCGCCACGCACCTAACTTCCTTATTTGATTCAACATCCAGCGCGAGCTTGATAGATTGTAACGACGAATTCGCAAGCGTTGTTTGCGAGTTTCATTGAGTGCGACTATTCTCATAACGACGCTTCGATCCGACATGACGAAACTCGCAGTTTCCAGAGACAACACGAAGCTTTCATAGCATAGAAACAAACCCATTAAATAGTTCAACCCGGACAACATGTAACGTTTCGGAGATGTTTTATAGGAGCGTGTATAGGCGTCTATGAAAAATTCGTAAAGTTCGTATCAAACGTTGCGTACTAATTCTCTCACCTCAACATCAATCGAAAATCTTATTGCAATGAGATCATGAAAATGACAAGGCTATAACTAGACACTTTCAAAACGTTTAAAAAACGTTCATTGGAAGTTTTCTCACAGTAAATTCCATTACCGGTCTCCTTACAATTTTCCGTTGACTCAGCGTCCCGCGTGATGCGAAAGTTCTCGTTACGTTTTTCCACGAACAATTTTCCACGAACGTTTTCCAAGAGTAAGCGGATCAAGGCTCGCGACTTCGGATCGTCGTTTGACGCGAGCTTTACGCACGTGGCGCGAGCCGTTCGAGGATGAAGGAAAAAATCGAGAGAAAAAAAAAGAAGAAAGAAGGTGAGAAAAGAGAGCAAGCGTTCGATACGGAAAATCGATACGGCAGACAGGCGACGCCTCGGAGACCGCTGCATCTCTGGCGTCGGGTCAAAGGTAATTTTTCATGATGGCTCGCTCGCTCGGCGTGCCCGGCGTTCCAACGTCAGCCAGCGAGGAAGGCAAGCGCACAGGTACAAGATCAAACGTGTGTCCGTGTGTACGCCAGTGTCCGTGTGTGCTTGTGTAAAAGCGCCAACGCCGCCGCGCCAACGCCTCGATGATGATCGGATTAAAAATTGCCGATATATATAACCCTCGCGCTTGCCTGCTCCCGCTCCGCTCGTTTGCCCCGTGTGCCAAAGGCCTCTGCTTTCTCGATGGATCGAGCCAACGAGGCCGAGACTCGTTCTATACCCTTTTCTTTTTTATCACCCGCTGCGATGTACTCGAAAAAACTCGGGCTCTTTGTGGACCGGCGTCTTTACGATCGCCAGATACATATTCGCGACTGTCAAATCTCCATACGACGACGCAAGCGACTCCACTGCAGTGACGCAACGTCGCGCGACGGCTGCACTGCGGGAGTAAAAGAACGAGGACATACGCAGACACCGGGGGAACGGGGCCATTGTATAATGCGTGCATGTATAGGTATATATAGTTACCCGAAAACGCCGACGGCGACTGCGGCCTCGCGCAGCGCTCGCTCCTGGTCCATCTCGACTAGCGCCTCTGGCCTTATCGTCGCCGTGTTGCGTGGCTGTCGCTCGTTCTGCACCGCTGGAATCACAACAAATCGGCACGTTCACGGGCGAGACAGATGACGGATCAATGCGCCCTTACGAGCTTCGCATTACCCAACAATTTGTGATTCTTGAGGCGTAATCAAAATCGGCGTATCTCGCCTTTCTACTCTCTTAGGAGCTTACAGTGAAAAAGCGCTATGTCAAAGTGAAAAATCGTTTTCACACAAAATTCGCAGGGAATTTTTGGTCCAATTTTTGGTCCGATCCACTGAAGTTTTATCCGACAATCATTTATCCAGCTTCTAACAGTGATTTTTCACTTTTATATACTTAAAGCGGTTTTTCACTGTAGAAATCGCAGGGGGTGCATGCGACTTTGTTCAGTTTGCAACTTCGATCCGTCAAAATCATTCAACAGTATTGCTATACAGCATGTACCTCATACACAATACTACTCGTGAAACTTTTCCGACTTACAGCCGAGGCGCGGTAGTTTCGACGCATCGTTCAAATTCATCAAGTATAGTCTAAATCGCACACACTTCCAACGATATCACTCCGGACAATACCTGTATATGCCTCACTTCAACGACTCTCGTTATGTTATGTTTTTCCGATCGGAAAGAAAAAAAACCCGTAGAAAGTTAGCTCGCGATAATAATTCAGCCGTGTATCGAGTTGTACACAAGGAAAAAAGCCGAGGGAGGTATAGAAGGAGCCGCGGGGGAAAGTGGCGCGCAGGAGCACTCCGTCACGGCGTGAGCAGGGATAAAAGGGCGAGAATCCGATAATTAAAGTCAATCCAATTTGCCAAGTGCTCGCGCGCGCGCGCGCGACGACTACGACACGAACCGAAAGGCGCCTCCGGGCGTTCGCACGGCGCCGCGCCTCGCCCTGCAGTATACATGTATATACACGCCCGGGTGTACACGCCCGCACGCCCCGTCGTTAGCCCGCGCGCAAAATTCAAACTCCCCGCGACGCTTCCTTTTCCATGCGTCTATTTTCCCATTCGTCCCTCCGAGCTACAAGTTACGAGCCAAGACTCGAGTTTAGCCGCGCGTATCGTCGGCACGTTTTGTCAGATTCAGCTGTCGGTACCGTGTGTGTGTGTGTACACACTTCCGCGGTCACGTAACTCCCGAATATATAGTGTACGCGCCGAAGAAGCATCTCGGCGAACATTATCGTTCACGAGTGAGACGGCCGCCCTGGGATATTCGGCTACGCGCGTGTCTATATGTATATACGCGTGTGACGCAACGCGGCGTGCCCCGTTACGTCGGCGGTCCGAGGCTCTGCCGGTGACGGCCGCATTGTTTGCCCGACGGTTAGCTAACTTTGGCGCGCGGCCAAGCCTGCACACCGACTCTTTATGTATGTATATATATATATACACAATACGCGCGCGTCCCGACGAGGGAGTAGGTATACCATACCACCGCCCATCAGCAGATTCGACTCCCTCTTCTGCGCCTTCGAACTTATGCATTCGTCCCGACGGATAAACGGGAGGAGCACCGCGGCTTGTTTGTCTCGCTGTGTCTGCTACATACTTTGACTCCGCGCCACTGATCGACGTAACGCGATGAGATTATTCAGTCGTTGTATACTCGGTGAATGAAGATCGGACCCGTCGCGCTTATTCGTGCATCGATGAGAAGATACGGCGGATTTGGATTGGGTAAATTTTGGAAGGTGCTTTGTTGATCGACACATATATATTCAATATACGTGTTGCAATCTTCCGACCCGACGAACTTACTTCGTATGTAAATACGTCTGCCGATATTATCTCCGGCAAATATCAAATCAATGCTCCCACGGCTTCCTCACTCGAGTACTTCAAGAGACAGTACCGAGGAGTTCTTATACGGAGTACTGCGTATTCATGGACGGATAACACTTATTTGATTCTTGCCAATATCAACCATGAGCTACTCGGCTCTGTTTTCGACGCTTTATTGAAACACGAGTAATAAACCAAAGTTTGTATACCGATAGGATAAGAATTTGGATCCGGTGCCATGGGGCACTGAAAAATAAACGGAGCACCTTCATTGATAGAAGTTTGAGTCAAAGATCAGGGCGCTCGCCTTGATCCCTTGAGAAATTAAGCTTCTTTATAGGTAAACGTGACTCAGGACTGAGATAATTCTACTTTTTGCTGTTGGCGCTAATCGAATTTCACAAGGTATGGCTCCATAATTCTTAAGGTTCTGCACGATCAACGTATGTATAACTCCACAGCGGGTGATGTAACAGCTCTAACTGATTCATTGTTTGACGCTGCAGTTGATAGTGATGGCTATCCAGTATCGATTCTTCACGACAAACCGTTTTAATCTATTTGAGTGCTTGAAACTAATTCCATTATCTAAATCTGTCTTACTTCATTGTATCTCATTAGATCCTAATGTCCATCAGCTGAGACTTGTAAAAAGCCAGATTTTGTCGCTCGAATATATACGCGTTTAACTTTGATTTTTTTAGACAATGTTTCCTAATGATCAGCTCGAAGTTCTCTCAGTATGAGAAGCTCGATGAGAAGCCTAGGGCTTCCGCGAGACGAGACAAGACGATATTTTCGGCGATCTCGTCTTGGTCTCGAAAAATCTTGGTTCGTCTCATATAGATTTCGGTCTTGGTGTAAGGATATTGGTCTTGGTCTCGTCTCGAACCGAGACTCTTGACAAGACTCTTGGTCATAGAAAATTTATAATCTTTATGATTAAGTTTTTTATCTAAACGAAGAATATTAAGTTAAAAATGAAGACGAGACGAGAAATTTTTCCCTTGAGAAACCCCACGCAACACTGACCGCCTTATCTTCAGGTCTTCGATTCGAATGAAAATTTCAAAGGTAGTTTTCTGATACGCAAATCGACAAGGGACAAGTCGATGGGTTTTACAAAGAAAGACACAACTTGCAATCTGTCCGTGAAGAAAGACAAATGTCGAAGTTATTCTCCCGCGAATAAAAACGAAAAAATCGCAATCAAATTGCATAAAAACCTTGTTTTTTTTTGTCAATTATAACCTACTCATTCTAAGCTTTCATTCCGTATATTTTTTTACGTCGGAAAATTCTCGGTAAAAAACGGCGGGATGGGCGTCATGTATCCTTTTTGCGGGCAAACGCGAGATGTGACTTTCTTCGCGGACAGATTGAGATGTGTTTCTCTTTACGGACGGAATTGCATGTGTCTTTTTTCGTAAGACCCATCGAAGTGATAATATCTACGGGAAATCGAAGCGTTAGGACGGATGATTCGTATATCTATTCGCGCGTTTTTCATTACTGTGTTGATTCAGTGAAATCTCACAATCGGATATTTTGAAGTTCAGGTCTTCCGACTCCCCGATAGTCAGATGGGATTAATTTCAGCTGAACCGCAAATGCGACTGCGAAAGCGATGCTCTTTTCTTCAGATTGAAATTCGAAATCAGGCCGTACACATACCCCTCGAAACTCCGAATGACGCGGAACGAACGGCACATTCAATGATCGTTCACTCACTCGAGTCCAAAGTTGCAACGAGTTGAACGAGCGTACAATACACGATGTCACAGGCGAGAGTCGCGCATATACATCGGTCGCGAGGTTCAGCGCGAAAAGGGACTCTGGAAAAAGTGGCGCTACATCTCGGGGAGCTGCTTATGCGGCGCGCGAGTGAAGGGTAGACAAGTTACACACACACACATGTAGAGATACGCGTGGATGCGCGTGTAAAGAGTTATGCGAAGGAGGCGCAATTAGAGAGTGTAAAGTGCGCTCGGCCAAGCGAGAGCGGCGCACGTAAGGGAGAGATTGAGCTGTTTTTTTCATCTCTCTCTCTTGCTCGCGCGCGCTCGTACAAGCTCGCCGGGCGTAATTCGCGTAATGATACACAAAACGTGCGGCGTGTAATACGGTTGGCCCGCTGGGCGAGTTAATAGCTCGTGGCGTGGCGTGGCGGCCGTCTCCTCCTCGTCCCCGCGTGTCCTGCGGCTTTTTTCCACTTCTTTCGACGGCGCATGCCTCGCTTTAGATAAACGTGCGCGCCGCCGCCGCTCTTTCTCTAATTTGCATGGCTCAACCGGCGGGCGGTCCGCACGTAAGCGCGACCGCACGCCCGACAATATGTACGTATGTGTGTATGCTCGCCAGCTTAACGCAATAAGCTAACTCGCCCGCGCGACCGACGCTTTTTTCTCTTCTACTTCTTTTCCACAAACGGCCAAAGCATGTGCGTGTACGTGCGTGCGTGCTGGCTCTCTCGAGAGCTTGCAGTGAAACACCACTGTGAGAAAGTGAAAAATCACTGTGCGACGGTGCGGTTCATTTTTCATGTGATCCAACGCGAATTTGTCGCTTTGGTCCCGCGTGCTTTGATAGCAACAATTTTCACGTCGTAATCGCGCATTACACACGAGATACTTAATGCAGACAAATACGAATTGACGTGAGCATTTTTCGTTGTCAAAACCCATGGAACCAAAGGGAAAATTCACTTTGATCTCGTGATGAATCAACCGCGGTTCCACTAGATCACAAAATGACGTCCTCCTTCGCACAGTGATTCTCCATTCCCGTAGACACTGGTTTTTCACCGTAAGACATTGAGAGAGTGTAGTCCCGTCCGAGTTGTCGTCGAATCCGAACGAACCGACATTAGGAATTGAGACAGTCCATCGGTGCCATCGACACGAGAATTCCGAAACATTTTCCTCTTTCCCTCTCGAAGACAAGTAGCAAAATCACGGACGAGGCCTCGTGGCAGCGTAAAATCGGAGCCCCAGACAACCGGGCGCGAACTTGCCCGACGTGGCGCACGTATGTATACCGCGTTGCGGGCATTGGGGAACGGGGAAAGTAAGTCGATAGAGAGACGGACAATGGGGCGTGCGCGCACAACAAGCTCGCACCGACACGAAGATATCCGCGTGCATACGTTTATTCGGTGCAATTAGGGTTCGAACAGCAGGAGGAGCAGGAGAAGGGGTGAGCAGCACGTGACTCGGCCACCCGCTAACGACCTCGTTCGCCTGTTTACCAAGCGCAGCTCTGCGGTATTCCACGCTCGCGCGCCACTATACATATAGCATGTATCTCTGTCTCTGTAACTATCCATGCATATGTGTATGGGTGTGTGGGATATATACTGGACCCGACGCGTATATCGCCCATTGTATAACTCCATAACCATCTCGCATATACATATATATGTTATAATCAGCGCTCAACGGCCGCTGACCCTTCGATTGACCGCCCGATGACATTTCCCACCGAATTTACTTGTCACTTAGTTAGCAGCTCTAATCTGTATACCTATTTGAGAGAATCTCAGAGGAAGTTAATGTGATTGAGTTAGGCATATATACACATGTTATAATATCCATATCAATCGTTCATTTATACGACTGTTGATTGTGGCTGAAATTCGGTGTATTGATCCTGCGCCATACACGACTCGGGATAATCTATCTGAGTACTCTCGCAATGCCAAATACAATCGACCAATCATAAGCAATTCGTTTCGCTGCTTCTCATTTGATTCTCACATTATCGTCACACGAGAATGCGTGAAATTTTGCATTTATATACCGGAGAAAGTTCGATGCCCCGACTGTCAATAGTGGGATCTCTCGACACTCGGAAACGCATTTTTGTGGCGGAAGCTTGATTCCACAAATGCAAAATATATCTCGTTCATCAGCTTGCGTTCGTACTCGCAGCTCGTCTCGCTATATTTCATTTTTTTTTATTTAACTTTGCCTCGGAAACGAGCTTTCGAACATTTCGAACTGTTGAGCAAAACGCGTACGAAAAGTCTGATCCTATCCAATTTCTGTATATCGTCGCGAGCTCGTACGGTGCGGTTGCCGCGCATCTCCATCATATGTACGGAATGGGCCAACTGCAGAAGCGCAACCATCGGCGATATATACCTCAGACCGATCGGGACAAAACGAAGACGCGACAGACGCCCGAATCGACGGGACTCACGTGTCAGACGTGATCCGCAAGAGAAAGAGAGGAAGCGACGAATGTCGGATCGATTTTTGCGGTGGGCTGCTGTGGCTTATCCGTCGCCGTGACGACGCGGCCAGTCAAAGGAGCTCCTCCGCGAGCGCGACCGACCGAACGAGCAAAACAGCCGGATATCTCGGGCGAGGGTGTGGGCGGAGAGGCACAAGAGCCAGATCCAATTCGTCTTTACGACATCGAGTTCGGCAATGGGAAAAACTTCCCTCCCGAGGGCCGCGTAATGCCAGGTGCTCGCACGCCCCCTCCCCCGAGCTCGAATCGACACGCGACTCTTGCGGATTTCTCTCTGCTCCGCGCGCGCGCCTCTCCGATTCGATTCGTTCGAGACTGTGTGTATATATGTCGAGAGAGTTCAACGTTGAGCACATTTTATTTCTAACGCTTTGCTG